>FR997827.1:17500000-18750000 GCA_905475405.1 Schrankia costaestrigalis
TAAAAGAGATACGATCAATGTTTTAAAAACATTGTATGTACCTACTTATTTTACACAAAGAAATATGCTGAATTGGAACCCACAATTGATGTCACCCTAAGAAAAGCTTCGACATGGCGCTTTAGAAAGTAACAAACAGAGATTAGAATTGCAAGAATAATAAAATTCAATAAAAAACCCTAAACTCAAGATAGACATACGTAATATTAGTAGGCCATTAGGTCTTTTATCACTAGAATTGTTTCTCGTCATATCAATGTTAACACGTTCAGTGCCGCTGACTCGCCCCGCGAGTTCAATGTATTTCGTTGATATTTCTAAAACGTTTGCGTATACAAAGTTCAAAATTACAGCGTGTACTTAATATGGTGTTATTTAAATAGCTACAGTATGTAATGCGTAGCACTAACCATTTTCGGTTATTTTTGCATAATCCATTTGGAATAACCAAGAATTAAGGTATTCCTAATATTGTTTCTGAAGGTTAAGGGTTCTTAATTAAAAAAGTTTAATAAAAGTCATTATATTTTCGAACAATGAGTGCTTTATTAACGAAATGTATGGAACAGAATGTCTATTGTGAGGTCATTCATTACAACCAAAACTTAGATTTAAACATTTGATTATATGTATCAGGAAATAATTTACTCACATCTCACATTGTATACATTTAAATAAATTAATGGTATAAAATGAGTACAGAGCTTCACATGCAAAATTGCGAATTCAAAATAATTAAATAAAAAAAATATAATAACAATTTTTGATCTAGTCGCCTTGAGTTAGGCCATAAAATAGAAGTAGAATCAGTAATGGTGCTGTACTCACTTTATACAAATATTTTTAATTTGTATTTCGTTAATATACAATTTTTGTACCGGTTGACTTACAATTCAAATTATTACAGTATAAATGTAACAAACGCCGAAACATTTTAATGTTAATATTATCTGTTTTGCAATAAATTTCACATTTCGCCTAAAGGTGACAAGAATTTACATTAAAAGTAGTTAAAAATATATTCATTTTATTACAAGATATATTTCCACGGATAGATTTCCTACCGCCATTTGCAAGATGACCCTAACTAATGGTAGTGATTTGTAAATAAAATTAAAATTAAATATTAATACATAATATAAGATTTATATGAAGTGTTTCAAAATAGTAATAAAATATATATAATTATATTCGAAAAATGACAACTTAGTAATGTTTTGCTATGCCAAAGAATAAATAGATTTATAAAATATATAAAATCACATTGTCTATAATACGCTATGAGTTTTTTTAAAATCTAAACAAAATAAACTTGTTTTATCGAATCATGTAAAATTTTACTATTTCTTATTCAATATTGCTGACATGAACTTGGATAAAAATGAAATTATATTAATAAAAACAATATAATTTTAAATTCTGTTGTAATAAGTCACTGTATTATTACACCATATTATGATTTAAAACTAATTTCTTTATGGGAATAATATAAACGTTTCAATTTTCCACACTTTACAATTAACTTAAGTTTAATTAGTGAATATTTTTTGTTTATTGATTTGAACAACATTTTTCAGATTTATTACCTGTTTTCACAGCATTTTATTTTAGTATTTCCTGTTAATTTAAGTACTAAGTAATTTTAATATTCTGTCTGAAATATTGGATTTAGTAATTTCTATAACTTACGATATATAATAACTAGACCTGAAGCAAAACCATGTGCGTATAGGCGGTTTAACCGCAAACTTCTACTAGACCAGGTAACACAATATATATTTAATAATAATTTTTAATACATTCACATAACATGTTAACGGACATAGACAATGTGATCACTCATATTCACATGCATACATTAAATATATTATTATTAAAATGACATGTACAAAATACGTACGCTTCGACATTAACGCACAACACAATATGACAATTTAACGCGACACAGACATTCTACAATTATATCGACAATGCATCACAATTAATGTTCGTCCAAACGATACAACTATAATATTTCTCATAAAATACTACCTACGCCTCAAGGAAGGGAGTGCCTTACGAATGCCACAACAATCACACATACACGCATGCGATCACTTATCCAACTATTATCACGGTTTTTTTAGGAAAACGAACTACATTAAAATCATGACCATAAAACCTACTAACCTTAAAAATAAATTACGAGGCCACCCGTAACATCAATATAAAATGGATTCTACTTAAAAAATAAACTATGTCTGAAATTTATCGGAAAGGTAGCTACAGTAATTTAATGTTTCTACGGGTACCGAGATATGAAACAGCTACCGTCTCGACGTCGAGCAGAGCGAGTGTGACAGCGCTCACATACATCTGATACTCGGCCGGGCTTCGTTGGCACGTGACTCGGGATGGGACTAGACAGGACTCGGGATAGGAACTGGCTGGGTCACTGGGTCGGGGACTTACCATACCATCACAATACATATATCTAAATACTAATTTTGCGAGAGGCAACCAATTCAATAAATAGATACAGTTACACTCGAAAGTGAAATTTAGTATTATGACAGAGCCTAAACTTTTAATTTGTATACCACGGAATGTTTCAATTTTCTTAAATCCCCGAAACATAACGACGCTGTACCCCTATGCTACGATTGCAATTTGTAAAATATACTAACGTTCGTACGAACTACATAATTTCAGATCCCGATATCTGAAAACTAAATGATACATAACAAGTGTTTAAAGTCAGACTTTTAGCATTTATAAAACAAAAAATAACAATTTTACTTGCATATAATAATATACATTGCAATATGTATTATTTACATATACATAATATTACTTTAAATAAACACGTAAATATTAGTTTATACCAATGATACGAGTTGTGTGACGGAGCAATCATCACGCGACGGACGGACTAGTACGTACAACAGTGCGAGCACGCAGTACGTACACCAGTGCGGACACAACACTTACACTAGCGGACGCACGAGGTACGTGTACTAGTGCAGGCAGTTCGTACATACACTAGTGCGAGTCCGCCGCTGACGCCTAGCTGCCGACAGACAACCCTAACATACAATTCCATTAAACAATATACAACGTAAAAATACTATTTGGTATATTATATAGCAGAAATCTAGCCGTCATAAATCTATCAAAGCAGTATATCATATCTACACTGACACAGATATAAAATCATCATACACATATATTAGTCAAAAAAAAACCAGTCACAAATCACAGTTGACATAAATTCTCGATTTTACTAAGTCTTGCAATTTATATAAAATAATAGTTAACACATCAATTTTTAAATATCTACTAAAATATAATTTGCGAAGCTCTAGTGGCTACAGATAAATGCTTTTTGACAAAATCAATAATCATACAATCTTACTTGAGAATATACTAAAATTAACTACAACAATTATGTATGATGTTAGTGTGTTATAAAATAAACGCGTGCTTTCTTATTTCATGTTGAGCAGTGAGTAATGTCAGTCATCTTAACTAAAAATTATTAAGAGCATACCGGGCGAGGATGTGACTGATAATATTGTTCTATTATGACATCGCACCATTTAAGAGTAGCGACTACTGGCTCCGGTGCCACTATCATACCTCACAGGCATACGACACCCGCCAACTACTTTAACCCATAATTCGTAATATTAAGACTGACAATTTTCGATGTAGTTTACCATACGGTTATAAAGGATGCAATAGTGGATAAACGATAATTTGGACAAAATAATTCAATAATTTAAATTCTTGTAAGTATAGTAACTGCATATCGAATGAAAAACGGCATATTAAACTCATAAATCGTCTCATCTTTCAGTTATAAACTAGAAACTATCTCTAAGGTTCATGCGACTACAGTAGATTACTTTCACATTCAACTCGGCATAAAGCTGCCGCCTTAAAAATTTAGTGAGTATACTAGAACTATAGAGTAACGTATAGTACGTTGACTCGTTAAGTAATGTATGCGTCCGCGAGCAAGCGACGTGCTACAGTTACTGCAGACACACACACAATACATACACATAACATCCACTGCACTATACTCATTAAGTGGTTACGCCGCTTCCTCGTGCACATCTCGTCGAACATATTCAGGTACAAACAGAAGAGTGAAGTAACAATTTAAATGTATATGTTATCTGTGTATAGGTACAAATGTGTAAATACCCTCGCTAGTGTAGTGAGGTGGGTGTGTTGGCACATAACGCAGTTCCACTGTGTGACATGTTCCGTGTGACGAGGTCCCTAAGCTCCCGGGTGCGTCATCAGTCCGCGAGACTGCCGTCACCCTCAATGTCTTCCCGACCCTTGCTGACATTGGTTCCCCTGCAACAAACAATAAATACAACATCAAGTAAACAGATATAATAACTTTTACCATAGTTTAAGAAGATGGCAAGAGGTAGAAACGGATAAATGAGAAAGTCTTTGATTTAAAACGATGATGCCGATTATCTATGCTTATCTGTAAACAATGAAAATGTGTTATAAGGTTCCTTAGTTAGTTAGGTAGGCCATCCCTGCAATGTTTTGTTATTGGATTCTTCATGATTTTATAAATATTTAACGCAAGAACATTCTAGGATGTAATTATTGTAAAGTAGGTACTCACCATAACGCAATAGTCACGTTTATATGCCGCACATGGCAGAGAGGCGTGCGCTGAGCTGCACGGGGAACTGATCGGTGAAGTGGCGCCAGTTCTCTTCGCCTACTTGGTTCTTAAACCCGTGGAGGATTTTCGTGAACATTTCCTTCAGATCGTCCTTGGGATGTGACCAGGACGCGACTGCGTCACAGAAGAACATAAAGTCCTGTACCACACCCCCCGGGTTCACCTGTATCATCTGACATATTCCACGGAATGCAGAGTCCTTCTCGTCGTTGTCGCGAATATTTCGCAATGATGTACACCTAATCGAACATTACATATCATAAACAAAAGTTTCATTTTATTCATGGTGTTACTATAGTTTAGACAATATCACAATATATGTATTAAAGTAATTATAATGATATCATCTAAACTGTTCTTAAATATTTCATTGATAATGAAGCAAATTATATAGGTATTGTAGTGATCAGTTTAAATATGTAGGAGACACAATGACTAGGTTTGTGAGTAGCAAATATTGAAACTGGCACACGAAAATATTTGTATGGACATTAACACTGAAAAAAATCCAAACTGTAAGCAAATTAGAACTAATTAAATATATAATAATAAATAATAAAAAGTCCACAAAATTAGCAAACTACAATCCTCAGTATAATGTGAAGAGTTAGTCAAAACGATTTGCATTGCAGTTTGGTACAATAAATAATAATAGCTGTTTATATTGTTTAGAAAGCGGATGGTGTTCAACACATATAGAGTACAGCACTGAAAATAAGATGATCGAATACATACCACCCCATATATCAGTGAGTCCCTAACGTGTGCCCGACAATGTATCAAACATACAATTAATACTCTCATGCTGGTTAAACTTATAAAGGAACAACATATTGTAGAAAACAATAATATTAACAAGCTATGGACAAACACCATCCACAATCGAAATAATACCGGTTAATAACTTATTTAATATTAAACGTAATAGTAATAATATAAAGTAATAATAAAAAAAATGACTACAGACCACTGGCGTACAAATTGATGTAATACGGGTGCGACGTCGTGGGGGCACACATAACCTAGCCGACCGATAGTAATCGCTACACGCCACGACATACCGAGAACAAAACCAAGAAAACAAATCAACAAACCATTCAAAACATACTTAAATTACATAATTCAACAGCAACAAATTAGTGTTACAAATGGAAAAAATGTGAAACAATTTTATATACTAAGAAATTCCATCAAATTAAATATTTTAACTAAAGATGGCCTAGAACTTTTTACAGTTTTGACAATCAAAATGAACTTTAGTAATGACGTAACAAAGTGTGACGTAATCTAGCCTGTCTACACCATCTTTTAGTTTGGGCACACACTTCAGATTTCAGTACTACTTTGTGGTAATATATTTACAGTACACCCCAGAAATAAAAAAAATAACATTGATGTAAGGAATATAAGCTATGGCGTTGAAACATTCTACAGTCTGTGTGTTGTGGAAAATAAATATAATATTTGTATGCAATAAAATACACGCTTTGAATATATATGTTTTGTTGTATAATGATGAGTTAGTCAACAGTGTTATTCTTGAGTACAATGCATTCTGCCAAACTATTTTATCTGAAGATATGTTGTCACAATAAAAAGGAAAAGGTATTTTAATAAGATGATCACACAGCACAAAACTCAATACTAAAACATTGAATATTAATATATATGTATATAAATATTATTTCCATACAATAAATATTACAACAGCAACATGACTGCCACCATCAAATCAGTTATTGGAAAATTCTAGCAAATAAAACAATTACTCATTAGTTTATTTTTACTATTTTAAACAATATTGTATGAGTACACTAGGTTCTAATAACACATTAACTTACCTGTATTCTCGAGTAATGTTTTAGGCGTGTTAGGCCTATTTATTATATCAACTAAATGGTTGAGTACTAGTGGGATGTACTTTGAAGTATCTGCGCCTGTAATCAAATCATAATTAATATCATAAACTGTTGAAGTATAAATGGGTAAACCCATAACTATATTACTCTGCCTTTTTACAGTGCATATTCATTAGCCACCAGACTCATTATGTTTGTTGTTGGTAACAACAACATACGTAATTAAAATACATAAACTTACCTAATTTAATACTAATTTCGCCAATAGCCCATGTGGCATTGTTGCAAACAGAAATGAGTTCAGGATTGAGGTTCATGCCAAGTATGGGTAAGAACTCCGGTATATATGGCAGGACATGTTGGAAACAGGCTTTCGTGAGATCTCCCAACAGCGCAAACGATGACTGACGGACCTGAACAGTATCAACACAACCTTCAACATTATACTAACTTATAAAAGCATAACAACTCTTTCACCCAATATGTGTTAGTTACTGTTAAAATATATGATTATTAGAAATACTAATAAAATGAATGTTAATGGTTTTGTGGGTGAATTCTGTGCAACAACCTTTTAATCTTACTGTCTACATAAGAATGTCCCAGTCAAGTTGCGCGATCCAAACTATACAACAGACAGCACACGCAACATAAAAGTTACAAAAACATAAATAAATAAATACATAGTAATATAACAAATAAGGCAATTATAAAATTGTGTATGGCGCCTAACTGTGGCACAAAAAAAATAGAACTTTATTGTCAATCTAAAAAATAATAATTTATGAGCATTACCTACAAAGCATATAAAATTTGGACAACGCAACCAGTAATAATACATTCCATACAAAGCTTAAAAATGATATATTAAATGATGGCTCATACAGTAGTCTCCACAATACCTTGACATAATAAAAGTGCCCTATGCTCCCTGCCCTGTAAGATAAAAGCGTGAATCACATACAAGGTATACCTCAGGCATCGGATCCTGCATACATTGGTAGAGCAGTTGCATTAGGTTCGAGTTGAATACCAGGTGGTCTATATGTCCGTCCAAACCCTCTGTCAGACCACTCAGTAAGTCCAGGGCTACTATCATGAAGTCTTTATCAGGTGCTTCAAATTGATCTGGGCTTTGACTGTTAGCCTAAAAAAACACAAAAAAACTTTTATATGATTGGTACTTTGCATAGTAAGGGTGTGTAATTAACTTTAATAAAAATAACGGCCATAAACATTATAAAATTCTTTATCACTCAAATATTGAATAGCAATTCCATGATTGGATTCTTTATTTGTGGGTAATCTGTTAATAGCTAATTAGAAATAACTATGATGTAACATAATCCAATATAACAGTGCATAATATTTATTAATTTATTTCATCCAACCTTACCTTTTCCGCCATGCCAGAAATGTAAAACTTACAAAAATAAAATACTTAGCTAATAATAAGTTTACTTACAATATTTTGATTTAATGATTGCTCTATTAAAGAGACACATCTCCTGAACACTGGTTCACAGTATGGCAAGAATCCGGACTGAAGAGCCATAGCTACAGATGACAAGCACTGAAATACAAAAAATAACTTTATATTCACAAACAAAATGTTAAGTAAAAAATACATAATATGCTAAATATATACCTGCCAAAAGATACTATCTACAATTATAATCACAAACATACCTCCAAAAGGGGAAATAGATCTTTGTCTTCATCCTTCAGGACATTCCACTTGTTAATAAGTGGTGGCATCAACATGTTTATGTATTCCGGTTTGTTGAGGTGATGTCCGACAGAATCGGCCAAAGTGCCGACAGCATCATACAATATTAACAAATTTTTATGTTGATATTTGCTAAAGGCGTAAACTAGAGTTTGAAGAATGAATCCTAAGTATGGTACTAGTTCTGTGCAAGCTTCTTCTTCCAGGGTGGCGAACGCTGAACAGGCGGCCTCTTGTACTCGCTTGTTGTTATCCAAAACTCGTTTCAGCAACTAAAACAGGTTAAACGTAGTTAATAAACAAACAAACTAAATACGTACTGCACATGTAGGTAGATTTAGTATGGGTAATGAAGGCGGTCGGCTAAAGGTCATGGCACATTATACCGGCACCGCAACAGCACCGCTCCACACCAGCATTTAACTTGTCATTCAATTTAGAGCATTAAATCGTGTGTAGTATAATATATTTCATAATGTCAATATGAAAAAGCCAACGGCGGGCAGTCAGCGCGCTTGCCGCTACCACACAACTCGACCCGCAGCCCGCGTGCTGCAAGCGAGCGGACCTTATGCGTACAGCGCGCCGACGGCATGCTCATTACGCGCCGACTCCGAGTCGGTAGCGAAACAACGTCATTGCTCATTGCGTGTTCAATCATAAATGTCTTAAAACAATATTGAGTTCGCGGTGACAGCAAGCTTACACCTCGCGGCCACCGCGCGGACTGTGAGCTTACACGTCGCGGCCGGCGCGCGGACTGCGAGCTTGCACCTTGCGGACAACGGGTAGTTAGCGCGCTGCCAGCTAGCCGTAGTCTAAATTCGAGGCGACGCCGTGCAGCAGCTGTGCTGTTGCGGTGCCGGTATAATGTGCCATGACCTTTAAAGTGGTTGCAAATGACTGCAGAAATATCATTTTTGGAATTAAATGGCGTGACGTGTTTTTTCTTTGTTCCTGTAAATGCGAAAACTTTTCTGCTAGCTAAGTTCAGGGCGGTCGACTGTAGCGTGTAAGTGTAGGTACCTCGGTCATGACGGGTCTGAGGTAGAGGTCGTGCGACTGCGACACGATCCAGTGCGAGTAGCGCGACAGCGTCCAGCACGTGATGGCGCGCACCAGCGCCTTGCGCTCCGCCAGGCAGCACACCAGGTACGGCACCAGGTCCGGCAGGTGCGGCACCATGCCCACCATGCAGCCGTCCGCTACCGCGCCCAGGACCAGGATGCTGCTCTCCTGTACGCATAACATATTCATTGTTTACATAATTACATATTATAAACATTGAAAAAAAGTCTTAGTTATCTATTGCACATAAAACAAGTTATTTTTTTAATATAACCGAAAAAGAGTTGTAACATTGTTGGGGCCAAATATAGATATTTGGGGAACACCAGCAAGGCACTTAAGATTGTTGGGGACAATATCGATCCTTTGTGAACACCAACACGGTACTTAATATTGTTGGAGACAATATCGATCCTTGGGGACCACCAGCAAGGCACTTAATATTGTTGGAGACAATTTCGATCCTTGGAAAACACCAGCAAGGCAATTAATATTGTTGCAGACAATTTCGATACTTGGGGAACACCAGCAAGGCACTAAATATTGTTGCAGACAATTTCGATCCTTGGGGAACACCGCAAGGCACTAAATATTGTTGCAGACAATTTCGATCCTTGGGGAACACTAGCAAGGCACTTAATATTGTTGCCGACAATTTCGATCCATGGGGAACACCAGCAAGGCAATTAATATTGTTGCAGACAATTTCGATCCTTGGGGAACACCAGCAAGGCACTAAATATTGTTGCAGACAATTTCGATCCTTGGGGAACACCAGCGAGGCACTTAATATTGTTGGAGACAATTTCGATCCTTGGGGAACACCAGCAAGGCACTAAATATTGTTGGAGACAATTTCGATCCTTGGGGAACACCAGCAAGGCACTAAATATTGTTGAAGACAATTTCGATCCTTGGGGAACACCAGCAAGGCACTAAATATTGTTGAAGACAATTTCGATCCTTGGGGAACACCAGCAAGGCACTAAATATTGTTGAAGACAATTTCGATCCTTGGGGAACACCAGCAAGGCAATTAATATTGTTGCAGACAATTTCGATCCTTGGGGAACACTAGCAAGGCACTAAATATTGTTGCAGACAATTTCGATCTTTGGGGAACACCAGCAAGGCACTAAATATTGTTAGAGACAATTTCGATCCTTGGGAAACACCAGCAAGGCACTAAATATTGTTGGAGACAATTTCGATCTGGAGAATAAGAGCAAGTGCAAACAAGTCCGTCCAAGTAACCTTCACATTAAGACAAGGAGGCTGCCCTCCTGTAAATCTTGAAGGCAATACCCTAACACATAGTGATACTGTCAAGTACCTGGGTCTCCATCTTGACCGTCGGCTTACTTGGAAACATCACATAAAGACCAAGAGGGGGGAACTTAGTTTGAGATATAAGAGTCTGTACTGGATACTACACAAGAGGTCGAAACTATCAATCGACAATAAACTGCTTATCTACAAGACTGTATTGAAGCCTGTATGGACATATGGGATACAGCTCTGGGGTAGTGCTAGTAACACAAACATCAGCATGTTGCAACGTCTACAAAACACCATACTTAGATGAATCGCAGGAGTGCCATGGTTCATAACAAACACCGAAATACATAAGGAGCTTGACATTAACACAGTCAATGAGGAAATTTGCTCTGCGGCTAAAGGCTATAAAACCGGAATCTCTGCTCATCCCAACACACTTGTAGCCGAATTGAGGAACAACAGCTACATACAACGGCTCAAACGCAAAAATATCAGAAACCTGGACGATGTGCCAAAGTCATTGATTTACAAAAAACCCAAGATACACACTCCACTTCCCAAAACCGTCCTCAACAAATCGGCGCACAATTTAAAATTGTGCGCTGTTTTAAATTAGTATCGCGTCGCCCGCGTTACCGTGTACACAAGACAAAAATGCCGAAGTGTTCATTGACAAATTGTAGAAATATCACATCAAGAACCTTAAAAAAGGATGGGGTATCGTACTTTCGGTAAGTAAAAGAGTTAATTGATTTATTTTTGTTGTTTATAGGACTAAATATATATATTAACATGTAATTTTGATTTAATTTGTCGTAAAAACCTCACTTGACACCATCTTGACACTCCCCTACAATCCGGCAAATTACAATGGCCGCTTTTTTAAGTGAAAGAACAATGCATAACAACCTCTTTATTTTTCTTCCGCGTTATACTATGACTCTGTGCTTATTTCTAATGGAGTCGACTTTATTTTAATTTTTTTATTGTGTTTAATTTTTTTATTGTTAGATTTATTAATTTTTATACTTTTTTGTATTTAGTTTTTAAAGAATAGTGATAATTTTACATATATTTAAGTAGTTATTTACATTTGTTAACGGGCTTTTAAAAGAGACGAGGTCATCAATTCGACAATTTTTTTAGTGTTTATATTTTGAATACTTATTTTAGGGCTTCATTGAGTATTTTTTTATTTTATTTTTAAGAATATAGTCTATATGAACATAATCATGATCTGATTATGAACTTTAAAGACACATAACGTAACGTAAAAAAAATAATTTAAAAGCATGTCATTATCAAACCACCATCAAAATGTAATCTAAAAGTGACAAAACTGATATTTTAGATTTCCTCGTGACCCAGTACGACGCGGAGAATGGACATCAATTGTCAGCCAGCAAAGGCGTGAGATTTTTTTCAAACCGAACAATTCAAGCGTCGTTTGTTCTGAACATTTTTTGGAAGATGATATATATGCTACCGAAAAAGGCATAAAACGTCTTTTTAAAACGGCCGTTCCTCGCGTAGCAGTAAGTAACTTTTGTTAGAAAATTAATTTGTTAAATTATATCGTACTATTCGCACAATTGATTTATCTTTAGAGATTAATTCACCAGATAAGCTTAAGATTGTAAGCAACAACAATGAAGAATGGAAGCAACCTTAGTACAACAGTACCTTATACAATATTACTGAGATGTTATATATGTTAGTATTTACTATTAATCATTTCGATGTTGCTTACAGATTGAAATACCGGATGATCGCGGTGATATTGAAGTCTGTGGTACGAGTGCAATGTTTAATTCAGAAAATAAAGAGGAATTAAAATCTCCTACTTCTTCTTTGAGTACTGGTTCAATTTTGGATTCACCACGAAAAGTTTTAATAAAAAGAGAACTTCACAAGTGCCGTGAGAGGTTAATCAGCAAAAAAATGACAATCAACAATTTAAGGGAAAAAAATTCTAGACTTATTAAAAAAAACCTTTCATTAAAGACTGCGCTTAAAGTTTTAAAGAAAAGATTTATATTAGACTCAAATTTATGTCAAGACCTAACCAGTTACATCAACCCAACTGAATTGTTTAATTCTAGTTATTTAAAGACAGATACAAAAAAGAAAAGATGTTTAAAGTATCCTCCGCAGGTCCGAAAATTCGCTCTGACGTTACATTTCTATTCACCAGCAGCTTATAAATATATAAGAAAAACGTACAATACCTGCTTACCTCATACAAACACGTTGTATGGTTGGTACAAAAGTGTTGAAGCTAAACCAGGTTTTACGCAAGAAGCATTTGATAGACTTTCAGAAAAAGTTAAAAATTCCAATAAAGTGTTACTGTGTTCTTTAGTGGTTGATGAAATGTCAATTCGACAGCAGAAAATTTGGACCGGCAAGCAGTATGAGGGCTTAGTTGACGTAGGTATAGAAAGTAACGACTCAAATCAAATAGCTACTCAAGCTTATGTGTTTTTATTAGTGTCTGTTAATGAATCCTGGAAAATTCCTATAGCATACTTTTTCATCGGTAGTTTGACCGCCGAAAACAAGGCAAATTTATTAAAAATAGCACTCTCTAAATGCCACACCGCAGGAATAAAAGTAGTATCCTTAACATTTGATGGTTGCAAGACCAATATATCTGCCATGAAACTTTTAGGCTGCCAAATGGAGGCTGCCAAATGGAGGATGCCCACAATTTAAGGCCTTTTTTCAAACACCCCACAGCTGATTACGATATTTTTGTATTTCTTGATGCGTGTCATATGATAAAGCTAATGCGAAATTTATTTGAATCAAAAAAAATTATTTACAATAGCGATAACAAACAAATAAAATGGAAACTAGTCGAAGATCTTCATGCAGTTCAAGAAAAAAATGATTTACATTTAGCTAATAAATTAACACAAAAACACATTTGGTTTAAAAATGCTATTATGAAAGTTAAGCTAGCAACACAACTTTTAAGTCGCAGTGTGGCGAATGCAATTACTTTCTGTGATATTGATTTGAAGATTCCAAATTTCATTAATTCGGCTCCAACTACTGAGTTCATACTAATGTTAAATAATTTATTCGATATTTTAAATTCAAGAAATTTCAACAGTGGTGGTTTCAAAAGACCCTTAAGTAACATTAATGTAAAAGATGTTTTTAGTTTTTTCCAGACGGCGAAATCATATTTATTGTCGCTGTATATTATGGTTCAAAGAAAACGCACCATAAAAAAGAAAGGAGAAACAAGAATAATATTTTTTCAAGACAAAGTGCATGTATACAATTGCCAAGCCAATACAGGAGTTGTCGGATTACTTGTGTGTATTGACAGTGTTCAACGTTTATATACTAGTTATGTGGAAACTGGCTACTTATTATACATATTAGCCTATAAATTTAGCCAGGATCATGTTGAGCTGTTCTTCGGCAACATTAGAAGTCAAGGAGGATTCAACAATAATCCCAATTCACGCCAATTTAAATCTGCGTATAAAAAACTTTTAATGCATTTAGAACTTGGTTCCAAATTTACAGGTAATTCTGTTCCTTTAGAAAATGTGCCTATTTTGAATTGTGGAGCAACTGTGTCAAATATTAACCACACCAGCGTTGGATATCGTTTTGATATAGAAAACGAATATTTGTCAGTCGAAGATAGTAGTTATGAGACATATCAAAACAATTGTGATATCTTATCAGATACATTAAATAATTCCAGCTCTGAATATGTCAGCCAAATTGTTGGATACATAGCGGGATTCGTGGTCAGACATTTATTAAAAAAAATTAAATGTGATATTTGTAAAGATTCCACACTAGCTCGCAATAAATTGTGGTTTCACAAATTAATAGATTTAAAAGATTTCGGTGGGCTGTGCTATGCTAGTGAAGATGTTTACTCTGTATGTAATAAAACCGAGGAGACAATAAGACGAGAACAACGCGTTAATGGTGAAAAAAACACAACCAAGGCTTATCTGTGTTCCTTAGTTTTAAAATGTACATTACATTTAAATATATTTACTAGTATTGATACACATTCCCTTCAACAACCTGCTCTGTTCAATCACAAAATTAGTCTTATTAAAGCTATTATAGAAAAATTTATAGATGTTCGTTTGCATTATATTGCTAAAAAAACAACAGAAAAGCTGAAATCAAATTCAAAAAGACAACTCTACAACAAGCTAAACTTATTTCAAGGAAATTAAACTACTGTCTAATTTTGAATATTATGTTAACTTCATACTTTAACTGTACTAAGGTACAACGCCCCAAATGCTAGCACTGCATCAGATTATCAGCACCCTCTACAAAAACTCAAATTATAAGCTTACCATTAATTAATTTGGCATAACGTTTAAAAAAATGAAAAGTAAGATCCTTTTGGAATTATAAACACCACACTACACTCTTCGATTAAAAAAAATGAGATTTTGTATAAACGCCGGAACATGTCCTATAAATTACTTGTTTTCTTATGATCGAAGCTAAGTTCAGGTTTTATTATTTTACTTTATTTGAGATCTTTTAGATATTTTTTACTGAACCTTTAGGTTGTGTTGAAATGTTTTAAAAGGCTTATTTGACAATGGAAACGAACGTTATCTTAATTTTATGCTGACATCTCAGTCCAGTTTTTTGCGAATTCCTAATTACTAGCACTGGTAGTACTGTTACATGACAGAGTGGTATGTAAAATTGTTAATCCATATTTTTTATTGTAAAGCGTGATTATTTTATGCCTAGAATTCAAGTTTCTTGGATAAAGTACTTTTTGATTTCGGATTTCAAATCCTAGCATGGTGCTGAAACTGACATTGCTAGTTATTTTCATAGTGTTGATATTCGGATCAAAAGAATGTTTAATGTTTTTTTGATTTTTTTGTATTTTTTTTACTTAAACTTCGGTTGTTAGTCTACGTATAAATAAAAGAGATTTTGCTGTAAACATTGGATTGTTTCATTTATGTACGTAATTTTATGACTAATATCACAGTGCTAATAATTGGCTCGGTCGATGCTAGTAATTGGTGATGATGGTGCCAATAATTGGTGTTAGGGGTAATTATTTAGTCAGACTCATCTAAAAAAAAAGTGTATGAATATAAACTTTTCTTTATAATTAACATCAATTATTTATTTAATAGTGAACCGAGAAAGCATGTTGTTAAAGTCGTTATCTGTATTATCACTGGGATAAACGATATTAAAGTAGGAGTAACTCTTAAAGTCCTGATAATTGGTAGCTTCACCCTACATGTCATGTCATGTTCTGCAGTGGCGAAGGGTGAATTTTTAGAAAAGGTAAGCCGAACGAAAAAAAAACTTGTGACTGTCACAAACATCAATTTAACGGACACAAAGAACAAGATCCAGACTCAGGACAATAATTTGTTGATCAAAAAGAATTGTCCTGCCTGGGAATCGAACCCGCGACCTCGTGCACGTCAGCCGCTTACCGCGACCGCGCCGCGCCATCGAGGTTAAAGTGTCTTTCTATAATATTAAATTTCTATTTCGTAATCTACTTTTCTATTGTACTTCATACGTATTAGTGAAAAAATATTCTGTCCCGAACTCAAGTACATAAAGCTATTCAAATCCGAATATGTTTCTCAGTTTGGACATGTTTCTTTGATGAATTAGATAAATGACTCCACAAACTTTTAAAATCTGAGAATAAGACACAAGGGAAACAAAACGTACTATTTAATTTACAACTGCAAGCTGTAAGCCACTTATATTTATCATAAATAGATGTAAATAATATAAAAATATATCGTAAATGCATGGCGCCGGGCGGCGGCCGACGCACGTCTCGTTTGTATCCCACATTCATGTCTGTATTTCTTATTTTCGTTATTTAATTTCAAGAAAGAAGTTTTGCTTCCACAACAATTAATCAATAAGTCAACAATCTAATACTATTAACGCTGCCATTGTAACAACAAATTAAAGTAATAACAATGAAGTAAGTACTTACAATAATGTAGTAGGTAGGCACCCAAAGCACTATGACAATAATTCAATCCATGCACAACACTCATAACACAAACATACTTAGTAATTACTACTTTACACAAAACAGAGAATTCTAATGTATTTGCACTGTAAATACTTTAAAATATAAATAATAGCTGAATGAAAACAAAAACAATAATAAATGTCAAAATAAAAACTTTGGTACTTTGGGTGGGAAATGACTGAGAGCAAAGCAATGAACACAATATCGTTCGTTCATACATCGCGATGGATCGTTTTGATTGGTCAATACAACGACGAACGAATGATGCGTCGTTTTGATTGGTCAATACAACGACGAACGAATGATGCGTCGTTTTGATTGGTCAATACAACGACGAACGAATATATTAATAATACTCAATTTCCTTAGGTAACTCGAAAAATGCCGGCTTATTCATTCAATGATCGTTCCTTATATCGACGCTCACACACAAAGATAAAATGCAATGTTTTTGCATGTGTGCGTACGACTTTCGTACCGTCTGTTTATACTCGATTCCTATTTTTGAGACCGGCTTACCGCCGCCATTCTAATGTACTCTGTGCCGCCGCCATTAGTTGACAATGTTGTAATAATAGATGGCGTTATGAGTACGTAAATAATTTTCATAATATGTATTGCGATTTACGTAGGTAAGAGAAAACTTTTTTGTTTTTTTAATTTTGTGTACTGAATGGATGTTACGTCATTGATTTATAATTGTTTATTAAACAATGTTATTGCAAAGGTAAGCCGGTAGGAATCGGGTTATATGGACCCTTCGCCACTGATGTTCTGCTAGGTTTTTTTTTCGTATGGGCCGTATGGGTTTTGTTGTTGTTCTACCAATGCTAATATAATAATAAATAATTATTTTAAGGTTAATATTGGTTTGGGTAATTTTCAACCTAATAATATATTTACAATAAATATATTTTATATATTTAGAACTAACATTTATAACATTTTGCAAAACTAATTCAATGTATGAAAAATTTAAAAAAAATATTTAAATATTAATCGTCTCGACTTCATTCATTGTTCTACCGGCAAAACGTCAATCATTAAATTTTATTGCTCTTTGTGTATTACTTTTTAAATACAACTTTATGTCATGCGTGTAAGATTGAATTTGAAAAAAAAATATGTTGACGATATTACTATACGTATTTATTGCGTATGTACAATTTGGTGACACTTTTGACTGTTAGTTTTGTTTGAAAATGTGCATCTTGGGTTTTTTGTAAATCAATGGCCAAAGTAAATTTAAATGGAGTGGCGATCTTCACTGGCAGAAGCATACTACAAACGCCAATACAAGCAACCCATTCGCTTATAGTTTGTGACTGATTGCGGAAAAACACAGAGAAAAAAAAATAAAAAATAATTTTGATCTTTGGGGAACACCATCAAGGCACTAAATATTGTTGAAGACAATTTCGATCCTTGGGGAACACCAGCAAGGCACATAATATTGTTGGGGACAATATCGATCCTTGGGGAACACCAGCAAGGCACATAATATTGTTGGGGACAATATCGATCCTTGGGGAACACCAGCAAGGCACATAATATTGTTGGGGACAATATCGATCCTTGGGGAACACCAGCAAGGCACATAATATTGTTGGGGACAATATCGATCCTTGGGGAACACCAGCAAGGCACCTAACATTGTTGGGGACAACATCGATTTCAGGGCTCTTTCAATTTAGCCGTATCGCGGCACTGCTGTGCGTTTTTCGAACAGCAAACGTACTTTCGTTTGTTTTCATACAAATCGTGCCGTGCGGCAACGGCTAAATTGCAAGAGTCCTGAGGGAAACACCAGTAAGGCACTTAACATTTTGGGGACAATATCGAACTTTGGAGAACACCAGTATTCGAAGTTATGGTTTCGGAGCAAAATCACCTAAGTTACGCCATCCAAAATAATTTTATACTCCAAAGCTATCGATTTATTTACTTTATCCAATAAATTATAATTTCATACATACCTTGATTATCCAATCTTCATGGAACAAGGTCTCTTTTAGTATAGGAAAGAGTACAGGGAGCAGATCTGCTCCAAACACGTTAGCGAGGGCGTCCAAAGCCGCAGCACTACACTTGCGTAAGTTCCAGTCGGATAGAGGTCCGTCGTCAGCGTCCGCCCCGCCGTCGTCATCGTCCGACTCGCCGCCACCGGACATGTTACTATCTCCGGCACCCGCTTTAAATAAAGAATATCAATTAATTAAGTCCTTTATTTTTTTTAAATGTCTCAATTGACTAAGTCGAAGCTAATATAAAGGGCTAATACAGCCCAGAAAAAACCACATCACTCCGTTGTTATCATCTTACCAGTCTGCCCAAATCCTTCTTCAAACATATCTTGAAGGAAACTTTAAAATGTGAATAAATTTTTCAAACAATCCTCCACAATCGAATTTTCGTACTACTGCAAGAGGTCCAGCAGTAAACTGCAATAGGCTAATTAAATTAAAGAAAATAATGTGTCTAGGTCTCATACCATTATGTTTGATGGTATGTGAACGAGGCTTATGGAATCTTGGCCGTATATCCGATTCTCTATCGGGCTCTGCATCATCCGCATCATCGTCGCGGTCTCCACGCAAAAGCATTACTTCCATTTCAGAATACCGCATCCCCCGAACTAAGATAGGCAACAAGGCAGGCAGTCTAGGGCCTAGCACCTAAAAACAGAAAAGTACAGGGTTTTTACAATCTAATATAACTAAGTATGTAAGTATTAGGACTTAAATTAGATTTGAGGAGCATAATAAGATTTAGAAGTAGATGTGTAGCGTCATCTACCGACTAACTCAAGCGAACACCTACACTACGTCCTGAATCGCGATATCAACATTCGCACAGCTATTCTGCATATATACAACGTCCAACGAACAACCATTGGGCAGTTGGCCCGCCAGGCACGATCACCCTTGCCTGGTCAGAGGATCCTCCCTTTTCGTTGGTGGTCCCTAGGCGAGGTGCTGTTACGTCACCACGACCTCCACAGATGTTAGCTACTACTGGTTGTATCCAAAGATCTTCAGTCTATCAGAAATACAACAGAATGTTGTCAGTCTTCTACTTAAAATTAAACATTAATCACTTGTAGTGAGACAGAGCAGCTCGAAAACTAGACATACTAATAATACTTTAAGACATAAATCTAGTTGAAAAAAGATAAGAGTTCTATTTACCTCTCGGCAAACATTTTGTTCCGCTAGAGACAACCAAAATTCACAAGCTTCTAGAGCAACAACTTCCTCAGAATCTTGTGTTCTCAGCAACATATACTGAAAGTAAAATAAATATATTTTTTTAATGTCAAACAACATATTAAATGAAATACATTCATTACAGTGGCTAAACTAAGACTATAATAATACCCCAATTATATAAATAAACCCTGAAAGCCTATTGTATAATTTCTATATTAACTATGGACGTGCGGTCTCACAGACCGCTTGCAGTTTCCAAATCGCATTCCCTTATCCTTCCGCGGACCCTACACGGCTGAAACCTTCAGTAGCTTCGGTTTTAGTGGCAAAACGACTGTTAAGAGTAATAATTGCGTCGCTGGCTGCATATTGCGTGAGTAATTTCGATTTATATTTCGAGTGCGGTCTGGGAGACCGCACGTCCACGTTTGTGTAATAAAATTAATTTTGTTTATTGTAGAATTTTTAGTTATTGTTTTCTAGTTTGTTCAGAATACGTCAGCCAAGTACTTCTTTATACAAACGAACGTCGAACTTATCAAAAAACAGTCAATCAAAAGTTCTAAACAGCCAATATGCCTATAATGTTCGGAGCTATTATGTAAAAACTGCCTACAAATATGCTCAAGTTGAACCATTGTCAAAATTTTTATGTTTAGTTTTAAGAGTGTATTGTTAAGTTTTTTATATTTTTTATTCTTTATATTTTATTGTAAAGCTAATGAAACAGACTAAATAAATATTTTTTTCTTAGATAATGCCTATATAAAGTGATCTCGATTGAAAAAGTCTGAAAAGTGCCTTTGATTGTTAAATGACTAGATTTAACATTAAAATGAATACAGTTTGATTAAAGTTGCATCTTTTATTTACATTTTAATGATTACTAAAACTGCTAAAAACTAAAAATGGTACAATACTTGTTTAACTAATTAGAATTAGGTCTTTAAAGATCGCGGTCTGGGAGACCGCACGTCCATGGTTGTGTAACAAAAATATGACGTCCATAGATAAAGGTTAAAAATCCAGAATTATCAAAAACTAGGACTATTAAAATATGACAGTTTTAAAATATAGCAAATAAAGTCCTACTATTTAATATTTTAATTATTTTTATATAGTACTCTACATGTTACAACAGCATAACTGTTCTAAAATAAATAAATCAATGAAATATTTACCTCAATGATGTTAGCCAGATGAGGAATAAGACGGTCGAGACGAACTTCTAAAAGCAACACTAATGCATGACAGACATTTTTTCTAACATCTGGGTCTTCATCAGCTGCCAGGTGGAATAAGTTCTATAATATAAACATTTGTGCACATTAATAACAATGTAGTTTTAAAACAACACAAAACAATGTTTAGAAAGTCATTATTATACATTAAATTGAAATATCTATTTTTATATACACCATCAGTAATTAGGCATAATACAAACAAAACTGTAGTATCTCCACAAAATTCTTTTTAAAATATGCAATCAGAAGTAAGTCAATCAGTTGCAATTAGTAGTAAACAAAAAAAGTGAATCTTACCTCAATAAAGGAATCAATGTGCATCATAAGAGCCTGTGTTCTAGCCATGATGAAATAGTTGACACAAGCAATAGCATGACATCTTATTTTAGGTGACGTGTGTCGGAAAAATTGGAGAAATTTTGGAATGAGCACATTGAGTGGTCTATTCAGTGCATCACTGTCTAGTATCTCGGCTGTGTCTTCACAAATTTTCTGTAGGGCACCAAATGCACCCTAACAAATACAAAATAAACTGGAATTAATAACTAAATTAACAATTTACTTAAAAACTATATATTTTTAATATTTTATCCCAAAAAAATATTTGGGGCCAAAACTAATTCTAACAAAGCATTTTGGTTAATAATTTGCCTAAAGAACACTAATGACCTTGATAATAAGGACAATGCTCCTCCTGTGATGGAGCCATCTTTACCTACTAATATATATCTTCTTTAGTTTTTGAAAAGAGATAACCAAAGCATAGAGCTTTCTGCTAAGGCAGTTTTTACAACACCCATGAGATACAATGTCACCACATAGAGAAACTTATAAAAATGGTTCCCTAAAATCTTTGATAAGTTTATGACAAATTTGAGCAGGATATTTGAATACTTTAAGACTACCCACAAGTACCACATTTAAAGTTTATTAAAGACCATATTTTGTGTAAACATAGAAAATGAGCATAGCAAGTAAATTATTATACATATAAAATACTTCTAAATTTAGTAATAAAGTACGTGGTTTCTAACAATTACACTCACTTTTTCTAAGAATGTAAGTCCAGGACAACCTCCACAATAAAAAACTATATTTCTAAACTATATGTTTAAAATTATATTTTTTTAGAATTATCGACAATGGCAACAGTTGTCAAAACAAAAAATATTTAAGGCACACCCGTAAAGTAAAATTATTTTATTGGTGATAATTATTATTATATCACATACACATAATAAATCATTCTGTCTTTGAACTACATAACTACAAAAAACCCAAAACTAGTGTAATAATTATGAGAAACCAGATGAATTAAAATTGTTTCAAAGATAATAATTATGTTGGGAATTTAAGATGTCAATATAGTTCTATACACATAGAAATTATATTGGTAAAATATACTTGAGAAAACATTACCTCACAAACATTGTAATCCTGTGAGTCAAGCATTTGACATAGGGCTGGAAGCAGTTCGGGCCATGATGTTAACTCCCCTTTACTTGCTATTGTAGTTATGATGATGCCTACAGTAGCTCGTATTAAAGGTGATGGATCTCCAACAGCTGATAAGCACTCACGCTTAATAAATTCAGCCACTTCAGGTAAAAAGCTATTGTAGTGAGCTTTAACATTATTTTTCAAAATCAAACCACTCAGAGATCTTGTAGGTTCTTTTTCTGTGACCAATTTGGTTAAAACGAAGATCAAGTAATTGTTGAAATCTGGATACTTATTTAATTCTTCTAGTTTCTGAGATTACAATGTTAGGAAAATAGAGTTTGTCAATGGCTGTCATGTCGGAAAAATCGATTTTATCGTAAGCGTCGAAATGAAACATTAAGATATTGAATGCATAAAAAACATACATATCCTTCATTATGCAATGAAATACATGAAAATTAACAATTTAGGATACTTATATAAAAAATAAAGCGGTTAAAGACACAAAAAATATCCACGCCGATAGACTTCAGAGATGTGAAAATTGTGAAAAGGATACTTGTTGAACAGCTCTTTGTTTTTCTGTATCAGGTGACTGAGACTCCATAAGAATCGTTAGTATTTGTCTTAATCCTTCTTGTTCTGGTTTCCACTCCATTTTCTCAATATTTCTACGAAACGGTTTAATTTCACTCGGTCCCGTAAAGATCAACCATGCCAAAATTTCAAGAGTTGTCAGATGTATTAATTCAATATTTGGTTGTTGTCAGATTAAATATTAACAAAACAAATAATATTAAAAAATATAAAAGGGTTTTCACGTTCAATCCGTTCATCATCAGTCTTACAATAAAAGATTTTATAACAGCCAAACCTATCAATTGCTCTAAAATAATCGTCTCGTAAATGGAGCAGAGTGTTTGGGAGACGGACAGTATTAATGCACAAAATTGTATGTACTATTTCATATTTTATTTTTTTAATTCCGAACTCCTTGATGTTTTAGATTGTTGTTGTAGAGTGTTTAGTTAAAGATTATTATCTGTTTTTACCAAGCAAGTGTACTCATGAGTTATGTCTTTTGTCTTTTTTGGTCTTTCATAGCAATATCATATCATCATGTCATGGCCAATAAGATAATAAATAACATTAGTAATGTGGATTCTTAACACGAAGCTTGTGTGGCGGACAAAGTACATAACTACATACTCATAATTAAACAGGCATAAGTACGAATTGAATACCTAGAGAAACAGCAATAACCAATGTGCAATTTATAGAGCACTTCAGATCTAATATGCTAATGTAATAAAATTTACATCTCCAGTGGCGTTTGGCGATGGACAAAGGTCCAGAGCAGCGTCCATCCAGCGTCTATGGCAGCATTTGGAGTGACAAATTGAATTTTAACCCCCTTACTCATAAAAGTCTCTAAAATTTAATCACTGTTTAGCGAGATTTTTATCAGCAAAACCAACCTTATGCCAAACAAAACCGTAAGAATTTAAGCTAATCAATTGACTACAATTTAAGTGGTAAGGGGGTTAAAGTCTTGAAATGTTACCAATATGAGAAGCATCTTCTTGCTTGCCATAAATGAGAAATCTTTATGATGACATCCAATGGGCAGATCCATTTTTAGGTTTTATTGTTGTTTTAGAAATAATCCGCGTATCCAATTTAAAAAAATGATCTAATTTCACCTAAATTTGATTACAGGTTACAGGTTCGATTCAATCTTGTTCACACAGCAACACATCAAGTTAAACATTTTCATTTGAAATTGTGTCTTATTTCAAGGTTTTAAGGTACATGAGTGTCTAGGTTGATTAGTTGCTGTGTGTTCATATTTTGGAATACTGCTCATTATAATGATTTTGTTAAATTATAAAAAGATTTTGAGGCGTTCAGTACTATTTCACAAAGATTTTAAGGCGTTGTTTTGAACTTTTTTTGTAGGCGTCGCGGTCGCATCCTTTTATTATTTTCTTGGTATTGTACTAGTGACATACGTCACAATAGTAATATACAGCTGTCAAATGTCATTGCTGTCATCACTTATAAATTTTATTACACTTTATTCATCGCAAATTGTTATTGAGAATACTTAGTGGGGAAGGCAAAACATATACTTTTAAATATGGCTCAAACAGCGGGCGTAAAGCCTATGGCAATCTCAGGGCGCGTGGCTCTTGAACGAGAAAGATGTATAGGAATGTCAGATACCGAGAGGGCCTGGCGTAAACAGTGGTTGAAAGATCAAATATTGGCTCCTAACGAGCCTGTTCACGTTCCTGAATACTGGAATGAACGCACTAATATAATTCGAAGAATCTATCGTACGCCGTTGGATACTGTATTTAATGCTTTAAAGCCTATGCTAGTAAGATAATGTTATATAACAATAACCTATAGAAAATGTTGTCAAATTTTAAGTTAATGAAATTCATCGTTGCAGGGTGCTGAGCGTGCTGCTGATTACAGATTTATTACCGGGAAACTAGGTTTAATTGCTCTTGGAGTACTCTCTGTACATTATTACTTTAAGTACAATGGCAATGTTAGTATCAACTAAATTATATATATTTTTTAAATGAAATTTATATCAGATAAATTTATTACTTACCTAATGTTAAACATGCTATACTGTTTCAATTTAATTAGGATAATTTTTAAATATTATTTTTATTTCAGGATTGGACTAAGAAGGGAGGTTGGAGAGTCTTAAAATCTAAGCCCAAGGTTTTACCCGGGCAACCCGGTTTTCCCTTTAAATCTGACCGTACTGTAGATGGTGATTATGCAAACAGACAGTTTAAGACACGCCCTGATGGTTTAATATAAATGCATTAAAAATATACTGTAAATTATGAGATAGCAAAATAATGTTTTACAATAGTCAGTCAATAAAACAAGTTACAAATAAACTAATTTTTATCTTGTTTTAATATTTACACATAATATAAGGCCTCGTTTACGTTTACTCGTTACGTTTTAGACGCGGGGCGTCGGGCGTGGCGTTGAGCGGGGCAGCCCGCACTGAATTCAAATATATGGCGTTGTACGAGTGTGTTTACGGAGAAGCGATTTTTGACACATTTGTTTAAAATAGAGCGTCACACGCTGCGTCGCACGCAGCGGTGCACGCAGCGTCAATTCTCGATGAGGCTATAAAAAACTAGTTAATTTGACCGAGACGAGCGTGCGCCACCGCGCTGCCCGCCGCGTGCCTCGCTATACACTTGAACTATCGCCGCGGGCGCCGCAGCGGGCAACTCCACGCTTCTCTATAAATAACGTCATATATTGCTATAAGTTTGTGTTTACGCGTGCGATGATGCGTGCCGCTACACGCGCCGCCCCAGCGTAAACAGAAAAAACGTCCGACGCCCCGCGAAACGTCACGCAACGCCCTACTTCTCCGTAAACAAACCCTAAGTGTTTTTTTTTACAAATGAGATGATATGGTGTCATTTCGAAAATATGGAACACAGCTCCTTGGATAACGGAAAGTCAAAAGAATAAAATCTAAAGCATGTGGTAACAGTTTTTTAACTATTTACAACCTACAACAACAAGGGTACAGACAACGACTAAATCCCCAACAGTGTTTTTAATAATAACTAAACTAACGATAACTGACTGTAAATACTCTACAGTTATTATAACACGCCCCCGCCCACCTGGTCACGCCTCCCGCCCGCCTTGACACGCCCCCTGCCCGCCTGGACACGCCCCTCGCCCATCTGTACACGACCCCGCCCACTTCGACACTCCCGCCGTTCTCTTATGCCCGATTTACACATCGACAAGTACAGTAGCGAGTTAAGTAGTAAGTTGTTGATTAAGTTGATTTAAATAGATCTCCATCCTATTTTTTGGCGAGTTAAGTTGGCGAGACGCGAGAGAGGGGGCTACTTCGTACTATCCTCGCCAAAAAATACTACTTAACTTGCTACTGTACTTGTCGATGTGTAAATCGGGCATTAGACACACACACACCCCGTCCAGCTGGACATTTCCCCTGTCATCCTAAACACACCCCTGCCCTCCTGGACACGCCCCGCGCACCTGGACACGCTTCCGCCCACACATGGACACGCCCCCCGCTTACCTGGACGCGCCCCCCGCCCACTTGGAGACGCCCCCCACCCACGTGGACACGCCTACCGCATACTTGGACACGCCCACCGTCCTCTTGGCCACACCCCGCCCAGCTGGACACTCTCCCTGCCATCCTAAACACACCCCTGCGCTCCTGGACACGCCTCCGCCCTCTGCCCTCCCGGAAGTCCGGGAAGAGGTTCCCTAGGGAATACCGGGTTTAGGGTCCCGACGCAATACCGGTTATAGAGTTCCGAGGCAATACCAGGTATAGGGTCCCGAGGGAATACCGGCAATAGGTTCCCGAGGGTGTTCCGGGAAGAGGTTCCCAAGGGAATACCGAGAAGAGGATCCCGAGGGAATGCCGGGAATAGGATCCCGAGATAGTTCCGGGAAGAGGTTCCCTAGGGAATACCGGGAATAGGTTCCCGTGGGAGTTTCGGAAAAAGGGCACGCTCCGCCCTCCTGGAAACGCCCTCCGCCCACCTGAAGCCGCCTTCCCCCTAGGAATCGAGGTTCCTAAAAGAATTTCGGGAAGAGGCTCCCGAGAGAATACCGGGAATAGGGTCCCAAGGAAAGACCGGGAGTAGGTTCCCGAGGGAGTTCCTGGAAAAGCGTCCCGAGGGAATTCCGGTAAAAGGTTCCCGAGGGAATTCCGGGAAGAGCTTCCCGAAGGAATAGCGGGAATAGAGTCCCAAAGGAAATTCATAAGGACCCGAGGGAGTTCCGGGAAGAGGATCCCGAGGGAATAACGGGAAGAGATTCTCGTGGGAGGAGCTGGAAGAGGTGCCCGAGGAAAATGCGGGGCGTATTCATTTGTTTACGGTATCTTGGTCATGTCTGAGACCAAGACGGACTTAAGGTCCGTCTTGGTCTCAGACAGATACAGGGTGTCCCAAAACCCGACGCCAATCCGAAACTGAGTGATTAGGCAAATTACCCTGGTTATCAGAAAAATATAAAAAAAAAGTTGCATGGGTGTTAAGTTAAAGGCATTTGAAAAAAAAATCACACCCTATGACAGTCTTTTCACTCCTGTTGCCACAAATCTTAACTTTTTTCAATTATTTTTGCTGTACTTTTTGGCACTTATACTACAGTTTCTACTACTTTTTACTTGATATGGTGTCTCTTTCCAGCTCATCTACTTATTCGTTTAACTTATCATTGGAAGCGACTTCTAAATTTTATAAAAAGCTTTTTGTAAAATTTAGGATAGTCCATGATAGCAGCAACAAATTACCAAGTTTTCTTTTCACACTGACCGGGTCGGATACGCTCGGAATGGTCCCGCCAACTATTTCACATAGACCGGCTGGAAGTGAATGCGCTCGGAGACAAATATGGGCATAAAATATATTTTGGAGAAAGCAATTAGAGAAGAAAGAGTATGTGATAGGAGCCGATCGGCTTCGCGAGCGAGAAAGAGCATGCGATCGGATCCGACCGGTTCCTCTTATTATTTCACACCAAGCGCGTTCAAGTTTTCTTAATGACATAATTAGTGCAGATGCAAAAATAAACCTTACTACAAATACAAAAATCTCTGTTTTCAATGTGATAAAAATCTGCTCTTCTCTCCAAACCGGAATGTGTGAAAGGACCCTATTATTTTTTGTTACACATTTTATAGAGTAACTTTAAGATGTTTCTTAATTTCGTAACCGTGTTTACAGGGTGTAAAACTGTTTATACATAAAAATTAGATAAGTTTAAAACACAAGTTCTTTTGCAATTATATATTTACATTTTTGAACAATTGCTTATACTACTGTGTACCCAGTATACAATGTACACAGTACATTATATATTACAATATTTAAATAACTACGCAAAATGTATCCCTTCAGAATTAAATGCATGTAATAACTTCATAAAATCATCAATGTCCATCATTCTAGCTCTCATCTGATCTGTTTCAGAATTTGTTAATATTTCTTGAATCTTCTGTTTGATGTCAAAGTCTTCTGGTATTTCCTGTTGACAGAATAATATGAACTGTAATAATAATGATATAAACGCAGTACTTAGCTAAATATCTAATACAATAAGAATCTTGAAACTTGTAGATTAACTTCAAGACCTGTGGCAATTCCTTTCATTCACAAAAATAAGTAATTAACTAAAAGTACTTTATTACCATTTTGTATTGGCCTTACCTTGTTATGGAGTGAACAGTGCACTCTGTAGTTTTTCTCTAGGACAGCTATAGTGGTGCCATGTTTGAATGCAGCAGATAATGTTTTGTTTTTCCTCACAAATGCTATCCTCGTCAGACCATCCCATTCAACAAAATTAATAGGTGGTGGTGGATTTCTAGGTTCTATTCTTACTACACTGGACTCTACTTTTGGAGGGGGTCTGAAGTTATTTTTACCAACCTGAAAATTAATCACATCAAGTTAAGTAATCATATTTGCTTTATCTTTAAGAAATTGTAATGTTGAGAGAGTGTCAATAAACTACTATACACTTGCCTATGAGCTCATTAAAAAACTTGTAGCTAAATACATTAACTACTGGATTTAGGCTTTCATCATGCATGATAACAAAAAGACTGTGATTTTATGAAAGACCTTTCTGGCCATATTTGTATAGGTTTAGAATAGTGTTATGTGCCCTACCCATTGAAAATGAAATACAGTAGAACCTCGATAACTCAAACCTCGGTAACTCAAAAACCTCTATAACTTAAAAAAATTATATGTTCCCTTCCCTTCAGAGCCCAAAACCTCTATAACTCAAAATTCGCAACCTCGATAAGTCAAATAAGTAATCTCTGTATTGGCCCTCAGTAACTAAAAGAAATGTTTCCACAACCTCTATAACATAAAATTGTTTATCAATGAGTCCTTTTGAATGAGTGTGCAAGACAAAAGATTTCGGTATTTATGGCTTGCACATGTTCACTACATAATTAAATTGATAACGTAAACAATACATATGTCACCTATTGTTTGCTTCTTCGAAACTCTTTAAAGCTTTGCGGTGGCGGAAAATAGTTACTAGGGTTCATACATACACAGTACATACCTACCTCTATACATATTAACCTTAACCCTTGGTAATTAAAAACCTCGATAACTAAAAACCTCGATAACTCAAAATATTTTGTGTTTCCCTTGGACTTTTACTTATCGAGGTTCTACTGTACATAAAAGATTCAAGGACATACCTTCATTAGCATATCCACTCTAGCCAAGAGCTGTGTGTTGATAGACAACCTACAATATAATTTATCACCAGGTTTTGCTACAAGTCTTTGAGCAAATTCTTTTTGAAACATCAGCACAGCACACCGAAAGAATGGTCTATGCAATAGTAGTTTGAAAACTAAAGGTGAACTGATTTGGTATGGTACATTGGCAACACAAATATCAAAAAATGGCAATTCTGTCTTGAGTACATCCCCAACAAGTATTTGTAATTTTGCCTGGTAAGGTGTGCCTTGTACACGTTTTTGAAGTTCAGCAACTAATCTGGAAGTAATCATACAAAAAATGTTTTAATGGGGTCTAATAATTACATTCACTTTTTGTCTTTATACCGAAATTTTTAAATTAAATGGATTAAGTACCTTGTATCAATTTCACAGGCTACAACTTTTTTTACTTTATCAAGAAGTTTCACTGTCATGTTGCCAGTACCTGGACCAATTTCAAGAGCAACATCTGTAGGCCTTAAGCCTGACTTATCTAGCATAGACGTTATAATAAGAGGATTTTTTAATATGTGTTGACCAAAATCCTTGTTAAAAAGGATACCTACAAAAAACAAAACAAATTAAATCAAAAGAAATAACATACATTTACAGGCATGCATAACCTCCACTTTCTTATTACCTTGCTTGGCAATTTCATTATGCACCCTAGTCTTTTTTTCAGGTTTAATTTTAGGCATTTTTATATTCTTTTACAGACAATCGATAGCTAAAATAAATAAATCTACTGCAATAAAAGCACGCTTTATAGAAGCATGGTCACATAAACAAATAAACAATCAATGACAGAGACAGTGACACCCGTATAATAAATATACTCTTTGCAGTGACAACTCACAATAATACATAACTGTCAATGTCATTTCGCCTCTGCTTTCTTTTGTAGGAACCAGAGACTAAATTGTCCTTGCCTACTCCATGATTGTATAAAGTAAATAATTCGTGTTTGATTAATTAAACGAGCAACACAGGGTTATTCAATCGTAATCGTATCACTGCTGTCATTTTTATTAGAATAAAAATTGAGTTGCATATAAATAATCAAGAACAATACCTAAGGTTTCAGTACCGCTACGAAGAGATCAATATGCCTCGGTTTCACAAAGTAGAAATTAATAAAACAGAATGGATAGTCCCCGAAAGATATCAAATGCTTACACCTGTAGGCTCAGGTGCTTACGGACAAGTTTGGTATGTAAATATTTAAAGACTTTTTAGTCGGCAATATGCCAGTTAATTTGTGATAAATATACTATTTTTATTTATATAACATCATTTCTATGCATTAAGATATAGTAATAACACGAAATCTATTACCTTTAATTTACTGTACGTGGGCGAACTTATTTGCATATCGTTTAAATATGTAAAGTACACTTTGTTTACAGTTCCGCTATCGATACTCTACATAATATGAAAGTAGCAATAAAGAAACTGGCAAGGCCTTTTCAATCAGCCGTTCATGCTAAAAGAACCTATCGTGAACTCCGGATGTTGAAGCATATGAACCATGAGAATGTTATAGGTAAATAATAAACTTACACTTGTATTCAGCAGACATTTTAAACCAAATTTGTGAAGGTGGATTTGGAATTTTGTTGAAATATAATATTGTTCCAGTAAAAGTTACTTAGTTTTTATACTAAACAAGACTTATTGTAAAAGTTTTTTGAACAAAACTATTTTAATTTACTTAAAATTAACACAGATTTATTATTAAATCAGTCAGTACAAGGCTTGTTGTGTAGTGTACTTGTTATATTAAGAGGATAAAACAACCTAATATACCAATTATTACTGAGAATAACTGATTGATTAATTCACAGGTCTTCTGGATGTATTTAGTCCTGAAAAAAATTTAGAAGACTTTCAACAAGTATATCTAGTCACCCATTTGATGGGTGCAGACTTGAACAATATTGTACGTACACAGAAACTTTCTGATGATCATGTACAGTTTTTAGTCTATCAAATTCTTCGAGGTCTAAAGTACATACACTCAGCTGGAATCATTCATAGGGTAAGGCAGCAAATTAATTTGTTAAATGCTAAAGAAAGTACTAATTTAATTTATCCATAATATTACTAGTCATCAAAATACACCATACAATGTAATATTCAAATAATATTATGATTTCTCTTCATACAATCCTATTTAATAAATAACATTCTATTTGAAGCAATAACAAAATTAACAATGTATTGGTAATGGTGTTTGTTGATTCTGATTGTTTCTTTACTATTGTAGGACCTAAAACCTTCTAACATTGCTGTCAATGAGGATTGTGAGTTGAAAATCTTAGATTTTGGTCTAGCCAGACCCACTGAAACAGAGATGACTGGCTATGTAGCTACAAGGTAAATTACATTATTATTAATATTTTTAATATAATACTAGAAGTATCATGCATCTACAGAAATTATACTATTTTATCATAAATGTTCTATATATACATAAGTTATATTTATTGTTGACCAATTCTACACGAATTTGTACTAATTGTACTACAATTTAATAACCATGTATAATACTTCATCTACAATTAGATACAGCATTTGATACTGCATTGTTTTTGATAAGAACTGAAAATATACATACATACATACATAAACTCACGCCTTATCCCGGCCGGGGTAGGCAGAGAAAATATATAGCAATTTATTGAGGGGGAAAGAGTATTATATAAAAATATAAATAAGCAATAATCTAATTTGCTTAAGGAGACAAGAACTCAGGTGACCTAGCTGTCAATGACTCAAATCATGCTTATTCTCAGTAGACTCAGATTCAAATCCAAGTATCACACTTTGACCATTGTCTTTCGTACTTTTCGTGTATTAAATAATTTCATCACACAATTAGTTCTATTCCTAAACATCATAATCACTAGTGCATGCAAAATTTCAGATGGTATCGAGCACCTGAGATAATGTTAAATTGGATGCATTATAATCAGACAGTTGATATCTGGTCAGTGGGGTGCATAATGGCAGAACTACTTACAGGCAGAACACTCTTCCCGGGATCAGATCGTATCCTTTTTCAAATAAGATAAAAAAAATACCACAACTGGTCATGTCATGATTTTCTTATTATTTCCATGCATGATTTTTTCAATTTATATTATTATAGTTTGAAATTGATGTTGCCTTGTTTGTTAAATTTAGTTAGCCATCTTTAAGTAGTTATTTTTGTATTTTACAACTAGCCTAAACATTTCCAAGTCCAATTATACCTTCCTGCTATTTGTGTAAAAATAACAAAGGTTAAGGAAATTCCTACATGAATGTATTTAATACTTTTTCATGGGACTGGATAAAAATCTGTGACTAAAGGACCATTATTTTTTTCCCTGTATGATTTGATCTAATTTCATTGTATGTATCATTTTATAGGTACTTTTTAAACAGTTGGTAGTGACCTCATAGATGAAACATAAATTCTCATGTATGAAACAACTCTCTCTGAAATTTATTATGTATATAAAATTTAAAAAAGAAATCCTTTAGAAGAGTCTGTGTATGGTATACTCAAAATGTTAAATCAGTTCGTTAGGCAGTGCTAACAGTAAACTTTACCAAATAATACAAATTATTCTTAACATATTAAATGCCATGCCAGTCTTAATTGACCACAAAAAATTTAATTTCTATGCTGCCTGCGCCTGGAGTACAATTTGTTAAAGAATCAAAACATTTTATATTTAAAAAGAGTAGGTAATGTAGATTATAGATTGTATTTTTAATATAACATTTAGCTATTAATATTATGATTTGAAAATATAGCTTTGAGCCTTAATTGATGAGACAGATATCCATCAGTTGAACTTGATTATGGAAGTTCTTGGTACCCCTGCTCAGGAGTTTATGCAGAAAATTTCCTCAGAGTCAGTAAGTAGTTTCCACTCATTGTAACAGGTTTTGAGGTGTAACAAATTAATCATATTTGTAAGCTTGCTTTTATTTGCTTTATCTGTATTTGTTTGTCTTTATCTGGATTGTGTAAGTTTGGAATGCTTGTGTAACCTTAACATGCGTGCATTCAGATATAGATCACCTCACAAGAATATTATTTTTGTGCGGGAATCCAGAACAGGAGACCATAGATAAAATTATTAGTGAAGAGGTAAGTTTTGTACTAATATACATAATATATGATGATACATTTTAATGCAAAGCTTTCACGCTTACTGATAAGAGGAATAATACTTATCTAACAATTAAAGTGTGATAAGCTTTACCTACATGAATTATTGACAGACTGGATACGTAATGCCACGCAGGCGCGCAATTTTGGGTTCTAATTTAGATGTTATGTTGGTACTTGGGTAAATTCTGTCAGCATTGGTTTTTCATAGCAGTTTCGTTATATAAACTTAATTTATATCGATGCTATTCATAAACTAATTTTAATGCTTCCCAAAGTATTCTAAGTTCTATGTAGACGAAACGGCAGGCAGCTTTTGTACAACTAAGTATATTTGATGATGTCCCTCGTGTTTTTGTAAAACTTGTGTGTATTGTTTGTGAAATAGTTTTATATGTAAAATGCTACTCAAACGTAAATTAAATTTTATTAATATAGTCAAAGGTGACGAAATAGCATTATTGCTATTGCATTTATTCACATTGACGACCTCGGTGGCGCGACGGTAGCGCAAGCGGCTGCCGTGCAAGAGGTTGTGGGTTCGATCCCCACGCAGGACACTAATTTGTGAGATCCACAAATTATTGTCCTGGTCTGGGTGTTCTTTGTGTCCGTTAATTGATCTTTGTAAAAGGTCCCCGCGACACAGGGCATGATCCCGAGTACGGGAGTTGTCTTTAAAAAAAAATATCTCTTTAATTCTTGCTTTTTGTTCTTGCAAAGTTAACTTATTTAAATTTAAATGAATACATAGTTGCCGGTATGTTATGTTGTTAATATTATCGTATAAATATTTTCACTTATATTTTACTTATTTATAACATAACTTAATGGAATGGTAGATATATTCTATAAATTCTATTACCTCCGTTATGGTCTTGCGTATTATATTTAGACTAAAATTTTCAATTTATTTTTATTATATTACTTTCATTTTATGAAAGAAATATAACATGTATAACGTGTAAAAGTAATAATTTTTTTTTTTTAAATAATTCAATAAAGGCAATTCGGTATGTAAAGTAAAAGTTAACCTATGTCGAATCCAAAACCATTTAGAGATTTTAGATCAATAAGTAATAAAATCATATTTTTAGCGCAAAAAACCGCAAGATTGTGTTTATTTTTACAATTATACATAAATTACTTCGTCTTTCATTTTTTTTGTCTAAATGATGATTTTTGTCTAAAAAAACAGAAGTTTGTTTCTGCTTTCATTGCTCAATAACTAAAACAACTAATTTGAGCAATTTTGCCCTCCCACCTATAGCTCATCTGCAGTAAACAGCCAAAGTAAGCAATTCGACCGCATCTATGACGTCATACATGCTGTCGAATTGCTTACTTTAGCTGTTTACTACAAATAAACTATAAGTAGGAAAGCAAAATTACTCAAATTAGTTGTTTATAATTAAGAAACCTTTAAAATAAAAATATAAAAAAAATACAAAAAAAAAACTTTACATACCGAATTAGTGTGACTGACAGGCTTGAGGATAAATGGTCAATATACCTTTGTTAAATTTCGTGTTATAGGTACTTTTGCTAAGCAGTAGGTAAACTATTAACCATCCGAGCTGAAGTTCTTTCCACTACACTTATACATATTTAAAACAATAGGTATCTGAACATGTGCTTTATGTAATACAATAGGAATATTGTAGGAAGGTATTTAACATTCGTATTTGACCACACTGTTCTAGAAACGAAATGTCGACTAAAAACAAACTATATAAATATTAAAACTAAACTATTAGGCTTTGTAGACTTTAGGTTCATTACAATTAAACGTACCTACTAGTCTGTAATTACTTATATTAACTTTATTGTAAATACTTACTTTTATGAATATTAACTAAGCTTAATTCTAATCGAGTCATTTTAGGTTTTATCTGCGAAATAATTTTCTCACTTGGAATTATTTGCGCAGATTGTCGTTTAAAACGTCTGAAATGACTGGGCTTTTTTGCACTGTGTTCATGATTTATTACAATTATATCACGATGATTCCAGGCAAGGAACTACATCCAGTCTCTGCCAGCGTTGAAGAGACGTGACTTTCGTGAAGTGTTCCGTGGCGCTAACCCACTGGCTGTCAACTTACTTGAGCTTATGTTGGAGTTAGATGCTGACAAGTAAGGTTTTCTTTTAATATGTATGTATGTGTAAGTAAACGGGAATGTATGAAGTATAAGACAGAGTGTTTTGCTGGAAGTGACAGTGCGAAAAGCTTATAGTTGTAAATACGCTAAGGCCAGCGAAATTGATTGTCTCACACTTAGCTTACCTTTATATATTCTTTATAACAAACATTGTTCTGTAAAATAAGACCCTGTTCAATCAATTAAACTCAAAATTACTTCATAATCTGCTCTCTAAAAGCTAGTTTCTTTGTAAACAAAAAAATATGCCATTATGTGCTTAAAGAATACACGTTACAATATACATAACACAATTTTGTTTTGTTTATCATAACTCACTGTTAGTTTTCTTGTGATAAATGTTGCTAAAGTCCAACAAATCTAATAGGTACGGTATGACAGTTCTGACAAATTGAATAATAAGGTTGGGATAAAAAAATCGATTACAATAATATCCGAAATTTAAGAGATCGATTACGATAATATCCGATTTTTAAGACACTTTAATAATTAATCTCATCTATACTAATATTATAAAGAGGTAAAGTTTGTGTGTTTGTGTGTTTGTGACGTTGTAGGGGGTAATCTCTGGATCTACTGAACCGATTTTAAAAATTCTTTCTGTGTTTGATTGTCCATTTATCGGGGAGTGTCATAGGCTATATAGTATCACGCTATGCCTAATAGGAGTAGAGCAGTAATGAAATATGTTTATAAAAGGGACGCTTAAAAACGTTTATTTTGCTTCTACTGCTTAAACGTCTGGAGATATACTAAAATAATGTATTAGAGAATTGTACCTTTAAAAAAGTTTTACAATTAAGAGACTTAAGATTGTCGTAAAAATGCTAGGGTGTCGTAAAATGATGAAAAGTGTTGTAAAAGATGGAAGGGTGTCGTAAAACTGTAAGGATGTCGTAAAATGTTGAAGGGTGTCGTAAAATGCATGGAGGGTGTCGAAAAATGATGGAGGGTGTCGTAAAACTGCTAGGGTGTCGTAAAATGCATGGAGCGTGTTGTTAAACTGCAAGGGTGTCGTGAAATGATGGAGGGTGTCGTAAAACAGCTAGGGTGTCGTAAAGTGATGGAGGGTGTCGTAAAATGACGGACGGTGTCGTAAAACAGCTAGGTTAGCGTGAAATGATGAAAGCTGTCTTAAAAGATGGAAGGGTGTCAAAAAACTGCAAGGATGTCGTAAAATGATGGAGGGTGTCGTAAAATTCATGGAGGGTGTCGTAAAACTGCGAGAGTGTCGTAAAATGATGAAGGGTGTCGTAAAATTCACGGAGAGTGTCGTAAAACTGCTAGGGTGTCGTAAAATGATGGAATGTGTCGTAAAATGCATGGAGGGTGTCGTAAAACTGCAAGGTTGTCGTAAAATGATGGAGGGTGGCGTAAAATGATGGAGGGGTGTCGTAAAGAGAGACTAAATGTTCTGCACTTAGTAGACATTGTTTTCTGCCCAGACTTAAGATTATATTCTTTTAAAACATATATCTATACTAACTTCTATACTTTATTTAATATTATAAAGAGGTAAAGTTTGTGTGTTTGTGACGTTGTAGGGGGTAATCTCTGGATCTACTGAACCGATTTTAAAAATTATTTTAGTTATGAATAGTCTATTTATCGTGGAGTGTCATAGTCTATATAGTATCACGCTATGGCTAACAGAAATAAAGCAGTAATGAAATTTTTTTTAAAAAGTTACACGTTTTTTTCGCCGCCCTACGAAGTGGGCACGGGTCAGCTAGTTATTAGTAAAGGGTAAAACCTTTTGTAAAAAAACACCACATATTGCAAATTCTCTAATCTGCGAATAAAAAAAAATCCAAACATTACTTTTATTTTAATTATAATTAATTAAATAAAAGTAATGTTTAGGATTTTTTTATTCACTACTAAGACCTTAATAAGTTGCCTCCCGTCACCTTCGACCACGTCGAGTAATAGTTAGTTACGTGTCTAACGATAATAACGATTTTTCGTAAATGTAAACGATTTTTATGCATACAAGTGTATCCGAAGAGTCGCAACACTACGAGCAGTAACCTAACTACGTGACTTTGCAATGAGGTCAAGAATAGAACTATAAGATATTATTTACTATGTAAATATGTGTTATTTTGCTTTGTTTGAAAGTTTTCAATTAAATTTATATATTAAGAATTGTACATTTTAAAATACAATAATAAAATCTTTCTAAATTCATGGTTTTACGAAAAAGGTTTTCGAAACTGAATAATGTACGCATGAACAAAGTTGTTTCAGTTTGAAAAATATGAAACGTCATACTGTATCTTTTAGATTTGTTGAGGTGTAGCTTGTTATCTGATAACTTTTTATATATGTGATAAAACTGATTATCTATAATCCTATTTTACTATACACTGTTCCATGTCATAATATTATGGTGGATAATGGAATTGAATAGATTTGTCTTGGATTTAATTTGATGCGTATTACGGATAGTATCTAGACAAGCTTATTTCGTGAATGTACCTCCTTTACCTAAATCTCTCTACAGTCTTAGTTTTATGAGCTTTTCGTTTTTGTTTTAATAATGTTTAGTTAAACCGGTCTTTTTTTCCTACACAAAAGTACTATAATCAACTTTCAGCTGTGGCTTTTCTGAGCCTTAACTTGGAACTTTTCAGAATGCAGTATAGATTTATGCATTTCCTAAAGCGTTGCGAATACTTGTGGCACCATCAGGTTAACCCCTGGATGGACTACTGCTGTTATGTTTTTTAAATTGACCTACCAAAACGACTCTATGGTGCCTGATGTTAAGCATCCAATAGAGTCCAAGAATGGCGAGCACCATGCCAGTTACAATATTTGTAGAGGCATGAATATCTCCACTATGCTTCAAAAGATGGTTTTTCACGCCTCGCTTGAAACAACCAGGATGTTGTAGTTTGAAGGAAACACGTAGGCTGGCAAAATGTATTTATAAATAAATATTAACTCATCATCAACATAGCCCACTACATGGACGGGCTTATGCGGAGGGGGAACCTTACCCTAATCTGGGCGTTTTGGTATGCTTTCGGGTTTTGTGCCATATTTCCTATTTTTTTTTTCTAGGAAAACTGTCTGTTATTATTAATAATCCTTTAGTCTAAAAAAAGGCCGTTTTTGTTTAAAATGCAATATTTATCTAATTGAAAAACATTTAAAGTGTTGACAGTCTATATACAAATACTTTAAAAGCCTTTTATCAAAACTTAGTAGACAACATTTTGCATTATTGATCCTATTTGCGAATTATGATTTTTTTCAATTGGTGGCACTAGTTAGCCCTATAAACGCTCTTAATTAACTCCTTCGATTGACATGGCTGTGGCCGTGACGACCTGTATGATCTTAGTGAGTTACAGTAACTAATGATCTATAAATATTTTCAGACGCATCACAGCTGAACAAGCGCTGGCACATGAATATTTGACACAGTACGCTGATCCTGACGATGAGCCTATATCAGCGCAGTACGATCAGAGCTTTGAAGATATGGAGATGCCCGTAGACAAGTGGAAAGGTATATTAATAACTTTCCCCCTTACTCATAAAGGCCTCTTATATTTAATCACTGTTTAGCGAGATTTTTGTTAGTAAAACCAACCCTATACCAAACAAAAACGTAAGAATTTAAGCTAATCAATGGACTAAAATTTAAGAGGCGTTTATGAGTAAGGGGGTTAATGTTTAGAAACTATGTTTGACTTCCTCGAATCCTAAATGTTACTGTAACATATTAATTTCCCTCCAGAAGTGCACCCTCTAGCATCGGAGGCCTCCTATCAATATCAGAGGAAAACTTGGCCTAATAACACTCTAACTTAACAGATGTTTGATTCTTCCTTAATTTTTGTAAAGCTAATATTTGAGCACTTTTATGACGTCTATAGGGTAATTAATATCATATATTTTAAAATATACATTTATTTTCAGAACTTGTCTTCAAAGAGGTTGTGGAATTCAAACCTCATCCACAACACATGAACACCGTAGTAGAAGTGAACCCTTCTTAATAACACCACAACTAAAAAAGTTACAAATGTAAAAAAAAATATATTATAATTTAGAATTAGGACCTGTTTCATAGTTGGAATTCATGCTTTCCTTTATTATGAACTTAATATTGTAAAAAGCCATAATCGTTGCATCACTTGGCAGACACACAATTTTGAGGCAGACATGTCAAAAAATTGTATAGAATTTTATTTTGGTACAGTTGATCATGTCTGTCAAGCTTTGCGCGATTATTAAAAAAAATATGTTTCACACTGCTCAAGAAAAAATAATGCTTTTAAAGCATTTTCTGTATTAATGTCAGTTATAAAATGCTAGGCTATAGAAATGTTTTTTTCTTGTTAAAATATGGGTGGAAGATTGTCTATATTTAATAAATAATTGTTGAATACATTACATTTGTCGAACTGTTTATACATATTATATTATAGTTGTTTTTGTTGCTGTGCGTTATTTTAGAAACTGATTTCATCATCATCACATTTCAGCCAATAAATGTCCACTGTTTATGGCTGCTAATAGGCCACGTAATAAAAAGATGTAAATCACTCACATATGAAATCATGGATATTTTTGTAATATAAAATATTTTTTCAATTATTTTGCCATAAATGAAGTGTAGTGTATTGTTTATACTTTAACTTCGCTTAAGTCGAACTTGCAATGACAATTGCATATATTTATGTATGTATAGATGAATTGCGGGAGCTAAATGTTTATTTTACTTTTTTAAAGTACATTAATGATGAACTTCCAAAAACTTACTCCTTATTCTTCTCTTGACTAAGCCTTAGTTTTCACTCTCTGTTCAATTCTCTCTTAGCTGTTTTCATCTATTTAAACTTAATAATGCTCGATGTTCACTATGTATTACAGTATTCTATGGCTGACTATAAAAGAAATATAAATTTTAGACCTTAACACATACCTAAATATAAGTAGGTAAGCTGTGTTGCTATGTGATAGAGATAATATTTTGCATAATAATAATTATTAGCAAGTTTGCCATAAGTTTTAGCTTTTGCAATTATAGCTGAACCTGTTATAATATTGTCTTTATATAAAGGTGAATATAGACTACAACATTTACTTTTAACAGATCAATGAGCCGCTCTATGAAATGTTCTAGTGTATCATACTTTTACAAACTAAACGCGAGCTTTTGCCTGTATGTACCATTCGTAAGAACGTTACATTACACAGAAATGCTTGAGAAAATATTGTAGTCTATACTCTTTAACCTTAAATGGCAACAATGTACAATAAGCGTTGTACAGTTTTACCTAAATATAACATTGCTTACTTTTTTTTATTTATGACCTTATAATAGGCGCTAATACTTGTACACTGACATCAGCAATGACGTTCTAACTACCATAAACAATATCATATTTTTATGACTTGTATAAAATAATATACTAAGTTTTAAAATATATATTATATAAATTAAGCAATGGAATATATTGTAGTAAGTATAGATTAGTATTGCGAGTCTACACATATTATTATTGTGAAAAAAAAAGATTTTACTTGTATATGCGTATAAATGTAATTATAATAAAACTCAATGATTGGTACAACGAGGTTATACACGGCATTTAATGCTTAGTATTGTGATTTATGTGACTTACCAACCCTTTTTAAAAGTGTACTTTTGGCGTTATTAATATATAGAAGATCAAATTTAATATTTTTAACAATTATATTATAATATAAGTCATTTGTAGGTACTAATGTAAAGATTGTGTCATAAAAATAGTGATAATTAAAGCAATATAATTATTTTATAATCACCTTAAATTATGTAGATCACTTTATGACAAATATTGAGAGAAGGCGAAGCTTAAATTGCAGCTTTTAATTGTCTGTTAGCTTTTTGTAAAGTAGAATAGGTGATCAACATATTTTGCATAGACTTAGTAAAATGTTATTTTATTACACAGCCTTTTCGCTATTACATAAACTAATATTATGTTAAAAGTATTAGTTCTAAATATAAATCAAAACTTGCCTTTTTGACCAACCCGTCCAAAGGGACAGATACGCACAACTTACATTGGTATAATAATAAAACTAATTTAAGTAGGCTTTTATGAGATTAGGACCATAAGTTATATATAACCTCAATGATAGATGCCTTTGTGTGTTGTCTTGGCTAATATATGTGTGCTTAGTACAAACACTTGTGTTTTATACCGTAATAAATGAATACACCAATTTTTATCAGAACAATTGTCTACACTGAGCCCCTCATATTTAAGGTTTTTCTGCCTTTTAATACATATTACGTCATAAATTGCAAGTATTACCATGCATAGAATGTAACTATTGTTAAATTATAAGAGTAAATAATATTATATAAAAAAAATATCTGTTTTATTTTATTTTGATATGCCTGACACCCAAAGCCTGTTATTGACTGATACGATCGTGTATTACCAGTTATATTTACTGAATGAATTGTAATTATGACATGTAACACCACTTAGTACACGATGCTCCGTTGTGCAGAGTAACGACTTTATTATCTCCGCTGGTATAGCGAAGGTTACGGTAGGAAAAATATGTCTTGCTATGCCACAGGTACCGGACTCAGGCAGTATGTAAAAACTGCTGGTTTGACTTCGTGGAAGCAGATACAAATTAAAGAAAATGGTCTGTGTCACTACACACTCAGAAAAGACGCTGTAAATCGTCCTAATTGGAGGAGCTACCTATGAATGCTATCAAAATAGTGTGCCAGTCAATCACACACTACTTAGGGCCTACATACACTCCCACCACAACGACGCGATCCTTTATTCTCAAAATACCAGATTCGCAAAATACCAGATTCTCAATATAGCAGAAGTACACTTAAATGCATAACTACAAGCAAGAAAAGAGAAGGAACAAAATTGAATGTATTTTATTTAATTGTACCTAATACCAAAAACAAAATAAAAGTACCTATACAGAACAACTAAAAGTATCTTTTATACTCGTAAATATACTCCGGGACACACAACTACAAGTGAGAAACGGTTTCTTCAAAATCGCGTTATTGTGGCTAAGAGATTTATACAACCGGTAAATGTGTACAGTTGATAGAATGGTTTTGGCGACACTTTAAATGTGCCGTCACCGAAAATAGTATCAACAGACATTAAAAACTCGCGAAGTTCTTTCGTCATTAAAGTCCCAAAAATCAAAATTCTGTCATCTGTATCAATGTCATAATCATCATACAAAAAAAAATCATTGACAATGTGTTGAGGTAATCTCACGTCCTTTGAATTTGCACAAGATGATCGGACTACATTTAAATATTTGTTTCGAGCCCTGTATAACGTGTCCTTTTTAGATCTAAATTCGGGTATTACATGCTCCAAATTTTTGAATTTGTTACCGTCCAAAAATCGGTTTTCAAAAACGTTTTGAACCGATTTAAAATTTACACGTAGGTCTTTTTTACAATCGTCCATGCAGCCGGACCACCGGACAATATTCGGAACCTAATAGACATTAGGTTCCGAATATTGTCCGGTGAACATCTGTGATTCGCGTCTCTTAAAATTTGTTTATGGGAATCTAAAAGGATCGAGGCATTGCATTCCCTTTGTCTGAAACAGCGCCAATTCGTTGTTCCAGATTTATTTTTAACAGATAAATTGTACCTGTATCCTGCATGTAGTAATGCTGGTTTACCTTTCTGGCTTAATATAAATTTCATTTTGTTTAATTTTTATAAAATTATTACACTCGCTTTTAAGCAGCAATGACTGTGTCAATAATGACAGTGTCAATAATATATAGAGACAATCTTAAAGGAAAACCAGACAGTATTTTATTGCAAAAAGCGCATGCAATCTATTTGCAGGAAAAGTAATAATAACCTTTATTTGTATAACCGCGCGGAGCTGCTAGTAAGTGAATAAAGTAATAACAATTTTGTTTTCGAATGTACGAAATATACTATATTGAGAATCTGGTATATTGAGAATCTGGTATATTGAGAATCTGGTATTTTGAGAATCTGGTATTTTGCGAATCTGGTATTTTGAGAATAAAGGGACGCGATGTGGTCGGGCGTATATTTTGTATTGAAAATGAATATTAGGTACGATTTACACGTACCAAATTTTATCGTTTTGTTACTGGCCACATCGCTACGGCAACAACGCCACCACCGCGGCCACATTGCCACGACAGCGACAACGCAACCACATCGACATTTTGCAAACGCAACTGCAAAAAGCCGCTGCGACACTAAATTCACACTTATTTTTTGCATGAAGGTATTCTTCGCCAGGTCTAATGTTTTCCCTAAACCTCTTTCTAGGATGATCTTAGGAAACTAATTTGGTACTACCATCGTCATATTTGCTTGACCACTTTTTAATGTGGTGTGGTTGTGGTGCGTGTGAATTGATGCTTATACAATCTTAAATGAACTTTCATCATCATATCAGTCCTATCGACTTCCACAGCATTCCTCACCCATCGGTTTCTCGCCGCCTAATAAAGTCGTCTGTCCATCTTGTGAGGGGTCTCTCCACGCTGCGTCTTTAGGTTGCTATTCTAGAAGCTTTCTGCCCCCAAGGATGTCAGTTTTTCGCGCTATAGGTGGATAAAAATCAACAAATATGTCAAAAATAAAAACGAATATTTACTCCATAATCATTTCTTTATTTCCTGGCTTCACCAGTCTATCGTACAAACACAAGTTTAATGGCCGCTGATTCAAATCTATATAATTTGGTGTAACAGCGTGATAGAGCCACAATCATGAGGTTCTTTTCATTAAAACTTACTTTTAAGCATACATTTTGTTTTATTCCACATTTATCATCAAAGAAACATCTGGTGTATGTTTGCATTATATATACATACAAAATAATTCAAATCATATTTAAATTATATCATATTTATAAGTGACAAAGATTTAATGTGTTTAAGATTTGATTACTATATACACATGCATTACATAAGCAATAACTTAAGAACCATAAATTTACTTCATTTTAAACACTGCGAATCATCGATCTAATGAAATACCCGTATTTAAAAAAATAAGTGAGTTGTTATAATTCGGATTTTAAATAATATAAATTAAATTTAAAATACTACACACATCTTTGCATGATTAAATGCAGTGACGTTGTTTATAATGTACAATCACTTTCTTTGTACAAAAATATAGTGCAATATGCGGTCAAACTTATCTAAGATATTAAATTAAACAATTTGGAATTTTAACCCAAAATATGTTTTTGTAAAAATCTCTATTTACATATTATTGATATATCGAATTATGTAAATATTATTATTTTGGTTGTCTAAAATATGTTGGAATTGTTATTAAGTATTTATAGTCTACATCATAGGCCCTGCCTTTCGTAAATGTGACATAAATTCACTCAATGTGACATAGAGAAACCTCCTAATATAATTTGGTCATATTTATTAGGAGCAAGATTAATATGTATGAATTTATAATATCGAAACAATGAAGGAAACGAAACGATAAAAAAGCTAAAACTGTAGTCTTACATCAGTTTTTTTTACAAATAACTTAAGCACACAATCTTAAGTCATATCCTATGACAGATCGTTACATTTGCAACAACAGATGAAATCATTAAGTAGTCCTGAGTGAATCTATGCTTCCCAACTCTCTGCAAAACAAACAAATTAAGTTTTATATACTGGCATAGTGTCTTAAGTAGTGAATTCAATAGCTTTGGTTCATCTTTTGATGTGGCACAAATAAATACATATAAAATAATTTTAAAAGATTGAAGACTGTATCAATGTCTAAGTTTCACACTACTGTTTACATAATATATAAATTATCACAATAACATTATTTACAAACTCATTCATGTCGAAGACGGATTCATCCTATGTAGAGTAAGATTTAAAGGTAGGTCGTCCGAATCTTCAGAATCTGACGATGAAACGGTCGCCCGGAGGTTAAATGGCGAATCATCGTAGACACTACTCGATGCTTCTGCTTTGTCAGACCGTATATCACAAAATGGTAAGCCGTCGTATTCCCTCATGCTTGCGGGTAAATTTATACTTGAATTAGAACGTTCATCATCACTTCTAAGACTATTATACATAACATTTACAACACTTCTCAGTCTTCTATTCTCGCGGAGCTCGCGCCGTCGTCGACTCCGTTCCTTGTCAGCTTTACGTCTTAGGTATTGGTTATTAGATGTTCCGCTCGTGCCAGGTTGATCTAATGCATCAGTAGCCAGTTCGGGAGTCATCGGCGGTTCGGGAGTCATCGACGGTTCGGGAGTCATCGACGGTTCGGGAGGCGCTTCAAGCTCGGGAGGCACTTCCGGTTCGGGAGGCGCAGGCTCCCTTTTTTTACTTTTATTAGAGGACTTGACTCCTTTACCTGAGTGAGACTTCCGCGTGCTTCTCTTATCTGTGTCGGCGCTGGCTGCATTTTTGTTCTCCTTGTGACTTGTGTGTGAACGTTTCTCGCTTCTTTTTTTATCTCTAGCTGTAGTGGTAGAGCGCTTTTTGGATTTGTTCCTAGGTCTATCGTCGTCATCAGTGGAGGAGAACTGCGAGGCGGTGGTGGTGTGGCGACAGACGGGGCGGGGCGGTTCAGGGGTGCTGCGAGACATATTGGTGATGGCGGTGTGGCGGCAGGCGGGGCGGGTCGGCTCAGGAGTGCTGCGAGACATATTGGTGGTGGTGGTATGGCGACAAGCGGGGCGAGGCGGCTCGGGGGTGCTGCGCGACATATTGGTGGTGGTGGTGTGGCGGCAGGATGGTCGGGGCGGTTCGGGCGTGCTGCGCGACATGTTGGTGGTGGTGGACGTGTTGCTGCGGCGACGTCGCCGCCGCGTGCGCTTGGGCGGGGAGGGTACGAACGTGCTGTCGCTGTCCGAACTGTTCTTAGCGCTGCTAGACCGACTCCTGTGCCGTTTTAATGTGACTTTGACAGCGTTGGTCGGCGGTTCCGGTTGAGTTTCTTGTACGATCACATCGCTGTCGGAACCTAGCAAATCGACGATCTCGGGAGTTCTATCCTGGGGAGGTTTTATGTATCCTACGACCATTACCTCTGAGGAATCGTCGTCCGTGTCGGATTGTGATATAGTTTCTATTGGAATGACGTTATCGACCGGGGGGGCGGCCGGTTGTGGAATAAAACTTTGAGGATAAATAGGCGCCGGGACCCTAGAAGGTCCCGGAGGTGGATCGGCGGGCTCCGAGCTCGATACCATTACGATGTCAGAGTCCACACTGGCTTCACTGTCCGAACTTGATACGACTTCATTAATCATAGTGGATATCCTAGTGTCAGTAGTGTATTGTACGTTGCGGTCGTACCCGGCCATGTCGTATGGTGTAGAAGCGAAGCAGTAGAGCTCGTGTAAGAAGTGTTCAGTCCTGTCTCCGAAATATCGTTGCATGCTTTCTCTAAATTCATGAGCATTTATGTGATGTTGTGGCAATAATTCCATAATACGGGTGATTACGTAAGAAATGTGTCCCAGATTTTCATTTAGTAAATAATGTAATTCTCTGTTTAGCCATGGGACCAAGCGATGCATCTGTGTATTGTTGTACCTTGGAACAAATTATGTTATATTTAATTTAATTTTAATCTAAGTAAAAGCTAAGATAGATAAACATGGCCCCTCTAAAGGTCATGGCAGATTATACCAACACCGCAACGGCACCGCTCCAAGCCAGCAATTGGACTTGTCGTTTAATTTAAAGCATTAAATCGTGTGTAATATAATATATTTCATAATGACAATATATGTAAAAGCCATTGGCTAGCTGGTTGCTACCGTACAACTCGACTCACAGCCCGCGTGCTATAAGTAATCAGACCATGTGCTTAGAGCGAGCCGACTCCGAGTCGTCAGCGAAACAACATTGCGTGCAAGTCCTAAGCTTGTTCAATCCATACGATTGAGTTCGCGGGGACAGCAGCTTTCCACATCACGGTCGGCGCGCGGACGGACGGCGAGGTTGCTTCTTGTAGCTCGCTGGCAGCAAGCCGTAGCCTAAATTCGAGGCAACGCCGTGCTGCAGCTGTGCCGGCGTAATGTGCCAAGACCTTAAGGCTGTCTGTCCACCGGAGCGGAGAAACGGAGAAATAATCACCAGTATAATTGTAAAAAATTTTGGGGTAAAAGTTTTGTGTCAATCCCGCAGTTTTTCCGCTCCAGAGGACAAGCAACCTAAAACGTTACATAAGAACTATAGAGAGCGAACCAGCTACCTATAGATATCGCGTTATCATCTGAGTCTTAGGACCATATCATTTCTCTATATCTATCTCGCTTGCATTTACGGGTCTTCTATACTTATATAATATCTTCTATCTCTTTTTGGCGTACTTAGATGATAACGTGCGTGTTATAGTCTGTAATTACTAATCACTATTCTAGCCAGTAATTGATAGCTATAGTTTAGATACTACCTATAAAAGATTTTAAAAGCAATGCACATATACATACCTATAGAATACAGGTGAACAATCCCTAAACCGTCCAGTGAAATCGGGCAGCGGTCGTGCCCAGAGATTGTGTCGGTACACGGTGCGTCGGAAGACGGCGGGCGAGCGACGCCGGCGGGCGGGGGGAGCGCGGGCGGCCGGAGGCGGGAAGTCGACCACTAGAGGGTAGTGACGTAATAGCTGCTGAATGGCTATCGTCTCTCGCCGTGGTAACGTAAGTGTTGTTCTGAAGAAAGAAAAAAAAAATATATTACATAACCATCGACGTAACAATTACGAAGAAGTCTATAACCTACAAACAAACTTAAGTTTACTCATCTAAATTTATGTTTTGAAACAGAACTTCTACACCGGGGATCAAGCCCACCCCTGTGTCACGTAGTCTTTTACAAACATTTTTAACGGACATTAAGTTGAGGATCACACAAATATTTGTCGGATTCGAAACAAAGCAGAAACTGGTAAGTAAAGCAGGGCCCTTTTTTGGTATCTTTTTTCTTTTTCACCACCACCATCATGTGGGTGAGAACGGCTGGAGCACTCACGGTCGTTGTTAAAAAGAGAAAGATCCTGTAAAGGCGGGGATCGCCGGAGGAGGACTAGACGCAAAGGCTATGCCGGTTCCCCAGGCCCTCTCCAAGTAGGCGATGAAGGAGTGTCGCTGGGGACCCACTAAAGGGGTGCACTGGGGGGTTACCCCTGGGAGCCCCACATACGCATCCCCTCCCGTCCCCCGACGAGAGGGGATGCGTAGGCATTTTACCCCAGCGTAACCAAAAAAATAAAATCTTTTGCTAGTAAGCACCAACTCAGTTGGCCTGAAGTAGTCGCACATGGCTGCGCCGATGAGTGTTTTATTTGTTTCTGCCATGAAACGAGAATTTCTCTAATAGCTAACTTCAGCCCGGCCAAGTTATTTGGCAAGGTACTGGACCTACAGTTACTGTTCTCAGAATCAGAATAGCTTTCATATTAATAATTTACAGTCCCTGCAACAATATCCACTTGGTAGGTATATATTTTGAAACTTATTTTTAAATCTGAAATAACTGTTACTGTGTAGGGAATTATATGACGCCAAACAATATAATAGGAAATATCATTATGGCACACACTATCATAGAAATATTATTAAAATATATTGGTGAGCATGACTCATCAAAATATATTTGTGAGCATGACTCATCAAAATATTTTGGTGAGCATGACTCATCAAAATATTTTGGTGAGCATGACTCATCAAAATAATGACGTCACTAAACTGAGCATTATTCTTATGAAATACATACGCTTGAGAGGCGCAAGACACGCGACTACTTTGAAAGGTTTATTTATGATTTATTATTTTTTATTTATTAATAATTTTTTTTTTTTGTTCTTCATACATCTTAAAATAATCTAAATGGATAAACTTTAAAAAACCATTACATTGCATCTCCATCATGGCATCTCTATAATAAAAGTAGTTAATTATTTTTAACTATAAATGAAATATTTCACAATATTTGTAATTATTTCGAAATCACTTTATCATTACCAACCAGAATTATATAACTATAGACAACACACTATAAAATTAAAATTTTATATGTATAAACAAAGATTAGAAGTGGCAAAGTTTTAGGTAATATGACTGAAATACCAAAAAAACTGTTATACTATGTCATCCCCAGCCTACAAAAACAATACCGAAAAAAAAAGAAATCGATATCAAAATTCTGTTAAAACTCCAAACAAACTGAAATCTAAATTCTGTCCCAACTCTACCCAAGCTAAAAATTATATTTTATCCTTAACTTAACAAGGACCAAACTTTATAGGATGAAATTATTTCACAGCCTAAATAAAATGGTTAAAAGCTTTTTATAATAAGCTGATAACTGACTAAGAACATTTCTTGTATTAACTCTTCTCTACCTGTTAAACAGAGGTAGTTAATGCCGAATAAAGAAAATAATTTTAAAAAAAACTAATCTATCAGACACCATATGGTATCAGTATCATGACTGTAGGACATTTACAGATATATTAATATAATCTCTTAAGATATTCACTTTATATATTTACTAATAGTAATTATGAATAATAAATAAATAAATAACATAATATGGTTCCTAACAAAACCCAATACAACAATGCAGAAATAATAATATAACCAACTAGCTGAACCGTGCCCACTTCGTTAGGCCGCGAAAAAAAGCGTCACTTTTTTAAACATATTTCATTACTGCTCCACTCCTATTAGTCATAGCGTGATACTATATAGCCTATGACACTCCCCGATAAATGGCCTATTTAACACAAAAATAATTTTAAAAATCGGTTTAGTATGTAGATCCAGAGATTACCCCCTACAACGTCACAAACACACGAACTTTACCTCTTTATAATATTAGTATAGAGTATTATCCATGTACGGTGGATTGCATGACATATTAATCAATAAATCATGCCTCTCCCAACAAACGCCACAGAACAGGGTCCTCCGCCCTCCGAATTTAGTCCGACCAAGCGATCTTTTTGAGGTAGAATTAATTTATAGTACAGGTATTTAAAGAATACAATTGTAAGAATACATTATGTCACCACCTCATCTCATCTCATGGGTGTCGTAAAAACCGACTACGGGACTATCCGTGAATATTACCTTTACGAAATATAAAGAAGGAAAACTTGAAATAAAACCCTATACCAATCCGTCTGGCCAGCGTGGTATTAGTAGGCCAATTATCCCTCCGTCATCGGAGGAGGCCCGTCCCTGCAGTGGGACATTAATGGGCTGTTACGGTGACAGGTATTTAAAATTAAAATAAAAATCTTACTCCAACCAAAATGTTGATACTAAGAAAATTCATCTATACCTACTAACATCGCGTTAGACAGATATTTTACGTTATTCGCGCATTATTTTAAAACTGAGATATCTTTTAAACTAATAATCGGATCTCATTGCTGTAAAGGTCAATTTTGTTTAAAATTAAATAAATATAATGATTAACGTATTTATTTTGATAAGGGTCAATACCATATACACAAAATACCTTTACAAACAATGCATTTCTTTAAATCAAATTTGATTATTATAAAAAAGGTCGTAGTGAGTCAACCTTAGAAGATAGATACATGCTGTCGTTGACTTAATTGTAAAACTTTTTTAAAGGTACAATTCTCTAATACATCATTTCAGTATATCTCCAGACGTTTAAGCAGCAGAAGCAAAATAAACGTTTATAAGCGTCTCTTTTATAAACATATTTCATTACTGCTCTATTCCTATTAAGCATAGCGTGATACTATATAGCCTATGACACTCCCCGATAAATGGACTATCAAACACAGAAAGAATTTTTAAAATCGGTTCTGTAGATCCAGAGATTACCCCCTACAACGTCACAAACACACAAACACACAATCACACAAACAAACAAACACACAAACTTTACCTCTTTATAATATTAGTATAGATAAGAAAAATGTTTTGTTATAGTCTATTACCTGTATCTAAATCTATGTGTGGCAGCAGTAACTCTATCAATATCAATCCTACTGCTTGACTCCTCAGTCTGCCGTTGCACCACCAGATATTCTTCATATTGATGGTTGGAACGTACATTGTGAATTATAGAACGAAAAGCTTGCTTGCAAAGAGGGCACTCTGCTTTTACCTGGAAATTAAAAATATTGATACCAGTTAAATACTACTAAAGGCAGTCTTGATAAGGCTGTCTAACTTTACACCGATATAAAATAGACTTTGTAGCATTTTGTTAAAGGTTTATGAGCTGATGAGACCTTATGTCCCCTTTTTACCCACTATGTTTCTATTAACTTGCCACCTGTTTCATTACGCCTACAATATATTTATTGTAGGGGGTGTTTGGTCTTTAGTAACCATTGATAAATTTGGCAACGCAATATTCTCACCACAATGATGGTTAGTACTTGTAAAATGTACTATATCAAAGTCAAACTTTTATTAATTATCTATTCTTAGTAACAGTTATTTAAAATTAAATTCCATGGTCACATGTCTATTTGACTAACACTATCTTACAATAATCATGAAATCAATAATTGGCAATGTCAATAACCTAATATTTTATCATATGATTGGAAATTATTTTATATTGGATGCCAGCAAGAACATACTTAATACAAATCTAAGAACAGCATATGGATTGTGATTAAAATAAGGGCTCACATTATCATATTTTCACCATAGTATTTTCAGTACATAAAGTCTTATAAAATGGTTATATAAAAAGGTAGATGTTTGGCATAATATACTAAATTCAATTATGATTAATTTGAGTTTGATGTTGGTATTCTTTACCATCATTTAGTGATAAAGACAAAAAACAAAACAACATTAAATTTAATTGAAAGATTTCCATTTTAATGACTTTAACAGCTTACCTTACTCCAAGTTAGTAGACATGAAAAGCAAAACTGATGCAAACAGGAATCAGTGAATGATTTATTTTTGCATGTTCCAAGACATATTGCACAGTTAGGTGGAGGTGATCCAGACCCACTCGCATGTTGGGGACTGCTATCATCACTCTTGACACTGCTGGGGTTGGCACCTGAACTGTCATCTTGGGCATTCATTGACAGTGCATCCATGAGTAACTAAAAATAATTTTATCATTTTTAGAGAAGTAGCTTAGAGGCAAAGAAGATTAATATGGTACTGTATTGTATCTTGATTGAAGTGTAATAGTACCTAACAGTCTCTCCAGAAACATACAAACTTAAGAAAATTTAATAACTTCAGGCCATGTAAAAACAAGCTTCTATAAGTTCTGGTTAATTATTTAGGGACTATGGAAACATAATAATCTTACTTATTTTTCAAAACATATTAATTTTAAAGCAATGATGAGTACACCAGAATTATTTTAATCTAAAATGTAAATCATAACAAAATATGGTACAGATAGTCATAGGGACAGAACGAGCCGAACGTATTTATCTTATTGATAGAATTATGTTAAATAAAAAATAATAGCAAGGTAATGACTTAGCGTAAGAATGGCCCTTTATGAAGTTAACATGGAGAAATGTGTATTGTTATTTTAATTTCTTATGTGCACGAGATGATATTACTTACAACTGACAAGGTGTGTGATCTTGACAGATTTCTGATGAATTTTGTGACGTGACGGGGGATGAAGTATCAATCTAACTTCGATTTATAATCAAAAGTCATACTAAATTCTCATAAATATGGCTAACTTAACATATTAATTCTTCCTCGAAATATTATAATTTACACAACTTTGAAGCACGAAATGATAACAACTTCAAGCATAATATATTTTGTTGTATTCACTTTATTAGCTACTTGATGTACTTCTAACTAAGTTCACTCATTCACTCACTCGCATTTTATTATAATCATTCTTTTTACATCTATTCAACAACTACTGAAGAAAAAGGACTAGAGGATGAAAAGTCGTGATTGCATGTTTTCGTGGTAAGGTTATTCTGGGTCAAGTAATTCGAAAAACAGTATGAGTCATTAAATGAGGTTACAGAAATTGCAACAATTCGTCTCTAAGCTAAGAACGACTTATAAACAAAATAAAATATTATTAATCTAGATTATTTTAATTATGCGGATGGCGTTACGTAGCTTAGTGTGGTATAATATAAGTTATTGAACCGCACCTTACTACCTCAGGGTACCCAAATCAGCATAGGGGCCGGATAGCCATCTCATTGTTCTTTAGAGCTGTGGCATGAAGCTTTGACCTCATGCACCCACTTGGCTTTTTACGTTGCGTTTTATGCAGTCGCGCCACCCATTTTTTGATATCATTCTTGTATGTTTGATTAACAACTTGTAGTAGTAATCTACGTTTTTTAATATTTTTTCTTCAGTAATCGATCAATAACGATTATTGACAATAGTTCATTCAAAGGGATTTCACTGGGAACTGGGTACTTTCTACTGGGAATTTTTTTGTTCCTTTTCTTCATACCACCATTCAAGTTTGTAGCGATTATTGTACCTATCACTCCTTAACTCAATCTTTAAAGGCCGATTTACACATATCACTGAAGTTACAGTTCAGACACAGTACCGGCACAGTGCTAAATATTATTTCATGCAGTTTCTATGAGCGCATCCCCACACGTCAGTGTCAGTGACGACCACAGAACATTTATACTCAAAGGAGAAGAATGTCAACTTCATATAAAATTCGTGAGGAAACTTTTCCTAAGCGTGCGGCGCCATCTATGCGGAGCCAAAACTGCGGTTAAAATCAGCAGCGCGGGAAATTGTATTATTTTTTTTATTTAATAAAAACAAAGAGATATATTATATTACGCCCTACATTATTAGGGCGTTATATAATATATCTATTTGTTTATTTTGTTGAAGGTTTAAATTAGGATGACTGTATTTGGAGTTGGATTTGATAATAAAAAACTTCATTTCTTTTACAATTTATTTATGTAAATAATATTCATAATAAAAAATATTCACATTCTTCATTGAAACATTCTTTTCTACATTGAAACTCATTGTAACATAACAAAAACCCTATAGGAGTCACTCTCTCAGAACTGGAGTCAATAACGTTCAATTTCACAAAAACACTTTAACTAAGGAATAGGATGCTCGTGCAACGTTTTTAATGCAGGATAAACTTGTTATTTATCGAGATTTTTTATTTATTTACAAGATATTTAGGAATTTACAAAATAAACGGTTTCTTTTCTTGTAGTGTTGACAGCTCCATATAAACAAGTATTAGCTGGTTGCTAGGAAATGACATGACATTTTCTATTTTATCTTTTCTCTCTGTCGTACATAACAGCCCTAATAGAAACATTGTGTAGAACAGAGTTGACTCCCCCTGGTGACGACTGACTGACAAGTACTGACGACACAGTGCTCTCAGTGTCAGTGCCGGCGAACACCTTTTCTGTACTGTACACTGTAGCGCTGATATTGAACTGAGGGAACACTTTGACGGAACTCTGATTTCAGTAATATGTGTGAATCGGCATTAAGGCCACCTTACTATAAAACTGAAAGTCACTAATCTCTATAAATCTGAAATGTAACGCACTATAGACGTTATTATATGAGATCGTTTAAGTTTCAAAATAAGATCCAACTGTCTGTATTGGAAACCAGTTTTGAAAACAGATTTATTTTGCTTTGGGAACTAGGTTTCGTTAAAAGAAAAATAATTCTGTTTTAGAAACTGGTTTTATTTTCGAAAAGAAGGAAGACAATGGAAAAAATTTTGGTACTCGAGACAGTATTTGATCTAGCGTCTCTAGACTATACGCGTCTATTGCCTTGACAGCTTAGCAACCCAAGTATTTGTGTTTATTTGACCAAATTTGATTATTGCTGTCTATGGAGCCATTACCACTCATAATTTTCACTCAATACAGTTGTACACTCAATTCACAAAGCCATCGTTGTCATTTATTAACTACCTTGCTGCTGCTGGCAAAGCTCCCTCGACATTATGCAGAATAGCGCTAGTAAGCAACTATCATGCATGATGTCGAGGTGTTTAATACCACGCAAGCGCAAGATAATCTTCACGACATAGGTGTTACTGATGCGGTCAGTTTGCAACCACGGCCAGTTTGACCTGCGGCAAAACAGCAAAATGAAGATAAATAGCATGCCGCAATAATCTTCCATTTGTATTAATAATGGCGATAATAATGGGGTTAACAATGATATAAAAGTTATGCTCCTTATTCTTCCAAACACCATGGCTGATAATAAACTCTGTGACCAATGTCAAAAACAATGATAATTTAGAAAAAAAAGAAAAATACTGTCAGGTCAGTAAAGTCACCAACAGTCCTAGTACGCTCCCTAACAATGGCCGGAGACAAAGAAAGTAGTGTCATCTGTTACAAGAATCGAAAAACAAGCTTAGCCAAGTCCTCGCTAGATAGCGTTAAATGGGGTAGATTATTTCAATATGTGATTTTTACCAATATAATACTTATTTGATAATTCTAAAATAAGAACTATACTTTATCATGATTTAAAATTACTTTAAAATATTTATTTTATATTAAAATTATTACTTAAATATTCACCATAGACAAATCTTCTGGTATGTTTGTGAAGAAACCATAAACTTACAAAATACAAAATGGTGGATGTTTGTTGTGTGCGCACGCGATCATCTTTCTTTTTTATGAATTTCCCACCATGTTTGTGTTAAGTTGATACAAACACCACAAAATCACACCTCTATCATGTTAGATCAGCAAGATGTGTACAGTTATTTGAAATAATTGCAATAATTTGCAATTATTTCATAAAACTGTATAAGTAACGACATTAGTATAGGTACCTATATATATTTATAATGGTTTGTTTGTACCTACCTATCTATGTATATAGATTGACAGCTTAGTGTCGGATTCTGATACCAGACAGAGCCACCATTCAAAGCTAGGCTACGAAAAATTTTGCGAGAGGGCTCTCTTCTTCCTATATATTACTTTACTCTGTGGTCACCAATGTCAAATCAGAGCTAGAGTTAAAATTTTGTTATTGTGAATTGTGATTATCTAATCATTTTTGTCTAAAATGGGGTTGTTGAAGAAGGTTATTATTTTTATTTAATGACTTTGAGTTGGTGGTTGTGTCAATGTTTTGTAGTCTCACCATCGCTTAATTTTTAATAATTTTCATTTTAGACGACAGGTCTTACTGGTCTAGCGGTTGCTCCCAATGCCCACCATACCCTTGGTTCGCTATATGGAAAAATATTGAGAGTCTTACAAAAAATGCCAGAAAATGCGTCGTACCGTAAATATACAGAGTCAATAGTTCGTGAAAGAGCTGCGGTGTTGACACAGGTTCTTTAAAACTTTTTCTAGTAGATTACTGATTACTTGCTTTGTACGAATTTCACTATTTTCAATATATTTTCCAGACAAAAGATGTCTACGAAATTGAAAGTAAGATCAACAGTGGGCAAGCTGAAGAACTGATTATCCAAGCAGAAAATGAGTTGAACTTAGCCAGAAAAATGTTAAACTGGAAGCCTTGGGAGCCCCTTGTTTCCAAGCCACCCAAAGGTCAATGGGACTGGCCTCCTACCAAGAATTAGAGCATCATTATTATATTGTTGTATTATTTGTATAGATATATTAAAAAAATTAAATAATTAGAGCTTTATTTTCAATTTTCCTTTCAATCTAATCAAAATAGCATTTCCCTCTTATTCCATTTTAAGTGTTATTAATGATTGCACCAATTTACTGCATTAAAACTATATCTCTACTCTATGTTGTTGTCTTTTGTGCAATTTAGAAATCATTTGTCATCAGCCATAAATGGTTGATTTTAAAAACCTAAAGTTAGAAGAGAGCTGTATTGCTACTTAAATACACCTAAGTAGCTAAAAAAATATATGCTAGTAGATATTTTGTTGTGTAGGCTGAGATGGGTAACTAATTATTTAAATAGTCCTTTCAAAGTGTGCATTTGTGTACTTTAGGTTTAAAACAGATAAGCACCTTTGTGAAATTAACATGTTAAATTTGGTATAAGCATTTAAGTAAAATTTAGCTAATTTTCAATTATAGTTGGTACTTAATTTTTATATTACTTAAAATTCAATCATTAATCACATCTTTACATACTAGTATCTAAATTCAAAGTTTCATTCATCATTTGAGAAACTTACATGATATATTCATGATCATCACATCAGCCAAAAAGGGTGTAGGTAAAATATAAGTAAAAACATAGAGCCATTTTAATTTCATTTTATTTAACTAACACCTTCAGTTCATTGAAATTTATAATGGTATAGCTAGAGCAGTGTTATTTGGCACAGTGCATAAACCATAATTAAATATAAGATTTACATGAGTAACATTTCTTTTATCTACTTAAATGATTCAATAAGATGTAACAAAACAATATTTTAGGCACCTGCTTTACAACCTTTATGTTATTTACGAAGTTAATTCAAAATGACAAACTAATTTAAATTAAATTTCAGTTCATATAAAAGTGTTATTCAATTGACATACATTGTGATTGTACAAATACTGACAGATTTTTTTGCAAATATAATTACATGTATGTAATTTTGGAAAATGTAAAGCAGGTTCCCCACGTGTTTAAATCTACAATATAACTATAACTAAGTCATAAATACTTATCTAACCTTTGCCAAAATATTTCAACATAATACATTTTATCCACAAGTATAATAATAGTTTAACTGATAGTGTACTAGAATAATAAATGCAAAAATGTTTTGTATAAAAATATGTTATTGGTAACTCATGTATATTTTGAAATGCCTCTTAGTAATTCGCTGCTCTTTATAGGACAGTAGTACAAAAGTTGCACATATCAAAAACAATTAAAATATTTTTACTAACTAAATCTTACATAAAATAAATAACATTACATTTATCACTTATAATTATATAATACTAACCCAGTGTTCATATCACTTTAGAACATGACATCCTACAAATTTCATAAATTTACATAAACTTTGTAATTAGGTGAAGTACTGAATATTTACAGGATAATACATTTTTATTAATAGTATATTTTAAAAACACACTTACTTATCAAATTTGATTGTATAAAGCTGGCTGTTTTTGCTCTGAAGAAATAGAGAACAGAATGAATGGAAAAGTCAAATACAAATGCAGTAGTAAGCACCTGTTTTAGCTGCTATAAAGAATTATAGTTTCCCTAATAAAAGTTTATCTTAAAAATTGATATAAATGTAGATAGTGATTAATGTTGTAGAAATAGAATATAGACAAATATGTCATACCATAATAATTTTGTTTCTATCAGTGTTATACTGTAATGCATAACATATTACTATAAATACTAATACACTGAAATGTCCTCAAACCAAAATGGTTTATCAAAAGGGCTCAGACCCATAATGTCCATTTCTCAAAATGTCCACTGGTCGCTAAATGTCCTTTTCGCAAATTGACCTTTTATCAGAATGTCTCTTTCGCAGAATGTCCACTTAATCCCTCTCAAGTCGACTGGCGGTTTCGCGCTCGTGCCTTTGAAAACTTGAAATGATACCTAAATACTTTTAAACATGTCTAATCCAAATATTAGGAAATCATGTGTTGCGGCTTAATATAAAAATACAACTACCAATTAGCCGGAAAAGTTGTGAAATGACGTCACAAGGACTCGGTATTTTTCAAAACTTTGAATACCTATAAAATCAAAACTACTAGGTATTTTTGAATACAACAAAAACAAGTGTGTTTGTTTACATACAGGCTTTACTGAAGGCATTTAAAGCGATTTGGCATACCTAGTAACATTCTTCATTATACAAAGAAATAAATGTGATTTGAACTATATTTCTTTTTGCTTGCCCATGTTACCCATATTCATATAACCCATAAGCCCAATCTAACAAATTAACACGTTAAACTTCGATGTGGAAAGCTAATAACTAAAAAAAATAATTATAAGGGAAGGGACGAAGTGGACATTCTGCGAAAGAGACATTCTGTGAAAAGGACATTTTGCGACCAGTGAACATTTTGAGAAATGGACATAATGCGTCTGAGCCATCAAAAGCAACACATGATTTCATTAAGCTATCAATTCACATTGATATAATTACTTTTACAAATTCAAATACATTAAGAAAGTCCCAAAAAATGGGCTTGCAGTCTGTAAATGACCACAAATCATGAATCTACTGTAGATACCTGATACTATTTTATATTGAGTCTCACCCAAACTGTGTTATAGAAATGCAAACAATGATGATATCAGAAATTATGTACTTAAAGAAATATATGTATAATATTAATTTGATAAATCTGTACCAAGAAGTAAGTTTGTACCATTATCAAAATAAATAGTTTTAAGTAGAAAATTTTAAAATAATTATTACATAGTCATAACTCTGTAAAATAAGTACAATATATTATTTTTCTATTTAAAATAGAATAAAATTGTCCAAACTCAATATTTTAAAGTAGAATAGTCACAAACAAATTTAAGTAGATGTAACACCTTTTCTTGCTACTAACAAGTTTAGGATGGGATGTTTCTTAATATAACTAACTGCTTTTTTATGAGTTACCATTGTAAAGTCATACCCATTGCATTGTAATATTTTGTCATGCATCCTTAGTCCTGATTTCGCGGCAGGGCTTCCCTCATGTACTTCAGTCACATATATTCCCTAAAATAACAAAAAACAATCAGTTTTACTATACTATACAGATGTTACTCCATTAGTAATGTATAATTGTTATGGAAATAAGAATGGCAACACAAGATGTAGTCAGTACTGCTAGAAATAGAGAGATAATAAAGTTAATATTAGAAGTAAATTAACGTTAAATATCTCTTTTAGACTTTAACCATAAATATCTACTTACATTATCTGTATATCCTTGAGGGCTTTTGCGAAAATCCTGATCAATTCCACCACCAATCTTAAATCCACATTTCATAACTTCTCTTCCTTCAGAATCAACTCCAGATTCTTTTTGGAGTGTAATTGGTATCTGTGGAAATTATTATAGTGTAGGCGGATAATAGGAAAATTCTAATCTAATAACTTAAGTATTAAGGGAGTGGTCTAATAACTTACACTAAGACACTCCATAGCTGTTCCAGCTTGGTGTTGAAATGCCATTTTCGCCATGGTGCCAAGTTGTTGTTCTGACTGTCCCTTCGCAAAATTATCCGAAAGAATCGGAAGTAATAATATTTAACAAACAACAACGTCAACAACTATTTAGTTATCACACCATAAGCCAGCAACACCAAGGTAGTTAATAAATATATTTCGCTAATAACGTTCTTGCACAGAAATAACTTGGTTTTAAGAATAAATCTGCAAATATTTATTGAGAAAATGTTAGGAAATAACACCAAAATAATTATCAAAGAAAGTTCGAGTGACAGAAAAATCTACAACAATCAACTCTACGTTTATTTTGTTCAGGCAACAACCAAGCAAAGCAACAAATATTTTTTTATCAAAAGGCTATGGTTTTGAACCATTGCATCTTGATATTATTTAGTTTGTAATATTGACCTGTATAGTCAAAGATTAGAATGATATATTTTATACAAAAAATATGCTAAGAGTTTGGTAAAGAAAATGGAAAAAAGGTGAAAATTTAATGTAACCACTGCACCATTTTCGTGTAACAAAATGATTTATTCCTGTGACTTTCCTTAGTCATTTGCCAGTGTTTTGTTTTTGAGAATTCCAATTGTCAATGTCAAAGAATTGTCAGTAATTGTCATAATATTGTATGTTGTGAAAAAGATTATGCGTTGTTAATTTAATTTTTACATAAAAATATTCAGGTTTACAATTTTTAGCTGTTTTTACAGGAATGGCTAAACCAGAATATCGATACTTGTGGCGCAATGTGTTTCAAAATTTTCTGAACTCTTTTAGACCTCGCCAGATAAATGGAAACAATATTGGTATGTAATGTGTAATTTATTGTTAGATTATGTAAATTCCTAATAATAAAAGAATAAATAAACTGTAAAATGGAACTGTAAGTAATTATGTATTGACCACCAAATTTACTTGGCTCTTTTGCGATGCATAGGTTATGAACTTCTCGTTCTTATTATACCGTCCATTATAAGTACATATAAATATTTGAGTGAAAAATATAAAACTTATTGTTCTCTTAAATAATATTTCAGCAAAAATGTGATATTGAAATGATTGATATTTTTCCATTGGTTACAAGGGAAGATATTACCAATTTTTGAATTAAAATCAGTCAGTCGTAATCTAATTGATGTAATAAATCTGAATTACAGGCAAAGATTACAATGGAAATGTGTATTATGAAATTCCTGCTGATCCTAGTGTAGGAAAGAGAAAGCCAAGTAGATGGTATGATCCACCCAGGGGTAAAGATTTTCAAGAGCCTATACCCGCTGAATGGGACTCATGGTTAAGGATGCGAAGGTATGGAGCTACTTATTCTGTTGGCTTTTATATATAAGTTAAAAGAAAAAGTAAATGAACTATAATGTATTGGCAGTATAGGTTGGCATTTAAGTATGTGGTGTATATGATTATAATAAGTTTTCATACGAATTTTGATATTATTTAAAATCTGATATTAAAAATAAAAAATACTAAAATAAGTAAATACATAATTATTCATATAAATGGAACACTGGCAAAATTTTTGCTATGTCCATCTAAGTAGAACAAAATTTAAAACTGGTTAATCTAGTTGGCTGTTACATTTAAAACAAAACATATTTTAAAAACAGTAGACATAAGACCAACATAATTATTAATGAAGAAAACATCAAGTCTAAACATAGTGACTCTTTCAATTGGAAGATTTTGCAAGACTAATAGTGATTTTATAATTTAAATGGCACTGATTTATTAGGTATTTCTGATTATTTATTTCTAAACAATATACAAAGTTTCTCATTTATGTTATTTTAATACATCTGTCATTTAAAATACAATATTTATTTTATCTTTTTTCAGACATGAACCACCAACAGAAGAGGAAATTGCAAAAAATCTTGCTATTGCAGAAATGAAGAAGATAAATGGTGCAAAAATAGAAGAAAAAAGACTCTTAGAAGGAGGTTCTCTTCCATCTGTCGCAAAAAAAGGGAGAGAGTCATTTCCTTCTTATGACGACCTACCACCTGGTGATCCAGAAAAAACGACAAATAAATAAATAGATAATTTAATAATGACAATGTTATGAATGTATTCTAGAATAAATAGTTATAATAGAATTTTGTTTTTTGATAAACATGTAATGGTTAATGAGTTGGTACAAGAGTTACATGTCATTGTGCATTGTAACTGTATTAATTTTTATCATTGTTCTAAACCTTTTGCAACAAATTAAATCCCAGTGATAAAATTAGTTTAGGCAATTTTAAGATTAGCACTATCTTACAGAGATGTATCTCCCTTGATTTTTCTGCACTGTTTTGTAAATATTTTATGCCATTTATTTAAAAATATTTACCTCAAAGTTACTTAAAAGTAATTAATACGAAGTTATTAGATAACATTATTAAAATATTTTTTTTAAATGTAAAGTCAACTGCAACTGTGATTTTAATATAGTAGTAGCAAATAAATTTTTAATCTAATTAACTAAGTTTTTAATTTTTCATATTGTGTCCAATAATTATATAAGAAATAATAAGTTGGGAGTGGAGGTTGTAAATAAAAACTGGTGAGACATAAATCAATTGAGAAGGCACCTTAGAATGATCCAATAGTTGGTTACAGTATCATTTTCGTCATATCAGCCAATGGGCGTTCACTGCTGGGCATAGCCTCCTTAAAATAATTCCACCCTGTGCCTCCCTCAACCATCGGTTTCCTGCCATCTTAAGTAAGTCGTCGGTCCACCGTGTGAGGGACCTGCAGTTTCTATGAAGGAACTCTTTAAACAAAAAAGTCCCAGTAGTCCCTTCAAATGAACTGTCGGGCATAATCGTAAAAACGAATTGTATACACAATCTGATCCTGATGATTAGGTACCATCCCATTCGTGTTGTGATGTCCACGACTAACGAGCGTTCCCATGGCGAGCGGGATTCGCCTATTCTGTCTTAGCATCCTACTTCCAAATCATAATTATTATTTCTTCGCAGAAGGAATTGCGCGCTATAAATACCTACCTACCGCCTGTCCGAGCGGTTTTCGCAAACGTTAACAAACATTTTAATTAAATAGTTCAATTAATCAAAGTCTTTGACACATTAAAATACATAAAAGACCTTTTTTTGATCAGGCATTATAGCACCTGTGGTAAAAAGATGTCTTCTGAAGATTACATGGCGTTGGAGGACAAGTATGGGTGCCACAACTACGCGCCTGTTCCTGTTGTGATTTCTAGTGCTTCAGGTCAGCTCTCAATAAATAGAATACATTGACTTACCCTATTAGTAGTAGGTACCCAATTACCTAATTAGGTAAATATACTTACCTCATGTAGCAACTTACCTGGTGGTTACTGAAGGAAAACAAAAAGTCAGCACACATTCTTGTCTAGCGGCCGGTACGTAAAAATCGGCTACAGTAATCTATTAACGTAGGGATTATCTAAATATCTCATAAAATAATGTAAACTAAACCTTTTAGGTGTATTTGTATGGGACACAGAAGGAAAAAAGTATTACGATTTTGTTAGTGGCTACGGTAGTGTTAATCAAGGACATCGCCATCCAAGAATTATAGCTGCTCTCAAAAAGCAGGTGGAGAGACTTACCCTCACTTCTCGGTACTTACATACTTTTCTGAATTCTTTGGGATTTTGGTTTCTTTGGGACATTTTTGTTTCTTTTTCTAGAGGGGTTTTCACCATTTCGTAGTCTGCTTACGAAGAGCGGACGATAGTGCGATTTTGGTGCATGTAGCGTCTTTATGAGACCTTGCTTTCAATGTACCTACTATACCTAATCGGTTCTTCCGACATAGTTCGTTTGAACTTAAATCCAAAGAGAATCTTTTTACCGTTTTAGGGCATACTACACGGACCAACTAGGTGTATATGAAAAGATGATGACAGAATTGTTTGGTTACGATCGTCTTCTGCCCATGAATACTGGCGTAGAGGGAGGAGAAAGCGCCGTTAAGTTTGCTCGTAAATGGGGTTATGATGTTAAAAAAATTCCCAATTGCAAAGCGAAGGTATCTAAACTTTACTATTAGTCTTCTCATATCAAACAGTACTTTGAGTAAGAGACAAATAAAAAAATGTGTTTTTTACAGATCATTTTTGCTAGGGGTAACTTTTGGGGCCGTACTTTAGCTGCGGTATCGGCTTCGTCCGATCCGAATAGTTTTACAGGATTTGGCCCTTATATGCCTGGTTTTGAATTGATTCCTTACAACGATATTTCAGCTCTAGAGGTAAAAGAATAATTAATTAATAAGGTTTTAACCATTTTAAAGGTTATTTGATTGCAATACTTCATGAATAAGTATGAATACCTTAGGCTTCGGGCATATTAAGCTCCATCCCTCGGATTTTAGGCGTCTTAATTTGGGCCCACCCCGATTTCCGGAGTAAGATGCTGTTTAACAAAATACGCTTCTACTATGCAAACATGAGTAAATCAAATAAGCATTGTTTTTTGTTTTGAAAATTTCATTATTTATTATAAATTTTACAAATTGGTTAACAAAAGATCTTATTCATTTTGATACACTTACATGATTTTATTATGAACATTAGACTAAACGTCTTCAGAACATATAATGTCTTTCAATTATTACAAAGTTGAGTTTAAATACATACCTTAAAATATAACAATAATTAACACTGTATCATACAAACAATGGAATGTGCACATCTTAGAAGGACTCACATTATATTTAAACTCACATTATATTTAAGTACTGGTCTCATAATTTTTTTTAGTTATTAATGATTTCAATATCCTCTGCCAGGATATCCTTAAAGATCCTACAGTAGCTGCGTATATGATGGAACCTATTCAAGGTGAAGCTGGCGTCATAATCCCGGATGACGGTTACTTAAAGAAAGTGAGAGAACTGTGCACTAAATACAATGTTCTTTGGATCGCGGACGAAGTACAAACCGGTCTTGGTATAGTACAAACATTACCTAGGTACTAATAATACATAGGATTTCTTAAATCACGAAATTGTTTGAAGATCACTCTTCTAGACACTTACCTACATTCGAGCATGTTATTCAAGGCTCAATCTTGTGATAAGTTTGGTATCTAAATATTTTGCAAAATGATAAATCTCGCCAGTCGATGGCCGGAGCCATATGGAATTCTACATCCTTTAAGCATTTTTTGATGGTAAGTATTTTTTTTTTTTTAAATTTAAAATATGTTTATTTCAATATAATAACACTAACTAACTCCCTAGTCATACAGAACATTGGAACCGAGGTCTTTCTCTGATCTAGATTTGTACTTATACAGGCGAATTCGTTCTAAAACTTCCCATGGTCCGGTCCGTGCGGGTGGTGTGGGATGTTACAACTAAACGACGTATTCTAAAACAATGCACTCGCTACCATTTATTCTTATACGAACAAATTATGTACCTACCTACTTTAAATTATTCGTAATTTTATTTTTGATGAAGAATCAAAGAATTTACTCATTGCAACTTCAGCTATCTGCCTGAAAAAGCCTTTCTATTACCTACTATAAAGTGGCAATTCAATATTTTTTTTATGACGTTTTATAAATATTACACAGGTCGCACAGGAAAAATGTTGGCAGTTGACCATGAAAATGTAAAACCTGATATACTTATATTAGGTAAAGCGCTCAGCGGCGGAATGATGCCTATCTCCTGCATTCTGGCTAGTGATGAGATTATGGGCGTAAGTATATGTTGTATTTTTTTTTAATTATGCATATGTATGAGAAAATTAGTATTATGAGTACGCATTTTTATTTCTAGGTTATAACACCAGGTACGCATGGCTCTACATACGGAGGCAACCCCTTGGCATGTGTTGTTGCAACAGAAGCGGTTAAGGTAAATAGCTACATAAGTCTAAAAACTTTTATTCCTGTATTTTTCTTGATTATTTTAGAAGACAATTAACGTAGGGATTATCTAAATATCTCATAAAATAATGTAAGGTAAATAGCTACATAACGGTTAAGGTAAATAGCTACATAAGTCTAAAAACTTTTATTCCTGTATTTTTCTTGATTATTTTAGAAGACAACTGCGGAATTTTGGGCACGGCATCAGCCGCAGATAAGACCGCTCCTACCCTTCTATGTAGGATGTGTCATTCCGATTTGTATGTGTGTTACGGTTTTTATGCTATTACATATAATGATACGTAGAAATAAAGAATTATACAAATAATACTTTATGTAATTTGATTACAAATAAAGTAAGTAATGTAATTTAGTCTGAATAAGAACAGCTGATTAAATTTTATTATCAGGTTCTTATGGAGGAAAAAATGCCTGAAAATGCTGCAAAAATAGGACCAATTTTGGTGAAGTTGTTAGAAAAAGTTCCTAAAAGCAAAATCACCAAGGTTCGATGCAGAGGTCTAATGGCTGCGATGGATATACACGAAAGTATGTACCTACTCTTGTTCTTCTATACTTCTTATCAGAGGATAGTTTGTTTACATAATAATATTTTCATAATGTAAACCTATGTATAGTTCATAAGTATTTTATTAAACGGTAGATTAACACTGCATGCTATTTACCTTTATTTGCTTCACATTTCTGACATTTCTGGCTGTGGTCTCAAGCTGACTGACAGTTAGTGTATGTAACCTGTATTTATGTAAGTAATTATGGAATGCAATAGTTTAAAAGTTATGATGAATCAAACCAAACTGATTTTGACATATTTATTTGAAGTAGTTTTATCAATGAAATACCTATGTGTTTATGATTAATAAAAAGATGAATATTATCGAAATCAATGCTTTCCAGGTATCCCTGCCTATGATGTGTGCTTGAAGTTGCGTGACGCAGGGCTACTGGCCAAACAGACTCAGGGTCAGACAATACGCCTCGCACCACCGCTCATTATTACTGAAGAACAGATCACCGATTGTGCTAACATTATTAGTAAAGTTTTGGATGGCTTTAACGGAAATAATGCATCTTGCACTTGTTCAGGCAGTACTAAGTGACGTATATAACGACATATGGTTTGAGAGGAATGTATTGAGATCGTGATTTAAACAGTACTTGCCAAATAACTTGACCGACCTGAAGTTAGCTATCAGAGAAGTTCGCGCATGACAGGAACAAATAATAATAATAAATAAATATTCCTCACACATTCACACATCGCAACCTAGTCGCAAACTAAGCAAAGCTTGTACTATGGGTAGGTACTAGACAACGGATAAACACATACTTAAATACTTTTTTTTTGTAAATACATACATATACCTACATAGAAAACATTCAGACCAATGCAAACAATCATGTTCATGCACACAAAGATTTGCATTGAGCGGGAATCGAACCCGAGACCTTTGCGTAGCAGCGATGTAATATATACCGACAGCGCCACAGAGGTCGTCATAAATGTCACTCGACAACGAAAATAAATGGAACAGGCATCCGCCATTTAGTTCGAAAACTGACATCTGCGAAGCCATCAGCAAGCGCTTCAGGCTGGCAAAGTTAGTTGGCGGTTAATGTACATGTTATTTTTTGGGGAAATCGGTGCTTGTTATGCACAGCATTTTTTAGTAGAGTATTACGGTTTGAGTAAGAATAAAGTATGTAATAGGTAATATTTTGTATTGTTTTTTTGGCTCGAACGGAAAGCTTTTGTCCACCAGTGGACCGGTCATGGCTGAGATAGAAGAATAAAGTTACTTAAATAATAAATATATATTTATATTAATAAAAATAACAGTGTATTTATTTTTCTGATCCCAATTCTTGAATGACGTTGATGAAATTTGAATTTATAAGCGGCTTGTGCGGCTCAATCTATAGCAGGGCGCAAATGCTCTTAGGAAAAAACTTACCTACTTCGGAAATATAAGTTTGGGTAAATAAAATAATCTTATAGCAAACTGGTACTAAATGTTTTTGCTACCATTATCAAAATTTACTACCGCTCGGCGTTTTAACGGTAATGCGAATTTTATTCGTAATTCTTTTCGGTCTCTAAATCAGATAAAGTATAATACGGTAGTTAATTAAAAAAAACATGTAATGAAAAGCATTCATTATATGTTTTTTTTAAATAAAAATATTGAAAATGGAGAGAACGTCGAGAGCCAAACTATACTTACTCTAGAGATTTTTACAGTTTTCAAACTTCGACTATTGAGCATCGAAGTGACAGATCTATCTTGCGATCGAGATAACACGTGGAGTAGACGTAATTTTTTAAATTCGTTGAGAAATTTTATTATTTAACCTATCTGTTTTGTAGGTACTTACTATAACCGTAAATTACAAACCCATATCTAGGTATAATAGTGGTTTGTAATACTTTCACGTGTGGAACTTTAACGTGGTATTTTTAGACATACGACTATCTATGTCCCGTTATCAGTTTCGATCCTTGATGAAATAGGTACAAACCAGTCAAAGGGTCAAAGATCATATTTATAATTATATTAAAGTTTATCGCTTTTGTATTTGCAAGGCAATAATTTATTATAATATGTAATATGTTTACATACTTCATTTCTTTAGATAGGAGAGTTATAAATAGTTGACTTTTATGAGTGTGATAAACGAACAGAAATAATTTAGTCCTATTTAAAAAAAAATCTTTTCTTTTTATCTTAGCATAAGTATAACTTATGTAGTAGGTAGAAGTATTCAAATAACACACAAGGCTAGAATAAAATACCTATGTGTAGTTTTCTAAGATAAGTTCATCATCATTCATCTTAATTCTCATCTCGTACCTTCTTACTTAGTTAGAAGATGCCTGTAAATGAATAAAGGGAGGTGTGGCAATTACTTACCTTCTTGTTCCATGTGAGTAAAAAGTAAAAATAAAAAAAAGTAAAGTAAGTAAATAAAGTAGTCTACCTTTATATTTATATGTCTCAGAGAAATGAGGAAACCAGGGATTTCACGAAATCAATAGGGATATCACGAAATCCCGGTAAATGTCGAAAATGCCTTGCACTTCGGCGGCCGCTGAGGCCGCAGCACGCTCGCTTCGCTCGCTCGCCTCGTGCATTATGGTCACAGTTCTAACCTAACCTAACCTATAGAAGTTGGAATCCTTGTATTTTTTAATCTACAAACAAAAATATAAGCATTTTTTTTAGTACAAACGGGATTTCGTCATATGTCATATCCCTAGTGATTTCGTGAAAAATCCCTGGTTTCCTCATTTCCCTGCGACATATATAATTCTGCTGTACGTGTATGTCATTAAACTACTCCTAAACGACTTGACCGATTTAAAAGAATTTTTCTGTACTTACTTAAGCGTTTGTCTTGCGCTCTGGATGGTTTAGATTCACAAATCAGCCCGGCAGATGACGCTGAATATCATATGCAGGACAACGTCTGTCAGGTCCGTAGTAAAATATAATTTTTCTTCTCTCTTCTTTAAAAACAACTCCTGCGCTTGAGATTATGCCCTGTGTCGCGTAGACTTCACAAATATTTATAAGAATAATAAATATTAAAATTCAGGACATTACTTTGTGGATCGCACAAATACTTAGTTGTCCTGGGTAGGATTCGATGTCGCGACTTTGTGCTGGTCAGCCGCTACTGCAACCGCCGCGGCACCGAGGTTAATTTATTATACATAATAACAAAATTGACATTAAATAAATAATAAATATATTCATAGGTATATTCACGGTCGGACATCTCTACACACCGCCATTTGTTCCCAAAGTAAGCTAGGCTTGACCTGCTTGTGTTATGGGTAACAGAACAACGGATATAGTACTTATATACTTTATTTTAAAAAATACAAACATATTATACATTTTCTATGTATTATATGTACCTATGTATTTACAAAAAAAACTCGGAACACTCAGACCAATGCAAATAATCATGTTAATGCACACAAATGTTTGTATTGAGCGGGAATCGAACCCGAGACCACTGCGTAGCAGTCATGTTATATACCACCACAGAGGTCGTCAAAATCAGACTTACATTAACATAATTTTTGATTAAGTACTTATTATATAGGTACCTATATAATAATCAAAAATTACTACATACACGAAGGAAATAGGTATGACTGTATCAGAGAGATTCCTACGTACAAAGTACATACCTACAATTAAATTCAAGGTTAAACTCATACAGTCTTAAATATCTGCGAGTAGTTTTCCATTAATAAAGTAGTCCAACATAATATATTATATTGTTATCGTACTGATAAATAGGATGATGAACTAAAGTTAACTGGACATTGAATGGATCAATGGATTCCATTATTGCAAACAGTACCTAATGATGTTATTTATTTTGTATTTTATGAAAGATGAATGAAAAATGATGCAAGTTATTATTTTATTACTTACACAAATAAGAGCAATTCACTAATTTAGCATTTTTAGATTCGTTGTGTCCACTCTATCTTTGGTTTTCATCTCGTGATATTTATGTATTATTATCATCGATATTTTCTCTGTTATATATTTTAAAAACCCCGTGTCTCGGTGGTTTTTTACAAATATTATTTTAATGGACACAATAACATTCAGGGTCATGACAATTATTTGTGGATCACAGAAATAATTAAAAATACATAACAAAAAATTTTTATTTTTTTATTTTTGAAAATTTTGTTTTTCTTAGTTTTTGGCTGGTTTCTTCTACATTTACGGGCATTAACCAAGTAAATGCAGAGTGTAGCGTGTGAAATTTTATGTTGTCACTGTGTTTTCTTCCAGAGCCATAAACTTTCGAACTATCCCACATGTGTGATATTGCTGCTTTTTGGAGTGTGATGTATACCTACTGAATTCTATAACTGTAGTAATGTAATGCTATGGTGGAGATGTTTGGGAATTATACCTGTAATGGAAAGTACTATTGGGACAACTTAACCCTTTAACTTAAACCTTTTATTTTTATTTATTTATTATTTATTTAACTCTATACCAATCCGCCTGGCCAGCGTGGTATTACTAGGCCAAGTATCCCTCCGTCATTGGTACAGGAATTAATTTAATTTTCCTTCTTTTTATTTCGTTAAGATGATAGCCCCTTAGTCGGTTTTTACGACACCCATGGGATGAGATGGGGTGGTGACATATTGTATTCTTACTCCGTCACACGGAGTATATAATATATTTATTCAATAAACTGACGTATTAGTAGTACCTACCTAAGTACGTGACTTAGGACCAAAATACACTTTTAAAAATATTTTGCGCCTTTGGGGGTGATAAGAAAGAATAATATGTATTACCTACTTACGTCAATTGTGTTAATTTTGTATCATTATTTAATAAATAACGCGTGATTAGGGATCCATAAATGTATTACAGTAACGATATGTTCCAAAAAGCATGTAAGTGTTTCTGTAATGATAGTTTTGATAAACGAATCAAAGAACTTAAATATGTAACTACTACATTCAATATTTATACCCTGTATATACTTTTCTGGCACGGAACTGGATCAGAGATTGCTCTCTGCGTTCACAGTATAAAATTTCCTGGTGTTTCTAAAACGGCAACGCCTCATCAGATGAAGAATTAAATCTTTTTATCAGCCGCGTGTGGGGAATAAGGAGATCGGTCTTACATTTTTTACATCTTTACAATTTATTTAAGCCTATGTACGGAGCTCGTGAAATTAAAATTATAATTATGTAGTTATCTCAATTTTCTTAGTTTATAAATATCATCTTGTTTACAGAGGTCATCATCGTTTGATGTAACACAATTGATAATATTTTGATCATTGCGTAGCCAATGAGACCTAAACTTAGATTACGCATACGTTCGGTTCGGACCACAAGAAGCGAAACGGGCTATATAAGAAACTTTATCGAAATTGTATTGTCATTGTTCAGGAGATAGCCATAGGGTTACGTCTCTCTTGATTGCAAAATTTAATATAAATATTTAGTGTTTTAATTAAATATTGTTAATTAATCAAAGGATTTGTTAATAAACTATAAAAATATTAAGCAAAGAGCTAATTTTGTATAAGTACAAGACGTCTGGTAGCAATACAAAAATGAGCTCTAAAGAATACATCGCGTTGGAGGACAAGTATGGATGCCGCAACTACGCCCCTGTGCCGGTTGTGCTTTGTCGTGGTGCAGGTCAGTTATAAAAAAAAATACTTAACATATTTTAATGTTTATTTATACTTTACTTACTTTTAAGAATTAACATAGTATATTAATATCAAATGCTTAATCATATTTCTTACAATAGCTTTGACAAGCATTGTCTCGTTTTCTTCAATTAAGTAAAGATTCGATTTCGAGCATTAAATTACAATATCGCTGCAATGACTTGAGCATTCGCATAATGGAGAATTGGAGATACCTGTATAACATTACGGTGCTTTAACACCTACTTTGACCCTGCTTATTTCATGATATCGGAGAGTTTTATTGTTTCTGTAAATATTAATATATACGAAAACAATAAAACTTTAATGTTTGACTAAAGAGTAGCCCCCTTACTCATAAACGCCTCTGAAATTCTAGTCAATTAATTAACTTAAATTCATACGATTTTACTTAGAAAAATCTTGCTAAACAGTGATTAAACTTAAGAGGCGTTTCGTTTTTGAGTAAGGGAATAACCCCCTTACTTATAAACGCCTCTTAAATTTAATTACTGTTTAGCGAGATTTGTTATTACGAAAACCAACCTTATACCAAACAACGTAAGAGCTTAGGCTAATTAATCAATTGACTAAAATTTGAGAATTTTTTTATAAGTAAGGGGGTATGTGTCTGTAAATGTTGCCAATCCCACGCAAGACTTAGGTACATATTGTATGATTAATAATTCCTTAATTTGTGTGATCCAGAAGACAATGTTTGTCAACGCTCAATTAATCCTTCTAGCGGTTATAAATACGATATTTACCATAAATATTATAATAACACACTTTAATATTTTTTTCAAATATGACTTTTTTTTTAAATAGGTACATAAATAATGTAGACAAATATTATCTACTTTTCAGGTGTATTCGTTTGGGATAAGGAAGGAAAAAAGTATTACGACTTTCTAAGCGGTTACTCAAGTGTTAATCAAGGACATTGCCATCCAAGAATTGTAGCTGCTCTTAAGAAACAGGCAGATGTACTTACTCTTACTTCTAGGTACTTATATTCTTCTTATAATTACTACATATTTACATTTCGTCAGAATTAATTTCCGTTTCGGCTAAATTATTTTAGAGTTCATTTTTGAACAGGTGTTTTTACCTGCACTCTTTGTTGCTCGTCTGCTATAAATGAGCGAACGTTGCATCTGAAATTTCGTAAATCGCTTTATCTGAACAGGCTCTAACGACAATGTAACAGTTTTGTTTCATGTAGCGTCTTAAAATACCTACTTGCCTTTCTTCCAAGGCACTAGATTCGGTTGTACTGCCGATAATTGATATTCAAGCATAATCTTTTTACCTTTTTTATTGTAGGGCGTTCTACACGGACCAATTAGGTGTTTATGAAAAAATGATGACAGAATTGCTTGGATTCGACCGTCTTCTGCCTATGAATACTGGCGTAGAGGGTGGAGAGAGCGCTATCAAGTTTGCTCGTAAATGGGGTTATGATGTAAAGAAAATTCCTACTGGACAAGCGAAGGTACCTATTAATATATATATTTTTAGTTATATCTTCGTACCTATATTTTGCTAAAGAATAGATTAAAAAACTATCTAAAATTCTTTTTACAGATAATTTTTGCTGAAGGTAACTTTTGGGGTCGTACTTTAGCTGCAGTATCGTCTTCGTCCGATCCAACATGTTATGAAGGATTTGGCCCCTACATGCCTGGCTTTAAATTCATTCCTTACAACGATATTCCAGCTCTTGAGGTAGGTGTTTTAATTTCTTACCTATTACTGAACATACTTCTGTAAAAAGTTTTTAGATCTATTGTCTTAAATTATGGTGGTAAAATAGACATTTGATCACAAGTTACAATCATTGCGCATTACCACGCCCTATAGGAGGTACTTACATTATCGATGCTCTATATTCGCAAAAAATATATTTCCAACTAAATGTTAAAAGATTCTAACTCACGAAAGTTAAAAAAATTGTTGTTTCGGAAATGATTACGATTCTGCCAGTCCTTACATCCTAAGTGACTTGAAACCACTTACTAGTAGCATACGAAAGTACTTGTTGAGAACAAGCACGTTAATATTATGAAAATGTGCATTCATAAATTGTCCGAACTACAGAACACATAATAATTCACGGGAGAAGATAGTAGGTAATAATTTCGTAAGGCGGTTCTTTCGGGCTGTAGTTAAAAACTGTCTCTACCACATTAATGTTTCTATTTATAGAGAGGTATTAATCGATTAAATCCTCTGACAGGAAGTTCTTAAAGATCCTACAGTAGCTGCGTACATGATGGAACCTATACAAGGTGAAGCTGGCACATTAATTCCCGATGATGGCTACTTAAAGAAAGTGAGAGAACTGTGCACTAAATACAATGTCCTCTGGATCGCTGATGAAGTACAGACCGGTCTTGGTACGTTGTTAAATCTACTATATAAAAATAAGTCGGGTTTTCCTTCCTGACGCTATAACTCCAGAACGCACGAACCGATTTCCTCGGTTTTGCATTCGTTAGAAAGGTCTCGGGCTCCGTGAGGTTTATAGCAAAGAAAATTCAGGATATTTTCAACAGAAAAGCGGAAAAATAATGCCCGTGCTAAGCCGGGACAGGCCGCTAGTATTGTATATTTTTTTAAATCCTTATACATTATAAAATAATCATGATCTAGAGTCTAGAACATGATTAATTCATAACTTCTAGACTGTTGCATTCAAGTTTATAATTACGGGCTGAAACACAAAGTTAGGTACCTTATTAAAAATCAATTTTCTTGTCACGTTTAAGTAGTCTGTTATACCCCTTCCAGCGTAAGTTTAGCTTTTTGACAGTTCACGTCCATGAAGTTTCGTAATACTTCCGCTTATTTTTCGAACAAATTATATTGTATTTCATGGACGTACCCGTGTTTTTTTCAGTTACCATGGTTACTTAGTGATGGACACTCATAACGATTACCACCATTATGAAACAAATTACAAATAATCGGTAGAAATAAATGCTATGAATAAACCTGAACTCTTCATAATACGTTTATAAAATGTAATATGATGTTTTAGATTAGCTATAACCCGCGAATGTGTCACGATAAATTATGTATTTTAAATAATACCTAAGCTAACTATAATTTTATCATTTTAAGCTATAGGCTTATTCTCTTAACATAGAAGAAAGAAACAATAATAAAATGATAATGTAAGTTGATGTAAGGATCCAAATGTGTAAAATAAAGTAATTTGAAAAATCGCGAAATCGCTTACAATCGAATGGCATTACATTCGAGATACTGCTGAACGGCACTAACGTCAATCTGTCAAATGTTGTTAAATATAGTGGAAAGGGTATAATAAGAGATATTCATTTAAACTTTTTAGTAGTCCATAGCTAAAGACAGTAGTTGAGACAGAGGGCTGGAAAATCTTTTCACGTATGAAATGTTTTTAAGCTGCTTTGTCCATAATTGAACTATAGAAATGATTCCAACAGTATAGCCTTTGCCACAGATTACTTAAAGAGTTACTACCTTTGTTCATAGTTATTAACGGTTTCTTCAATGTTTTTTGACATTATACGTTTTATAAATGTTTTAGGCCGCACAGGAAAATTATTGGCAGTAGATCATGAAGATGTAAAACCCGATATCCTTATATTGGGTAAAGCGCTCAGCGGCGGTATGATGCCCGTCTCTTGCATTTTGGCAAACAATGAAGTTATGGACGTAAGCATTTTTGTTTTCCTTGGACTTAATTTACTTAAAAAAAACAGTGTGATAAGAGTGCATTTTAATTTTAGGTTATTAAACCTGGTAATCATGGGTCTACTTATGGCGGAAACCCCTTGGCTTGTGCTGTTGCTACGGAAGCGATTAAGGTAAATAAGATTTGTTATATAGTTCAAGTGGTCTCTATCTTACGGGTAATTAAGTTTTAATAAAAATAAAATATTATTCATCATCATCATAATAGCCCATTAACGCCCCACTGCAGGGACGGGCGTCTTCCCGTGAAGGAGGGATACTTGGCCTACTAATACCACGCTGTACAATAAAAAAAAATATTGTATAAATAAAATGAGGGAGGCACAAGACCGCGCAGAGTGGAAACTTTTGGAGGAAGCCCATGTCCAGCAGTGGCCGTCCATAGGCTGATATGGATGGATAAAAAATATATGTTCTTTTGTTACTTATTGTAGTTAATAACTTAGTTTAATATGAATTGGATGGATTTTGTTAACAGGTTTTATTAGAAGAGAAATTGACTGAAAATGCAGCAAGATTGGGACCAATTTTCGTAAAGTTGTTAGAGAAAATTCCTAAAAACAAAGTCACAACAATTCGATGCAGAGGACTCATGGCTGCGATTGATGTACACGACAGTAAGTAAACTCTATTATAATTATATTGTTTTCTAGTTAATAATTTCAAGTTACAATAATGATTTTGAAAGTTTTAATTGAAGCGGTCTTTATATAGAGTACTAGCTGACCCGTGCTCACTACGTTAGGCGGCAAAAAACACGTGTCCCTTTTTAACACAGCGTGATACTATATGCCACTCCCCGATAAATGGACTATTCAACACAAAAATAATTTTTGAAATCGGTTTAGTAGATCCAGAGATTACCCCCTACAATGTCACAAACTCACAAACTTTACCTCTTTATAATACACTTCTCATCAAAAAAATCGAAACAGTCTGTAAGTTTGTGTTTGTATGGATTATGAGAAAAATGTGTAGATTTAGTAATACGTGTTATATGTCATTTAATAGGGAATTTAATGAGGTTTTCAAATATGATGTTAATGTTCTAAATTTAAATTTAATTTTCGTAGATTTCGTATATGGTTTAACAAGTAGTTTTTACCCTGTACGTAGTTTGACGGAATTTGATAAAATTACGCACGTAAATTAAAAAAAAAGCTAGGAATCGTTTATTTAATGACTCATATACCCCCCCAAGGTCTCATTACTGCTTCTGTACGGTTCTTCATCGATCAGATTAGAGTCACGATCAAATATAGTGGCGCTCTATCTTGGATTGTATTATACAGCTGGCTAAGTGTTTTTAAAGCATGATCTCTTACACTAATTCGTCTTTTTTACTTATTGCATAGATGTTAAATCGGATTCATGTCCGGGCTTCTTGCTGGCCAATCAATAATAGAGATATCTACTACGGCATCATAATCTCATACGACGCTGTGTTTGCCCTAGCATCCTTGTGCGTAAATGTCAAACCGCGGTCAATAAAATGTGCATCACTTGAGGTTCAAGACACTGTTCAATGTCCCTATGACTGTTAAATAAGGGCAGACGTGACCCAAAAACAAAGACAAACTCTGCCTGGTCGTTGCCACTAATTTCTCCCCAAATAGTCCACGAACCACCACCATGGATGACATTTTCTTTTAATCCAGCACGGTGCAAAGCGTTCTCCATCTCTTCTGTAGACCTTAGTCCTTCCATCCTTACCATACAGTATAATTTAACACTCATTAGAAAGGAGAAATTGGTTCCACTAGATGTATGACCATTTTAGGTAAATACGTGAAAAGTTAAGACACGCTTTTCGATGATCTGCAGATAATTTCTCCATATTTGCTGGTTTGTTTTTTTTTTTTTTTTTTTTCGTAGAAAAAGACAACTCCCGCACTAGGGATCATGCCCTGTGTCGCGGGGACTTTTACAAACATCAATTAACGGACACATAGAACACCCAGACTCAGGACAATAATTTGTGGATCTCACAAATTATTGTCCTGCGTGGGGATCGAACCCACAACCTCATGCGCGGCAGCCGCTGGCTCTACCGGCGCGCCACCGAGGTCGTTGTATGGTAACAGTTTACGTTCCTTCAACCTTCTTCTAATTATAGAGCCACTTAAAGTCACCATAGGTTCATCATGAAGCTGCTGCTGTGGTGGAAAGACATTAAGACGTAGATTTTGTAAAGAAGTTGTTACTATAAATCGATCTATTCGGTGAGAAATCACCTGTTTTCTGCCACATATCACCTACATATTATATAGATATTATCAAATAGACCGATATACAGGGTGGCTCATTCAAAAGGGTCAGTATGGGAAAGTCTTAAACTATAAGTCATACGAAGATTTGTTCTTAGGAACCATGTCACCGATTTTGATAAAAAGAAAAACTGAATTCATACATTTGAAAAAGATACTGTACCCAGCTGGGGAATCGAACCCGGTTGTTTTGCAAAAATAAACTTATACTTTTTCTATTTAAATATCGATTCTGTAGGTCTTAAGCAGTAAATATCTCTATGAAACATTATGTCTTAAATGAATGAAATGCATTGTTTTCACATAGTTTAATTTATCATAGTAGGTGTTCGAAGTGACTACCATTACAATATTCAACAAGTTCAGGCATGTGAAAATGTCCCTACGGTTGTTTGTACCCCTCTACTAGTTACATACACCGTGTTACATAATCATGTGGCATTGCACTAAACTTTTAAGGAAGTTTTGTTATCTAGAGTAATATTATTATCATGCAACCACTTACTTCTATTAATCAAACACTAACAATCAATTGAAAAGCCCACATAAAGTATGTAGATAGGTACAGAGACGTGTTAAGTTAAGCCTCATTTGAAAATGGACCGTTTCAGTGTGACTGGCCGCATGAAGATACAAAATGCAATAAGAAGATCGTTACCTAAACGTGTTAAATATTGTATTGTACAAAACGGTGGCCACTTCGAACACCTACTATAATAAATTTAAGTATGTAAAAAAAAGCATTTTATTCATTTAAGACATAATGTTTCATAGAGATATTTACTGCTTAAGACCTACAGAATCGATATTTAAATAGAAAAAGTATAAGTATATTTTTGCAAAACAACCGGGTTCGATTCCCCAGCTGGGTACAATATCTTTTTCAAATGTATGAATTCAGTTTTTCTTTTTATCAAAATCGGTGACATGGTTCCTAAGAACAAATCTTCGTATGACTTATAGTTTAAGACTTTCCCATACTGACCCTTTTGAATGAGCCACCCTGTATATAGATATTATCAAATAGACCGAGGAGTACATGTGGTATCTATGAACAGTACTGAAAAAGTGGTTTTCTTTCTAGGTATCAATGCTTATGATGTGTGCTTGAGACTACGTGATGGAGGCTTGCTGGCCAAGCAGACTCACGGCCAAACCATCCGCCTTGCTCCACCGCTTGTCATCACTGAGGAACAACTGAACGATTGTGCTAACATTCTTTACAAAGTTTTCAATAGTTACGACAAAGACACTACACCATTACCTCGTTCTGCTTAAAGATATGGATCTAGCCTTACATCTCTGTAATATTTTGTATCTATCTTAGTTTGAAGATCTTATTTGAACGTTTCCTTGGTCAGCATATCCGCTTCATTCTGTATACGCGAGTCGTCAGAATATGCTAGCAATGTGCTACACAATTACGCTGTCTTCTACTATTTGTTTTCTTGATTCCACATGGAATCTGCGTAGGGATACACTTCTAACTTGATTACTTTCGTACCACGGTCGCCCTGTGACTCCTATATAACTAAGTAGACTTTTATGGTGCTTACCTAAAACATTACTAGTTTTGCATCAGTAGTCTGGAATAAACATTGCTGTTGGACAACTCTGTTGAGCATGTCTTCTAATGCATCTGACTTTGCTGAGGGACTGTAATAATTATCTGTTAAGTAATAATAATTTGACTGTTCTGAACGTTTGAAGAAATCCGGTCATTTCTAATGCTCAAAGTGTCGATCTTTTCAGCATGGATATTATTGATTGATCTCCTTTAAAATGATTTGTTTTTTAAATCGAGCGACCTATGAATGAACAAAATAATATGTAAATTGCAGATCCGTAATTACCTCCCCTAATTAAAGGAGAAAAATATGTCATACGATTAACAATTTATGTTAACGTGTTTAGATGATATAATAATATGTAGTTGTTAAGTAAGTGGATGCTGGTCATTCACAGTTTTTTTGTAATAAGAACCTATGTTACTAATGTTATGTTGAAGGACACCGCAGATCTTAGGTAAATAAGACTGAACCAATGCTCTGTTTATTGATTTTATTGAGTAAGTATAAAAAAGTTGTAAAAGAATGCGATCTCTCAACATTCTCAATTGTATTTAGATTGATAATAAAGTTTATGCCATAATAATTTCTTTTATTAATTACCATATCAATTTAATAGTTTTTATGTGACTTATACTTAATCTTAAATTTTTTATAATTAAGCTGTAGGTAATTAGTTTAAGATGTGCTGTAGGTAATTTATGTGATTTTTATGAGATTATTATTCTTAGGTGTACAAAAGTCTATTCAGATTTACTTCCCTACTTATTTGGGCATTAAATGGATATAATTATTAATTATGAAAATAACTTCTAATTAGTCAACACATACACCTAAACAACATTCAAACCTTCATTAGCGAAACTGAGCACTTATATAAGTACGAGGTTTTCTTGGTTATACAATGTTCATAGTTCATTTATTTTCTCAATGTTATGTTACAAAATAACAACTTATTGACGTCTCGGTTTAAAACTACTTAGTCTAAGTTTACATAATAAAGTTTTTTAAACTTTACCACCGCTTTCAAGGCGCTAGTAGAGAAGAAGCGGCGTAACAAACTCTAAAGCAGCATTTTTAATGTTTTATGGCTAAGACAGCTTGGTGTAGTAAAACCTATAGATAAAAAATCAGATAGCGAGAGCACATGAAAAAATAATACGAGCAATAAGACAGCTGATAACAAATACTTAGAAAATCTCTGAACCCATGTAGGTATAATATCTATTGGATAAGTTTGCCATGACATAGCAACCCATTTGATACATGAAACTGTGTCTGGGTCACATACTTGCATTAACAACTTATTTAGATTATAATATAGACTTAGGTGTCTGTGTTTGTGGCCTTTTAATGCGATTCATTAGATACGTTATTCATTCTAAAATTATTTGTTAACGTTTACTTAAGTGTTTTTGAGATCATAGGGGTAATATAAGTTGGTATTTTTAAATTGTTCTTGAACAATTCTTTTTAAATGTTGGTTTTAAAAAGGGCAGGTATATCTTAATTTTTAACCAAACAGCTGGAAGATCATCTATCAAACTTAAAAAAAAAACACAGAAATTTAATATTCAGCAAAAGAGCCTCTAATCATCTTGGTAGATTATAATCGTCATTAATAAAGAATACACACTTCGAACACTTATTTTCATCGACATAATTTTTAAGTCCGTTCTTAGTGGATGCCTGCTTGATCGAATAATATAATTATTAACTCAAAGGTTTAGACTTTGCAATAATGAATGAGTCAGCCATGTCGTGTCGTGAGCGCAAGCTATTGAGGAGTGACTTTCCAAAAGGGCTTTGCATCAAAAAAACGAAATGTCTCAAAACCCGAAATAAGCCCTTTTCTCCCTTCCTCAATTGTAATGAAATATCTTAACACACACAAGCATAGCTTGTACTAAGTATTGTAGCTATAGACATATTTTTAGGTTCATGGACACAACTTGTACTAAGCGGGAATCGAACCAGAGACCATTTCTATAGGAATTAGCATAATAGTCGCAATTTTACTGCCTGGCAGTACCATGGTACTTCGCATTTTTAAATTTAAATGGCCATTAAGAAGCTACGGCTATTATCTTTAATTTTCCTTAAACCATTTAAAGAATATAGTTTATAATAATGAAACAATGGGTAATCAGTTTTAATTTATGCATTTAAAACAGGTATTATGAAGATTTGTTACGTAAGTGTAATAAATAGGAATAATTGTGATAATAGATGTAATTAATGAATTACGTGGATTACTTCTACAGGCGGGACGTTATCTTTTCAGAACATTTCTATTCACGGTTTCAAAGATAGCTGTAATATTTTTAACTAATTTTCTGTTCATGGATTTGAAACGGTTTAAATTATTTAAATACCTATATTTACTTAATAAAAAGGTAGAACATTGCAGAGTATTATAAAGTAGAGAACATCCAAACTAATAAAAAATTTACATCGCGAAAGTGCCTAGGTTTGTTTTGTAGTCTACCTACCTCCATAGGAACGAGCCGTAGATCACTTCGTAGGTTACTTCGTTTGTCGTCTTCGGGTTACAGTTCTTCACTTGTGTGCCATTTTATGTAGTGCATAGAAATAAGATATGTTTAAGTAAATATGTAGGTGTCGGTAAATTAAAGTTACTCTTAAGGTAAGTAATTAAAAACCACAATTAATATGAGATTTTTTAATGTGTTAAACATGATGACAATTTTGTGCAATTTAATTTTATATTAAATTTTTTAACAATCATTTCACAACGCACTTGTAATCACAGTTAGTTGAGGTAAATACTGTACTTTAAGTAAACTTTTAAGTATTAGCCAAAAGGATATAATATCACAACGCATAACATTAACTTTAACTGGCACCTTAACATTATAATATAATTAAAGCACTTTTATTTACGTATATATTTTAAGAACACATTGTTTTGACACGTATACTATGCTGCCCTAATAAAACTGATGACAAACACGAAAATGAGTCTTATTCGTAGGCACATAAAGTTGCATTTAATGTTGCTTCTATCATGCATTTACGTCCTTCTTTCTTATTAGGGCAGAATAATCTACGATACATTTCGTTATAATTTCTTTTGCCAATAACTTCTTCATTTGGATATAACTATAGCTGCACCCTTGTATAGCATGTTAAAGACAGGATAATATTAATTATAATATTTATATAATATTAAATAGCTATAATACTGCTGGCATTTTATTTATTATTTTAATTCAGTTCCGGTTCTAAAACGCCTAGTTGCGCTCTTAACGTGTCAGTCAGTTTTGACAGAAGGACGGTTTCATCTAAACTCATTTTTGGACTCTCTAGAAGACCTGAAAAACAATATGTTTTGTATTATTTTTTTAATTTCATCATAACAACCCATTAATGTCCCACTGCAGGGACGGGCCTCCTCTTGTGACGGAGGGATACTTGACCTACTAATACCACGCTGGCCAAACGGATTAGTATAGGGTTTAATTTCAAGTTTTCCTTCTTTTCATTTCGTTAAGATAATATTCCCTTAGTCGGTTTTTACGACACCTATGGGATGAGATGGGGTGGTGACATATTGTATTCTTACTCCGTCACCAAACAGAGATTTTTTTTTAAAATTTATCTCTGTATTTTTTAGTAATGAGTGAATGAATGCGTGGTTACGAGGGTCTTAAATAGGTGTCGTAAAAGTCGTTTGAGGATAATAAAGCAGATAGTGTCAGTCATAATATGAGTCCCTATTATAGTCCTTTGAGCCGACTGAGTCCTCTGGGTCTCGAAAGTATTTTAGTTCTTTAAGCTAGACTGAGTCATAAATTTAGTTGGTATATTATAAATTTATAATAGGTAATACTGGGTGATTTCATATCGTAATCAACATATTGGTAGGTACTTCTTATATTCACTTTTAAATTATTAATTTTGGACATTAAATTCAGTAGTTTTTAGGAATTTAAAATATTATGAACAGGCCGGATCTACTAATCGGGCTAAAATATAATGCAAAATTTAGAATCAACAATTTTAAATCTAAAACGGTTTATTTGTTCTTGTAGGTATTAAAGTATTTCTGTTGTTCACAAATTAGCGATATTCTACGCAACGCCTTTTTGTAAAACAAACTCAAAAAATATTAAAACAAAGGCATTATCTCGAACATAACTATAGCATGACAGGCTTTATAGGAATTGAATAACAAAACTATATAGGTACCATTGTTATATTTAAAGTAAATCAGTCAATGACAGATTTTAAAAGAACGTGTGTCTTGTCATATTTTAAATAGTAAACATCACATTTGTTTAAAGAAGTTACGTCTCTGTATTCATTACGAGTATTGTTGACAGAACAAGATAGCCATGCTAAACAATTTTAATGAAACATGTTTACTGTTTATATAGTTATGTATGCCATGCTTACGCATTTTCAACGTAGATGCGTGTAAACAGTTTGTAAACCTTAAATGATGGAACGTTAAAACCTCCCGATCGGTAGGTAGGTACGTTAAAAAATAAAAATTTAAACATAACTAAAGCGCCGATTACACTAAACTACATGTAGTCAACTACATCTTGTAGGAGACTACATGTAGTCTTTCCATATCCAAAAAAATTACATGGAAATGGAAAGACTACATGTAGTCTCCTACAAGATGTAGTTGACTACATGTACGAGCGTAGTCTAGTGTAATCGGCGCTTAAAATAACGATTTCGTGAAAAAATAACAATTTCGACCTTTTGCTTAAAACGAGGTCTAAGAGAATAAAAAGATTTTATTATTTTAACAAACATACCTTTGTTAATGCAATCCCAACATTCTTGTATTTCGTAGCTAAGTCCAGCACTGTTATGGAAATGGAACTTGTATTTCCCTTTGGGTAACGTCCACTCAGTGTTATTCGCTGCTGATATGTGTAATATTGTGGGACACCAGAAATAATCCAGCTAAAAAAAGTAAACATTGTTAAGTAGGTATATTGGCCAAATCATAACAGCCCATTAATGTCCCACTGTAGGGACGGGCCTCCTCCCGTGACGGAGGGTTACTTGGCCTACTAATACCATGCAGGCCAGACGGATTGGTATAGGGTTTAATTTCAAGTTTTCCTATAGTAGTTACGGTTATTCCCTTAGTCGCTTTTTACGACACCCATGGGATGAGATGGGGTGGTGACATATTGTATTCTTACTCCGTCACCACACGGATAACTTTATATCGGAACAGTTCTTGGCCAAATAATTAGAAGAAATTCTGTTTTTGATCATACAGATTGTCCCACAAGTAAATTACTACGACGAAGAGAGACCTTCGGTCGCAGTTAGTAGGAAAACATATCCGAAAAAATATGTTACAAAACAATGAATTGATGTAAGTATAAAAGTAAACTATAAACTAAAAAAAAATTCATTTCTTATTCATATTATTGTATTTTAAATCTTTAAATGATTTAACAGAAAAAAACATTTTGACCAGTTTATTTAACTATTTAAAATTTTTTTTACGTAGCGTCAAATCCAGCGTCTGACACTGTCTTTCTTAACAATGACGAATAGGTGAAAGAGAGACACTTTAAAATTTAGTTAAAAGAGACATTACTATATCTAAAGGGTTTGCCACGTAAAAAATGACCTTAATCACTCAAGGCAATGAGTTGTAGGTTAGTTAATTGTAGTTTACTTTCATGTAAGTACGTGTGCATAGCAAGACAACGATATTTTTATCTTATCGAGGTCTTTACATACTGAGTCTATGGTTTATTAACGGTAACAAGGACTATGACATTATCTCTTATGTAATATGAAACTAATGTTACTCCGTCTACGATACATTAGTTTTAAAGTTAGAAAAGATCATGAATATGTTTAATTAAATCAAAAATCTTGTTATAAGTCATTTCCAATTATTATTTTACATCATATAACATAATCATAAGTCGATGTTATGTTCGACATTAATAAATGACTTCGTGTCATTCATATTGCCAAAAGGGATTCTTAAACAGCTCCTTTTTCTTCTGATTTTCATTTTGTTTTCAAGACGATTTAGCTATTCCTTGTAAAAAGACCAAATTGATACACACGTGTCATTTTTGTTGGTTACAAGAATAACAGGTTTGGGAAAGTAGGTAACAAAATATATTTTAAGATTTTTCTTTTTAATATTTTCTTCATTGATCTAAATTGTTACTTTGGATCATGTGGATTCAAAAGAATAGGTATATTAATTATGCATGCAATGCAATGTAAGTGTTAATGTAGTCAGCTATAATTACATTGTTAAGCGCTAGTCGAGATAACGTCATTAAAAAGAGTTTCCATGTGCAGTTTAACCAGCTAGGTCGTAAAAACTTACAAAATAAAAAAAATACATAACATTATATTCGAATTTAAAATCAATAGTAAGATGTTTAAAGTATTTCCTAAACAGTGATTAAGGGGACAATTTGCTTCGTTTCTTAAAAGACGGTTAAGGGACTTTTTAGTAACTTGGCACAAAATGAAATACAATTCTATCCTAACTGAAGCCCCTGCATAAAATGAGGAACCCATTCCGATAGATAAATATGTCAAAATGGGTTCCTCACTCTTATGATGTTATGATAAAGCAGAGGTTTCCTATAATGGATCAAGCACGACGCAAATTTTACGTTATTCGTACGTCTCTAAGGTAATCTTATTTAAGTAAGTAATTCAAATATGTTTTCTTAAATTACTATCTGTCTGCCTTGTCACGCTTCTTGAAGCCGCGCTATTCGTCCTACGAATATCAATATTTTAATTGTCACTACTAATATTTTGCATTCCACGGTGTATTAACATCTAATTATGTAATAGAAATGCAGTCATACTTCACAGCAAACTGCAAATTTATTGTCGCATTATGTCATAAGCTAAACTAGAACAATACAGCATTCATTAGTCTAATTAAGGGCGTTGTTCGCTATTTTACATAAAAATATTTACATAGAGACGTGTATCTATGGCGAAAACAAAACCTAATGACCTAATTAAACCGAGAAAAAAAACATAATTTATGCTTCTTGATTTTTTTTAAAGTTCATAATAATATAAATAAATAATAAATAGGTAGACAAGACGTGCTGTAATTGCATGTTGTTTATAATTATCTCTCTCTTGGTATACAGGTTAAATAAACTGTGCTACTTTATTACGAAGGTCGGAGTTAAAGAAGTACCTAAGTATGTAAAAAATAAATGGTAATGAAGCATGGAAATGATTTGTTTCTAAATTTAGATTCTTGTAAGAGTAAAAACTGTTTTATTTATATTTGATAAAATTAATATTAACTTTTTTTTCTGTACGTTTTATTAATAGGTTTCAATGTAAAGAAAATACTGATACTTACATCTTTTAGGCATTCAATTAAGTAAGTTATTTTAACCCTTTCACAGTGCCGCCAGCAGACACAATAGTAAAACAATGCACGTGTACCATATATGGTACACTGCACGGGGAACGTGTTAATATAAAAAAAAGGTAAAATGGACCCGAGAATGGTATTTCAACATACCACTGAATGAATGTTGTCTTTGATATGTTGCACAGTATATTTACATGAGTGCAAGCCAGTTAGGTATGCATTGAAAAATGTAAATTATTGTTATATTATAATTTATTCGCATGTCTAAGTATACAGACTGTCGCCATTATTTTCCCGTTGTTGACGTTAAACGTTATGGGAAATTGGACTAGCATAACATCATTGCAAGAAAGGAAAAAATCGAAAGAAAATTCGATACCTATCCGCCACGCTATTAAGAAGACAAAGTTTATCACAGAAATATTAACACTGCAGTGGAATATTATGGATAATTACTGACAGATACAAATAATTCTTTAAAGCTAAGGGATCTTTAAACAAATCTACCTTCGGGGCAGAATCTGCTAGGAAAAGAAGGTTTCAGGCAACAATTTTAAAGACAATTCAGACAAATCACAGAAATATTATCTTACCGATATAGAGTTCTTGGTGCCCACAATTTCAGCTCTATTGCTCATAGTCGCTCTAGTATGTGCGGAAAGCGTTGCCGTCCTTCCATCTTTGTATTTCAGTGAACATGAGATAGACTCGTCAACGCCGCTCTTACTAAGATGTCCGGTACATACGACGTCTGTTGGTGCCTCCTTGTATATGTATTGAACGAGTTGTAACATATAGATGCCAAGGTCTAGTACTGCGCCGCCACCTAAGTCCTTCATTCTGAAATGATTGGTATGTTAAATTATCATGTTTAGAAGAGTCTTGGTTTATACTATACTGTAGGTAGCTAGTACCTTTTATAATTTACAATGTACATAATAAAGAAACATTTACATTGATTCCTTAAATTATTTACAAGTGTTAACAAACAATAGCACGGTACGGTAATAAACAGATATTATATTTAGATTATTGCTCTTATGAAAACCACTTGAAGATTGCATTATTAAAAACCCTAATTTTAGAACCACCACTCCATAAATAGTAAATGTTATCGTCAAAAACTTCGAGTGAAAAGCTTTTAACTGTACCTAATATAATTGAGTGCTTGGACGTTAGCAGAGCTCTTGGGTCATATTCATTTTAAGACCCACTTGTAGGGAGATTTCAATGCAATATCTCGATTTATCTATAGTATAGGTATCTGGGACTGTTGGAAAGACCATAGCACCATCCAGGTCTTGGTTTAGTTTATTGGCACAATGACTCATAGTCCACAAACGACAAACATAATGGGCAACCAAATGTGTTTTGGTTGTTTGAGGATTTGTTTTTATCGCTCTATTTAAATAAGAGTACATATTAGCACACCTCTGTCCCAACCAAGTCTGTGGCGTGCTTCCCTCAAGGATAACATAATCAAATATCAGTTTATGAGCATTGAGAACGGGCTTTTCACCGGCTTTTATTCCTTAGTGCCTTAAGCTTTCTTGAGAGCGTAACTAATCTCATGCAAAATAGCTCTAGAGTTGTTTCTAGATTGTCAATAGATACGCGTGTTATTGAGGGATATTTATACTTTAATGTGCACATTTTATAAATGAATTAAACATAACTAAATTAGATTTCATACATATTTACATACAAACGAAAATGTAATCAAAAGAATGATAAGTTACAGCCTCGAACCAAAATTCCTTGCTTATTTATACTTAAAGGTTTTATATAAAAAAGTAACCGTAATCCAAAGGTTAAATCGGAAGGTAATGAGCATGATAACGACCGGCTGTGTAAGCAAAGTAATAAGTATAGATACTTATAGTACCTACACATGAAAGTTCAGCAAAGTATTTATGTAAAAGTTAATTCTTATTTAAATTTATAAGTAGGTAAGTACATTTAATATTCTCACAATTAATATCACAAATAATAAAATAATAGGTAGGTATGAAACCGAAGTCGGACCCGTTTAATGATGTTTTGAATTAACAACACAAAAATACTACGTATACCTAATATTAGGTATTTTTAAGAAAATATTTAATTCTTCTATTAAATTATTTTATTTTTAAATTTAAAACTGTTTTTAATTCTCATAACAACGTTATATGAGGATCAAAAACAGTTTTTGATTTGCATAATGAAAATAATGACTTGAAAACGGTTGGTAAATGTCACATTTAACAAAACTTTATGTAATCACTACGAAGTAACGTAGAGTTGAATTGCAGAAATTTTAGCATCGCATAGGATTTGGTATATGTACAGTAGTGTATCAAAGTGCAGCAAGGCCAATGTATGTAGTGATTGCAGTTATGTGATACAAGCAAAATACAAAAGCAAATGTAAATATAATACACGAATAATGATAAATAACATTAAAAAGCAATGATAACAAATATCTTACAAGTTTCTTTCAATGTCGTTAATTTCCACCCCAAACTGTATGCTGATGTGATAGATATCCCCAAGCCCGCCTGAAGATATGTGCTCATTCAAAGCGTCGTAAGCAGGGAAGAACCTCGACCACATTCCTTCTAGTAGAAACAGTTTCTTTTCTCGCGCTAAGTCCACAAGTGATTTAGTCTGTTTATATGTCATACCCATAGGTTTTTCACATAATACATGTTTACCATTCTCTAACATTAGTTTAGTTGTTTCGTAATGTTGTAAATTGAGTACACTCACGAATACAATGTCTGGAAAGAAGATAATCGTTTAAGGAATGGTTCAATAACAAAAATTACAAAAAACATGGACAAAGAAGTAATATTTTATTTAAGGACTAGAATAGCACTAGAGATCAATCTCTGGGTCAACAAATGTTTTATGGACATCACAAATACTTTGCACACTAGTCGTAAATCATGAACTAGACCGTTTACTAATAAATTGAACCTCCTTTCTTGATGAAAGTACATGTGCATGAACATTTAGTTTTAAACTAAAATGCTTCGTACGTAATATAGATATAATACCCAACTAATTTCACTGAAAAATACGAAACTATATGAGAACTAGGTATATTTATTTAAATACTTTCCCCTAGTAACCCCCTAACGCCTCTTAGGCGTTTATGAGTAAGAAGGTAAATGGGTAAATAAGCGTGCGGATCGCCTGTCGGTAAGCAGTTACCGTAACCTGAGGAAGTTTGCATAAGCAGTGCAGTTCCTCGCGCTCCCTTTTTCCTAATCACATTCCGTAAGTGTCTTTAAAGTTGACCAAGGAAAAGCTACGCAGACATTTTAACACTAGAGTATGAAATAAATATTAGGCGAGGGCCGTGCTTTGAAGGAGAATAAAGACTTTAGATGATGACAATCGAAATGACAGTCAAAAAGTATGATATTTTATTCAAATACAATTGAAAAATCGATTCGTTCAAATAATTGTTCTGCGAGGCATTGGAGCGTGTAACTTCGCGTAGGTACAGCACTTGTATACCACTGCGCTAGTAACTACGAAATACTTTTTGGTGTCGGAATAAAAATACACTCAGTAGGTAGTAGTAATACCCTATTACCATAGCGTACCGTAAGCATCGATAAGAGTGCCTCAAAAAATAATTATCACGACAAAAAGAGGAACTAAATATGACGGAACCTACATTTTATCTTCGTTCAATATATTTCATGGGGACTTTAACAGAGCGACATAGTCAAATTGTGACAAAGCTCCTTAAATAAAAATTATAAAAAATATACCTATATTTCATGATAGCTAGTCTATAAATAAATAGGCTTGATAACATAATTTATGAAACTTTATTTTAAAAGACTATCTTTCGCTATGTATTAATTCCTGTGCAGGGACTCACTGAATTATTTAGAGTAAGTAAATAGATGTTATGGACAATTAATTAATTATATTGTGGATCTTTAAAATTTTGCAAGCATTTGATAGTACTTAGTTGTTTCCGTTAGTCATAACATAACACATTTCTTGTATTTTCCATTTCCACTGGCCGTTAGCACCCGCATGCGGTAAATAGAATTCTGTATTGGGCGTTGCCCTTTCTACAGTCTAATGACATGTCTGAATAGGAAACATACGGACATGTCCGCACTTACGCTTTAACCCGTAACAATGAGCCCAGAAAATAAACAGAATAAAGTCTCTTTTAATACTCTATCTATACAATTATAAAACTTATAAAATACTAGCTGACCCGTGCCCACTTCGTTGGGCGGCGAAAAAAACGTTATTAAGCGTCCCTTTTTTAAACATATTTCATTACTGCTCCACTCCTATCAGTCATAGCGTGATACTATATAGCCTATGACAGTCCCCGATAAATAGCCTATTCAACACAGAAAGAATTTTAAAAATCGGTTCAGTAAATCCAGAGATTATCCGTACAACGTGACAAACTCACAAACACACAAACTTTACCTCTTTATAATATTAGTAAGTATAGATAACCTACACTTCCTCCTTTACTATCCTTATTTATAGAATTTGAGAAGAATTAAAAAAGGTCAACAAGATAACAGTAAAATAAATACAATAAAAAAGTAGTAACTACATTTTATAGATTGGGATCATGAACTGAATTTCGCAGTAAGATGATTATAGCCCTTAAGGCTATAATCATCTTACTGCGAAATTCATTTTAAGAACTTGTTTTGCATGCACAGTGAGAACCGAGCCGCCTTGAAACAACTTCCTCAAGGCGTTACCGATATATTTTTTCGCACAATCATGTACTTGATAACAAGTAGATGAGAAGTAAAATTATGGAATAGAAGTAGAAGAAAACTCGATATAAGTACTGAATCTATTTGCTAATACGTAAGCCTTAGTTTTACAGTCGTAATTTATGTTAATGAAGCTGTAATGAATATAACCTTGAATGAAATTACGAATATTAAATTCTCCGACATAAACAAATATATTTATCCATTTAGCATCTCAGCCAATTAAATATTCATTTATTAAATTCCATTTAATAAATGAATATTTCATTTAATTAACTAAATCCTTTTTACATAACATTAAAAAAAGGTGTTAATATACTAATCCTTTGGAAACTAAGTTTTATAAGATAACAGGACAAATTAAGTAGCTGCAATTGGATAGAATTGATCGATCGTTATCGATCTGAAGGAATCGATAAATTTTGATTAATTTATTTGATATATTCCTATCAGCAAACTGGCTGTAAAAATAAATATTGATAAAATTGCATCTTTGTTGTGTCTTTACATCATTGAATTTACATCTTTAATACTAATTGAGCGTACACTCTAAAAAACCCATCATCATCATAATAGATTATCAGCAATTGGATATCCACTATTAGCTAGCTCTTCTCTAAACATTTCCTTTATCTACTCTTAATCGCTGAGTGATTAATAATACTAAAAGACTTAGGTACTTCCTATCTAAATAACTATCTAACTGAATTAGAATTACTTCGAATCAGTAGTTACTAATTACTGTTACTATTTGTGTTCATTCAAACAAAAGACTATCTTTACTTTTATATTATTAGTACCTACATATTCGTTAACAATGTCATTACAAGTTCTAGTCTTTGGAAATGCACAAACGAATTTCTATGCGGTCTTATCAAAAGAGTAATGTCTAATTAATTATCAAACCTATTAAGGACAATAATAGATAAGTTGTTGATATGCACATTACCAATTCTAATAACCCTGTGAGTCAACTCACTTAACTAAAAATTTTTATAAGTATCATAGATTTTGTACAGGCATAAAGTCTGCATACCTTTTCCCTTGGTCAACTTTTGACGACACTAAAAACTAAGAAAAGAAGTAGTCGCTATAAAGTACATTTTTGACTGACTGCATTATTGTCTAAGAAGAGGAAATGGGAAAAAAATACGACTTATCTCGAAATGGCTACTTATCTCGAAGCAACGATACCTACAATTGAGTAAATTGTGGAGTGAATTTACATAATGATTGATCACTTATTTATCTATTATAAACATCACGAGTTTTTGAGAAATAAAGTTAAATTTATTAAAAAAACTATAAGTATTGCATTGCTAAGAGCTAGGTACATTTCCATGATAATTGAATGCGTAAGGAAGTGTCAGCTCATCTGTAATGTTCTAGCTCATTACCTTTTATTTGTTTACTTACGTCTAAGTACACAATAGAACATTTAGTTACCTATAGAGTCATCACGCGCAAGTGCCTCGTAGCCTTCGTATGCTGTGTTGATTTTGTGGAGCGTAGCTAATCTGTGGACACGTTCTAGATCTTTGCCCGCGACGGCCACGGCCTTGTGCTGGTCAGCAGGGAGAGTTCCCATCGCTGTTAAGAAGTCGTGGGCTATCATGCCCACACCTGCGATACCCCATTTTAGTTGCATGCTCATCTGGAAGTCACATTATATAATGAATACATCATTATACCTTGTAGTATAATGGTATACCAGTAATAACTATTAATAAAAGCAGGAGCCTGTTTGTAATACGATTTTCAAAAGATAAGGTTAGTATCAGTTACGTACGTAATCACGAGAATCTTGGGATCATAAAGCACTTTTTACGTTAAATCTATTTATCGGTTTTACGCACTGTTGATAATAAAAACATTTATTGAAAATACATGTATTAAATGCAATGATAAAATCAAATTAATTTATCAAACTCTTATAAAACATCGTTGGAGAACTCACTTTAGCGGTATGAAAGACGATTTGATATAAAATGTCGACACATTGGTATCACATAACCGTTCGTTGAATCAGACAATAAACTACAAATCGATTACTAAACAATAATAACTGTTCGATATTTAGCGTAACATAATGCGGACAACTGTAATGAGAGACGGAAAATGGGCGAAAGGAATTCGTAAAAGCAAACAGAAATATGTACCTACTTCTTATCATATAAGATTATCATGAAAAATGTTTATAACGTAGTTATCTCGTTTACGTTACATATTTATGTACTGTGATTTGTCCTTACTTTATACTAAATTGTTTTGCAGTACACACACGAGTATGTGTTAATTAAACCGTGTACCTATAGAGCCATGTTATGGAATACGTGTGCTTCGCGAATGGTCAATTAGGTTGAGTACTAGTTTATTAACGATATATGAGACTACGTTTATTTTATGTCCATGACCAGCGACCATAATGTATGTACCTATGCCATAAATGGAGATGAATGATCTTTATACCTACCTACAGACTTTTTTAAAAAGAGTTTCGTTTTTTTTTTATTAGATTTGTGTGGCGTAATGGTTATGATCCATGGCTGCAAAGCAGAGAATTCCCGCTCAATGCAATTTTTTATGTGTATGAACATTTGGATTAGTCTGGGAGTCTTCTATGTAGAGGTATTTTGAATTTTCAAACAAAAATAAGTATGTTTATCCGTCTAGTACTCTCTTAGTACAAGTTCTGCTTAGTTTGAGATTTGTGTGACGGCATTGTGTAAGGGTGTGAGGAATATTAATTTTATTCTTAAGATTAAATTAACTTACGTTAGGTTCATATTCAAAATTAACTTAATAATATTTCAAGACTATTTCAGGATTATAATGAAGACCGTAAGTCAAGGGGACACTGACAACTAGCTAACAACTATGTGATAATACATTTGATAAACACAATATTTATTTGACCATTACTACTCTTAACTGAATAGTCACATTCAGTAAGGCGTGGATGTCAGTTATGTGAGCGATGCGACTACCTTGTTACAGCACGACTTTGTTCATTTCATTAGTCCATAACATTTTTAATCGATTCAAAGCATTGGTGATTTTTTTTCTCATCTTCAAAGAATGTAAAAAGTACCTATTAACGACCGCAAGTAACACGTAAGCATTATAACCCAAAGAACGATTTGCAAATAATGTTCGGGGATCTAATCAGCTATGCAAGGCAAAATGATGGCTATAGAGTGTAGCCATTTTTTGTGATGCATTACCATTCCTGGACTGTATTCACACAATTATAATAATCCTAAATTATCCTCACACATTCACACATCGCCACCTAGTCCCAAATTAAGCAAAGCTTGTACTATGGGCAACGGATAAACATACTTTAATACTATTTTTTTTAAATACATACTTATTATACATAGAAAACACTCAGACCAATGCAAACAATCATGTTCATGCACACAAAGATTTGCATTGAGCGGGAATCGAACCCGAGACCTCTGCGTAGCAGTCATGTAATATACCGACTGCGCCACAGAGGTCGTCAAACAATAGTCTTATTGCCATGTCTTATGTAAGTACACTAGCGACCCGCCCAGACTTCGCACGTGCACAAAGCGTATACTCTACAGTATTATTCATGAATGTAAAATGTCGAAGGAGTATTTTTGTGGTAAGTGCGAGCTATGATCGGCGTCCCCTTGAAAGATACAATTCGGAACCACGATATCCGACATAGAAGCAAAGTTACCGACATAGTTTATAGAATTATATGGCTATGACCAGCCATATATCTGTCGAAACACCGGTGGCCGTTGGAGCAAAGGTGTCCGAGAGCAAAGACTGCGAGTCGCGGCAAACGTAGTGTAGGAGCGTTGCCTGGGTTGCCTGCCTTTAGCTAGGTTGTCCGACGACCTAAAAAAGGTCCCCGGGTTGAACTGGATAAGAAAGGCGCAGGACCGTGTTATGTGGCGCGTGTTGCGAGAGGCCTATGCAGCAGTGGTCTGGGATTGATTGATAGGCTAGTTGATTGATTGATATGTGCAATTTCAGAATATTATTACACAAAGCAATAACAATTCTGCTATGTCATCAACATGGCCACATCTTCAGTTATAATAAAACTGACTGTAATGACCTTCTCAACTTCGGCTATAAAATATTTTATTTACATTTATTTGTGTTTTATAGTTAACATCTGACATTATGTAGTCCAGTAGATATATTTATGGAAATAATTAGGATAACTATTAAATAAAATCATTTTGTACACAGCTTACATTTAAACAGCTTCAAATATTATGTAAGTGAAAGAAAAATTAGATGATAACAATGCAAATTTTATATTCATCAAGATATAAGAATGTAATAGCAGTTTTTCCTCTGTTGCCACATTATATGTAAAGAGAGTGCATATTCTGAATAAAATATAATGAAAAAGTATCTATTTCAAAATATGTTTGGTTTGTATGAAGTGGCCACATCTGTCTTTATTTATAGTATCCTAAAATAATAGTCATTATGAAGTCATAGACAGCAGATGCTTTGGCTTTACTTTGCTTAAAATAGTTGAGATATGAATTTATTCAAATAACTATTAGTAGATAATAACTAATGTAAAAAGGAAATTGTATCTATTAGATAATATTTTGCTATTAATTTAATTACATATTAAATAAATCACCGCATACACAAGAACCAGAAAGACTAAGAAAAAAGGAATATTATCAAAAATTAATAAATATGTATTATTGAAAATTAATACATTCTAATTTGACTTGATTTCTTTGAAGTATAATCCTATACAGACTTCAAGACAGTGTAGTTTTGAATTTAGTTCACCACACCTTAAAATAACTTAAATTGTACCATCATAATATTTACCTGATTAAAATAAGAGTCATTTGATTTTAATGATAAATGTGGGTTATATATTAATATTAATATGTTTTGATTGTCCAACTTATTCATAATATAGACAGCCAGCGCGTAAATAGGTTTCTTTATTAGTGTTAGGTAATCTCTTAGTATAAGCTTAAATTTATCGGTCTATTAATATGATAAATTTATTTACGCAAACTTTATAGGATATCGTTTATAATTATAATAACATAGTTTGAAAAATGTAAGGAAAAATAAATTTATATCCAAATATACAATTAATGAGTTCTCTATATTTTATATAGTGTTATACATTAATAAATAATAAAAATGTAATATATTAAAACTTTAGGACTTACGAAAACTTTAATCAGCTGACTTAGTTGGATCAGGCTATGGAAATTGCAACTTTTTCAAATATTATGTATAATGCTTTAACATGTAATATAAACTTTTACAATTAAGAGCACCACCAATTAAAGTAAATTAGGATTTTTTGCAATAAAAAACATTGAAAATTATATGAACACAACCAAACAGTTGTAATAATAAGAGTGAACTAAAACAATTGAATGACAAATATGACATGACAATTCATAAATGAATGAAAGAAGCAAAGGAGCATCGACTACAATAGGTCCGAGTTATGTTGCTTGGTTGCTCTTCAAAGAACTTATATTTTTTTGGAAAGCTTATGATGTGGTCTCGTATAAATTATTAACTGAAATAGATTGCTTTTAGACAAGTAAATGTAAAAATTGTTCCAGGATACTGCTCTGAAACATTTATTTATGTGTATATGAGAAAGACGTTACGGACATTACAGCATACCTGTGTGAACCTATGTAAAATAAGAATGTTTTACATACATAGTATTACCTTTCCTCAAAATAACATATATGCCAAATCTTTCTTTTCTTCTTGTTTTAAAATAGCTCTGTCCGATGTTAAAACTAAAATAAAATAATATAAAATCTCTGGCCTGTAGATCGAGAAAAATAAATCATTCAATTTAAGTAAATGTTATTACTGTCAACAGTTATAATAAATTGTCAAAATAACATGAATAATCTCACAAGGTGAAAAGGACTTTGTTTGTTTTCCTTTGTCATAACTCATCATAATTTGCTTACATTTTTTTGCTTATCAAAATGTCGTTAGTTTTAAGACGGTCGTATTTAAAAGCCAAAAGCAACATACGGTCTTCCGGGAATGGAAATATTACAGTACCTTGCCCTGTCTTAATATCTGCGTCAAGAACTTTTAGTGACGATAAGACAGGCAATAACCCACATTTTAGTACCAGTAGCTTGATGATAGAAAATGGTTTTAACGTTCAAGAGTTGCCAGTAGTAGTTAAGAAATTGAAAGACTTGTCAGAAATAGATGATAAGTCTAATGAAGTATTCACTACAAATACGTACGATTCTTCTAATTACCACATGATACAGGAAGAGTTTGAACAGTGTTTGGATCTACGAGAAGTATTTTCCTTGCTTTCAAAGTGTACTAAAATAACACCCAACATTGCTTTAGGTGCTATTGAAAGAATTTATTCTATGGAAAAAAAGCCTAGTTCATTAATGTTGAACACCAATAATAACATTCACATAAATTTAGCTAAAGGTGCTATTTTAGATAAGTTATTAAAAGTGGTTCTGAAGACTGAAGATACACAAACAATATTAAACATATTAAATACTGTTTCTGTGTTTATGGAACCATTTAAATATAAGTTTCATGATGAATTGTTGTTAAGAGTAATAGATAATAAGTTATCAATAGAACAACTTTGTGAGTTTATAGGATTTCTTAGTAACAATAGAGACAAAGAAAAATATTTAGATACAATTGATAAACTTTGGGTGGGCTTTGTGGCTAGAGAAGCAGATATAAATGAAATAAATATAGTGAAAATTTTTAATGTCCTACACTCATTGAAAGCTAGTAAAAGAATCATTTTGATGCTATTAGAACAAAAGTTATGTGATTTGTGGTCCAGAATCAAAGTACCAGTTATGCAAGATATTTTAAGTTGTTTTTTAATTGAAAAATATATATCTATGCAATCATTTTGTGTGGTGGGTGGTTGGCTTGGTGCTAATATACATGCAATAGATGAGGACTCACTACTAGATATTATTACTAAATTCACAAGACTAAAATACACCGATAATCAAATAGAGAAAGCTGTTGAAAAGTATTTAAAACTAAAGGGTCTGAAAATTGATAGTCCTGTACTAATGGTTGGGATACTAAACTTTTGTATGCAGTTTCAAATTTGGAATCAAAACATATTTAATTCATGCAGCGAATACTTTTTGAATAACTGGCAAAAAATTCCAACCAGTTTTTTAAAACCATTTATATATCCATTTGGTTATTTAAATTATAAACCTAACAGTTATGACAAATTTTGGAAGCTAACAGAGGAAGTATTACACATAAACTTTGACAAAATGTGCAGTGATGATCTTAGCTCAATAGTATTAGCTTCAATATATGCTGAGAGGTACCCTTCTGAACTTGTCAATAGATTACTAAAACCTGAATACCTTACAAAAGTTACTAAACCAGAAACCAGGCATAAATTACATTTGATTGATGTTGCCATGTCATTGGAATGTAAAGAATACTCAGGACCACTACTGCCTAAAGATCAGTGGTCAAAACCTATGACACAAGATTTTAGAATAAAAAATATTGTAAATAAAATAATGGACACTTTAGTTAATGTGTCAGGAGGGCATGACAAATTGTCTATAGCTGTGTCAGTTCCATACTTGCCTGCAGAAGAAACATATTTACTAGATGTCATGATACATCCAGCAGGTATGGGTAGTAACATATTTAATTGGAAAACTAAATCGGGTAGAAATGAAAACATTGCTGTGTTAATTCATTTGCCTGACCACTATTGTTCTGATATTGAACATTTAATTGGTCCACAAGTAATGAAGAAAAGGCATTTAAAGGTTTTAGGTTTAAAAGTAGTAAGTCTTAAATATACTATGTTAAGTCAATTTTATACATCATATAATAAAAATGGTTTAAGAGAATATCTTTTGAAAAGTATTAATGATGCTGAAGATTGTTTGTAAAGGTTTTGTAATGTTGTATATTTTGTATGTTTAATATACTGTAGTCTGTATGCTTATTAACTTTGTACAAATATGAATATTATCTAGTCCTATAAATATAACAATAAAATAATATGAGATCAATCATTTGTTTATTTAATACTAGTTAACCCTGAAACTTCCTTTGTTTAGTGAGTAGGAAATAAAAATAGTATTTGAAAACTGGCTGGATAAGGAAAAGAAATAATGTTTTTGAGTCATGTTGCCCTAGTTCAACTTTGTGTGATCCTACCCAGCACGACCACGGATGATAATCTTAATTTTAAGCCCGTACACATTCATGAAAAAAAGTGTACTTAATTGTACTTATGAGTTTAATACTCATATATTTTCGCTGTTATAACAAATTTATTGTGGTCGTGCTAGGTAGTACCTTCCTGGCACGACCACAATTAAATTTTAGGTATTTTTGAAAACTTTATGATGGAGAATAATGTAAATATATTGTACTTAATTGTACTCTATTTTATAGATAATTTTGAGCAGTCTTTATACAGTTTTAAACGTTTTTTTCTGCGGTACCTACATCAATCGGCAGTATGTTACGGCATTCCTATTTCTATGTCGCGTATTTCCCTTTCCGTGTTCAGTTGGCGACAAAAACCAGCACGGTTTTGTATTACCATTCAACTCGCCAAACCCGTGCTGAATTGGCGTCACCTGAGCACGCTTTTGCGATCAAGCAACATTATAAACGTTTTACAAAACAGCGTACCTACAGCTGAATCAAACACGGTTTTTCATTACTATGGAATTCAACCCGTGTTCAATTCGCATCAACTGTCTTTGTAACGAGTGGCGCTAGGTGATGTTTTACTAATTGTATCGCCTCGGGTTCGATTCCCGCTCAGTGCATGAACATGATTGTTTGCATTGGTCTGAGTGTTTTCTATGTATAATATGTAAGTATCTATTTACAAAACAAAAACAGTATTTAAGTATGTTTATCCGTTGTCTAATACCCATAGTACATACAAGCTTTGCTTAGTTTGGGACTAGGTGGCGATGTGTGAATGTGTAAGGATTATTTATTTTATTAAAGTAAAGTTTTTGGTAAAAATCAAGTGTATTTGCATACCCTATAGGCCTCTGTACCGTATATGGTACGCCCCCCCCCACCCATGGCCCCCTTTTATTGGACATTTTTTTTAGGTTTCTGAAGTGTCTTTTAGCAAGCTTTTGTTGAAAAATTACAAAATATTTACAAAAATAATTATCAGTCTAAATGGGTTAAAACAATAACAAACACGTAAACGTTGACAAGCGCGTTAAAACGACGAATTGCGCGCCAAGTGCCTGGTAGGCTAGCCCAAGTACCTACACTCTGTCTATAAAGTCCTGAAAATAAATGAGGCCGCCACTGTGCTACACGTAGCAACCCTATTTAGTCTGAGAAAATAGTTTTCATACTAGTAATTTATTGAAATAAAATAAGTAATTTTGAAACACATTATAATCTAATACTCAAGTAAGAAATTCACACAACTCATAATGAGATAATTCATTTCATTGGGTGAAACCTTAGGTGAATGAGAAATTTGAATAATTGTTATAACATGACCTTTATGGAAGTAAAGTAGTGTTAGCCTTTTAAACATTTTAGATGACGATGTTTTATTTCTGTTTTCTAAGCACTAATAGTCAAGCCATTTTAAATTTTGACAGTTGTTTTGAGCCATAGAATGTACACTTTGTCTATAAAGTCCTGACAATAAATGAGGCCGCCACTGTGCTACACGTAGCAACCCTATTCAGTCTGAGAAAATAGTTTTCATACTAGTAATTTATTGAAATAATTTTGAAACACATTATATCTAATACTCAAGTAAGAAATTCACACAACTCATAATAAGATAATTCATTTCATTGGTTGAAACCCTAAGTGATTGAGAAATTTGAATAATTGTTATAACATGACCTTTATAGAAGTAAAGTAGTGTTAGCCCTTTAAACATTTTAGATGACGATGTTTTATTTTTGTTTTATATGCACTATAGTCAAGCCATTTTAAATTTTGACAGTTGTTTTGAGCCATAGAATGTAACATAATTTAGTGTAAGAATTATAAGCCATAACGTAGTTTTTGACTTCTGCAAAACAATTATGTGTAATTATGGTTTTAATTTTAGTGCTGCTACTATATGGCTGCTGCAACATGTATACCAAACTTAAAAAACTAAACTAAATAATAATTGATTATCGATTAATCGCTTGTTATCTAAATCGATAAATCTCTTAATCGATTTCATACACCAACCCTAAACTACATAGGTCAAAATTCACCTATTAGAATGGTATGGGTATTAGAATAAATTAACGGATTGAATCAGAGTAATAAAAACGCATGTACACAGTTAACAAGGAGATTTATTCATCGCTTTCATCATAGGATTTTAAAAATATTCGATGTTGAGATAACTTTCGTTGCCACCTTCATCGTCATCACTAGAGCTTTCTTTGCTGCTGCTATTATCGTCAATATTTGCCTCTTCTCTTGTAGTATTCTGATTCGATCTTCTCGACGCGATGACAACTGTTTTTCCAAGTTTCAGCTGTGATGCTGCTGAAGGCCCTTTTTAGAAATTGCCAACATTTTGTGACCTGCGGGAACATAAATAGTTACTTGTTAGTAATGAATTTATAAAATATTCTGTTATTTTATATATCAATTCATCATCATCATAACTGGATACTTGGCCTACTGGTACCACGCTGGGCAGACGTATTGGTATAGGGTTTTATTTCAAGTTTTCTTTCTTTTTATTTCATAAAGATAATATTCACGGACAGTCCCTTAGTCGGTTTTTACGACACCCATGGGATGAGATGGGGTGGTGATATATTGTATTCTTCCTTCGTCACTACACGGAAACTACTGATTTACTAACTATACTAATATTATTATTAAAAAAGATTTGATTATTGGTTTATTTGGAGGGGCGTATAGGGGGCAAAGAGGAGTAGAAAGGGAAAATAGGCTACAAACTATTATTTTAACTATTTTATACAGAGAAAAATTACTATACAAAAGAATATGCTTTATTATACAGGTTACCTTGTATGAAGAATGATAAATAATGTCTTTCCTTAGTTCTTCAGGCAAATCTCGATTTTTATATTACTAGGGCATTTCTTGTAGGACTATTGCATTTAAAATTTTGCGTAGAACTTCAAGACTACAATTACAGTTCTAGCTATCACCTGCAACTATCTGAGGGTTGGTTGGAGCCTGAAATTTTACAAAAGTTATGTTGATTAAACATTTGATTATACTTTTACAATAAATTTAGACATACCTAGACACAAAATACAGGCAAAGAATGGGATGGAAAGAATAACTGCAATACCTAACTAAAATTTATTCAGTGTTAAATATTAACTAATAAGATATCATTTAACATGGAGTTACTAAGAACTAAATAATAAAAATAAAAAAAATATTGCAATTAATTATTCATTGTCGACAGACCAGTTGATGTGAAAGTGACATACTTAGTTTAGTTATCAACCGTAATATAGACATAAAGCAATTAATTCAAATTCAAAATTGGGATAAATCTTGACTGAATTATACTAATGCAACTGATAATGTATCAACAGAATAGGTCGTACTACAATATTTCTTACTTTCAATGACAATCTTACCTAAAAATATGCTATGTACGCAATGCCTTTTTTTGGTCTCTAAATCGCAAATGGAGTGAATATATTACTTGAGACTGATTACAAAACACAGTAACACGATTACATACCCATCAAAGTTGCAGTTCGCCCATAAATATCATCCAAATCACATGAAATTTGAGCAGCTTCGTGCTCCGTCAAACATCGATAAAGAACTTTAAAAATCACTTCCCACGTGCCACTTTGATTTACTCTACTCATTCTTTATGTTGTTCTTCGTAAGTCAGTATTAGTTTATTGTAGATTAATGAACTTATAAAAATCACAAAATAAAAACCATTCCGCAACTTCTACTCGATGACAGCTCATGTACAAGTCTATTTTGAATTTCAGTGTTGCCAGACACATGAACAATTTAGTTCCTCAAACTTTAATTTCTTGACTTTATAGACAACCTGTACTTCGAGTGCCGCGATTTATTCCGAACATTCCCGAACAATCCGAATATTCTCTTAAAATGCACACGGTTTTGTAAAAAACGTTTGTTAGGCGTTGCTTGATCGCAAAAGCGTGCTCAGTTGACGCCAATTCAGCACGGGTTTGGCGAGTTGAATGGTAATACAAAACCGTGCTGGTTTTTGTCGCCAACTGAACACGGAAAGGGAAATACGCTTCTATGTCCCTACGCAAATTCAAATAACCGTAATAACCTGACTAACCCGATACCTTTGCCAATGACCATAACCACTAAGCTACATAGGTCATCATCATAACAGCTCTTAAATGTCCCACTGCAGGGACGGGCCACCACGCTGGCCAGACGGATTGGTATAGGGTTTAATTTTAAGTTTTCTTCTCTTTTTATTTCGTAGAGGTAATATTCACGGATAGTCCCTTAGTCGGTTTTTACGACACCCATGGGATAAGATAGGGTGGTGACCAGTGATGCATTTTTGCCCAGATTGCCAAAATTTATAAAAATAGCAGACTTGGGCCTTTATTATTTTTGACCGTTATATGTCTGTTTCTGTTTGATAAATGTCCAGGTGACTGGGCATTTACTATTAACACGTGAAAGCTTATATAATTATTTTAGGTATGACAAGTGATCCAGATATACAATAATAAGGTTTTATTTAAAAATCTATTCTATTTTCTTATCTTATACTTATGAATTTAGTTTCAATCAATATTTATTTACATTAAAACATTATTTTATTGTTAAAAAAATCGTTTTTTAAAGCACAACCAAATTTCTTTTTGTATTGGCGCGATTAATGATCCTTAGATTCTGCCTATCTGATTATCTATAAAATAGAGTACAAATAAGTACAATATATTTACATTATTCTCCATCATAAAGTTTTCAAAAATACCTAAAATTTAACTGTGGTCGTGCCAGGAAAGGTATTACCTAGCACGACCACAATAAATTTGTTATAACAGCGAAAAAATATGAGTACAAATTTTAAACTCATGAGAACAATTAAGTACACTTTTTTTCATGAATATGTACGGCCTTAAAATTAAGATTATCATCCGTGGTCGTGCTGGGTAGGATCACACTCAACTTTTAGTTATTGCTTAAAAAAAAGATGCATTCTGTTGAATGAACTAGACTGAGAAGCAATTCTATCTAAGCAAATGCACTGACAGAGAGTTAACAGTTATGTGTACGTAAGGTACTAACTCCGTTAGCGTTGGTTCATATCTGACAACGCGTCGCGAATTATCGGTCGCGTAACGCCAGAGAAGACATTTGTCTTCTCTGGCGTGTAGGGAAAAACTAACTATGATAAGTTAACGCGTCCTGTAAAATTTTTAATTTTCATAATTTCAATTTTTTTTTAAAGATATCTCATGCACTAGGAATAATTCCTATGTCGCGGGGATTTTTACATACATTAATTTAAATCTCAGACTCAAAGTACTAGCATCCAGACTCAGGAGTTCAGGACGATCATTTGTGGATCACATAAATAGTTGTCCTGCGTGGGATTCTATCACCGCGCTACCGAAGCTGTCGTCTCAACTCTCAAGTCTAAAAACGAATTTCGTAGGACCAATAACGCCGCAGTTTCTATATATTTATATTATCTCACTTCCGATAACAGACTTAGCTACCTCCGAAATGATATATTATCTATCATTGGGCTAAGGTGCACATTACATCTGCTGCACCTTAGAAGTTCTCTTAAATCCCGTTATGATATCTGTCACTTTATAATCGAAGCTGACTGAAGGTAACTATTTCAGACACCTACCGTTCTAAAAAGTTATTTACATTTCGTACCTATCTGATATACTAAATATAAACAAACGTAATTTACCTGAACGACAATCAGCGCACCGCGGTGTCGAATTGCAAAACAAATTATTTTTTAATCATCAATATTTATGGTTGATGTCCTTCTATTTGTGTATACCTATTCTTCAGCTTCTTTAGTAGGTACTGAGAATATTATAACTTCTTTATTTCAACTTCGAGAAATTTTTGGTTTGTACCATTCGAATTCGACAAATTTGGACAAAATCCCTGACTAACTATTTTTCTGTTTGGATACCTTGGCCGAGCAATCAATACGCACACTGGGGACTTGGAGTTGCTGTAATTTTACGACTAAAAATAAACTGGACACTGAACAAAACCTTGAAATCGAATTATTTTGCTCGCGTTAACTCTTAATCTAAATAATGATGGATTAAAAATGTCACTATTTTTATATTTCGGGTGTCGTAAACAACCTTTGCCTGATAATTGGGCCAAGTACGTAAGTAGGTATTAGCGAGTTACTAGACGGGGATTAACGGGTATTTAAGGTAGGGTTACAAGAAGATAAACAACAACACCACAATTAGTGTAGGTACCTCTAATCATCTTTTAATAATGTAAAGGATAGATTTTCCCTTCAGGAAAAGTATCAGAAATAAAACATGATTTTCGTACTTTATTTTATTATACTCATAACATCTTTTTCTTATAATTACTCACTGACTAACTTTCTAGAATTATTATTTGAATATTTTAATAATTTCTTAAACAACTTTTACATTTCGAAATATTTTTCTATGAAAAACTCGTTCCAGATCAAAATACATAATATTTTATAAGTTAAATAGCGTACCGCCCAGCAATTACTATCTATAATTTTCGTTATTGCTCAATATCTTGAGTTGTAGCATTAATACATTGTGGGCTATTACGTACAAATAAGTAGATCCATGATCACGAAAAAACTTTCAAATAGGTACATTTATTTTGTTTTAGTAGACAATCTAGTTACATTTCTGGCTGTTACACGTAGGCTCTATAAAATACAGTTTCCAAAATATTGCAAGTATAGACAGCCTTGTAAGTTACAATTTCATTATGTAGTAATACATTACAGATTATTTGTTAGGCAAAATTCTACGAGTTATATCGAATCCGAATTAGTTGAGAATGTTTTGTAAGTTTACGCGGATAAAGGTGCATCTACACATCAGTGAAATCACAGATTAAAAATGGCGTTGTTAACGTACATCCACGTTATCTCCCCTTGTTATTCATAGCCAGAAATGACTACACTATACCTTTAGCCATAATGGTGTATCACAGCAACTCTAGCTTGAATTTTAATTGTAAAGAATGTGTTATGCTGACTCACAGCCTAAAATCTAAAATAGGTAATTTATTAGTTTTACATCAATAATTACTTGATACTCGTCTAAGTACAGTCACCAAATCATTCACACGATGCAACAACAACGTAGGCACTCCATCACGAAGTCACCTGTGCATTATTATAATTATGTTGGCGACTGTACCTTTACTTTATAATATTTAATGACTTTAATAAAGCTAAAATGTAACGATTGAAATTACGAACACGATTTTAAATCTATCTGGAGTAGATTACTATGTATGTGCACTTGTTGAATTACAACTATGTTTAGGTAAAGTGATTTCTAACACACAATGTTATCTCCGAAAGCTATTTTATTATTAGTTACACACATTACCGATAGTTCATTGAAAGATGATTCTGTATTAATTCTAAATAAGTTTATGTAAGTAGGATTACCTACGCTAGTGTTACCACTGACTCATAATTATTATAATCATTGAAGTTATGACATTTGGCACATGTACAATGTTCTCGTGGCCATCGAATATTAACTAGTAACTGTCCTACTTAATAATTTTGAACTATCTACAATGTTACGTAAGTTTAAAATTTGGAGAATTTATCGTAGATGTGAAGCATTATACTCGTACTGTAGGTACACTCAAGGAATTTAATTGTTTAGCAATTTGCTTAATTTTGAAATCGGTCAGGTTACTATTTACCGACTACAGACGACGGATGACGAACCCCGACATCTTGGGAGTCGTAAAATTAATTAGACAAGGTATATATACCTAGCCTTGTCTATCTATGACAGACAGGTATTTTGTGTTAAAATAAAATTCTTCAATTTTATATTGTTGACAGACCAAAGTTAAGTCAAACTAAACTAGACCTTAACTACCATCTCCATCAAACAGTATCCTTAGTCCGAGTTTGTGTCACTATTAACAATAAAGTATATCGAGTAGCATTCGCTCTTCTGATTGGTTCAATGCATTGTATTGATAATACTGTCAAAATTTTATTTTTTACTCTTTGGACAGAATGGTGGAAGTTTGTAAACAAAGAAGTTTGAAGTGCGATTCATACTTATTGGTTATATTTTATATTATGTCAATTTTGAGGTGTAATATCTTTCAAATTCGCTAGGATTATTTTGGTATACAATACGACTAAATTACGTAGGTTGTGTACCTGCTAAACAATTAAATTCCTTGACCGTACATAATGTAGAGACGGGGCTGTGTTACAGCGACACCATCGTATTAAATTGTTGTATTTAAATACTTAGTCACCAAGGCTCTTCTATTTTCCTGGCTTTATCTAAATTGTGGATGTTGACAATCGACATTTCTTTAAACTAAACTCATTAAAATATTAATATTATATCATTTGTTCTCACAGAACGCAAAATCTTCAATTACATAATTACCAATTTAATAAATTTCACTTATATGTATAATAAATACTAAGTATATTAGATATAATTTAAATTTGAATGATTTTAGTATTATAATTCATTTTAATTTTTAAATAAATTATCATCCATTACCTATTAATAGGCATAAATAGATTTATACATATTGTAGATATATTTTTCTATGAGAAAAAGGAAGATATGTGATCACTATTTCATTAAATCCATGAATTTTACATCACTAAGTGATAAAGAACACATCACCAACTCAAATGATTGATAAATACCAAGTATATGTTATAATGTGGTTGTTGTTTATATATTTTATATAATTTAGAATGATTTATACTTAATCTTATTAAGTGATTTAATTTTCTTTAAATATATCGCTATGCTTCAATGTTGTATTCAAGAGGTTTGTGTTGGCCGCGACCAGGCATATTATATTTGTTGCCAGAGTTAAATATGGGTCATGCGATCACGATTTTCTCACAGGTATCATTGTTAGGTCACAGGTATCTCATAGACGGTAATTCGACAGTCGATTCATATAATAACTAACATCTACGTACTTATTATAAGTATTATTATGGCATTTACAACCATGACAAAAAGGAATACTTAGAATGCCTTCGAATTTATTCCTACTTTGTTCAGTACGCAGACTTGCGCGAACATTATTATATGATGTATTTAATGATTATTGAGTACGAGTTATGGAAAGTTAGGTTAAAGTTTTATTTAGGGAAATATAAAAACAAATCAACTCTCGTATAAAATCGAGCCGATGCTATAGTAAAATCTTATAACATTTATATAATTGTTATATTTAGTTAGAAAACAAACTTAACATTAATGTTTAAACGAGATAGAACAAAAAAGACGTAGAGTGTTATTGTTTAAAATTGTTAAAAGAAAGTAATACTATTATCATCACTACGTTGTGTTAATATTTAAAATGTTATCAGCTGTTAATGTTTATACAATGTAATAATTATTTATAATTGCATTGTATTATTCAAGAACGCTGTTATTACAAAGGTGTAGATGAGAACTTGCTTATGGACTAAGATATTATACAACACCGATTCCTATTTGGCAGTTATCTAACACTCTTTATACGATTAAGAAATAGTTCCATAAACTAATGTGGTGTAACGGTAAATTAAATAAATTGACAAGTTTTTCATTATACGCACACATGCATACGTTCACAGTAAACATTGTAACTTTACAGTTGAGTGCTACAGATGTTTATCAAATATTATTTTATTAAATACTATTTTATTAATGTCTACAAGCAAAATTACAAATATAAAGGAAAGATTAAGCTTTCAATAATTTCATTAGATTAGCTCATTTAAATATGAATCCATTTTTTTTTTCATTTATATATTTGTCGCATACAGCTTATTTTATCGACAAAGTGTCACAGTTGCAAGCCAAACATTACTCAAGAGAATTCTTTAGAAGAATTTAAATAAATTTTAAACGTATCATGAACTTGGCATCTTGAAGATGTATTATTAAAATTCTTTATGGTGTTTCACAAGTAAGCGTTACGCGTAATAAGGCAAGTAAATTGACGAAACAAAGAGCATACTTATACAATTATAACGGTAAATAATCATGTAATATCATTTTTATAATGAAGAGTCTACTTGTAGGTACTGAATAAATATTACCGCTACCACTTAAGTTAAACTAAAACAGTAAAACTTTATATAAACGATCACAGTAAGAAATCATCTACCTACGCGAATGTGCGCAATAAGTTTTTAAGTTAGTTACTAAAGTTAATTGCGACGGGGGATCGCCTTTAACCTTTAAGCCGCGTCTACACTTCATTTGAAAACAAAGAAAGATTTTGCTTCCATTTGTAACAATGACAGAGCTAAGTAAATGTATAGCACGAATGTTTCTCGAATGTAGTGTAGACGCAGCTTTACATATCCTCGCTATCTCTAAAGTACGAACAGTATTTAGTTACCTCTGTCCCCCTCGACCTCGTCACATTCATATTCTATCTACTCACCGTTCAAACGTGGGTTCTTTCATGTTTTTGTCGATTTATACTAATCTTCATAATATTTTAGTTTAAACAATTTCCGTATTAGTTATCACTAATAACAGAAATGACTAGAATATGCTTTTATATAATCTGTTCTCATAATTTTGTTTATATAATGAGTGTTATGTTTGTCCATGCATCAGTTCCACGTTCATTTATAAGTTGAGCAGATCTTAGAACAGAATAATATTTACAAAATATAAATTCATATACATAGTTAAAAACTCTTTTTTTAATTATTTTTTTTCTCAAAAATTAACATCTACCCTTACAAATTAATTTATCTACGTCGTTTTTAACAATCATAAAAAATAAAATGACGTATAAAAATGATAAAAATCTATAACTGATTTAAACGAATAAAATTAAAAAATATAGCATATCGTTAAGCGAGAAACCAGACGGGTGCTTAAAGTAACTCTTAGCCAATATATTAACATAACGAAACAACCAACTTAGATCTAAGGTTCGACAGGTAAGGCTCATCATTAGATACACATTATACATAATTATCTATACAACAGTGAATAAATTTCAACACAATTTCACTCTAAACAGCAAATTTAACAAAATTTAACATAGCTAACATTTAGGGTGCTTGCAGATATGACGAACGAGTCGTTTCGTATCTGGCCGATAAACAATAGAGCGGACAATTAGTATGAGTTCTCATTACAACTCGATTTTTTTATCGAAATAAAGATGATAAACACGAGGTGAAGTGTTTTCTGTTTATTAAGCTTTGGTTGATCAAGCTCAAATATTAACACAATAATATAAGAACACGACTCCATGATAATATTTGTGACAAGACAATAATAGATATATAGTTTTTTAGTTTAGTCTGCGCCATCGTAGTTAATTATTTTTCATCCCGTAGTAAATAATACGCAAGTAAGGGCTTTTGTCTGCTATATTGAATATCCAAAACGAATCTTCCATTTAATCTGCAAGTACCTTTACAAGAAAACGAACGTCGAAATACATTTTTAAGAAAATACATTATTTATTAGGGAAAGGGTGCGCTTGAGTCACAGGGCCGCTGCGGTGACCAGCGAGCCTTGACCGCGATACTTGGGAACGTTCGAGAACATAGCACTAATAGTTAGTATAGAATCACAAAGACATTGGTGTGACGCGAGCCGCGTTCACGAGTAGATGGTGATCACTTCGCGGCCTCCGCCTCTCACCATAAGCACCTTCTCCAGACCCTCCGTTAGTACCTCCAGGAACTCCATGTCTGGAATTATATAAAATTAATTAAATTATCTTAGTAATATGAATACATTATTATATTTATTTCATTATAGGTACGTTTAATTATGACGAAATGATTACGGCCAATCTTCATTTCATACAACCCGTTTCTGTGTGAACTGTTTCTTCAGCCGAAATATTTACATACATACTTTACCTCTTTAATCATGATATTGATTCTAATTGTTTTTAAACTCAGTGATGTGCAAGTATACAGCAAAACTACAGCAGAATGAATGTTTCGTAGACACCTCTACGACGTAGTCTTTCGTAGCACTATGTTTATGAATTTAATTTTAATTGAGTTGTAGAATCTACTACTTGTGTGGTGCCGTAGTAGACTGTACACGTCGTGGTACGGTATGATGACGGTAGAATCGCTCACCGATAGTTTCTACAACACTTATTAATCAGTCGACGATCGCTCGTTGTTAAAATAGATGATGAAAAGTCGAAGTCGTTTGATTTATGAATCAATCGACTTGGACTTTTCATCATCTTCATGATATCTTTATACCGTCGATCAATCAATGCTACCACACCAAAGCTCGATGGAAATTTTTTGTGTGTTCCACAAATTATTGGCCTGAGTCTAGATATTCTTCGTGTCTGTTAAATGATTCTTAGTGTGAGAGTTGTATTAAAAAAAAATAGAAAGAAAACGACATCGGTGTAGTAAAATAAGCCTTATAGTATAAAACTTACAGTTGGATTCTCTATCATAGCTGGTGTCTCTAGGAGGTCCCGGCAGGTTCAGTATAACGAGTTGTGAGTCATGTGACCGCGAGACGATCACCTCGTTCAGTTTCACAGCCGTGTGCATACGCCGCACTGTGCCTTCGTCACTGTTACATAATACAAATGATATTAAACTCTATTTCTTCTGCAGTAAAGCTAAAGATGAAATCATTGCAGTTGCTCGTTGATAAAAACATAAGCAACAAAGTTTCGGTGCCTCAGTAATCTCTCAAATGGCTGCTGTGCATTAATACATGACAATTATTTATGTTGGGTGTGCTTTTTTGTCAGTTATTGATGTTTGTAAATGTCTTTGAGAGGCAGGACATGATCCCTAGTGCGAGAGTTATCTTCTCATGGTGTCGACATCGGGACAGGGAACGAGATAGAGTCAAGAAGACTTAACAAGTGTAATTAATACTGGCGGTAAGAAAAACTGTTAAATATTCATTTTCATCTCTACCAAGAAAAATAGGTAAAGAAAAATGGGATTTCATAAGGCCTTCAGAATACTTACATAGTGGAAAAATATTCAGAAGGAAACTATGTGTCTGTTAACTAAAACGTTTGTTGTAATAAAACATAGTACAATTTATATTTGTTTGTTAGTTTTATTTCCAGCTATTTTGTTATAACAAATGTAACTTTCTGCTTCTTGTTGTTTTAGCATAGTACGCTAAAATTATAGCTTAAAAATCTAGGTTAGAGTTGAGAAATGTTTGAACAAGTAACATTGTATTTTAAACGAGGCTTGCGTCCTTCTCTATTTAAGAAATTACTTTGAATACTTTAAAATGATTAAAATAATATCTTCTATCTTTTAAACGTTTTAGAATAAAATCTACTAATTTGTAAGCCTAATCTTATTTCTCATAGCATCAAGATTATTTTTTTTCCAAGTTATGCTCGATCTACTAGTTTTGATAAAACTTTTGTGTTAGACCTATTCACTTTACATTAGATAGAAAGTGAATAGGTCTAACGCAAAAGTTTAAGCAATAAATAATAAAAATATTGTAACTTACGGAGTGATATCAGCGAGGTTAGGCTTGGGCTTGACCGCGTCCCCGTTGGCGCCTGCCTCGTGCTTCTCCGCAGTCGGCGAACCCGCGCCGCGCTCCGAGCTCTGCGACCGTTCATCGGGCGAGTCCCACAATGAATCGATTATGTGCAACAAACTACTTCGAAAATCGTCCTATACCAGCCCCAATTTAATTTTATAATTTTTTTGAAAAATAAATTTTTGAACCGCGTTTGTTGAGTTGCACATGACGGATTCAAGGCGAATGAAACACGGGATGTCATATATTATTTTAAATGTTAAACGATAATTCACTACTGACATTCAAACATCCAACCTCTTATCTAATATGGACAACGAAACGAACTAAAGTGAACAAATTATAGTGAATGAACTCATCAAACATATGACCACCGTGTGTAAATTCGCTAGGACTCGTAGGTGACGTATGGTTAATGTGGAATATGAACAAATCATAAAGGTTAGACAAAGTAAAACTGAACATGAGTAAGTACACTGAAATAAAATTATCTAAATCAATATCAGGGCGTAATTGTGCGTCTATCACAAATACCCTGTTTTTTACTGTATCAGAATACCTAGTATATTTTTCAATACAACTGTATTTTAAAAATACAAAATTACGCACGATAAATCTTATCGTAATAATCAAACATTTCTTGTACCTGCTCATGGGATCGTTAACCAAGATGAAGTTTGATTACACGAAGTTAAGTCTTACTTAAAATATTAAAATAAAATGATAATGAAGGATTATTACAAAACAAAATATAACATTATGAGCTTATGAATAAAATAAAAAGCGTGTACAATGTGAATGAGTCTTCATTAATAGCAAAACTGTGATGTGTTTAGGAACGTTATGTATTTAAAACTATCATAAAAAGCAGGGCCTAAATAAAGACCGTTTTTACAAAACGATACACGATAAAAAAGTTTTTATTTCAGGAAACAATTTTATTTGATCATTAATGAATGGATTATAGGTTATAATGAAAAACATGATTATTGGTATAGGTACTGTATTCGGTAACAATATTTTAGACAAAAAAAGTTATTTAAACGTAAGCAGCTGAAATTATACGATCGTAAAAATTGCGAGTTTTTTCAATTTTGGTACATCAATCACTGATGTCTCGCTTTGAGAAAAATGTCCTTACAAATTATGAGGTAATTTAAAGTACTGGCTCTTCATCATCATAGTTGCGTCGAATATTATCTTCATCGGGACCTGAACCCTGGAGCACGTCTTGATAGAACATCTGAGCATGAGGGTCATCAGATATATCACAAAATCTAAGTAGGTTTTGAACGTCTTCTTTCTTTTTTGCTGATATCATGTTAGTTTTAGGCAACTGCACACACTGGAAACCGACGAAAGATTTTACTCCTTTCTTTTTAACTTCAACAGTCACTGGCGCAGCAGAATATGTATCCTGAACAGCAACTTCAATATTTTTCGAAGTTCGGGACCCGATTTTATTAAAGTGTATAATCCGTGTTTGAGATATTTTAAATGGGAGTTTTGTTTTTAACATTTCTTTTGCCTTTGCTTTCATGTCAATGGTAAACCAATCTTCACCCCATTCAACAACCTGGCCGTGTTTTTTTAGCACTGAGTAATACTCGTTTGGCGTGATAATCATTTCAAGTCGACGATAGTCCTTTTCCACCCTGACAAATACTCTGTCAGGTGGCATAAAACTATGACCCCTAATAGGAAAAACGTGACTCAGACTAATAAATACCTTACTAGTAGCCATAAAGTTTGCTAGCATTGATAACATGATAAAATTTTTGTTTTGACTGCTACAGGAATCCGAATACAGTTCAAGCTTTAAATTTTTCTTATTATCTTTTAAACAATTTTCTTCTAATGCTTTCAAATAATGCTGCAGAGCAGAAGCTATCTCATTTGCTCCCCTGCCACTTTGGTTTTCTAACCAAACATAAAACTTTATATCATCTTTGACTTGCTTTGCTTTAGGCTTATGTTGCATTATACAAAGATTATACAGCCAGGCTTGACGGGAATAAAATACCTCTCCAACACTCAACTTAGGAAGGGGCTGATTTTGCTGGCAATCAAAACATACTTTAATAACATTATCCTCATCTTGTGAATCATTTAGCAAACTAAAAAACTTTTTAGCTCTTAACTTGTGTAGCCGGTATTCAGTACGAATGTTATTTTTCTTGTCTAAATCCTTTTCATTTTTTATTTTAATTAAAAACTCCGAGCAAGCTGAACAAGTATCTTCATGAGGGTTACCGAATCCCAAGTTAAAATATTTATAATATACTGATTTGTATTTAGATAAAGAACATGTTCTTCCAGAAGTTGATTTTTGACTTTCTACAAATCTCTCATACATTATTTTTAAATTTAGTTCGGGTGGTAAATAACTTCTTGAGCACTTATTCCTTGAATAGTGACTTTCTCGGCATTTATATCTCGTAATGTCATTTTTTATTATATTTGTCATCTCAGCTATATCCTCTAGTTGTTTGGCACTCTTACCTCCTCGACGCTCCTTTGGTTGCGAGCCAGTTATTAAAAAGGCTTTGGCTACTCGAAGAAGACGCATACGTTGAGTGCAAGTTATTTTTTGAAAAGTTTTGGAACAAACTTGAACCTCCTCTCCGTCTTCTTTCGGCACAAAATAAGCGACTGACATCTTACGGTCATTAAGAGGCCTTGTCACTTTTGATCGCCTTCGAGGAACAGAAACTCGCATGTATTTTAACAAAAACTTATCCTGCTCAACCTTTGAGATATTCAAATATAACTTGCGACTAAATTCTGTAACAAACAAAACGCATTTTCGTAAATAAAATGCAAATGTTATTTTTTACTCTTTAAAACGTAGGTACGTTTACAAACGCGTCGGTTTGTAATTAAGAAAGTATGTAATACTTTTACTAAAACCACGTGTACTTATGTCTTAGAAGTTCAATTCATAGAATAAGAATAGGTAAGTAAACTTAATGAGAAATACATTATGGTCTTACCTTTCATGTCATTTAAACACAGTTTAACGGACTGGCACAACGATCTCTTCTTTATGCCGGTTATTGTTGCATCTAAATGGTGATCACAGTCAACATCCGGATCACCTTTGCTTTCCTGTGTATACTTAGAGGTTCTTGGACTTTTGCGGCGACGTCTAAACCTTCGTCCTCTGTCCACTTCACTAATAGGCGAGTTGTACTCTCCATCATTGTCCATGATTAGGATTACACTATTAAAACTATTATAATATTACGTGTTATCCTGCTTGCGTAATCCACGAGACTGATAGTGTATGTATAAGTGATGCAATAAATGAACACGTTGGGACGTGTAAATGTAGGTTCAATAATATTGTAAAAGTACCTACCCTCTAATATTAACTACTTAATCGCGTTTGATGTATCGCATTGAGAAAACTCTGTCTTTGTAGATGTACCGTTTAGAAAATTTTTAAAGATTTTGCTATTCAATTTAAATGGTTTTTGTATTGCTTACAGAAAATTCTTTACTATCAATGAGACCAGCTATAAAAGAGGAGTACGAATCATCAAAAAAAAATTTTTTGCAAAAATGTATGTTGTATCGTTTTGTAAAAACGGTCCTTGCTCCAAGTCAGAACTGTTAAGAGACATGGATGTTTTAAAGTGCTTGGAAATATTAAAAAAAAAACCCTTTTAAGAAAATTACTTTGTTAAGAAATGTATAAGGAGTCAAACTAATATTAATTGTATAGTTATTGTTCCTAGGTGCATTATTGCTTGTGTTATATACAGTAACGATATTCACCTTGTCATGATTGTCTTTTTCGTCGGAGTCAGCTAGAGGTGGTGAAGGGGCGTGTTCAGGCGGGGGAGGTGCTTCAGGCTCTGCTCCAGGCTCAGCAAAACGAACTTTGCTGGCAGTTTTAACATCTGCATGATGATGGTCCACAATCGCCTGCACCTAGAGGTGGTTTGAGATTCATAACTTGGCACTATAGCAAGGTTTGGTTTTTGAATTTTGCTGTTTAAAACTTTTGCGTTTAAAAACTGTTGAAAAGTTTAGCGATCAAGTTTCTTTTTAAATTATTCATCATACAAATTTTTCATAGATTTACATATAGATTTCATAGTAACTATTATATTAGTTTCCAAAATCTTATGTCTTGACTGAATCGAACAAGTACTTCACTAAATATTGCAGAAGAAATTTCTATTGTTTTATAGAAACATTTAGTAATTGTGTCTATCACCTTAAAATAGCTCAACATTATAACACACAGAAAAAGAAATAACATACAAATGTAAAAAAATCTATAAAACTTGAACAATGAGACAAATGCATAACACGGATAGCATGCTACGAGTTTAACAATAATTAAAAATAATGTGAATCTTAGCGATTATAATCATAAAGTTTTATGAACAACATCGTAACTATAGATGTCGCATTATCATCTGAGTCTTAAGGCCATATCATTTCTCTATTTCTATCTCGCTTGCACTTACGGGTCTTCTATTCTCATATAATGTCTTCTATCTCTTTTTGGAGTACTCAGATGATAACGACGCGCGTATAGTGAAATGAAAGTGCACAATAGAGTGAAAGTGAAAAAGATTTGATATATTATGTTTTCTTTAATGAAAGATGACGTAATTTTAAAAAAAGCAGACCAATTCGAAAATCAAATTCATTTTCAAGTGAATTTAATCGGTCTGATTATGGTATGAGTACATACATAATGAAGACGAAAGAATGAAAGAATCTTAGCGACAGAGAGAACAACACTTATCTAAATACACCAAAGTTTGTATGAAAGCTAAAATAAAACTATCATCTACACATTGCTTACACAAAACAGCGAAAATAGTGTAGACGTAAATGCGGGACTTTAGTAAATTATAATTAGCTATAGCTATAAAATGCTATAAAAGAAAATAAGTGGATTCGGGGTTGTCAGGGGTTAAATTATCCACTTTACCAAAGGTAACTTCTCCTCAGCGTTTTCATAATCCACGAAATTTTGCATCTGTATACAGCGACAGATAAATATGTTAGTTCTATGTCAGCATAGAATTTATTATTAATAAAGCTGTGTACAGACAGATTGAACATTCATAATATGTATATTCATTAGTTCACTTTATTGTTAGTATTTGAGTTTTGAGTAAAGACTTACCATGCCCATGGTTTCCTTCTTGTTGAGTCTGAGTTCGCGTAGCATTTGGTTCCGTTGCTCCATCATCAAGGTTCGCTCGTACGTGTAAGCAGATATATCGCTGTCCGTCTGGAATGTGATAAATATTTATTTATTGATGACTAATAGCTTTCTTTAAATGTTAGTATCGTGTTATTAGTTCCCAAGTAACCATTGAAAGATCTTTCCTTATAAAACTAGGAAGTAGGTACTGCTTAAGTCACGGTAGATCGAAATTGAGTTTAAATTTTATAACCAATGCTTATACGAATCGAAAGCCAATTCATTTCTCCTAGAATAATTCTTTGACAAATTACCATTTCAACAACTTCCACTTCGGCTTCAAGTCGTAGTTGGTATAAGAACATCTTGAGATCCTTCTTCATCTGTATGGAGTTGTCTTCCATCTGCGCGACGGTGAAGATGCGCATCTTGCAGTTCTTCCAGGTGCGGTGTTGTTTCAGCAGGAACGGGAGTAGCATCAGCATGCCGCCGTCGTGGACGATCCACCAGATGTCAATGTTGCCGGAAACCTGTACGAAGAAATGTTTATATTGTTATATTTTATTTGTTTTAAATCTTTGCGTATTGAATTTGTAATATAATCAAAAGTATGGAAGTAAATAATTTTATTTTGTATTTTATGTGATTAATTATAGAAAGTATTTATACACTGTAATATAATAAGTTGGTACTGCTGTTAGACACAGTATTGAGTATGTTTGAGTTATTTAAGTACCATAATCTTCACTTTTCATTCAATAAAAGACGCATTTAGAAAACTTGATCTTGGTTAAAATATTAAAATATCAAAACCACAAAACTAAGGTAAATAGAGTTACCTTTTCAGTAGAATCAGGGAAGAAGTTAATTCCCTTAGGCACGAGCATGGCCATGCGCGCGGCCGCTACCGCTCGCACTGTGCACAAGAAGTGTTGCCAGCGCGCCTCAGCAGCGTCCGCCGCACGCCACCCGTATGGCCAGCCTACGATCACTGTATTCGGCTTCAGGCCACCTAGACCTGACGTTTGGACTCTGGAATTTTAAGTAACACAATTTGTGATTAATTTGATACTGGCCAGTAACAAACTGAAATAACGTTCAATCAATCAATCAAACAAATAGCCTATCGCAGTCCACTGCTGAACATAGGCCTCTTAACACGGTCCTAAAATAAAGTTGTAACTGATAAATAAAAAAAACCAAAATATTTTTAACCCGAAGATACAAGAATGTTTAGATTCCCTAAGTAGTTTTAAGTTTCCTTAAAGTTTCAAATTGTTTTAACAGTCCAAATCAAGGCTAAATAAGAATAAACAAAGGTTTTATAAAGTAGATTAATTAATTAAAAATAGATTTGTAAAAGTAGGTATATTAGGTACTATAGAAAGAGAATAGACACTAAAATGTAAACAATCCGCCTGATCAGCGACGTAAGTATTCGAAGGCCTAGTTTCCCTACATGATTGAAGAGAAGATGAAGAGAAATTGCAAAGTCTACCCTGGACTTTCATCAACTATATCCTATTCAAGATAGCATGAGAAAAAGTATAAACATGTCAAATCTGTCAAACTGCAAAAATGCCGCGGTTTTCAAACATTTTTAACTAAAAACATAATTAAACAATAAATAACTCTGTGTAAATACAAATAAGTGTATTTTACCTGGATAAGAAAATGTGAATTTAGTAAATAATGCTTGAATTAAGCCAATAAAAGTTTATTGAGAAGCAGAATACACAAATAAAACTTACAAATTAGTAAATTGCTTTTTAAAAACACTTTTTTCAATTTCTATTAATCGGAAACTTCTAATTCAGATTCAGAAAAACTGTTCCCAGCTTGTATTATAAATTAATTAACAAATTCTTCAATAATTCCATTAATTTGTAATATTATTCTTCTTTTTTTTTTTTTTTTTAATGGCGATTCTAAGATTACGCCAATGACCAGTTAAAACAGTACTTTTAGTAGACGAGCAAGGTAATCAAAATTTGTTGTTATACATAAATACGTGTTATTCTGTGCTGTACTAAAAAGGTAGATATTAATATAAGAATATAAACAAGAACAAAGAATTAAAATGACAAAACCATTACGGCCTTATTACAAAATACGGTCTAACTATAAACCACGATTTATGACGTCACAAAACCACTGTTTTTGAAATTTGTTATTGCAAAATCAGTCTTAACGCTAAAGTGTTAAAACTTATTTTGTATTAAGAAATACAAAATCATAAATTTGATAATACAAAATCAGTTTTAACACTTTAGCGTTAAGACTGATTTTGCAATAACAAATTTCAAAAACAGTGGTTTTGTGACGTCATAAATCGTGGTTTATAGTTAGACCGTATTTTGTAATAAGGCTGTTACAGTTTTATGTTGTTTATCTCTATATAGTTACATAAAACATATAAACGGTGAATTAGAATACGTAAGAATATTATTAAAATTAACAGGACGAGGTATACGAGAGGGAATGTAATCATAGAATGAAGAGCGCATTAACGGACATTGGAAAAAAATATGATCAGGGGAACCTTCATCCAAACCACACTCACACATCGAGCTGTCTTTGATCCGTAATTTAGCAAGATGAACGTTGGTACAAGCATGACCTAACCTCAATCTACACACAACTGATGTAGATGTTTTATTAGCTTCTCTAAATTTATATAACCAAGGCTTCATTGGTATGTCCTGCTGGATGGAAGCATAGTGTCGACCATTCTTCTTCTGTTAAGACATATTAATGCGATATATGACATTTAAGACATTGACAATTGTAGGCTCTTCAATAAGTCGTTTAGTTCGTATGTAATGTTAAAAAGGCAAAAAAAAAAAAATTATTACTTGGTGATCTAATTATAATATTTAAATTATTTTAACATAATAGCTAATGAAATTTCTATTTCATTGTAAAGTCGTAAAATATTAATATTTTTTTTTTATAATTTTCGAGTCTTCATCGTGACCATAGATTATTATAATTATTTATAAATGAGTAATCGTGACATTAAAAAGACCCATTTTTTTGTTTGTTTACCAAATTTCTCAAGCCTAAATGAATACGGTATAGTGAATTGTAATAAATTTATTTTATACATAGAAGTTAGGGATGTTAGAGTATTATAAGCCTATATATTTTCACTTCTTTATACTTAAGAATTTCCTTAAATGATGATATACTTACAAAGAGCTCAATCCCTCAGCGATGTCTGGCGAAACAAGTACGTCCACGAATCCCTTAACCTTTTCCTCTTCCATGCACTTCCTCAAGTTTTGCTTAGCCATGGTTGCATCTCCTGCTCGACGCGGGAAGTCACCACCCAACACCGATACGCATACTGTCAGACCTTTGCCTGCGAATTAAAGGTAAAAATATGAATAAATAGAAACTTTAGCTGAATGTTGCAACATTCAAAGAACGTGGACAGTGTCCGATTGATGTGATGACTCTTTTACTTTTTTAGTCGTATTGGACTGGACACGAGTATTATCTGTTATTAGGAAAATACACGTTTAAAAAGAGAATAATAATTAGTTTGTATTCGTAAAAGTTTATTCAATATCCAAATTGTATCTTATCGTGTCATATTGTGAAGAGAACGCACTTTGATGTCCCTAAATTTGTCCCTTATAAAATTAAATTGAAATTTTAAATAAAGCAATCTTACCGGCTTTAAGTTGACTGGCAAAAGCAATCATCTTGCGGTACGTGGGCATAAGTTCGTTATTTAACTTGGCAAGGACCAACACCTGAGGCCTCCAGTTCTTGGTGTGAGGAGGACCTTCCTCAAGACGTAGTAGAGAATACCGGGCAGCTGATAGTGCCAGACCTCGAAGGCCATCTCCCCATTCTTTCTCCGCTCTGGAAATTAACAAGATTTATATCGTATAGGACATATTTAATTATAATGCAACATTATGTTAACTCATAATTAAAAGAAAGGAGAAGAAAATTTACTTTTTAACTGTGTTTGAAAAGCGGTCCATTTTTTACGTTATTCGAAAGACAGAAGCTTACTCTGTCCGTATTACGGTAAGAGGTAATTTTTTTTTTTTTTAAACGCTTGATGACGTAGTTAATATGTCAACCTATGGTCACCTCCTTTTTTGAAGTCGGTTAAAAAGTCAGTTATCATTACAATTATTTGTTTTCTAGTAGAGATAATATATGTATATGTAAAGTTACTTACCCGCGGTACTCAATGTACTTGTAGACAACTCCCGCCAATCCCATAGCGATGAGAGCGTAGAACCATGACGTCATGAACATTATAGAAATGCAGAGTACCAACCCAGCCAGAGATAAAGACCTGTAAATTTCAAATGTTTATACATCTAAGAAGACATTGTTATTGGTAGTAAGATATATTTATAAGATAGGAATGTAAGGCATAGTAAGACGTAAAAAAAATGAAGTAAAGTTAAAATCCTTTTTAAACGAATAGTGCTACTACCTTCAAGGTAGCGCCCTAGTGGTCGGAGTTAAATGGCAAAATGTATAATGACTTCTTTATGCCGGCTGGTGTGCACCTGGTTGCGGGATCAAATCGCTCGCAATATAATTATCTGTGTAATCCACAAATTATGATCTTGAGCCTTTTTTTCTGTCTGTTTAATTCTTGATCCCAAGCGCAGGACCTGTCTTTTAAAAGAAAGTAGAAAAATAGCTTATACTAAACGATAAAGTCATCTTACCAATGGTAATACTTGAATCGTGGACGCCAGTTCGGGGTCTTAAGTAAGGTCTGTAGCGCGCAGGCAAGGTTCACGAAGCCGTAGCACATAAGGAAGAACATAGACAATAGCGGGGCCAAGATGTCAACGTTACCGAGCAGAATGCCTCCCTGACAGATCACCATCGTTAGCAGCAGAGCCCTGATAAAAAAAAAGAGTATTGTAACTCTGTTATCGCATGAAATGTTCCAAGATCTTGCATGACTTTGTTCACTTAGCAGTGTAGTGATTTTGATAGAATATGATATATTTATAGACTAAGCAACAACGAAATCGACTCTTCTAAAGAACGAAACCTTAACAGAATTATTTAAAATTAAACTTGTTTTCATGGAGCGCCGAATGAGGAGATTGGTAGAGCAAGTACCTAAGTAAGTTTTTTTCATCAAAGATTCTTACAGATTTTTCCATTTAGTTTCGGGTTGATATGATGTATCGAAAAGTATTAGTTTAAAAATTCAAAATTCCCTAGTAAGTCCTTAATTTTAATATCGCTTATTAAGTTAACTACATTACTATAAGTAACTGAGTGAAAATGTTAAAGGATATTTTATTAATATTCACACAATGAAAAAAAAATAGACATTTTACCTTGTTGGTTCACCCCGGCTAGAAGAGACAGCAAAAGGTGCCAGGAACGGAATTATCTCGTCTTTGGCGATGGCCTGCAGTAACCTTGGCGCTCCAGTAAGTGATTGTAAGCCAGCACCCAGAGTTGACAAGAATGAGCCGATCAAGATCACCCACTGGTTTGGCCAAGCCATGTTGGCTACTACTAGCTTACCGCCGATAGATTGACCGAATCTGTAATAAAACAAGTAATTAATTTCCGAAGGTCGTTTTAGATGTCATGCATTTCGTTAACAAAATAGAGAATAATATATGTAACTAAAATATATTCTTATACTTATTCGATTATAATTTAAAGTAAAAGTCTCTAAGCTATTATAAAAATTCAAACTCTAAATTTTATGTATGCTTCAGGTACAAGTATGTAAATATAAATTTTGCACAAAATTCAGCGCGATTTTTGCGGATTGAGATTCGTGCTCAGACAGTCACAGTGAAGACAGTTGCTCGGCTCAGTTTACTTTTGTTTAGTAAAAGTTATATTAAAGTCGATGTGTATTTACGTGTTTCAATAAATAAAACTCGCTTTAAACTACAATAAGTTAAGATTTACCATATAAAACAAAAACAATTTACACAGTGTTAAAGTTAAACTATGTCCAGACTTTAAAACCCATATTTACATTTCAAAAATTTCATTCAACTGTTGTTTATTATTTCCAGCAATAAATTGAAACTTACTTGTCTCTAAGCAGTAGATTGTCAACAGTGCCAGCGAAAAGTAGCACGCATGATAAGTAGACAGTGGATGTAGTCAAGATGGCGCAGATTGTACCAATCGGAATACTCTTTTGAGCATCAGCTAAATCTCCCGAGCGGTTGGATCCAGCCATGATACCTACGTAATAAAAAGATGATTAAATTATTAATTATTATAAATATTAATAAACAGACAACTCTTGTTTTAGGGATCCTGGGACTTAACAAACATCAATTTAACAGTCCATCCAGACTCAGGATAATAATTTGAGGGTCACACAAAAATCTGTCTTGCGGGGGAATCGAGTGAGTAATTAGATGCAGCAATTAATGTAAGTTTGTAATATTTCTAAAAATAGCGAAACATGAAAAAATCTGATTTATTTGGTTGGTGTAAGTACCTTACACCAACCAAATAAACTAACTAATACTTACACCAAACAAAACAAACAAACACAAATTATAATATCTAATTTGTTTTTTGCATCCTTCACCTCTTAAATTTTCTTAATTACTTTTTACATATTCATACTCTATTTACATATTTGTTGGTTGTTAAAAGGATTTTTTTTTGTGTCGCCAGGGAGTCAAAATTAATGGTACAGTCACGTGTATTAATTTAGGACCCATTTCCATCAAATATTGTTTGCACATTCATATTGCAATAAGGTCGAAATTTGAGATCGATAATGTTGAATGTCAAGATGACACCTTTGAGTAGGTATAATATCTTATCGAATCGACCCTTGAAATGATAACCTCTTTGTAATAGACTATCACTACGGTTTTCTAATTATGAACATAATGTCTTCTTCTTCATCTAATTTGATTATGTCAGTGTCAGTCAAGAAAATTTATTACTTTTCTTTGCTAATACATAATAATTATAATTTTGTAATTATTAAAAATGCTTGCAGCTAATCGTGAGCAAATAAGACTTAGAATTATTGATTTACATGAACAAGGAATAGGCATTCACGAGATATCTCGACAATTAAATGTGACACGAAACAGTTCGCCGTTGGATTCGACGTTACGGGGACGAAGAAAATCTTATAGATTTACGGCGAAACAACCATCGTCCGCAAGTCATAACGCAAGACGAGAGCCTCCTGATGCAAAGGCAATAAGAAAGAAAGAAAGAAAGAAAAATTAGTTTATTCACGTAAGATATAAAAATACCGCGTGTGAAGGTCGTTTTATAGTGATCACATAATATGCTCGTCTAACTTAACGGCTAAGTTTACTGAGGGTTCGGAACACGACCATGTCAGAGAAGACACCCACAAGAAACTCTGCTGGGTTCCTATCGCTCTTTTGGTGATCACTTCACAAATATTATTTTATTTAGTAAACAGGACAATTCAGATCCAAGCATTTTTATCGTTTAAGTAATCCTTTACACTATAATATGATTTCGATATTAACTTATGTTTAATAAAAGATTTAAATTTATTAACTGAAAATTCTTTAACTTCCCTAGGGAGCTTATTATAAAAACGAATACCATTACCAGCGAAAGAATTACTTATTTTATGAAGCCTAGTGTGGAGAACAGCAAGTTTATTTTTATTTCTAGTGTTAACATTATGTATATCACTCATTTTTTTATATTTGTTAATATTTTTGTGTACGTACATTAAATTGTCAAATATATACTGGCAATGCACAGTCATAATCTTAATTATTTTAAATTTATCTCTAAGAGACTCTCTTGGGCCCATATTATATATACAACGTATCGCTCTTTTTTGCAAAACAAATATTGTGTTAATATCAGCCGCACTACCCCACAACAGAATACCATACGACATTATGCTATGAAAATAACTAAAATAAACTAGCCTAGCTGTGTCTATATCTGTTAACTGATGATATATATTGGATGTCATTACGCCAGTGAGACATTTTGCGGAAACTTTTGAAGTTCACCCTTCAACAGTTAGAAGGCATCTGCACAATATGGGACTACATCACAGGCGGCCTGCAAAAAAAATTGCTTTGACGGACAACCATAAAGCTGCTCGACTTATTTTCGCACGTCAATACCTTAATTTTGATTGGACGACTACGGCTTTTATCGCCGAAAAGACTTTTCAATCTTCACCAACAGGCAGACTACATTTGTGGCGTATTAACAAGACGCGATACACAGAAGACCACGTCATAGCAAATAATGCGTCTGGTCGCATAACAGCTAACATGTGTGGCTGGATTAGTTCAGGCGGCATTGGAGAACTTGTAAATTTACCATCCAGAGCCACAGCTCAAGATTATGTCTATTTATTATATATTATCCCCGGGAAGATGTTGCTCCAATAAATTTTGTTTAAGATAACGCACCTATTCATACAGCAAGAATAGTTAAAAATTGGTTTGACAACAATAGAGAAAATTTAAGTGTTATTTCGTGGCCAGCAAAGAGTGCCGATTTAAATCCAATCGAGAACTTATGGGGCTTAATGGTCCAAAAATGACGTCATGCTCTGGGGCAAACCAGTTGACGATTTCGGGATTTTGTCTAGGTGAAAAAAACTGTACATAATAGGTGCATAATGAGTACTACCTTACAATAAAGAGTGCTTCTGTAGTTTAAGAGAACAATAAATTTTAATTGGGTCTGCTAGGGAGCATCCTCTACAGCAAACCATAATGCAAATTAGCGCTTCTGTGGATAATTCTAGCACGAAAGTAGTATCAAAAAACTGTACAGGAGATACTTAATCGAACATAAAACATTTAAATTAATTGCAGCGGCCTATTATTAAGATATTTATATTTCAATTTATAATATGAAACTGCGCCTGACCTAAATATTATAGCAAAGTGTGTTATTTGTAACTATTGTAACGAGGACGAGCCTAACTCCTGTAACAGTTTTAACTAGTATCACGTAGATAAGGGTTAGGTCCTATGTATAATACGAATGAATTTACAAAAAAAAATATTTATTATGTTTATTCGTTGTCTAATACCTACACATAGTATAAACTCAGCTTAGTTTGGGATTAGATGGCGTAATATCTTACAATACAAGGATTAAATGAAATATTTTATAAATAATAATCAGTATTTTATTTACAAAGGTAAACGGGGGTTTTGTTTGGACATATGACCCATGGCGTACACGAACGAAATATAGCGAGATATGTAGTTAAATATACCTTATACTTACTGGTATAGGTCCCACTGTAGTGGGGTATGGGAGAAAGGAGAAAAATAAAAATTTTGTTTATTGTTTTAAGGCATTAAATAAAGGATTTTTCAAAATATTTCAGTAACTTAATGGGCTTATTTTGATAATACTTGGAGCAGTATAGTCTGTTTAATACAACATTATTAGGCTTGTAACCAAATAGCAAAGAAATAAAATCACGTTCTATAAAAATGTTTTTTATTCTACTGGACACCTACAGTTTGCGTTACTTAACATGGCTGGGCTGAAGTTAGCTTTCAGAGAAATTTGCGCACGTACAGGAAAAAATAAAAACACCAGCTCCCCACGTTCCCGGTCTTTTAGTTCCAAATATGCCATCTGCGGAGCTGATTTGCAACAACTTCAAGCCGGTTACCTTTTTGTCTGGTGTATGCGTGTTATTAAACCGTTATAATTAAAAACTGTCGCGTTAATTTCATTTTTAAAACTAAGCATTTTGTCATTATAAATTTTATTCTAAGAAATAAGTCCTATTGATATGAAAACTATAGGCCGACCGCTTATCTCAGTCCCCGCCTGCGGTATGAAAGGGACGAGGAGGCGGGGTAGCGGTGTACGTTATGGTAGCGTACACAAGAGCTATATCGAGTTGGTTCTATGTCAAATTAAATAAATTTTTACAAAAAAAAAACTGACTTCAAAGACAAAAATTGACAACACTAAAAAGTAAAAAAATAATTAAATGCTGACCGCTTAACTCTGACCTCGCCTGCGGGGTGACTGGGGGGCGGGGAATGACGACAAAGGGGATCGCGCGGGGATTGCACGGGTGGCACAATTAACCATAACTTCCAATGAAGTTGGTAGTGATGGTATAAGTCGCAAAATGATCGCACCGATTATTGACGAGATTGCACCGATAATTTGCCATATCTTAAATTTCACTCTCTTTCTTCCTTGTTATATGTATGTTATCATTCCCCTGCCTGCATCAAATAGGTTTAAAAATAAGGACAGAGAAAAACGCTTTCGTGTTTGTCAATCTTCTATCAAATTGTATGCCGAAAATTAGTTATTAAAAATACGGCATTACGGAGAGGTTTTTTATTTTTCTAGTCAGGCTTTAAATTGTTTAACGCCTTTTTTCTCTAAGAAATTACGAATTTAAGTGGCAAGATGACGCCACCGTCTTTGAAATTTGAAAATTTTATAGAAGACGGACTAGCATGCTGCACAACCAGCTGTCACACGTCAACTGTGGTTGCTTTGTTGCTACACACGAGATTATGATGAGCCGGTGTATCTTCGGACACAAAATAGGTAGCCAGGCCAAGCAAATGGCATTCAATGTGTACGAATACTTTAGAAAAAAAAAATTGGACCCAAATACTGTTGAATTTCAGCAAGATATTAATTTGAAAAAAACTGTAGCAGAAATTACTGGACTATCTGAAAAATCTGTCAGTAGGATTGTACAAGAAGGAAAAATTTTAATAGATAATAACGACCGTTTTAAATCACCGATAAAATCTAAGCAAAGCAGAAGGAAGCGATTAGATGTAGACGATTTTACAAAAGGGGTGGTAAGAAGGAAAATAACTCAATTTTACACGTTTTACAAAAAAATACCAACTCTTAAGACGTTAAATGCTGCACTCAAAGAAGAAGGTATATTACACTGCGGCAAAGAATATTTAAGGCTGTTATTACACAATCTGCGTTTTAAATTTCGGAGATGTCAATCCAAAAGGACTTTTCTTATAGAACAACCTAATAACTTCTTGGAGATGGAAATATCTCAATGCCATAAAAAACTATCGTAACGAAGGAAGAACTATATTATATCTTGACGAAATGTCAATTCCTCTCACAATGTGTCAAAGTGTTGGCAATCAAAGGACGAACGCGGAGTTCTTACTCATATAGGTAAAGGACCACGTTTGATCATAGTTCATTGTGGAGGTCAAACTGGCTTTGTAAATAACGCCTTATTGATTTTTAAGTCCAAATGTAAAACTGGAGATTACCACAATGATATGAATTTTGAAAATTTTAATACATGGGTCAAAGAAAAACTTTTGCCAAATATACCGCCAAGGTCTGTGATAGTAATGGATAACACAGCATATCATTCCGTTCGGGAGGATAAAAAGCCAAGCATGTCTTGTACCAAAGCAATGATGCTTGAGTGGCTTACACGACACAACGTACCACATGATGAAAAACTTAGAAAATGTGACTTGGTGAAGATAATTAAAATGCATAATTTTGAAGACATTTATAAAATTGACGAATTATTGAAGGCAAATGGACATGATGTGCTGCGTTTACCTCCATACCACCCAGACTTAAACCCAATTGAGTTAGTATGGGGAGAAATAAAAGGACAATTAGCTCAAACAACCATCGATACCAACTTGGACGAAAAAAAAAAATCATTAGAGGAACTGTTTAGCAAATACTCCGTTGAGAAATGGAGAAACTGCGTCAATCACATTATTAAGATAGAAGACGAGTATAACAAAAACGACGGTATTTTAGATGATGCCGTAGATAGGTTAATTATAAATTTCAATGAAGATTCCGATACCAGTAGTACAAATCTCGAATCAAATGAAAGTGACACAGATAATATGGATATAAGTTAATTTTAACCGGTTGCGCAAGGAGACGTTTTTAATTTATTTTCTTATGATTTCTTTTAAAAGTCCAACTTTTATTTTTTTTTATTAAACAATTACATTACAATTTTTAGAGGTTGTAGTGTTATTTAGCCATTATACTTAACAATTTATTATTCAGTAGTAAAATAAACCTATCATAATATATTTATAAAATAAAAGTTTGAATGATGTCACGTGTCTTGAGATGGGATAAGTATTATTTAAGATATCGCTTGATCTCTTTATTAGAACAGTCCAATACAAATCAGGGGTCATGAAAAATGGTTTTGGTTCAATGTTGAATGAATTTAAATTTCGTTCCTTATCTAAGTATTTGAAAGTCGTTCATAGACAAATGGTTAAAGTAGGAGCTGGGTAATGAGGTTCGTATCCCATGCCGACGAATTTTTTTGGGCAATTTTTTATTTACACAATTTTTTTATTTCCAATTTACATGCGCACATTACGCAACCTTGGATGCTGCTGGTCTACCGAATATATAGTTAATATTGTATTCTGCATGACTTGACGGATTTCATTTCAAAATTATTATCAATGTATATTTATTATTATTACGTATGTCAAGGATTCTCTGCAAAGTGCGTCTATCTGATAGTTCCAAAATCGTAACATAAAGAAGTTGTTAGCACAATGGGTGGTAACAATATTGTACAATATGGATTACTTGAGCCAGTAATCATTCCAATTCAGCCTAGACTTAACTGGGAATATATTGAAGAAACAGGATATAGTGCAGCCGAACTATCCTCAATTCTTAATAATAATATTACTAGGCTAACTACAGAACAAAAATGTGTTTATGATACCGTAACAACAGCAGTAATAAACGAAGAGGGCATAGTATATTTTCTCGATGCTCCTGGTGGAACAGGGAAAACATTTCTTACCCGAGTGATTTTAGCGGAAATTATAAGAATGGGAAAAATTGCCTTAGCGGTGTGGCATCTTCAGGTATTGCAGCAACATTACTTCCTGGTGGCAATTTTTCTTGGATTTAAATTGCACTCTAACTCCCGTGTGTGGTGTGTCATGCAATAGCGAAAAAAGCCAAAGTGCTATTATATTTCTATTGGTATTTCACTTGACACTGGCAAAATATGTAACTATGTTCATGATGCCTTATTAAACAAATAATATAACATATACATACCTACATTGTTTTAAGACTAAATGTATTTAAAATTACTGAGTAAAGTTACTAAAAAAAATTAAAATATAATAAAAAAAGTTATTTTTTTAAAATTTATACTCTAATCCATAAACAATCAAAATTTTATGTCATAATGTCGAAGTCATTTATTAATATAATCTGTAATTCATGGGCGCCATTACATTTGCTTTGGTATTATTATCTTATTTCGTTGGCTGACACCGACTCCAAAAATAACAATAATATTATATAATTTGTAATAATTTGATTTTCTTTTAAAATCTACTAATAAATATATTTGTTATTTAAGAAATATCCTGAACAATCCTTTGTACAATAATAATTAAAAGAACCTATTCCTTAGAATATAAGAATGGCTGATTTAAAGTAGGTATATAATTATAACTAAAGTCTTAGAAAATATTTACAAATAATAACAATGTACAATCATTAATTATATATTAAAATCACAGTATAATCACATTTGGTGTAATTACAATAATTTACATTAAAACAGGTATGATTTAAACATATTAATTTTTAATAATCAGTCTTAGAAAATATTTACAGATAATAAGAACAATATGTACTAAGAGTTTTTTTAATTTTTACACTATTTACGCTACCATAACGGACATCTAGTCAGTATGTCAGTATGACACTAGTGCGGTATCCTAGTCCGTCTTCTATACAATTTACAAATGTCAAAGATGGTGGCGTCATCTTGCCAGTAAATCTCGTACTTTCTTAGAGAAAATATGCAATCTAAATTATTACACAATTTAAAGCCTGACCAGAAAAATAAAAAAACCTCTCCAGGTATTTCGATTGGTTTATGGTATAATTTCAATTTTTCCTTCTTTTTATTTCATAGAAATAAGCTAGCTAAAAATTAGAGCTGTGTTGTGATGTGATATAGTTCGGATCACAGTCTCTAGATGGCGCCGTTTTGCCAAAATATCAAGAGATCGCTCTCTGCTTTGTCCTCGCCCCCCGCGCACCCCTATTACCGCAGGCGGGGTCTGAGTTAAACGGTCTGCCTATAGACCAGCTGATTTTAAAATATTTATTAGAGTTTAAAGAGGCATTATTCAGGGTAACACAGCAAAAAAAAAGTTAGAAAAAGTTAAGATTTGTGACAACAGGAGTGAAAAGACTGTCACAGGGTGTGAATTTCTGCGTTTTTTTTTCAAATGCCTATAACTTTACAACCATGCAACTTAGAACTTTTTTTATATTTTTCTGATAACCAGCATGACTTGCCCTATCACCTGGTTTCGGGTTAACGTCGAGTTTTGGGACACCCTGTATATTAGTTCTGTTGATCCTGGGTTTTTTTTGTATGAAATTTGCCCAATGTCCTTTAGTGATGTAAAAAGAACATCAGGTTTTCGTAAAATTTTACGATAAAATAATAATTTAGACAAATAAAATAAAACATACTTACTTAGCTGAACTGTAGAATTATAACTTGTATTGTCATCTATATATACAACATCACGTTCGTCACGTTCGTAATCTTGTGAAATTTATTGACGTTCTTCCTGTTACTTTTACAGTTCCTAGTGCACACACATTTTGTACTATAGTGTGACCACAGGAGCTGTGCACCTCCTGAGGTATGCGCGCGGCGAGAGGGGGGTGGACATATAGAGTACATGATAAATACTGGTATAGAATAAACAGTCTATCATGTATCTACTAGCGACATCTGACGCAATATACTTAAGTTATTTGGCTGGTACTGGTCGCTACACGAGCGGCTGTAGCAGTTTTCTATTAAAAGACAGTTTTTTTTAAAACTTCAAGAAAGTATTTACATTGTTGTATAGTTTTAAACTTAAATAGGAACATTATTTGTGTTTTTATAATGCAACTTTGAGAAAAATGACATCTAGCGGAATGTATCAAATACTCTAAGAACATGAAATTCTTAAAGAAAAATATAATGTTCGAATTGTTATGACGCTGCCGTCAAAACTCGTGACAGCAGGTAGGTGTCCGTTATGGTAGCATACACAAGAGCTATATCGAGCTGGTTACTATGCCAAAAAACTCTGCATAAATAAAAAAAAATCAATTGTTAAGATTAATGATGAGGAATTAGAAATCGTTAACACTACAGTATTCCTAGGAATTACTTTATACAGATTACCCCCTTACTCATAAAATAAGTCCTCTCGCATCTTAAATTTAAGTTAATTGATTACCTTAAATTCTTACGGTTTTGTTTAGTATAAGTTTGATTTTACAAATAATAATCTCGCTAAACAGTGATTAAATTTAAGAGGCGTTTATGGGCGAACTGCAATTTTGATGGGTGTGTTACTGTTTTTCGTAATCTGTCTCAAGTAATAAATTCACTCCATTTAAGATCTAGAGACCAAAAACAGGCATTGTGTACATAGCACATTTTTAGGTTAGATATTCATTGTAAGTAAGAAAAATCGTAGTACGAGCATTTCTGTTGATACATTATCAGTTGCATTAGTATAATTCAGTCAAGATTTATCCCAATTTGAATTTGAATTAATTGCTTTATGTCTATATTACGGTTGATATTGATAACTAAACTATGTCACTTTCGCATCGACTGGTCTGTCTACAAAAAATAATTAATAGCAATATTTTATTAAATTTTATATCATTTAGCTCTTAGTGAATCCATGTTAAATAATATCTTGTTGGTTAATATTTAACACTGAATAAATTTTAGTTAGGTATTGTAGTTATTCTTTCCATTCCAATAAAATTATGAAATTTAAAAATAACAGATTTAAAAATAATGAAAAGCTTGAAACTCCTGGTAAACACAGGCAAGGCCGGCCAAAGAAAGAAATGTATGTTTCTATATTTCTGCTCTCCCCCACAAAATACAATTATGTTCTACAGTAAAAAAGAGGTATATAACATTTTTCTTCTTTTACCTGTATTTTGTTTCTAGTTATGCCTAAATTTATTGTAGGTATAATCAAATGTTCAATTTACATAACTTTTGTAAAATTTCGAGTTCCAACCCTCAGAAAATTGCAGATGATAGCTAGAACTGAGATGGATTTTAATTGTAGTCTTGAAGTTCTACGCGAAACTTTAAATGCAATAGGCTTACCTACAAGAAATGCCCTAGTATTATAAGTGCTCTAATAGTGTAGTGTTATTTGAACATAATTGTTTTGTCTGACTATTTTGTCTGACTAAATAGGGTTGCTACGTGTAGCACAGTGACGCCCTAATTTTTTGTCAGGATTTTATAGACAGACTGTACCTACATTTAAAAAAAATAGTTGTTGTAGTTTTAATATTATAGCGTAATGAAATAACTACAGCCCGGCCCCTAAGAACCGTTAATATCTCCGACAATATTGAATTTTGTATTGAAATAAAGTGTTACACAGTCACAGGCGTTATTTTAGGGTTACATTTCTATTGTATTAACAGAATTACTGTACCTATGTTTTGTAGTTCTCGAGATATTCAAATCACTTGTGAGCATATTATCTGTACCAGTACTATGAACATAAATTAACATGGATTTTTGACATATTCCACTGTGAATTCGCATAAAGCATTCACCTACACTAATTCAGTTAGAATTTCACGCATTATTTTTACATAAAGAATTTTTCAAAAGAAAAGTTCCCTTTCTATCAGAACTATCACGTGTACGCTACCATAACGGACACCTATTTTTTCTTCGTCCCCCACCTCGCCGCGCATACCTCAGGGGGTGCACAGCTCCTGTGGTCACACTATAACGGAAAATGGAATTAAGAATAAGCGCGCCTACATTATTCAATTTACCTAAATGAAATACACAAAATATACTTTGCTATAATATTTAGGTCAGGCGCAGTTTCATATTATAAATTGAAATATAAATATCTTAATAATAGGCCACTGCAATTAATTTAAATGTTTTATGTTCGATTAAGTATCTCCTGTACAGTTCTTTGATACTACTTTCGTGCTAGAATTATCCACAGAAGCGCTAATTTGCATTATGGTTTGCTGTAGAGGATGCTCCCCAGTAGTCCCAATTAAAATTTATTGTTCTCTTAAACTACAGAAGCACTCTTTATTGTAAGGTAGTACTCAATAAGCACCTATTATGTACAGTTTTTTTCGCTTACACAAAATCCCGAAATCGTCAACTGGTTTGCCCCAGAGCATGACGTCAAAAATGGTCAAATCAAAATGAAAGAACTAGAGATGCACTTATAGATCACTGCCACAGTCTGGGAAAGTTTTAGGGGTACTAACATATGTCAGGAATTGATCGGATCCATGCATAACCGGCTCCAGGCTGTGATTGACAACCAAGGGGGATATACACGGTTTTGAATTTTTAGGTTAATATTAATCTGAAGAGATATGTAAATTTATTAATTTCGATGTAGCTTTCGGTGATAGTGTTTGTTTGCTGCACCGCTAACCATGTTGTTTATATAATTGTTAAGATTTTTTTTTGTCCTAAATGTCATAATAAGTATGAAGAGTAAAAAGTTGTATTTTATTAAACATTTCTACATTAATTAAATATATTATTGACAGTCTAATATTGTTATTTTTTATTTATAATAATATAATATAGAAATTATATATATAAATCTCCTGTCACGATGTTTGTCCGCGATGGACTCCCTAAACCACTTAACCGATTTTAAATAAAATTGGCACACCGTGAGCAGTCTGGTCCAACTTGAGAGATAGGATAGCTGTAGATTCCAGTCCGTATAATCCAAATTTCCACGCGGACGAAGTCGCGGGCGACCGCTAGTTATTTTACGATATAATATGTTACGAGAAGTAGGTAACCTAAACCCACTAAACCTTAGTAATAATGATTACTCGGAAAACATCGGAAATGATCGTTAGCCCTCGCTCTAGTTGACGTCGTTGCCCGGTTACCCTAGGTTAGCCCTAGACACTAAAGTCTATTTTTTTATCTCGGATACTAAAATGACAACTACAAATGTCAAACGTAAAAATAATGTAGCCAGCTTTTAAGAAACAGTGCTGTCCTGTGTTTCGATTCGTGTTGTAATTATTGTAAAATATTTACGGTTGTTAGTATAGTCGAGAACTAAATGTTTTTATCACCTCTAGAGTTAATGTTAGTTGCATGTCATAAAACTATTAGGTTCAATATCGCACAACAAAACATCAGCTAAATCATGACGCTACTTTGACATAATATCAGTTCTCTTGTATTAGCAAATAGTCGTTAGATATTTATAAAAACAAATAGTAAAGTCAACGTTATTGACTGTTACTAGAGCATATTTTCGGTAAAGCGTTTTAACCTTTAACTGGTGACATGGTTATTATGTAACGTAACTGGTGACGTGCGGTCTGAAAAGCCGCTGCAGTGTTTGGTCTATAACATGGAAATTAAGTATGGTAGCTTATTATGGTATTTAAAAATAGTATAATCAACTATTACTGGTTAAAATAAAACAAATAAGTTTACTCTAAATATAACTTTTATTAGGAACTTGGCATCACAGCCATAAGTAATATTTTTAATCAACCAAACATAGGTGAGATCAATTATTAGTAATAAAAAAATTAAAATTCAACATTTTATTTAGAAAACACTTTTTATTATAAAGATTAGATAGTAATTAACTAAAAAAAAAATTAAGCTGAAATAAAAAAATAGAATTGACAAAATTTACAGTGGCCAAACTTATGTCATCTTATTAGAGGTTCATCTCCACTATCACTTCCGGAAGACCGTTTGTCCCAAGTTGACTTCTGGCTCACAGTGTGGTGTCTTACTGGTTCGTCATCTTCAGAATTACTTGGTTCCGTTTCCAAGTTATGATCACTTTGCTCCGGGTGTAAATTTTCGGAAACGTCTTCGGCTTCCGAACCACTTAAATCTTCCTGTACCAACCATTCCTCAATTTAATATTATGTTCTAATGCTTAACACTACTCCCGACTCCCTGCGCCTCTTTTTTAATGTTCACAGTTGTCCATGTTGTAGTAATAACTGTAAAAATAAGAAAAAAAGCAAATAATGAAAATTTTTACATTTAGTTACGTGAGTGGTGACATCGTGCCTGAGAGGCCGCTGCCGAACTTTAAATCACTGTAACTTACCTATTTGGGTCCGTGCGACGCAACTTTCTTCCTCTATGTCGTAAATGGGACTAAACTTGAAGGTACTCGGGAGTATAAACAAATGAAGCGCGGGGAAGGGGGTGTAATGACGAATCACTGACGCCGCTCGGCCTGTGAGACCGCATGTCACCAGTTAAAGGTTAATCTAATGAATTTCTCTCTTTTTTTCTTCTATGTCCATCCCTATCATTTCTTGCATGACATCATTGGCGCATATTTCAAGTTAAAGTTTTCATAATTTTATAATATAAAACAAATTAGGGTAAACCACCTAATCGTTAGAAGTCCTACATTGGCACTTACGAGTAAAAAGTGAGTAAAAAGAAAGAAAACACTATAGATTATTCAAGTTCAGTATGATTATTCAAGATCAAATATTATTTATTTAATATTTTTATCATATTTTATTTATTTCATGTGTCAACATAGGAACAATAAATTTATCAGAATCCTTTTATTGGCATTATTATTATACATTTATTCAATCATATAATAATGATTGAGTATAAGCAAAGATTAAAGCATTTTATCATTTTATGATATTTTGTATTTTAGTCTGACACGAAGTCCACTCTTAAGGTGCCAACAATTGGGTGTCTTACCAGCCAATATATAAAATCTACATTTTCAGTTTTTTCTGAAATGACAAGCTTGTAATGTCACAAGTAACAAGTTGACTTTAGTTTTAAATTATTTCATGGTTTTTCACACAAACTCTACAGTTTATTATTATTTAATGCGTTGAAGTGAAAGTTTAAAATAGATTGCACTTTTAATCTAAGCATAGTTTTATTACGGTCAACCAATGGCGTCAAGCTCACGCATAAACATTAAATAACGATCTTAATGAATTTGAATTATGATAGAATTTTTCGTCAAAACTGATAAAGCCATTTCGTTTTCGGGTATACATCACTATACATAAATTGCACAAAAAAGGTAACAGTAATGATATTTTAGTATTCGAGATTAAAAAACAGCCTATAGTCTCTATTTACCGTAATCGGCAGAACTAACCTATATTTTAATCGGTAAGTACCGGCTGTATCGCATCACTATTTATTAGTTGTAAAAAACTGACAACACATGAAATGTCATTTTAGTATCTGAGATAAAAAAATAGACTTTAGTTGTCGATGGTAGGTAAACATTATGAGAATAAAATATCAACTCTTAAGTAACGTAAGTTTGCTACACGATATTCAACCTTAGGTGGGTCCTAAATTAATACACGTGACAGTACCTATCCAACCTATTCCGTTGGTTAAGGGAAATTTCGGGGATAATATCTATACGAAAACATGAAATAGAAAATTATATGTTGAACCATATACCAACCCGAGCAGCCAGGTATACTTAACCCTTTCACAGTGCCGCCAGCAGACACAATAGTAAAACAATGCACGTGTACCATATAAGGTACACTGCCCTGGGAAGGTGTTAAGTAAACTTGTTTTCCACCGTCATCGAAGAAGGCATTCGATTACGCGCTAAATCCCGTTAAATACGCATAACGTCTAATATATTTAAGTGTACTATATAAAGTTATAAATTACCTGTTACAGAAGGGAAGAAAATGCCGATAAGGATCGTGAATGTAGTTGATAGGTCAGCATAAACTTGATTGTAGGTGGGCCTGTCCATCTGTTCGATGTCATCGGGGTCCTTGCCGTAAGATATGTACTGCCCAAGTTGCAGGAACGAGTCTTGTAGATTGTCGAAGAATACACCACTCTTTAAACCCTACAGAAAAAAATTTATTAGTAAAATGTTAACAATTGACGAACTTCCTATAGCTTTAATTTATGTCGAGGAGGAGTTTTAAAGCATTAAAAAAGTGACTTAAAACGTGTACTATCCGCCTGGATAGCTTCGTACTAGTAGTCCTTATATCTCTTTATCAGAAGAAGGTCTGATAGAAGTATTTCAGAAACAAATATACGAAGTAACGGGTAAGAGCTAGTATAATTAAAAGCATTATAAAAAGTGAAGTTAGATAACTTTGGTTTTAAAAACGATGCGAACTTTTAGGTCCATTAATTAAAAAGTTCGAAGTACCTCCTAATGGGTTAGCTACGATGAATATTTAAACGTCTTTCTGTGATTTATTTCTGATACTAAAATCTAATTTTAACGTAAGGTAAAAAACAACCGTAAGGTAAAAAACCTATCTACGAGGGGTTCTAAAAATGACAGCAAATTCCGAGGTATTTAGAAAAACGGTTTTTTTAAGAAATTTACTAGTTATTTTGGTCTGCATGATACAATAATAGATTAATAATTTATCTGTTCATATTTATATAAACAAAAGAGAGTTTAGTGTGTTCACACTGTAGAATAATCAGTCATTTTGCCGCGGATAGCGGCCTCGAAAGCACACGTCATACATTTGGGACCTTATGCACGTGAGTATCACGATTTGCCAAATAGTGTTTTACGTGATAATTTTATACAATGCGAGTTTTCGTTTAGGTTGAATTATTGAAAGGACAATATTTTTTATCGAAAACACTTAAGATTTGAGTTTTTTATTTGCAAATTAGCAAGTAAATAAGTGTTTAAAATACCACGGCATTAGATGCCAAATATTTTAGTGTGTTCCTAATAGCCGATGTATACCACGGAATAACAAAGGAGAATGGGCGGTTTCGTCCCATGTGTTGTAACACTTTGTGACCTATATCATTTGAAAGATCTCAGCGAGTGCTATGTTTTATTGTATGGGCATAACTCCGTATCTCGTGCAGGGAAAGTGTTATAGGGTATTAAAAAATAAAAAAAATAATTAAAAATGTCTTAACTAATTGGTCTTTTAATAACTACTACTAAAGAGATTTAAAGGTAGAGCCTACTTTGACCCAACACCATCTCTGCCACCATTGTAAGCGCAGCGTTGAGAAGATTGCAGACATGTAAAATGAGTTTTACGGCGGTCCTTCTGGGTAGAAGAGTTCTCAAGCTTTCAGAAACGTTTGCGCAATTACATAGATAAAGGAAAAAACAGCTCCCTATGCTCCCCGCCATTTCGTTCCAAATATGACATCTGCTCAGTCAGTTGCAACAACTTCAGGTCGGTCAAATAAGTTTGCGCTTGGTGTAGATGCCATTATTAACTTACTGGTGTAGTGTTGCAGTCTCTCCAACGATGTCAAGTACACCAACGATATTTCATAATACTGCAGTGCTTAAGTATACGGAAACGCCATTATGTTGGTTTGTCTCGAGGATAAATTATCAAGAACTATGAATTTGCAGCGAGGTATAAGACAAGGTGATTAAATATCTCCGAAACTGTTTACCGCTGCACTGGAAGATGCTTTTAGGCTCTTAGACTGGAACGGAAGTGGCATCAATATTATGGCGAGTATATCACGCACGCACGCACTTTCATTTGCTAACGAAAATGGTGTCATGTCATAGACCAAGGAGGACCTCAATATAATGCTCGATGACCCTAATAGTATCTCTCAATAAGTGGGTCTTAAAATGGACACGGACAAGACCAAGATCATGGCAAATCTTCATGTTGCACTTACTTCAATCACGGTTGGAGGCGCTACACTCAAAGTTGACCACGAATATATTTACCTGGGACAATCAGGCCAGATAAGTCCAACTTCGAGAAGGGGTTCACTCGTCAAATCACAAGGCTTTTGGTCATCTACAGGGGAACGGAGAGAGCTTTATTGGGAGTTGACCTGCGCAATTGAATCAGAAGTGAGATAATCCGCAGGAGAACTAAAGTGACCGATAGAGCACTCAGGATTGCCCGTTAAAGGGGCGACATAGCACGAAGAACTTACAAATGACGATGAGGCAGAAAAGTTTTCGAAAAGCGACCGGGTGTATCGCGTGATATCGGGGTGGGGCCAAGTGATAAGGTAGTCACAGGATCGGCAAAGTAAAGATATTTGTAGGAGGCCCATCTCCAGCAATGGACGCCTATTGGCTGGGGCTGGAAGCATGGTCTAGTGTTGTTGCTGAGCTGTACTTTCGTGTTTTCAATATATTTTGAAAGATATGTGAATAAAACAGGTCTATTTAATGGAGTTGTATATTTATACTGTCATTATATTATGACAACCTTATCAACATCAACAGCTAAGTGGAGAAAAATGCGATAAGGATTTTTATTTTCTCAACCTCAACTCTATAACGTATCTATACATTTACGTAAGAGATTTATTTAGCGGTAACTTTACCATTTTCACTTGTAATTATATTTTTAACTGTGTACTTATTAATAACGGTCTAAACTAACGATTACTGTCTGTAAATTGTCTACAGTTATTATAAGTGGAATAAGTATAGGTAATGTGTTTCCGTGTCACAAAATGTAAAAAAAGTACGATTAAAGCCTTATTTGATACAAAAACTATTTTATCATTAACAGCTCAGTACTTTTGACCTGCACACAATTTTAATGAAAAACATATATATTTATAGGAAAAAAAAATGTAGGTGAACATGTTTATGCTAGTCGCAATATGTTACAAAGGTTGGGACGCAGAGAGCAGATGTCATATTTGTAACAAAATGGCGGGGAGCATAGGGAGCTGTTTTTTCTTTGTCCATGTAATTGCGCAAACGTTTCTGAAAGCTTGAGAACTCTTCTACCTAGAAGGACCGCCGTAAAACTCATTTTATATGTCTCCAATCTTCTCAACGCTGCGTTTATAATGGTGACAGAGAGGATGTTGGGTCAAAGTAGGCTCTACCTTTAAATCTCTTTAGTAGAAGTTATGAATAGACCAATTAGTTAAGACATTTTTAATTATTTTTATTATTTTTTAAAAACCCTATAACAGTTTCCCTGCACGAGATACGGAGTTATGCCCATACAATAAAACATAGCACTCGCTGAGATCTTTCAAATGATATAGGTCACAAAGTGTTACAACACATGGGACGCACCCCATATAAAACTGCCCATTCTTCTTTAAAGACATTTACTTTTTTTCAATTTTCCGTGTGTGTTTTATGATTACAAAGTTTAATGTGTTACTTCTGACCTAATGAATAACTCATACAGTTAATAATGTAATTCCGAGGTACACCGTGGCGTCGGATTCACTAATTATAGCAGGTCAAAAATGACTTGTATAGGTACTTTCTTAATATTATTATGTTGTACGGAAGAAATTAGTGAGGACATTCGGTTTTTAATCTATTCTCTTATTATATGTATGTACTTTATATTTTTTTTCTTTCATATTGCAACTATCTACTATTCAATTTGCATAATATTAAAAAATCTTTTACTTTTTATTACTCGGAATTAGAAACTTTGATTTAGCATCATAAACCGCTATTCCGATGTATTTACGTCGGAACAAGGTTATATGAGCACCTAATTGCGATGTATTTACATCGGAATAAGCTTACATGAGTACCTAATTCCGATGTTTTGACCCGGTCATAGAGAGTATTGACCCTGTTCAAATACAGAGTGTTCCTTTTTTTATGTGCTTAGTACTCGTTTAGTAACTGAAAGAATACTAATAATCTATAGTACAACAAATACATAAAATTGGAGTGTGCGTGTTAATATATTCTTTACCCAATTATGAAACTACAGCAATTAAACGAATTTTTGTCTGTCAGTCTGCCTGTTTGAAGACTATATATACATTTACAGCGTGTATGTTTATGTAATTTTTATTTGATGTTTTATGTCTTTCTTTTTATGTTGATTTTTACGTTGATTTTTATGTTAATTTTTATATTTTTATAAGATTAGATTTAAAAAAGGAACTGATTTAACAAAAAAAATAAACACCTTTGATTTTTAAACATCATGTATAATTCTTCCTACATAGGTAGTTCCCTTTCTATTTTTATACTCGGAATTAGGATCCAAATGCATCGGAATTAAGATTTTTACATCGGAATTAGGCGCATCGTTCTTTTTCATATCTTTATTTATTTTATCATTTTTAATAACCTTTTACTGACAAACTGCATATATTTTTCAAAAATTTGTTAGTTAACGCTTCTGATAAAAATATAAAATTGTATACAAAGCTACGATAACTACTTAATTTTTAATGTTCTTTCTTGTTTTGTTAAAAACACCACGGAATTAGGTGCCTTTACCTTATTTGAATTATTAACGTTGAGACAGAATATAAATATAAGATCTTCCTCATCTCGAGGGTGTCGGAAAATTTGACAAAAGGGCTTATCTGGAATCTTCGACACATGGCAACAGGTAAGAACGTTGTGTGGTTTAAGTTCTAGTCCGCCATGCTCATGACACTGACAGCTCTCAGCCGGCATTTTCACAAGGTTAAGAAAATCCAATTTGTATTACAGTTGCTGAGCTATAGTGTCAAGCAGTTGTGTTTGTCAGTACATACCTTAATGCCTTGGACAATAGAGATATTATGTGCAGCGAAGTACGGGTCGCAAGTTTTATTGGGACAGAACAGTTGGTAGAGTTCACCGCCGACGTCCTTTGTGCAATTGAGTATGTTGATGTCCTTCAGTAGCCGCTTGCCCAAGACGCACATCCTGAAAGTAAAAACTTTTTATAATGGTGTTCCAAATATTAATACTTTTAAAAAAAAAAAAATGATGCAGCTGTTTGTATGTCAAACTAATATGTTAATCTTTTCCTTTTGTACTCCTCTAAATACCATGACAAGCTTCCTCTTTTATGGGAGTCACGTGGTACTTTTTTATTTATATTTATTTCTACTCTTTGGTTCTTTCCTGTTTTCTGTTCTTTTAAAAAGCCTTATTTTAGTTATTTCAGTTTAAGTAAAATTCAATAAGGGACAGGAGTTACATAAATCTCAAAAAAACTCTATTAATAACTTTCAACGTCATTTCATTTTGTAAACAAACTCTTTGCAGTTAAAGTAGTTAAATTGATCGGTCTGCGCAGCTAGGCACTAAGTCAATTACGACTCGCCCGTAAAACAACCGGCGACGTGCAACGATCGTAAACCGAGGACAATTTTACTAACCTTACTTTACTTTAAGGTTGTAAAGTAGTAAGTACTAACATTGTAGTTTGACATTAAGGGGGTTACTCATAAACGCCTCTTAAATTTAATCACTGTTTAGCGAGATTTTTATTAGCAAAACCAACCTTATACCAAACAAAATCGTAAGAATTTGAGCTAATCAATTGACTAATATTTAAGAGGCGTTTATGAGTAAGAGGGTAAATAGTTTACTTAATTTGACAGTTGACATCTTATAAAAACAAAACTATGATTTAATGATTAAAGAAATTATAATTTATTTGAATCATTTACTTAGAATTTATCTGCTGTTTGTTCACTGACTTTTAAATTATAACCTTTAAATTACAATTGGCCAGTAAGTTTCTAATTGAAAGTAGTTTTAATGATATTAATAAAAATAAATTAAGTCAACCAATTTTTGGCAAAAACTTTTTATAACTATTTGTTGTTCTTTATTTGAATCGGTAAAACTTTTATGCCAAGGGTTGCTAATAAAATGATAATAGTGAGCTCACTAGCATTTGTTTTTTCTTTTTATTTGATTAATTTTGTTTGGATACAAATACCTACCATGATGAGGTAATTTAGCAACGACACACCGGTTATGACTTGTAAGATTTGTACCAAAATTTTTAATGGCGTTTCCTACAGTACTCTTACAGACAGACAGAAAATCGGTTTTTGAGTTACATTTAGTAAATAATTTCGTACTACAATTAACTCACTTACTAATTCAAAGTTACCATCTCATAAAATTTGTAGTAAGTAGACATCTAAATACTTACTGCAACTTGTCATTTCCGTTGAAATTGACGAATATGCCAGCATAGACTGCGCTGATGGATAGAATGACGCAAGCGAGTGCGACCGTAGCGAACTTATTGACGAACTTGACGCCGACGAACACTACCATGCCCATGATCAGAAGTAGTCCAGTGCCGTACACTCGAAAGTTGTTGTACATTGCTTCAGGGTCCTTTGTGAAGTCACCGAAGATTGACAGCCATGGTGCCATGTATGTCTGATGAAGAATAATTTTTATTAGAACATTTTATCAACGATGTTTATTAGATTTATCGTCTATATAAGTTCAATTTTTTTACAATAAAGAAGGTTTATTGCCAGTTTGTTGAAATATAAGTTATTTGCAAACAAAATATATAATTTAATGTGATTGATAATTAATTAAAAAAACAATTTTTAATCTTACGTAACTGTTATAAATGAATTATTTTCCTGAATTCCGATTATTTATTTACTAATGAATAAAAGAACTTAGTCAAATATAAAGATTTGTTACAAACATACAAGGAAAGAACCTAAGCACACGATTAACTTCTACAACAAAACAGTTTGTAGCCTTATACAGTTCACTGAACGAATTTGCTTTGTTTGTTCCGCAAGAGCCGGCAAAGTAAATAGACTAACAAATACCTTTCTATGCCGGTGGTAAAGACTTTATTCTATTGTTAGGTTAAACCTATTAACGAAGAATTGACGTAAGATAAAGCTATTTTGCTCTGATAACATTTAATTGAGTACAATTGCCTTCCATGTTTCTTAAACGTTTGTATTCTTTTAGTTATTTTTCGCACAATAAATAAGGGAATATCTACAAAGATACATTAATATCTACATTTTACACAAGAGTAAAATTATTCCGCAAAATTATTTATAGGAAATGTGGCGAATCGAAGCAGCATAAAATAGAAATGCTGATTCCTTTTACCGAGAATACCTAGTCAAACGAACCTGTCTTGATTCAGTTATTAAATGTTTCGATAAGACTTTGTATAAATTACAAATTCTTAGCTGCTTTGAAAGATAAAACATAATAACAGTAATGCATTATAAAATTCCTGGAATTAATTTAAGTTTAATTCAGCTTTTCAGACAGGTACAGTTTTGTATATGTATTTTGTTCTTCTTTGTTTAAAGAACAAAATACAGCTTTGAGAATCAATCAACCCTCTAGTTATTGAGTACTAGTGTCAGGCTCTATCAGCCCATTACTGAATAAAGCCCCGTCTCCCGGACTTCCAAATGTTTCTGTGGCTTGTCCAGCTCATCTTGCTACCTATATCCGTAACTTGCTTGCAACAACTTTACAAAACAAAAATCTGACACGAAGTCCACAATCTTATTTAGAAACCTATTTTCCAGGCGTCAATTTACAGTTAATAGTTTTTTAATACAATATATTTAAATGTAGCAAAATAGATATGGATAAAAATATTTAACAATGTCAAGTCCATAGCAATAGAAACTATTCAAGCTAGCGTACGAATAGTGTATCTTGTACGAGTTACATTTGGGCGGTCTTCGTCCCTGCTGTGAACTACGGTCTGGCTCCCGCCTCTCTTGTGTAACTTTTTTATATCAACAAGACTTATGTACCTATGTATTTAGTGGTAACTATGTACATAGAGGCAGATTTGAAGCTGTTATAAATATCATTAACCCTTTCACAGTGCCGCCAACAGACACAATAGTAAAACAATGCACGTGTACCATATATGGTACACTGCACTGGGAACGTGTTAAATATTTTAATAGCTATAAAAAATATTTAAAAATGTCAAGTCCATAGCAATAGAAACTATTCAAGCTGGTATGAATATTGTATCTTGTACGTGGGTTATATTCGGACGGTCTTAAGGCCGATTTACACATCGACAAGTAGGTACAGTAGCGAGGTAAGTAGTAAGTTGTCGATTAAGTTGATTTAAATAGATCTCCATCCTATTTTTTGGCGAGTTAAGTAGGCGAGACGCGAGAGAGGAAGCTACTTCGTACGAAACTCGCTACTGTACTTGTCGATGTGTAAATCGGGCTTAAGTCCCTGCTGTGAACTACGGTCTGGCTCCCGCCTCTCTTGTGTAAGTTTCTTATATCAACAAGACTTATGTACCTATGTATTTAATGGTAACTATGTACATAGAGGCAGATTTAGATGCGAAGTATGTAGCTATGTGTTAGATGTATGTTTGTCAAATATAATGTTTGGAGTTAGAGCTTTATTGACTAATTTATTATGCAACTTAGCTTATATTGAATATTTATTAGTAAGTAATAGTTGTAGTGAGAAATGTATAGTAAATAATCTGTAAGTTTTAGCTAAGGTAGGTAGTGATTAAGTATTTTACACTATCTTGAATCTCAAGAATTTTTCAATGTTATCTTCATCCTGCGACTGAGTAATCAAGCGAAAGTTCCATCAAAATCGGTTTTCCTTACCCAAAAAACTGACATACAGAAAAAAATAGAACTTTGATTACAGACACTGTAATTTTATTTATATAGAAAAAATGACAAATTAAATGCTTTTAGTTAACATTTCTAATGTTTTATTCGCTGGAGTAATCTTTAATCTTCATCGCAATGAGTCTTAGACATAGACAGAAAGAGAGAGCTTATAAGGTATTTTAAAATAAAAAACATGTCCCATGAATTAAAATGATAATGAGAGGGCTTTGTATTTAAATAGTTTTTTAAGGACTAATGTTTTAGGAGATAAGGTTTTATTTATCTTAAATACTATTTGGGTCCTTTTTATATGAATGTAAGAACGATAATAAAGTAAAACACATGGTCTTTGTCGGTGTGTTTTATAATAAAGACTATTTTAATTATTACGCTGCTTTAAAGATAAAATTATAAGTAGAGACTGAACCACGACTGAATTCTACTACAAACTAAACACTTTTTGTAGTTCATGATAATAATCAGTAAATTTAGTAGAATAATCACTTGTTGAAATCAATCCCACGGTCCCACTTACAATTTATTCCAATAAATTAGTTACGTAAGACCAACAAGGAGATAGTAAGATTGGTAGGCTTAGAAGAATAGTACATAGAAGAAACTTACCAAAACAATTTCAACAGCTCCGACAATATACATAGCAGCTGCAAGCGTAGTACCGGTGTAGAAGAGCATCCCCACAGCACCACCGCACTCAGGACCAAGCGCTCGACCGATCATGAAGTACGACCCGCCGGCCGGTACCACGCCATTCGTTGCGATCGCAGACATCGATATAGCCGTCAGCATTGTCTGCGAATACAACAACTACTTACTTATCTGAACGAGCAATCTATGTTCCACATTTTATATCGAACAACTTTTTATTACTGGCCTTTTTTATAAGAAGATTGTCTCAACGTTCAGGCTGCGGTCGGCAACTTTTGTTGGGATCGTAAAATGCGGGATTTTTAATCCGTTAATAAAACTTATTCGTATGCGGACTAAGAATACGTAATGTTACCCTGTTTTATATATGTTGCCTGAATAATACCTTTACATACAATATTAGTAAGGAAAGTAAACCTTAACCAATTAGTTTTGCCAGGTGTGTATAAAAACGTGGCATTTGTGTCTGATGCGAGACAGTCATGTTGGACTATAAGATGAATAGACCTGTATTTGCACCATTCTCGTCCTGTCGGAGCCACGATAAATTAGGGAAGCGTAATATAATTGTAAGAAAACGAAAAATCTAATCCAGCCCTTCACCAGTAAAGGCGTAAGGGAAATCGTACATATGAATTGTAGTGTTACATAATAAGGCCACGCAATGGGCGATGCAGTAGTCTAGAGATTTTTGTTTACTACACACAGTTTGCCGTCCCGTGTGTCCTTGAACAAGGCTAGATGCCGTAAGTTCACACTAATCCGATAAACAACTTAACTTTAGAATTTATTAAAGAGGTTTCACGCTTAGTTACAAATATAATAATCTAGTTACCGAGAGAGTAATCAGGTTAGCGTCTAGAAAATTTAATAAGCCGTCGACAACTTAAATTAGATAAGTTGTAAGGATCGAATAACATTAGGAACGGCTCCATCAATGTAGCTATAAACGGAACACGACCGGCCCCGGGGAAATCCGCAACAATAACGTAATCAAGAGGAAATATAGGCTACGCTAGTAATATAATGTCTGAATGATAAGTTATATTTATACTTTTTGTAATATTATATTAGCTTTTGTTGGATGTGTATTGAAATTATTTTATGTATTACGTGATTGGGATTGGGTAATAGATATTATATGAGAAGAGAGGTAGATAAGTTTCGTAACTGATATACATGATTAACTAGCTGCTGTCTATGGCTTCACTCGCGTCTATGTATTTGGCTTTGCTTGGATACTAAATATCATTGTTTTCACTAAAGGAATAACAAATGTCCTATCTAAACTTCTACAACATATTTCACCCTTTAAGAAGTGAATTGAATTCCGTAAATTGATTTTTCTATCGTGTGAAATTTTATGCTTCTAATTTAATAAAATGATTTATTTTCTGTCAACTGAACGTCCGTACTTTCAAGTTGCTAACCCCTGCAATTTGGGCTGTGCGACTCATGCTTTAATATCACCCGACCCAATTTTTGGTGAAAACCTCGGTATATTAACAATTGGTTACTTTAAACATATCAACTCAACTTACCGTACAACAACAAGTAAGGACGATCAGGAATCCTTGTATAGCACCCGCAGTACCAACGACCCAAGTCAGACGAATGAACAGAATGACACCGAAGATATTCTGTATACAGGGCAGGTAGACGCCGATGAGCGTGCCCATACGCGCTGGTGGTGCCGGCTTGGCGTCAGGGTCGGCGGCTGACGCTGTTGGGATCGTGTTGGAGTAGTTCGCCAGAGATGTGAGGAAGGTCGCCGCTCGTGGACGGTCTTCCAGTTCGTCCTGTTGACAAAGAAATATGAGTTTTATGTGATAAGCATTGTTAAATAATAATACTTCTAAACTAATATTATAAAGAGGTAAAGTTTGTGAGATTGTGACGTTGTAGATCCAGAGATTACCCCCTGGTAATCTCTGGATCTACTTACTAAACCGATTTACAAAATTCTTTCTATGTTGAATAGTCCATTTATCGGGGAGTGTCTTAGGCTATATATAGTATCACGATATGACTAAGAGGAGTGGAGCAGTAATGAAATATGTTTAAAAACGGGAAGCGTTTTTTCGCAGCCTAACGAAGTGGGCTTGGGGCAGCTAGTTAAATCTACTTTCCAAATAGTGTTATTATGGAAATTAAATTGAATTTAAAAAGTGTGAATATACCCGAGCAATCAGAAGACGATACAAATAATATTCGACCAATTTAGATGACGCTGTACAATATTCGTTGTTTATACTCATGTAACGTGAGCGTAACATAATAAGATTATAGGTCTTTTAACATAACTTTATTTAACATAACCTAGGATAATAAGTAAAACAAAATACTAGTGTCAAACTGTCATTTAACATAAGATATTACATTAGGAATACAATTTCTAATGTTGCGTGAGGGACAAGCGAGTTAGAAACATACGAATATGTAACCAAACCACGTATACAACGTGAAATACGTTTAACTACATAAGTAAAAAGAAGGCTTGAGGAGATCCCTGAGGGAATGTTTTTTACGAACTAAGGTACGATTTCCACCGAGCGCAGCGCGTCGGAAAGCATTTCAAGTTTACCAAAGTAAATTGAGCCTTGTAAACAGTACTTAAATTTTATTTTTGCGTGGCAACTGATCGCATCCGACACGCTGCCACGGCATACGTACGCGTTTTATCCTCCATGCAAAAATGAAATTTAAGTACTGTGTACAAGGGCTCAATTTCCTTTGGTCAACTGAAAATGCTGTACGACGCGCTCCGTTCAGTGTAAATCGTATTTAAGTTTAAGTCAAGGTTACGTAATTACAGTCTGGAATACGCCTCTTGTACTATCGCAATCACGAAAGCTGTTATGATAAAGTTAACAAGACTGATGTCCTTATGATAGCGCGTTCGTTGCGGTATATTTTTGTTTTGCTTATTAATATAACTTATTTTAGGAGAATTATCTTTGTTTTTTTATGAAAAAAGAAAGAAAAAATTCGAAAAATCTGAAGCGTATTTACATATTTCATTGTATACGTCTTTTGCCGTTTGCCCATGGGGCTAGACTACGGAGTACCAAGTACAAGAATCTTTACAAACCGGCACTTCATAACCCGTGGTGAACCTATTTATTTTAGAATTATTTAAATATAATCTGACTGATATTGTGTAAGAGGTTTCAGTATTTGTATAAGTATAGAAACATAGTTACTTTAGACTTTACTTTGGGTTAAAATCTTTTCAAAAAGACTACTATCTAATACCTAATATAACTTTGTGAGTTAAAATTATATTTGTAAGATCTTTTATTCATCAAGCTTTTAATATTAATAACTAGCTTGAAATATTTGTATGGCTAGGTACTGTGAATAACTGAAGAAATGAAACCGAGTTAAAGTTTAAAGTGCAAGCTTTAAGCTTCAGAAGCAATTACTTTAACGAAAAAGTTTTTAATTTATGTTTCTGAAGATTTGTTGAAAAGTTACACTTTTTTATTTTAAACACGAAATATAGAACTTTTTATCAAGAATTACAAAATAGTTTTGTTTAATATTTTAGGAAAAGCTCAGCAATTTATTAATGGTATTTACGTCACGTATATGAAATGAATTTAAAATTATGATTTACATCCAACATAGGAGTTTGAAATGCTATGGATTCCACGAGCCGAGTGCTGAGTGCCGAGTCAGTGAAACGAGATTTAGTATGTCGACAAAAGGTCGTATTTTATTTACGCGCCATTTGCATCGTGGGCACACAGCGCTCGGTAATGTCGTTTCAATCGTATATACGTACATGTGCGAGGAATGTACGCTGTTCAGTGTTTCCCTAGAGGCTGTAAGTTTAAATCAAGATTTAAATCACGTAAGAGCTGTTCCAATGAAAGAGTTACGACTAAGAATAGCGAGTTTCATTGAAATAAATTTGTGAACGTATTCGTCTTTATTAGTTTTATTTTTTATGAATGAAATTACTTATTATCGTGGTACGTGATTGAGATGAGAAATGTCAGTTGATTACACAGTGACATATTTTGCTCGTCACCTATATTTACGGTCAGATTAACCCCTAACCGTTTATAATTACGTCACAGGAAATATTTTGACGATAGTCCTCTTCTTCAATGCAGTGATGTAGGATGCTTACGGATTGATGGGGTAGTCTTTTCTCCACTTTTTATTTCGCAGGGATAAGGTATAAAAGTTAAACAATTTTTTACGGATCCTTGGTTATGAGGTAGGGTATATCACTACCTCATGTCTATTATGTGCCAAATTCTGTGTATATATCTGTATATCGTCATGTCATGCACGATCAAAAATGATTAGGTAAACGTACCAAAATGTTAAAATGGTGACTCCTAATTAATATTATATTCAAACTAACATTAATTTATAAAATAAAGTCAAATGAAGTCACAAGTAATTTATTACTAGAGCTGTTTTCCTATTTGTTTTCATTTGTTCCAACGCCATTATTCAGCACTTTATTTCGTGTCCGGGTGGTTCTCTGTTGAAATCGCAAACGTAATGAAGTCCTTTGTTCGTCTAGAGATTGTGAGGTTTCACAAAGTCAGCTAAGAGTTGAGCCCTTTACATATTATTAACTTTTAACGACAGAAATTTTGTCTCTTATATTATCTTAGTTATACTGACGACCTCTGTGGCGAAGTAGCTGCTACGCTGAGGTCTTGAGCTAGGTTTTCTCTCAGTGCAAATCTTTGTGTGCATGAACACGAATGTTTGCATTGGTCTCGGCGCATTCTATGTATGATATTTATGTATCTAAAAAAAATGCTGTAAAGGTATGTTTATCAGCAATTTTGAACTCATATTACACGCTCTACTTAGTTTGGGAGAAGAAGGCTTCTGTCAAGAAGATTAGTGTGAATGTGTGAAGGGTATGTATACTGATGAATGAAGACAAAACAAAGCAGGGTTGTACATGTCAGCCTACTTCCATAGCAATAAAGCATGAATTTATACTTATCTTATTAAATAATGCTAAAGATTGCATATAGATACATATGTATATGCAATATGTAGCATTATTTATTAATCCGTATTGTTTGTATGTTCTCGATTACTTTGTTCGTAGAAGGAATTAATTGCTTTCAGTTATGTAATGCTTGAAACTCGCAATTTCATCTGTAATACCATATTAACCGAGTTTCCCTTTGTGTGTCTTGTTGTATTTGGAATATAATTGGAGTATTGTTAGACTATAATTATTTCTTTGAAGCGCTTTGAAACATTAGACATTGTAGCAACTTAAAGCAATGTATGTAGTATCGGGTTAGTGGGAACTATGCTTAACAACGTAATTGCATTGCATGTAGGTATTTGGTTACATGTGTATATAGTCCTTATTTGTTGTGTATTTTTGTTATATAAAAAGCAGGTGCATTTAAGTATATTAGAGTATGTAGAGTCATTGTGGTTTATAAATTTTATTTTCTTTCTTTCTTGCTGTGGATTCTTACAGGGATTATACCGTGCTACTCATTTTCTCGTTACATAAGTAGGTACGAGTAGAAATCACATATAAAAACATAGCTGAGGAAACACTTTTTCTGTAGCTTTAAAAACGGAGAACATGCTAACTATCATTCACAAAAATTGTAGTAAAAAATAAATAAAAACAAGCATTATTTCTGCTTTACGCTTCCATTCTACGTTTTACTTATGTGAATCCCATAAGAAAAACTAGACGGATATAACGGGCGACTGGTCACACCTCAATACAATTGTAAAGGATCATCTGTACAAATATTTTTTGTATCTGTGACAAAATCTTTTATACGTTTTTGCTCTACTTACTGGTTTAATTTTTTTTTGATTGTATAGAAATACCTATGTTCTGTGTAACTAGAAATTACTTTATCAAGGTTTATTTATAATCGGCTTTAGATACAAGTTGACGGTTCTCTATTGGGTCGAGTTTTAAAAGGAGGGTCATTGATGTATATTTTGCTTCAACCTCGTGGTTTTATCCTTTAAATGCAAATTATAAATAATTATTCTTGACCATTCGCATTTTTTTACTAGGTTACAATGACAATACTAATTTTTATACAGTTTAACAACATTGCTTATTGCCTATTCCTAGATGAGCAGGTCCAAAATTAGTATCCAAAACAAACAGACTAGGCATCTAAATTATCTATATCCAAAAAAAACAAAACATAAATACCAATGACAGAACAAATAAATATATTTCTTTCAAGACTATACATTCGCCAGATAAAATTATTTTTCCAAGAACGAGATCCACTTAAGGCTAGTGAGGCTGTTATTGAAACTCTCACATTGATTTCGGTGAAGCATTCGGTGGAAACCTTGTAGTGAGTGCGGCCTCCGCTAGAGGGCGCTTAGCGGTGCTTAGACAACGAGGTCGGCTCGACTATCCAATATCCGACGGATATAGGTACGATGAGATTATTAACGTTTATTTTAAACGCATAAATATTACAGATATTATTAGATTTTCAATAAGACGTGACGTCTAATTGGTTAGTATTTTGTAATTAAAATTTCAAAACCGAATTTAGAGCGTTGATTCTATATTTTAAGATTAGACACATAATTTTGTTGAGTAAATGGATTATATTTAAAGTTAAAACCAATTTAATAAAGCCAAATTTCTGACATTGTTTTGAACCCTCTTAGAAAATACACTTTTTTAACTTCAAATCTTATAGGAAATATTAGAGTTACTAAAAATATACAATATTTTAAATTTATCAAGTCAAACTTCTAACCTGGAATGGAAAGAACTTTAATGTCTTCCAAGTAATCTAACAATAAGATATAAAACGAGTGACTGCTTCTCTGTTCCGTAAATTACAACTGACGAGTAAATAATGCCGTTGTTCCCGCGCATCAGCTTGCCTTTGTAATTTATGTAAATAGTTTATAACTAAGACAATAAACTTTATATGAATGAAACAAGTTCAACTATGACAAATCTAAGCAATATTACGAGTAGTTAAACCGACTCCAACCAGAAACTTGATCATAATACATAAGCTACTTCGTTTACATAAACATTTTTCTGGGTGTTTTCTATGTATGATATGTATGTATTTACAAAAAAAATAAGTATTTACGTATGTTTATCCGTTGTCTAGTACCCATAGTACAAGCTTTGCTTAGTTTAGGACTAGATGGCGTTGTGTGATTGTGAGAAATATTAATTTATTAATTTTACAGAAATGTTATAGGTATGTTTTTATATAAAAACTAAACTACTGAACCTATATAAGAGATTTTAATGGGACCGATCTCTTTTATATATTTCATTTTAACAAATCGCTTCTTAGCTGTCGAAGTTATCAAGTAACAAACATTAAAAAATATGCAACCGAATGGAGAACCGCCTCTTTTTTGGAGTCGGTTAATAATACTATAATAGGCGTAACTGGATTAATTATGAATGGCATATTAATCATAATCTGAGTAATGTGTATCGTACAAAGTAAATTGCGTAACTCTCTGATGTAATTAAACGTATTACAATTTGGTATGCGAACGTTTCTACTCTACGTATTATTATGAGATATTGGATTAATTTACAAACAATTTTGTGACTTTGAATTATTTCAAATACAATACGTGCTTAATAAAGAGAGCCTTTCTGTGTGTATGTGTTTACCAGCCAATGCAATACGACTTTAAGTTATAACACAAATAAATTGTATATGTACGTTTCAAAACATCTAAGCTCAAATGTAATGTGCGATCTATATCAGATTGTTCTGAGTTGATGTTTTTGGTGTCTTGTAAATTGATGTTTAAAAAAGTTCCCGCGAACCAGGGCATTATCCTTAGTGAAAGTTGTTGCCCAAGGGATGGCTATATGGCTATTTTTTACTTATTTGGTAAATAATTTACAATGAATAAAGTCTCGTGGTTTTCTTATGCGCCAAAAAAATTGAAAAAACCAATTGTAATAGTACAAAAGTTGTTCAACAACAAACTAATATAATTTTATTTTACAAAATCTTTAACATTCGCGCCTTATTCCTTTACCCGTTCCCCTGTACCACGTTATAGTCAAACCTTGATAAAAATTCTATTAGCATCGTTCATTGACACTATATACGTAATAGCAACAGTCACGATGTTCGCAAATGGTGCGTGAATTATATAAGAGATTGCACACCTGGATAACTCTATGGTTCATGGTACAGGGTGTGACCTTTTCTCTACTGTATAAATTTTATTTAGGATTATATTCATCGCGTAAAGTTATCTACGTTACCGTTTTATGTAAATATACATCTTGATTGTACTCAAATATGAATGTATTTTTATACGAACTTTTTTAAGCTCTCACATTTTTTTTTCGCGTAAATTTTATTTTACATAATTTTGCTTTTGTGTTTGAGGGTGGTTTTATAAATATTATAGACATTTTTACTATATTACTCAATTTTAATATTTTCAGAACAGATTTTATTTTCTTTAAAGCTAAAAATTATTGTTGAACAATGATGTGCCGTAATAATTTTATAAATCGTTAAATTAATAAGTACTAAGATTTGGTGCTTTTAATGATTTATTAAGGATAAAAATACCGTACGTTTTATTAGTTTCAAACAATTTGTAATAAATTTTATGAAATAAAGTATTTTGAAGTTTGAAGTTTGAAGTTCACCACTACGAATCTTTGCTATGAGCATATTGCTCATGCTAAACATGCTCACGGTAGAATATTTTGCTTATATTTAACCACAAGAGTTTAACCTCTACGAAAACATTTGCATCAGAAATGCAACGAGCGAAGCGATAAATTCAAACCAATAGCGCAAAAGATTGAAGAGCTACGAGCACAGTAACAAGCTACGAACCTCTACGAGGTAGCTACGAGCGCTACGAGGGCTCTACGATCTATACGGGTCATCGACAACACATACGCGCTCCGCGCTCCGTAATACGTTCCTAACTCGATTTCAATAAGGCGTTCCATTTATTCCGTTTCCTCCACGAATACCCTTCTTAAATTGGCATGCCTAAATGTTATCTTTTATAATATTCGCTCCAGTTGAACGTATTTACACATGGCTGGGTATAACCTGAATAAAAAATGTAGGTATGAATATTACATACGAGCACGGTCAATGATAATTAGCAAGAAGATTTAACGAAACGAACCAACTCAGTTATGATTTTTTAATTCAGAAATTTCCTTTGGGATTACGTTGTGAGAGTGATTAAATGAATTAGTTATTAGGTATTATCTTTTGCGATAAAAACAGTGAGATATAGTAAGACATAGGTAAACGAAGGAACAGGTAAAAGCTATTACGTGTACCATACCTAATGAAGTTAATAAGAATTTATATCGGCCATTAGGGCAATAAAAATTCTAAAAGATAATGCCTGTTAGCACATTGTACCTACTTAATTATGTACGTATTATGTAAGTATTATTGAAAGACTGAGCTAACTTAGATTTTACCTCAAATTTTGGCTTTAAAAATGTTAAGTAACTGTTTTTAATATTTTTGCTATGACTAGATATACTCGTAGGCATCTATAAGATTTCAACTTCTAAACTAGTGGTATAGTTATTAAAAGTGAGAAAATGATGCTCGTATGTTTCTACTGAAAGCATTAGCATAGATATCTAAATACATCCATATCTTTAAATGGAGAACGACTTAGGGTCGTAGCACATATAACGTAACGTAAACGGATCGTCACCGTATCAACTCGAGCCGTTCAGTATTATTTGTATAAAACTCCTTACTGCAACGCACACTAATCGGAATCGTAACGTAATCGGATTTTCGACGTTTGACACCGAGGAAAAAGGCGAGGCGGTGCCGATTTGTTTACGTTACATTATATGTGCCACGACTCTTACCCGCCTCTACTGTGAAAATATTCACCAATACACAAACACACGTTTACAAACCATTTTTAGATTATGTTATTCCTAAGTACTGGCCCCTAAAACTAGAGGGTCAGAAGACCCAAAGCATTAACTTCACTAGAGTATGTAACGTCTACAAAATAAATTCTCTTCAACAAACTGAGGCCATAACTTTCTCAGGACTTTTACGAGAGACGGGAATTGCTGAATAAACATTTAAATGAGTGTACCTTAAGATACATGCCACGTTTGCGTGAAGTAACCTCTCACGTTCGTATTAGTGGGCATTAAACTGTATATTTACATCTATTTATAGCTGTTTAATATCGGTCTAATATTATCCGTGTGGTGACGGAGTAAGAATACAGTATGTCACCACCCCATCTCATCCCATGGGTGTCGTAAAAACCGACTAAGGGAATAACCGCAACTACTATCTTTACAAAATAAAAAGAAGGAAAACTTGAAATTAAACCCTATACCAACCCGTCTGGCCAGCGTGGTATTAGTAGGCCAAGTATCCCTACGTCACGGGAGGAGGCCCGTCCCTGCAGTGAGACATTAATAGGCTGTTATGATGACATCTATTTATAGCTTCAAATAGCGCTTCTGGGGGTTCTAAACTCTAGTATATCAATGAAGTCAGTCAGGGCTACAATTTTATATATGACTAGCTGATGCCCGTGGCTTCACCCGTATTGAATAGGTAGCTTAAATCTTATTCTACACCCTAAACTACCTATATTCCAAATTTCATTAAAATCCATTCAGTAGTTTTTGCGTGAAAGAGTAACAAACATCCCTCCATCCTTGGCTTAGCATAGCTTGTTATATTAATATCGCCTGTAAGGTTATTTCTATTAATACCTGCTTGAAAATCGATTATCTGTAATAATTTTGTACTTATTTATTTATTTCACAGGCTTAGTAATTTATATACAACTAGCTGACCCGTGCCCACTTCGTTGGGCGACTATTACTGCTCCACTACTATTAGTCATATCGTGATACTATATAGCCTATGACACTCCCCGATAAATTGTCTATTCAACAAAGAAAGAATTTTTAAAATCGGTTCTATAGATCCAGAGATTACCCCCTACAACGTCACAAACACACAAACTTTACCTCTTTATAATATTAGTATAGATCATTAAGTACACATTTCTCATCTCATCATAATAGCCCATTCATGTCCCACTGGAGGGACGGCCTCCTCTCGTGACGGATGGATACTTGGCCTACTAATACCACGCTGGCCAGACGGATTGGTATAGGGTTTAATAAGACCTAATCTTAGCATTCCATTGATTCTCCGTGCGGGTGCCGGGTCCATCGCGTGATAGAGGGCGGAACACTGGCGTAACAGCGTCTGGGACTTACGACCCAGATGTAGGTTTAAGGAGGCCCCCTTACAACGCGTTAGCGGTCACCTTCACTGTCTTCCATGTTCCGTCCTCTACCTATCCAAATTTGGTAGGAACCTAACAATGCCGTTTTGGACATTCGTGATAGTAGAGAGCTTACTGAAGTTCTCGGCAGTCCTAGTGCTTTTAATAGATTGTAGAGGGATTTAGCTGGTGTACCCCTCGCACCTATTTCCACGGCATACAGAGTAACCCTATAGCCATTTCTGGTTATCTCATTTGTCAAGTCAAAGTATTTATTTGTCTTAATTGCGTGGTCTTTAGGGATGTTAGTTTCCCACGGTACCGTGAGCTCAATAAGTACTACACGCTTTTTCAATTTTGAGTAGAGGAATAAGTCTGGTCTCAACGGCGACACGCAGATATCCTCCGGGATTTTGTAGTGTGTTTCATACGTGTCAACCAGTAGAGTCCAATCGTCTGCCGGACTCAGGACCGAAAAAGGCTTGTAGGTGGTCTTTTTAGTAGTGCCTTCCTTAACAAATTGGATGTTTTGTCTTTCATTCGTAGTCAGTCCTTTTCTAGCTCTGGCAATCGACAGACTCACTGCCTCGCGTATAATCCCTAATACTTTGTCGTGACGTTGCGAGTAATGACCCCTATCCAAAAGCACTTTGCAGCCTACCAATAAGTGTCTTGCCGTACCAATTTCTTTGCCACATTCTGTGCATTTTTTGTCCGTGGCTTTTCCCCATCTTACAAGATTGCTTTGATCGGGAAGAGTCAATTGAAAGGCGTTGAGGTAGAATTTAAGTAATGCTGGTGACCAGTCGTAAAGCAAAGTGCGCCACTTCAAGGCTAAAGGTATACAGTAGTCCCCTAGAGTAACCTATTCATTTTGCATTTCTAGGTTCATTGCGTGCACTCTGTAGCTGTTATTCTCATCTTGGTTTAAGAAAGATTTTATAATTTCTTTGTCCGATTGACTTTGTCTTTTCTTCATGATTTCAAGTTGAAGATTGACTTCAAGTTTTCCTTCTTTCTATGTAAAGGTATTATTCACAGATAGTCCCTTAGTCGGTTTCTACGACACCCATGGGATGAGATGGCGGGTGACATATTGTATTCTTACTCCGTCACCACACGGATATTATTCATAACATTTCTCATCTATCGGCTACTAATGAATCTCCTTGACTTGGCCATAAGCTCACTGTGTCAGAGACCTCTCTGTCGTGTTCGGAGTGAAAGTTCGCTTATTTAAAACAAATTTCTTTAATTAATACTCTTTAGAGTCAATTGTCTATGTAGTTTTAGGAGTCGAAAAAACAGAATGTTAATACCGATTATAGTTTTTGATACCGTGTGGCGACGGAGTAAGAATACAATATATCACCACCCCATCTTATCCCATGGGCGTCGTAAAAACCGACTAAGGGACTATCTGTGAATATTACCTTTCCTTTACACAGAAAGGAGGAAAACTTGAAATTAAACTTTACCAAACCGTCTGGGCAGCGTGGTATTAGTAGGCCAAGTATCCCTTCGTCACGGGAGGAGGCACGTCCTTGCAGTGGGACATTGATGGGCTGTTATGATGATAGTTATTGATGTAACAAAGATTAATCATCCTTCTCTCTCTTTGTGAAGTTGGTAAATAAAGTAAAGTGTCTTCTTATTCCACGCGGAAAGGTATGTGATTCGTTTTCCTAGATCAAAGTTCACTCTAGCATTCAAAGCTTAACTTTAATAGTTGGAGGTCGTTGCATACGCAATAGGCTTATGTTAAACAGACTTGAATTGGAAAATTTTCCATTCCATACAAATGTATGAGATCAAGCTGTTCTAACAATTCTTGATGCTAGGTTCACTAACAGGTTATATTTGGAATTTTAATTTATACGGACGGATCGGTGATATTAGATAGAAATTTAACCAATTTTACATCAAAAGTTTAGGTACTTATAACTAGAAAAATAGGACAGCTAGGACTCGAACCCCGTCTCTGGACTATACGCGTCCAGCGCCATAGCCACTGGAAATACATGGTGTCAACAGTCACATATAATATGGTGTCATAAAAACCGACTAACAGAAATATTTATTTATTTATTTAAAAACCAAACTTACAGCTATCATTACAGACTAACTAATGCGATAGAGTAGTTACACTTAATAAACATACACATATCCAAAACATCTATGACTACTTATTAAATTACTAACATCACAGAGTAAAATTAAATAATTAAAAAAATAAACCTAAAAATACTATTCACTTATGTTACAGCTGCACACCCAATATGCGGCTTGTGCCAATTCTTTGTGTGTGCATGCAAACAAATCTACATGTTCAGCGATAGTGTTGAGCGTGCGCAACGCGCGCGTCAGCGGCGCTCGCTGCTGCAGATTGGTACGCGCGGACGGTACCACCAACAGCGGTGGACAAAGGGTGAATAAAATTGTACTTAGTCTCAGAAGAAGACCCTTGCTGTGGAACATTTATGGGTTGTTATGGCAATTACTATATGATTTCTTACGTCTACTTTGAGTATATGACATGTCACTGACGACGTGTATCCTACTGACTAAGTACGGTAGTACTACGGTAAAACGGCAAGTAACTTGCAAATATAGTATAATACAAGATTTGCTTAGTTTGGGACTAGGTGGCGCTGTGTGAATGTGTGAGGATTATTATTTATTTATTATTTATAGTCCTTCTCTGATTCTCTCTTACATAAGGACTCATAACATAGCCCCCCAACTAGCAAAATTAGTTCTTATAGCTATCTTGAAGACTCTCTTATAAGATACTTGTAGCATACTACAAAGCTGGATTTGGGCGCAGTTATAGGAGCGATTATTATCTTATAACCAACTTATAATATACTTGAGGTAGCGCAATTGCTCCTATAACAATCTGATGTAACACAATTACAAGCACAAATGCTCTTATTAACAATAAAAACAAGTATCTTACTAAAACAATCTTGTTTATAATGCACTAAAGTCTATTTTTTTATCTCGGACACTAAAATGACAACTACAAATGTCAAACGTAAAAATAATGTAGCCAGCTTTTAAGAAACAGTGCTGTCCTGTGTTTCGATTCGTGTTGTAATTATTGTAAAATATTTACGGTTGTTACTATAGTCGAGAACTAAATGGCTTTATCACCTCTAGAGTTAATGTTAGTTGCATGTCATAAAACTATTAGGTTCAATATCGCACAACAAAACATCAGCCAAAGCATGACGCTACTTTGACATATCAGTTCTCCTGTATTATCAAATAGTCGTTAGATATTTATAAAAACAAATAGTAAAGTCAACGTTATTGACTGTTACTAGAGCATATTTTCGGTAAAGCGTTTTAATCTAATGAATTTCTCTCTTTTTTCCTTCTATGTCCATGATCAAATGATAGGGATAATTTCTTGCATGACGTCATTGGCGCATATTTCAATTTAAAGTTTTCGTAATTTTATAATATAAAACAAATTAGGGTAAACAACCTAATCGTTAGAAGTCCTACATATGTTGGCACTTAAGAGTAAAAAGTGAGTGAAAAAAAAGAAAACACTATAGATTATTCAAGTTCAGTATGATTATTCAAGTTAAAATATTATTAATTTAATTTAATATTTTTATCACATTTTACTTATTTCATGTATCAACATAGCAACAGTAAATTTATCAGAATCTTTTTATTGGCATTAGTGCTAATAATATTTATTTAATACTATTCAATCACATATAATTTTCTTCCAAAATTAAAAGAGAATGCAGTTCTTGTTATAGATAATGCACCGTACCACACCAGGAAACTGGAGGCGTTACCTACCTACTTCAAATTGGTGTAAAGAGCAAATACGAAATTGGCTACAATCAAAAAATATTCATTATGAAGAAACAATGTTGAAATGTGAATTAATCCAAATTTCCAAAAAGCACAAAAAAGTCTATGAGAGTTCTGTTGTTGATGAGATGGCTGCTGCACAGGGTGTCACAATTATGTGACTGCCCTCTTACCACTGTGAGCTCAATCCAATAGAATTAGTGTGGGCTCAGGTAAAGGGACATGTCGCAAAGAATAATAAAACTTTCAAGTTGAATGAAGTACGAAGTCTTTTTAAAGAAGGGCTTCTTCAAGTGACCCCTCAGCGGTGGCAAGACTGCGCTATGCAGTCAGTTATTCAACTCGAAGACAAAATGTGCCAATTGGGTCATATAGTCGACGACATAACAGATAGATTCACTATAGAAGTAGGTGACGACTCAGATGATTCCGAATATTCAAGTAACGAATCCATTTCTGATTAAAGATTAATTGTACAGCCAAATAAAAATAAATTATGTACCAAAAATAAATTTTGTTTTATTTAAGTACCTGAGTTTAAAATTAGAATTTGCACATTTAATATTATTATTTCCAAAAAACTGTATAAAATTTAATTTATCGTTACCTTTTGATAGGGGTGGTACATCACTACATAAATTGCACAAAAAAAAGGTAACAGTAATGATATTTTAGTATTCGAGATTAAAAAAACAGCCTATAGTCTCTATTTACCGTAATCGGCGGAACTAACCTATATTTTTATCGGTAAGTACCGGCTGTATCGCATCACTATTTATTAGTTGTAAAAAACAGGCAACACATGAAATGTCATTTTAGTGTCTGAGATAAAAAAATAGACTATAGTAATATACTTAGTTTTTAGTTATAAGTAAAGTTTTAAAAACCGAAGGAGGTAGGTATCTTTTGTTATTTCGGCAGTTAATTGCTCCGAGTTCTTTTGTGATTGGATTAAATAAAACGAATACCGTAAGTACACTTTTTCTTAATAAAGTAGTAATATATTGTACCTAGTATTTGTAATGATGTACGTGAACGGAAGTTGGGGGAACTCATTTTTACTGTAAATATCTACCATAATTTGGTTAGATTTACAACGCCCCTCGAAAATTAGCACTTAGTAATAATGTTGTAATAATTTTATTTCATCAGTTTATAAGAACATGCGCCATGTTCTAAAATTGCTCTGCATGAAGCGCTTTATAGAACCATTATAGGTAAAATAGTATTTGTAGCAGTTTTAGTACTGATAACTTTCGCCTCCATTTTAAAACAAAATAGGGTTCCCTGAAAATGTACACTAATCTTTGAATTACTTTTTGAATCGTATTCAAATCGAGGCGTTGGAGGATATTTTTTAAGCATTTAATTAATTCGTTATGCCAATACAGTCCTGGATCGGAGATTTTAATATTCAGCACTTCTTTGTTGGTACGTAATAATGTCCGTGCATACTTATGTAAAACATTTCCTAACCTTATGTTTAAAATAGTAGATAGGTCATTCAGGTCTAGGTGGGGTATATTAAATTTTATTGCCCAACTTTGCATATCTTTAAGCAATTCATGATTTTGTTCATAGTCAGTGATTTTTTCCTCATCGACATCGAAATGGTATTCTTCTTTCCGATAATCACTTTCTTCACAACTATTATTTTTTTTCGACATCGAAATGGTGTTCTTCTTTCCAATGGGTCTATCGAAACCGCGTCTATTTCCCACCGAACAACTCTATGACGAGGCCCAAGTACTGACAGTACGTCAACTGTATATAATGTCGACTGTTTTAAAACAACACTCCAACTTACCCGACGAAAGAAGACAACGTATTGCATCTAGCAGGCGACATTATGCAGTATGTGAGAAAACCTCGACAAATTCCACCTTTGCGCAAAGGTTTTACCCGTATCGTGGCGGAATGTTATTTAATAAATTAAATAGAATGATTTCTATTGCAAACTGTAGCAAAAGGGAGTCCAAAACAAAAATTAAAGAGCTCCTATTTAACCTTAATTACAAGGAAACAGAAGAAATTCTAAAAATAATAAAGTGAATATACATAATGACATATGAAATAACGAATACACAAACAAAACTGGGCATGAAACTGCACACAAGTGTACATATACACAACACACACATACACCCACACACACGCGCGCACACACGCACACATACACCCACGCACACGCGCACACACACACACACACACACACACACACATACACCCACACATATATATATATATACATTCGCAGTCATAGACTCGCACACAAACACATTAAAACAGAAACAAATAATATATCCACTAACCACTTGCCACAGAAAGGCACACAAAAATGTTTAATGAAAACTATGTATGTGGGGCCTGGGGCTCTAAAATACAAGTCTAGGCTTAGTTTGGACCCCAGATCTCCCACAAATTACACTTCCACACTTGGAAACCATGTTATCATCGTTATTAATATTTAATAATGTATACATACTGTGTTAAGTAATTTGTGGAGATGAATTAAATGATTTTTGAATTTGAATTGAATTTTGAATGTTGAACTTCTTCACTTTCTGCGGGGATAAGGGTGCAAAATTAATATTCTTGATTGCAGACCCCTCTGTCAGTTTGCTCAAGATGAAGAAGTGAACAAAATTTCTGATGTTTACTAATAAAGATTTTGATCTAGTAGCTCGTAAGCTTCTTTGATCTTATAGCGCTCTTATGTGAGTATAAGAAGAGTTATAAAAGTCTCGAGCAAGAACTATAACGGTGCAATCTTATAGTAATCTCAGAAAAGTACGTTACAATATCTGTTCTACTTACAATATGCTACTACTATACCAAAATATTATTCAAGATTATTTAGTCTTACTACAAACAATTATAAGAGACTTATGCTTTAAAGTGTCCTATAAGATACTCTTGCAGCTAACTATAAGACTACCATATAAAAACAAAAGCTCTTACGAATACTTACGCTTGTGAAATGCTATTACTAGTAAAAGTATTCTTGTAAAGGCCATAAGCGTTAGTCTTGTAGCGAACTATAAGACAGATATATAAAAACGGATGCTCTTGAGTATATTATCACTTGTAAAATGCTATTTTAAGTAAAATAGTCTGCAACCAGCTCTTTATAAGAACGTTATTAGTTGAGGTAGACTTATAATCAATCGTTATAGGATTACTTTGCTTGTTGGGGCCCTCATCCTTAATGTGTTCTGACCACAGAAATATTTGTTCTGATATCTATGGTTCTGACGCTAAAGTAGGTAAAGTATTCCTTTATTAGTGGATGAAAAAATATACAGAAAATAAAAATGTCGTCACAATAATCAGTCGCATTCATTATTCAGTCTATCCGCTGCATTTTGCTTTCTAAAGCGTAATTGCATAATTTATCCTCATTAAGAGTTAGCATCTTAATTGAGGATTAAAGTCTTTAATGGCCATGCTTCTCTTGTGTAAAAGCAACAACTATACTGTTGTATAGGTATGCAGTAGGTATCTCTTAAAATATAGGTTGTCACCATGCAATTCATTTCGAGGTTGTCCTAAGTAAAAGCTATCATAACAGCCCGTTAATGTCCCACTGGAGGGATAGGCCTCCTCTCTTGACGGAGGGATGCTTGGCCTACTAATACCACGCTGGCCAGGCGGATTCGTATAGGGTATAATTTCAAGTTTTCCCTTTTTTTATTTCGTAAAGATAATATTCACGGACAGTTTCTTAATCTCTTTTTACGACACCCATGGGATGAGATGGGGTGGTGACATATTGTATTCTTACTCCGTTTCCACACGGAGTTCTCTTCACGATCTCTCCTTTATTAACTCGGTAGAGAAAATAGTGACAAATAATAATAATAAAACCAACATGCAAAAGTTTGATTAGTACAGGGATCTGGAAACCACATTACCACAGAGCTCGTCGATAACTCTTTATTAGCCCGTCTGGGACTGTAGTACTGAATTTCGAAGTTTCGAATAACAATGAACAAATTTCGTCTCTTTATTTAGCCTGAAAACGTTGATATTAATGTGTTTATTAAACATGATAAGTTAACTAACAAATAACGATTATGTTTCAAATTATGCGACATCTATACTTCTATACTAATATTACAATAAAGAGGTATAGTTTGTGTGTTTGTGACGTTGTAGGGGATAATCTCTGGATCTACAGAACCGATTTTCAAAATTCTTTCTGTGTTGAATAGTCCATTTATCGGGGGGTGTCATAGGCTATATAGTATATGACACTCCCTTCTCCCCGTATAGTATGACTAATAGGAGCAGAGCAGTAATGAAATATGTTTAAAAAAGGGACGCGTTTTTTTCGCCGCCCAATAAAGGAGGCACGAGTCAGCTAGTATTACATAAAACCCTTTCAATAACCCACATAAAGTGTCAAAACCGTAACCATGTCAAGGTTTTCTCATCGAAGAAGATAATATACATTGAGATTACATACAAAATACATGTCAGCATGTATATAGTTAAGTCAAAACAAAATACGAGCGCAGATTATTTACGAGCCAGCCGCGTCTAGTTAGAATTGCATAACAATTCCATAAAGTAATGTATTCTCATGTAACTATGTATTATAGTAGGAATAATGTTGGTGAAATAAATCTGTGATAGAGATGAACTAAATTTACTGTTACTTGTAACTACGGTATGCCTTTTACGACGCACTAGTTTTGAATTCTGTAGTAAAGTTACGCTTGACTTGCAGATTGTTTTTGTTGGAACATTTATACATCGTCGTATGGTGACGGAGTAAGAATACAATATGTCACCCCATCTCATCCCATGGGTGTCGTAAAAATCGACTAAGGGACTATCCGTGAAAATTATCTTTACGAAATAAAAAAAAAGGAAAACTTGAAATTAAACCCTATACCAATCCGTCTGGCCAGCGTGGTATTAGTAGGCCAAGTATCCTTCAGTCACGGGAGGAGGCCCGTCCCTGCAGTGGGACATTAATGGGCTGTTATGATGATTCAAACACATACTTGACATAATTCGTCTTGTACCAACATAGCAGCATAATAGTAATAATATACCCAAGAATGAATGAGTACAGTAATGTATTTCCTTAATATCCATAAGTAATATTAATATAAGGAAGCTGCACTCAGGTAAAGTGTTTTCGTTCTCGCTATTGTTTTGTACTTTATGTACTATGTTTGGTTCTGCAATAAACATTCGTATTTATTAGGTAAGGTCAGTACCACCCGCCGGGATAGCTCTAGTAACGGTTTGCTTCTTCGCAAAAGCTGGTAGACATTCTATAATACTTATTCATACCAAAAAGATAACGATATTTTATGCATTACTAACAAAAAACTAGAGAGGCTTTGTACTACGCTTTGCACACTGAACCAGAACTGGTTTAGTCCTATACACCTACAATTAACTAGGTAATTAATAGTACTCTTCATCTACTATATCAATCTTAAACATAGAAACATTTGCATATTATTTCTTGAACGTTATAATTATCATGTACAGGTATGTTTCGATTTTTAAATTAGTAGGTATCACAAAATCTATGCTATATAATAAATAAATATTCACTTACATGATACAAGTAGAGATTGGTGTCGCATCCTTTATCCTTTTCCGTAGGCAAGCCATGTTCATCAGTTTCACCTAAAAATAAAATAATAAAGTTAAAAACTTATTACATAATTAATGTAGTTATATATGAGAAAATTGTATTTCCAACGTTCGCATAACCAGGCTGCGGGCGAAATTGGTTTATCGAAACATGTTATAGGTACGCTGGGAAAAATTATTTTAAGTAAGGTTGGATCGTATCGTATATTTTTATCACCAAAATAGATGTGGTTATACCGAAATAGGTAGTGTTATTATTTAGTCAGTAAGGTTTAGATTAGGTACCTTATAAAACTGCTTTTACTTTTATCGAATAAAGACGGTTAATGTAATACAAGTATATTAGTTACGTATATTTTACAAAAACCATATTATTTGTTTGTCAAGATAACAATATTTGTTGAAGGTTTGTATCCAGCAGTGTACGTCAATTGGCTGATACGATGATAATGGTATTATTTGTTATAGCGTCATTTTTCTTCTGAATAAGCGTGATATTGAATCATGTCAAATCCTACTACTATTATATTATTATGGATGTATGGATGTTCGTTACTCTTTCACGCAAAAATTACTGAATAGATTTTGATAAAATTTGGAATATACCTAGGTAATTTAGGGTGTAGGATAACATTAAAACTACCAATATAAGGCGGGTGAAGCCGCGGGTATCAGCTAGTGTTTTGTAAAATATGTAAATTAGATGACACTTATTCCTAAATTTTAATTTGTCGCAAGCATAAGAAATAAGAGACTCATAAGGCGACCAAACTAGACCAACATGAGAGATAATATCCTACTTATAGTTGCAAAACTTCTGATTAATACGGAATAATACCGGAAAAAATCAGGGAAAATTTCATAAAATCGGATTTATTCAAAATTTATTTTATAAATATTTTTATGTTTTATTTGCTGAAAAATAGTATTTTGCATCGATCGTCGATCACCGCCGCGCCGGCGCCGCTACAACTTTGTGCGCCGGCCGCAGCGTCACGTGCGCGAGCCCGTCTGCACGACTCATGTCACGACGTGAGTGGTTCACGTTGTGACATGACTCTCGAGTTGTTCGGCAGCGGTGCCTGGTGCGGTAAGAGAGAGAGGACATGCTTTGCGGAGGAGCTTTCCCCCCGCTAGTGAGATTCGATCGAATTTTCCGTCAAATATATCGCCCGAATATTAAACTAATCTAAAATAATAATATAAAACTATCGGTACCAAACAATATGCATAAATAGTTTATTTACAACCAGCTGCTGTGCCCGCGACTTCGTTCGCGTGGCGGATGTTACTTACTTCGCAATTCGATTTAATACTGAAAAATCGTTTTTAAAATCTTATAACGAACAGATATACCTACATTACAAACGAATTGTAAAATTAACGAACGAACCAAAACCTTTTCAAAGTAAATAAATAGTAAATAAAATATCTATGAAGACTGCCTCTAAACTTATACTGAAAGACATGAGCGAACGTCATTCTTTCAAGGAAAATCTTAACACCGCGATACTGAAAATGACGTCACAGGCACAATGCCATCTGTTGTCAAATTTGTAAGTTAAAATAAATGACATCGCTTATTTCATCATAACTGCAAGGACGCGCCTCCTCCTGTGACGGAGGAATACTTGGCCTACTAATACCACGCTGGCCAGTCGGATTGGTTGATAATATACGGATAGATTGGAAGATAATATTCACCGATAGTCCCTTAGTCGGTTTTACGCCACCCATGGGATGAGATGGGGAGGTGACATATTGTATTCTTACTCCGTCACCACACGGATAATCGCTAATTAATTATGAATGAATACATTTGCACGCCACGTTATGGTGCGGCAGAATTACCTGCCTCGGTAGCGCGGCGGTCGCATTACATGGCTGGCGTGCATGAGGTCGCGGGTTCGATTCCCATGGAGGACAATTGTGATACACAAACTATTTTCCTTAGTCTGGATGTTCTTTGTGTCCGTTAAATTGATATTTTTAAAGGCTACTGTGGGATTTGTCTTTTGTAAAAAAAATGCTGAAATAAATTATTGTACCTCACACCTTTTTACCATCTAGCAAAAAATATTTGACTAAACTTAGACTCGACTATATTATTATTATTACTTATCTATAGATAAACTGCGTGCAGTATTTTTGAATTACTTAATAAAATAAACACAAACACTTTGAATAATAATTTAATGTTTTGTGATTGTATTTCTATATTTTATTGTCAGTTTTGTATTTTTTTATTGTTGACAAATAGCAATAATGTGTAAAATGATTTTATAAAGAAAAAACGTGTTACTTATTATGTTGTCTGTTATATTATACCCATATATTATTAATTATTAAATAGTTATATAAGTGTGTTATAATTGCAGTTATGATAAGATTGTGAGAAAAGGAATGTTATTTTAATTCAATTTAATATTTATGATTAAGTATAGGTATAGTTTAACTTTAAAAAATGAAGTTTGTACGCCAATATTAGCAATACAGGAAAAGACTATTTATTTTTGTCAGATGTTTTGTATCTGTGATTAACTAATAAAGGTTATTTGTATTTGTATTTATTTACATTAATAAAAACAGGTGGAGTCTGTTGCATACTTTTACGCTGACCAGTAACTACTACAGTTTAAACTAAATGAATACTTACCAAAAGAATAATTTTACTTTAGATTAATAGCTTACTAATACAATTTATATTTAATTAAATTGTTTCAATTACGAAAAACACAAAAATATAACAATCAAGTAAACTTATAATTGATTTAATTTAATAAGACTTATAATTGATATTACACATACGATTCATGGTTAATTTTATTAACATTTAAAAGGAATAACTTATTAATAGCACTTAATAATAAAATAGTTATAGATTATTTAAAAACTCATTTATTTTACGATTACTACTGGTAACGCCATCTCGTGAACAAAAGAAACGAAATTTAAATTCATTCAACATTGAACAAAATCCATTTTTCATGACCCCTGATTTGTATTGGACTGTTCTAATAAAGAGATCTAGCGATATCTCGAGTAATACTTATCCGATTTTGATGAAACATACCTCAGTTTAAGCCTAATAAGAAAGGCTACAATACAATGTATTGGTCTTAAGATTATATTTTAATTCGTTTTAAAGATGTGCGGTAACAAACAGACAGACAGACAGATAGACATTAATTCTAAAAATTGTAAGTGTGTAGTGTTGTTGCTTTTTGACTTTTTTCTAGATTTTATAGATAATTTTTATCTGAATTTTCGAAAAGAACAGACATTTCGACCTCTACAGTTTTATTATAGTACCTATAGAAGATAGATAGATTACCTACTTTAAACTTAATACCTAAAAACTACGTATCTATGTATTTTAATATCTAAAGCGCGCTTATTCCAAAAAGAGTCAATAAGAACCACGTCCGTTCGCATTAAGAGTCAATGTGAATGAAATTATATAGATGCACCGGTTGGCCGTTTCGGACGTTAAACAAAAATCAACCGTACAGCCGTACTCATACCGGCGCGGCGACATTTGGAAATTTTCTTTCATCTATATCTTGTGTGTTTATCAACCGATTTCTATAATTATTTTTTTTATGAATAAGATATTAAAGTGTACTTTTGAAATATGGGAGTTTGAAAAAGATATGTCTATGCAAATTACAATATATTTATGTATTTAATACACTTTGAAGAAAACCCTAACGATTAAACACGTTATTGTGGCTAATATATAAAAGATAGATATATACTATTCAGGACTTTTTTGTACATCTTTTGAAGACCATTATTTTTGTAATACATATTTTTGGCGTATGATCAACGTATGCGATGATAAGAGCTAGAACGCGCTTTTTGTCAACTGACTTGCTTCAAATTTTTCGTCACTGCTCAGCTCCTATGTGTCTTAGCGTTATGTTATACAGCCTATAACCTGCCCGGGAGTATGGACTACAATCGTACCAAGTTTGGTTAAAATGCCTTCAGTAGTTTTTGACCCATGCGTGCACATACAGACAGACAGACAGACAGACAGATAGACAAAAAATTTATTGATTGCATTTTTGGCATTAGTATCGATCACCATTCATCCTCCAATATTAATTTTGAACATATATTCAATGTACAGAATTGATCTCTCTACAGTTTTATTATAAGTATAGATTAAACTTATACTTACCTATAAATTATAATTATACACATAATAAATAAAAACATAATAATATATATTTTATAGCACATAAATAATATAATAAATATAATAAAATAAATAAATCACGTGACAGTGCGATCAGTTGAAAAAATCCCAAAGTGCCGGTGTATTTCGGTATTATTCCGATTTAATCAACTTGAATTATTTGGATTTTTTCCCGCTAGCATCTCCTACTACACTGAAAGGCCTCTTAACTATAGTGATAAAGGTAAGCTTGCCATAAATACTACGACGTAAGAAAGACTCGATATAAGGTTTGTTTCGAATTTAACTTAATAATATCCTAAAGTTCACTTTTACGACGCGACAAGACATGGTATTTGTGTTGGGGTTGTAGGAGTCGACTTAAGACTTTTATTCATATATTATACATGCACAGAAGTACAAAGACAACCTGAATATCTTAAAGCTTTATCACCCAGCCAACCTTATTCATAACACGTTTTGGCATTAAAGATCTATCACGACATTTTTCATTATTAGCTAGAGATATTTGTGCCTAAATCCCCTGACTAACCAAACTAAATTTGCCCACGTTATTCATCTAAACAGACATATTATATATCTTTCCGGAGAACTAGCAATACCTACATACTTATAGGTATAGAGGGTAAGTAAGAAATGAGTGAGAAAATACGATATTCTATTTACTGATTGTATTTTCCGTTACATTTCTACGGCGTGAGGGTAGTTGTTAGGTTTCATTGTTAGCAAACTATTAGTTTTATAGACGGACTCCGGAAAAAGGAAGAAGACTTAAAAGGGAAGGCATATTATTTGATTTGCTTTACTCTTATAATAATAAAAACTTTATAACTATTTATGTTATAGTTCGTCATAGCAAATGTCACGGAAAGTAAAATGTAATTTACCTGTCTTTATAAAAATGCATTTCTATTTTTTAAAATATCATAATTATTTAAAAGAGATGATACCTCCTTAACATTATTTTAATGTCGCAATGCATTTTTTTAAATGTCTCCGTGTCGCGGGGACTTTGACTGAAATAAATCTACGGACACTAACACAGGCAATGTTAGGCCTCCGGTTGAGATAAGGTGTTACATGGCTTAGTAATACTAAGACCTGATACCGCTAACAGGCAGTAGTTTCTGGATCATTTAAAACTCAATCGATTTTTATAAAGCAGAAGAAGTTGTAATAATAAGTTATGGTTCATAAATCCTTTACCAAGAATCTTAATGTTGAAAAACGTCTTATGTCTAACATAATCTATGTATAATAATGTATGTATTTACCAAAAAAAGTATTTAAGTATGTTTATCCGTTGTCTAGTACTCATAGTACAAGCTTTGCTTAGTTTGGGACTAGTTGGTGTTGTGTGAATGTGTGAGGATTATAATCAATAGCAGATCATATCTGTGTCCTATTACAGTTTTCTCAATCAGAGCTTCAATAGTAGATGTCATGATGACAGTATGAAAGGGCTCGCTTGATGTGAATAGTTACACTGTGAATAGATTACTGTTACATAGATGGCGCAATATTCAATAGGAGAGAGTCTCTCCGAGAGACTGATGTCATTCAATACTTTTCTCTGGGCTGTAGAATAGGTTTTGCTAGTTATTATGGGCTTCACAAATCATAACTGATTTGAGAATCAGATGAAACGTGTCCTTCTTTTCTAACTTTAAAAAGTGATAATTTCGTTTCCTGTTTTCAGTGATTTAACAGAATACACAATAATGTAATTCTAAATATAAGAGGTTTTTTTTTAATTTGATTAATGTTTAGTTATTATTTTCTTTTTATAGAGACTATTTTTTTTCTAATTTATTTCATAACCATCGAGTTATGTCAACTTTCCCATGTAAATATGTCTGCATGTAGGTTACATAGATCACGAAAATATTCTTAATCCGCCATCACACCGGCGAACATAAATATTTAATTTTAATATAATGAAATTGCGCACTAAAATAAACACGACGCAAAAAGAAATTCGTTGTAAAAATGTAATGACGTGCTATAAAATGTCAACCTAAAAACATCGTAACATTCTCTGTTTAAATATGTAGTTACGCGAAGAAAATACTGCGTGCTGCTTGTTTTGTGAAATACAATATTCCTTTGAAAGGTTTTTATGATGACAAACAAAAAGAGATGCGTGTGGCGTACAGGTAACTTGGAAGAAAGTATTCTGATTAAAGGTTAGATATAGTGGTAATATGAATGGATAGGGGATTAACCGTACTGTGTACAGCGTATAAATATTAACGTTGATATCATTTAGATGAATCATCATAACAGCCCATTAATTTCCCACTGCAGGAACGGGCCTACTCCCGTTACGGAGGGATACTTGGCCAACTTATACCAGGCTGGCCAGACGGATTGGTATAGGGTTTAATTTCAAGTTTCCTTTTTTTTATTTCGCAAAGACAATTTTCACGGATTTGGATGAATAGTAATGAAATATCCTTATTCTTTCTGAAATTTACTGAAGGCATAAAGATAGGCAATTGAATGTAGAGTTTTTTTTTTACAAATAACTATACTTTTTATCAGTGTGATAATGAGTTAAGAAGAAAATTTTCTCGCCTTATCGTCTTGTTATTTTGTAACAGTCAACTAAAGTAGATTCCACATGCACAATAATGAAGAAAGCTTTTTTAGCTCTAAACAGCATGAAACAGTATGTAGACTAAGGTACCATTTACTATCGGAGGAAGATCGTCTATAAACTAGGTACTTAATAATATCGTGCTGTTCAGAAATTAACATTAACGTTAGCTTCTAAAAAGCCTCAGGGATTAGCCATGTATAAAACCGGATCATATTTTAGGTACCGCACATAATTCCCACGCCTGTAGCAATGGATCCCTCTCAGTAAATATGTAGAAGGCGAGTAAACACATTGTTTGTAGGCTTCATGTTCCGGTTGCCGGTGCCGGATCGTTAATGTTCCACATATAATGTATACAGCACTAATGTTGTCTATTTATTAATGTTAGTAGTTAAGCAAACCTTTTTGGAATGGCAGCGAAAATGAGATTATGGCTGTCTTACAACAATTTTCGTAACCCTCAAATAAAAAAAAACAGCCAAACAAACCAATAGTTAAATTTTTCTCCTGTATTCCATAAACCTTTTTAAATACAACAATTTTCAACACAAATGTATGTTTGTTAAGAAATAAATGTCTTATGTCTATATATACTATATTTACTATGTTTTTTTAGTTTTAGTTATGATAACGTAATGGTTACTATATCTACTATCCAATAGTTATTATTCAGCAGCAATAAAAAACATAATTAAAACGTAGTATAAATTGTATTTATTTTCTAATTAAAAAAAAAATAACTTTCTGCATTTCTCATTTTAGAAATATAAGCAAGAAGACAATAGCTCCTATACAAGACAGTAGTGGTAAGTACATTAGAGTGGGACATGTCAACATAGTTAAAGCTGCTGACGCATTACAAGGGAGTCAACGGGCACCTCGTCATGGGTAAACAATTACGTATAGGAGGACGTAATTAATTCACTCGACCCTGTCTTTGGAACAGATAATCTATACTAATATTATAAAGAGTTATAGTTTGTGTGTTTGTGACGTTGTAGGGGGTAATTTCTGGATCTACCAAACCGATTTTAAAAATTCTTTCTGTTTTGAATAGTCCATTTATTGGGGAGCGTCATAGGCTATATAGTATCACGCTATGACTAATAGGAGTGGATCAGTAATTAAATATATTTAAAAAAGGGACGCGTTTTTTCGCCGCCCAACGAAGTGAATACGGGTCAGCAAGTCTTGTATAAAGCTTGTGTTTTATTTGTATCTTTATTTACATTTTTCACATTAATTTACATTTTTAAATATAGATATAAAAATAAACACATTTAAAAATATAAAAAAAGGTAGACCCACCAGCATCGGGTACAGGGACCAAGCTACTGGTGGTTAGGGCTCCAGAGATAGGAACCTCCTCACAATACGTGCCGTGTCAAGCAGTACTGCCTTCTGCATCAGACCTATCATCAACTGCCAAGGTCGAGTCTCCTTAGATGTTGATAGAGACTCTTTGGAATAAGTCCATTAACCGAAAGTACTATCGGAACAATGATTATAATAAAATATAATTGTGTTTTATTATTTTTAATATTATGGAGTTTTCAAAATTTCCTTTCTATTACAAATTTTAAATATACATGCACAAGTATATTTATAAGTTGCTATGTTATCATATGAGACAGTAGTAGTATATTAGAGTACGACATGTCAACATAGTTAAAGCTGACGACGCGTTACAAGGGAGTCAACTGGCACCTCGTCACGGGTAAACAATTACGTATAGGAGTATGTAATTAATTCACTCGAGCTCGTCTTTGACATACATAATTTTGTGTTAAGAATGACACATTTCGTAGTAATATCAACCTTTAAACAGAACTGTCAAAATCAGCGAAACAAAATCAATTACACAGATGTTGTTCAGTGTTGGTAGTGAACTGACAGTTCGGCACCATTCTGCACTAAAACTTTTAGATTGTGAAACAATTTTCCGACACATGTGTTTCACCTTCTCCTGTTTCACTCATCATTCAGTATACCAAACAGTGTAAAATAAGGTTTACTACAAGTAACTTCGCAAAACCTTTCAATTTTGTATCATAGTTTTTGTATCGCTTTTTTTATTTATAATAAATAAAAAAAATATTTATTATGTTATTGTTATAATTTTAGAAAGTACAAATGTTTATTTATAAGTAAGCAATGTCATATTACATTCAAATGTAATCCTAAATTAAAAAAGAAATGGTAATTTTAGTAAAATCTTGACGACCTTAAAAATTCATCGGTCAACATTCAACTTTGACAAGCGACCCGCTTGGCAAGTGCATTCTAACGAGCTCCACAAAATAACCTACATAAAAATTGGCAATTTAAAAGTACGATGAGAATTCCTACACATTGAAAGAATGTAATTGATTTATTCATAGGCTGAGACCTCGCCACAATGTCGGCGGACAACTCGATCAGAAACAATTTTTACACAAGGTATACACGAATGTCAGGGGGCGACCTTTTTCAGATTCTTTATTATGTTTTGGTTCTCGACGTCGACAGTTTACCGCACCGGAGACTTATATACCTAATCACATTTTCCCGTATTTCAAAAGATTTAAAGGTGAGTTTGCAACATCAAAGAGTATTAAACTTGCGTAAATTTGACTGTTACTTAAGAGTTTCAGGGCTTCTTATACCACTTAATCATTATTCTACTTCGCTAAGGATTTTCACGAGCTTATTTGGCTTCGGCTCAGCTTTATTTTTGATGACTCTTTCATAATATTGATAAGTACTTTTGTTGAGGTTTTCCTAATGGGGCGTTATTGGCTTTCGTATTACGCTTAGTACTGTATTAGTTGGAAACATAAATAATCTTCTTGTTAAGTTATTTGGAATAATACTTTGTACTTAAGTGTAACTTCAGTAAGTACTAAGTTATTTCGAGGTAAATAAGACGATTCAAGAAGATTCATTTTTGATATTTGAGGGCACATGATTATAGCCTACGGACATATATTCTGCGAGGATCTTGAGCCTTTCCACAAGTACGAAGGCAGGAGCCAAAATAAAGAAATTTAAAGAAGAGAAACTTCTCTCATATAGCAAAACGTAGATTTCGAGACTACTTTTTTTTATTCAATAAAAAATTTAAAAAATGAAACTACATACTTTTACTGAAAGCAATAATATTGTTTTTCGAACCAAAATTATGTAGATAATATTCTCAAGTATAGTTCCAATTACGCCGCAGAGACATTTTCCTCTTTACATAATAGAATATTTATTTTCGAAACAACGCTGTAAGTAATAAGGCGTTTGTAACAAATTGGGGTACACTTTAAGTTATTTTTTCAAATATTGTTTTCGAGAAAATTTCACAAACTTTTAAAACGATGAATAGAATCGATTCTGAGATAAAATTATAAAAAGTGTAATATCCTGCATGGTAATTGCCATCGAAACACTGTACCTCTTAAGCGCCGATTACACTACCCTACATGTAGGACACTACATCTTGTAGGGCACTACATGTTGTCTAGTGTAATCACATGTAGGCTGTTAGGATACTACATATCGGAGATTGGCAAGTCCCGACCGTCCTACATCATGTAGTGTCCTACAAGATGTAGTGCACTACATGTAGGGTAGTGTAATCGGCGCTTTAAATATATATACTTGTCGGAGACGGTTGTAAATAGAAATAGTGGATAAGCTATGGTTTTCATAATTATTCTATTTACGTTATAAACGTTTGATATTATTATCAAACGTGGTCTGTTAATTCATAAAATGATTTATCTACTAGCTACGAACTTATATTGACAACCTATTATGATAACAAATAACTTTGGTTATGTTCTAAACAAATAACCTAACTTGTCATTTTAGTTTTAATTGTAAAACGCTATTAAATCATGATTGTTTCTTTATGATAATTACTCTTGTAATATTTAATTAGCTTAAACAATGTTTACCTTAATAGAATTAGATCATTGTAGTTTGCATTGGTAAACACTTGGCGGAAGTGCACGCCATTGGACAGAGTTGTCAGAGAGGGAGAGCAAGGTGGGGGCATCGCCCTATATAAGAGCGCGCACTTAGTAGTGCAGGCGGGGCGCATCAAGCCTAAGGGACTGTCGTTGGTTTCTTTCAACGCCCGAAGCCTCAGACCACAGGTCAACGAGCTCAGAGAGTTCGTCAAGAATCTTGGGGTTGACCTACTCCTTATCCAGGAAACGTGGCTCAAACCCACTAACCTGAAAGGATTGTCAATTCCCAAGTACTCCTTACTCAGAAATGATAGAGCCACAGGCCTTAACGGCGGTGGCACAGCTATTTATTTCCGAAGGGAGCTACACTGTTCACCCATGGACACTCCGTCACTCACCAACATGGAGGCAACTATATGTAGGTTGTCTATGATAGGTCACGGGACTCTAGTCATAGCGTCCGTTTATATACCGTCGGGTAACCTCCCCCTGAGAAGTGATTTTGAAGCACTCCTCTCGCTAGGTAATCACGTTATCTTGTTTGGAGATTTCAACTCTAAACACAAAGATTTTAATTGTAGGACCACCAACACAAACGGTCGAGCCTTATTAGAGATTGCGGAAGCATTTGAGCTGGAGGTTATCAGCCCATATGACTGCACGCACTATCCTAGCGCTAACGCTCACGCACCCGACGTCTTAGATTTTGCTATGGCGAAAGGTGTTTATCTACCTTTAAGGTCTGTAGAAACCCTACACGACCTGGGCTCAGACCACCGACCTGTACACATAGTATTAGGCCCGCTCGAACCGTCAGCCCCTCCCACCAAGTCTTTTGTTAACTGGGATAAGGTCACTAGGTCTCTCGCCTCTGCGATTGACGAGCCCGACTCTCCTTTTGCTTTCTCTCCTGACTCGCTGGATAGCGGGGAGAAGATCGACGAAGCAGTAAATTCATTCACACGCTTAGTCACCAAGTCTGTGGAAGATAATACGAAGGTAGTCAACCTGCCTAGGCGGGCACAGCTGCCGGCGGATATCCGAAACACGATAAAGGCTAAGAACGCAGCGCTTAGAAGGGCTGCGCGTTACCCCACTCCCTCTAACCGAGCCGACGCGAACTATCTGCAGAGGCTGGTTAGATCCAAACTCTCAGACCTGAGGAACGCTAAATGGGGCAATCTCATGCAAGACATAACTCCGTCGCACCAAGCGTTTTACAAAGTGGCGAAAGCCCTTCGTAGTGACGTAGTGCAAACAATCCCTCCCTTATCTCGTCCAGATGGCACTATAGCCTTCGAAGACGAGGAAAAAGCCGAATGTTTCGCTGACAGCATCTCTGATCAGTGCTCCCCCTCTAAACAACCATGCGTCCCAGCGCATCTCCGGTCAGTAGAGAAAGAACTCCGTAACAGGAACTCTCTCCCTCTCACGGCCCCTCCCATAACGGTTACGACGGACGAACTTGTTTCGCACGTCAAGAAGCTACAGATTAGAAAGGCCTCGGGTGCCGATGGCATTTCTAACAAGACGCTCAAGCACTTTCCCATCCAAGTGCTAACCGTTCTCACAGTCATCTTCAACGCTTGTTACGATCTATGTCACTTTCCCACTGCGTGGAAAGAGGCTATCGTAATAGGCATACCAAAGCCTGGTAAACCCCTCAACGTCCCTAGTAGCCACAGACCAATTAGCCTACTCAAGGCAATGGGCAAGCTATTCGAGCGAACGATGCAATCTCGTTTGAGAGATCATCTGTTCGACAGCGGCATAGCTATCCCCCATCAATTCGGCTTCCGACCCGCCCACTCATGTACTCAACAGGTACACCGTATAGTGGAATACACACTAGACGGATTCTACCCCAAAAGGAGGAAGACAGTGGCAGTCTTTTTTGATGTCGCCAAGGCCTTTGACAAGGTCTGGCACGACGGGCTGGTATACAAGTTATACTTGTTAGGCCTGCCCGATCGGATGGTTCGATTAATTACCTCCTTCCTTAGCGGTAGGACCTTTCGTTTCAGGCACGAAGGTACCCTATCGACATCTCGGTCTATCACGGCCGGCGTACCTCAGGGCTCCCCCCTGTCCCCCCTCTTATACATATCATACACAAATGATATACCAGTACCTTCGCTCAGAAGCGGGGTACAGATGTCGTTATTCGCAGACGACACCGCCTTGTACTGTAATAGTGTTACTATTGCAGCGGCGGTGCGTAAGCTTCAACCATCTATCAACAGATTGGGCGCGTGGTTTCGCAAGTGGCGCATAGATGTGAATGCAGACAAGAGCGCTGCGGTTCGCTTCGATGTGAAACGGCGGAATTCACTATTACGTAGGCCCGACGACCCCCCGCGACTGCTAGGTTCACGTATACCCTGGCGGCGCGAAGTCAAGTATCTTGGAGTCACACTGGACGAAACCCTCTCGTTCAGGCCGCACATACGGCGAGTGACCAGGAACGCACGCTCATATCTCGGCCGGCTACACCACATGGTTGGCAGGCACAGTAGAATGTCACTACGAAACAAGCGAACTATCTTCAAGGTTTGCATACGCCCAGTACTCACATACGCATCACCTGTATTCGCACACGCGAGCCCAATCCTTATGGAGAAGCTCCAGACAGTACAAAACATATTCATACGCCGGGCGGCCGACGCACCGTGGTATGTTCGCAACGCGGACCTGCACCGGGACATCGGAATGCCCACTATACAGACATTCATAAAACAGGCCTCTGATAGATTCTTCAAATCTGCAGAGGAGCACACAAATCACCTCATTAGGGAGGCGGTGGCCTACACCCCCGCTCTCCCTAACCCCACCACTCCTCACGTCATACGAAGGCCTCGAAATGTCCTACTGGACTCACCGGACACACTGTCCTCCGATCTGGAAAGGCTTGTCAAAGCTCAGATCCCGTAGGTCCCCCCTAAGATCTCTGTTAGTTTATACATGACCTGAACGCAGTGCGCGCTCAATCATGACTCTCTAAGTAGGATTCTCTTAGGGAAAATCAAGTGGGCGTCCCTTCAATGGGGCGACGCTTATCTAAGAAACGCTTCCCCGGACCCCAGTCTGGGGGGGACGTTCCGATTCGCTTAGCAGCCCATAGGGCAACAGAGCAGTAGGTCTGGTGGTTTTTAGCCGGTATGAGTCTCGGCATAACCCGCAGGGACATAGGGCCTCCCTCGGTGTACTCATGAGAGTTTTCCACCCCCTCCCAAGTATAGACCGGAGGTAGTCTGGGCGAGTTCTGCCCAGGCGGCGTCATTCGTGGCGTTAAAAAAAAAAAAAAAAGTAGTGCAGGCAGTCTCGTCTTCGGACCTGACTCATGCAGAGCTCATGCTCCCGACAAAACTGTCGGTTTACCCGGTGCAGCTACGCTGTATATTTCTACATAGCTGTATTGCTGCTCATAAGCCGATACACTTTGTAAATGCATTTGGGTGGCTCTGCCACTGTACGAACAATGGACCTTAAGGTCCGTTCGTTGTCGTCCTGATTGTTATTATTTGTGTACTTAGCTATTTGTGTTATTTTAATGTGTTAGCCACCGAACCATAGGTTATATACCGCTCAGTGATGATCCTCGATTCTACATCAGAAGTGGGATATGAATGAAAGGCTGTCAGTCAGCCCACAGCCAGCGTAGTGAGAGTCTCCGGGTATCATGTACGGATCGGGTGAGCTCGTTTCATTTTATTTAAATTGTCGAGCACAGTGCTCACTGTTGTAGGGTAATGCTAACAATGATTATAGCATACCATAATAACGTACTTACTGTGTAATAAATTGTTCTGGTTCCATAGGGTATGGCACTATGGTAGTTTTATCTGTTTAGTTTTTAATTTTGACTATTATTAAAGTCTATGACTAATTCTTGACATCTTATTACAGTTTTATAAAGACTATAATTTGTTAACAGATAGGGTATAATAATAGTCCTAAATTTGATAAGATGACAATGAAAAAGAGGTTAATATCTGTCAATGATAATTATGGTGATAAAAGGGATCTTACATTGTTAAGTAACAGTTATTTGCCTTTGTAGGTACGCTAACATTAATGCATCGCGTTACCACATACCCGTTTTCAGGTATTATACGCGACTAACGTATTTTAATGCAATGGTTATAATTTTATTTTAATTTTTACTATGATAATGTTATGAAGAAAGGAGAATAGTTGATGTAGCAATTACGTCTAAGTACTATATTGCTGGTTTACTAGTTCTTTATTGAATAAAAGTGGTTTAAATGTTGTAGTTCAGATTAGAATTTATTTCATTTGAATAAAATCGTAACTACCTGTATGAGATATTAAAGTTAATTGTATTTTGATATTTTAGTAGTTTTATTTGAAAGATCAAATTGATTTGTCACAGTGAACTACAGTGTTGATACAGTGATTTTATTTAAAAGATCGAATTGATTTGTCACAATGAACTACAGTATTGGTACAGTGATTTTATTTGAAAGATCGAATTTATTTGTCACAATAAACTACATTGTGATTTTAAGTTTTTAATTTAGGTTACTTTTATTATGACTTAAGAGTTCTTCTTTTAGTTCTTTCTTTATTTAGTAAAGTGTTGGGTCGTGTATACAATGACAGAGCGTTGTTGTTTATTATAGTGTGATTTAAATTGACATTTTATTGCTTACTGTTAAGGATTATTGAATTACTTAGACTGAGTCACGTCTTCTTTAGACGATACGCATTTTGTGCGTTTAAGTAACGTTGTGTAAATAATGGATACCTAATTTACCTAGTCATTAGGACAAAAGTGTTACTAAGTAACCTTAAATTACATAGCACTAACAAAAGTATGACGTTAGCTAGACAATCGTATAACTATGAAAGTATGAAGGCAAATATTTCTTGCTATTGTAGGAACTCCAAATAATATCAACTTTATCATGCCTTAAAATTCAAAAAGGTATTTGATTATTATTTTCTATTGTTAAAAATAATTAATGGTTAAAAGTGTAAGTCACTATTTGTTGTTTAATTTATGTTAATTTAAAATTTAACAACGTCGTTTACGTGGTGCTTTTTGATGATGAGGTACCGAGTAATTATGCCCACAATTAGTAGGGAATCAGTTTCTTATAACTGAGCTGACTAATAATTGCCTTTTAAGTGAATAAAAGTGCAAAGGCAAACCTGTTAACTTACTAACTATATTGGCAGGAGACCAGGATTTCATTTGGCTAAATAGTGCGAAGATTTTTTATTTTAGAGTAAAATAGGACTCTTCCTTTACACGGTTAGATTTGAAATAGTTAGAAGTACTGGTGTATTAAATGATGTGTCATCTACGATACAGTTATTATCAACTGTGACTATACCGATTTGGATGAGTACAAACTTCCGTTAAAGTATAGTGTAATTTTATTTTGTTATCATGTTTTAAATACTTTGTTTATTCGATAAAGATGTCATTAATGTGCAGTGATAGATATACCTAGAGTGGGAGATTGATATAGAGCTACTATACGAGCATGGTACTTTTGCTTACAAATATGCGAAGGGGACATAACAATCAATGTAAAATTGGTAAGATAATAATTAATGATGTTTGAGTTTCTTATTCTGGGAATCGTTAGCCGTTTTGTTTATGTAGTGTGGTAGAGTTGTCCACATTGAGTTAAGACCATACTTAGTTTAAAGGTTATTTTAAATAATTGAATTTTTAGATGGTGATAGACACCTATTTGATAAAATCTTTGAAAACGAATAGTTTGCAAATGTGCCTATGATCGTGTTCGAAAAATGCCTGATTGTCCAGTCACTGTTATTGTAATGTCAATGATGACGATGATGTTAAGTCTGTTACTCACATAGCATAAACTTTATTGACAATGTTGTTGACTCCAGTGTGAGTTGTCTGTGTTGACGCCGCGGTTGTCTATATGACACTAGAGTTGTCCATGTTGACACTTTGGTTGTCTGTTTGACGCCCCGGTTGTCTAGTTGTTGACGCTTAAGTTGTCTATGTTGACGCTTTGGTTGTCTACTTGTGTTGACGCTTAAGTTGTCTATGTTGACGCTTAGGTTGTCTAATTGTGTTGACGCCCGAGTTGTCTATGTTGACGCTTTGTTGGCTAGTTGTGTTGATGCCCGAGTTGTCTATGTTGACGCTTTGGTTGTCTAATTGTGTTGACGCCCGAGTTGTCTATGTTGACGCCCGTGTTGTCTATTTTGACGCTTAACTGGATGTCTAGAGACTTGGAGGTTGATCTTGACGCTCATGCGGGTTGTCTATTCGACTCCAATCGGTCGAATCCCATGGTGTGATTTCGACAAGTTTATGCTATGTGTAGTGTTGTGTTTGATAGTCAAATAATTTAAATAGTTTTGGTAAACCACCTTGAGAATATAATGAGACTGGTTAGGATTTTTCTTATCACGTGTCATAAGTTTATTTTCTTTTCTTGTTGTCAGAAAGGCCGAACGATATCTAACTGGTAGTTAGTTACAAGATTACACGAGGACGTGTACAAGTCAGTTTTGGCCGTGTCGGAGACGGTTGTAAATAGAAATAGTGGATAAGCTATGGTTTTCATAATTAATCTATTTACGTTATAAACGTTTGATATTATTATCAAACGTGGTCTGTTAATTCATAAAATGATTTATCTACTAGCTACGAACTTATATTGACAACCTATTATGATAACAAATAACTTTGGTTATGTTCTAAACAAATAACCTAACTTGTCATTTTAGTTTTAATTGTAAAACGCTATTAAATCATGATTGTTTCTTTATGATAATTACTCTTGTAATATTTAATTAGCTTTAACAATGTTTACCTTAATAGAATTAGATCATTGTAGTTTGCATTGGTAAACACTTGGCGGAAGTGCACGCCATTGGACAGAGTTGTCAGAGAGGGAGAGCAAGGTGGGGGCATCGCCCTATATAAGAGCGCGCACTTAGTAGTGCAGGCAGTTATCCAAGATTAGCAAAATTCGTAGACCTAGGCATGCTCTCGAAGAGCCGGACGATAGGATCACGATCGCTCAACGTAGAGCTCACACGGCTCGCGAAGCCATAACAAAACGTCCGCGGTTCCGTCCTCGCCGTCGAGGCCGGAATACGCGCCGCGTTCGCTCCTAGAGGGCGTGCCTTCCGCACGTCCTGTTAGTCAGTGACGGTCCAGGCCGAGGTCCGTACCCCAAAGGGGGTGCCCCTGTGGCACGTCACTTAAATGTCTTTGGTTGAGGGCCATCCGCCCCACCACAGCCCGCGTAAAGTAGTAAAGGTCGTCTGAGACCGACTACTCGTCCACACAAAAAAAAAAAAAAAAAAAAAAAAAAATAGTGCAGGCAGTCTCGTCTTCGGACCTGACTCATGCAGAGCTCATGCTCCCGACAAAACTGTCGGTTTACCCGGTGCAGCTACGCTGTATATTTCTACATAGCTGTATTGCTGCTCATAAGCCGATACACTTTGTAAATGCATTTGGGTGGCTCTGCCACTGTACGAACAATGGATTGTTATTATTTGTGTACTTAGCTATTTGTGTTATTTTAATGTGTTAGCCACCGAACCATAGGTTATATACCGCTCAGTGATGATCCTCGATTCTACATACACATATTTACCGGAGATCACAATTGGTATTGTTTGAACTGACCAATACAATTAATTCCGCATCTACTGCCCATATTTTAATATTTCGTTCCCGCTATAAGACTCAATTTGTTCAGCCAGCTATTAAATACAGCTGCGTTTCATACGAAGAGCAATAATCATAAATATGACAAATCTAGCTACAATTTACATCAATGATACATGGTAGGCTTGACAAAATGAAAGAAATAAATTTAAATACATGTAATGGATAGAGTCGGGATGGCTATTAATATTTATTAAACGCGGGACGAACACCGTTGGGACATAAAGTTAAAAGTCTTTTGTATACAAGTTGATGAAAATTTCATCAACGTTATGTAGACTAATGCAATTAGTATACATATTAGTGTGGCGAATGTAAAATGTCATACTTATCCCGTGACTTTTGTAAAAATAGAATTAAAGATTTTAGATAAGACAATATTAAAAGAGAGTCTACAGTAAACACCTTGACCACATTGGTAACACAGAAGACCAGGTGTGACCTTCTCCGAGTATTTAAGAGTTGGGTAAGTGCATATTCTGTTTGCGAGAGTGGTACAGTTTACAGCTATCAATTTAGTGATCTAAGTCATTTAGAAGGTATCGGCAAGATATTTAAGAAGAGTACGCTGTTCTCTGTAACATTACTGTTACAGAGAACTTCTTTCTTTTCTTACGAAAGGCGTTTCCTATATTGGAATCTTTTGCAACGGTAGTTGCTGCATGTAGAATTTAGTGCCTAATATGCAGCTGTTTTGAGGAACACATAGAATATGTCTAAATAGGAATTTTATTCTGTATAATTTTTATTAGATTCCCTTGATATATTAAGAACATATTAAAAAGTATAAAGTGAGTATGAAATTCTGAAAAGTCAGACAAAGCGATACATTTTTAAAGTACCCAAACGGTGGACTTCCATTTGTACGAGTGTGCAATTCACGAGAATCGACATGGAAGTTGTGCACGTTCCAATTCACACGGGCATACGTGCCTTGCAATTATATTGAAACTTTTTCAATAGCCATACTCTTTACGTGACCATTACTGACCTGAGTTAATTAAAATCTTTTGATTGTTTTTGTTCGTTGTTCAATGAGAGATGTTGCAATCCAATAAACTTTTAAAGCTCTATTTGAGCTTTGGCAAGCACGATATTTTATGAAATTAGTTTTATACTTGCCCGTGTAGCGATGAAGTTTGGCAACAAAATATTACGGTCCCTATTTGTTTCGTGAAGACAAAGAAAATTGGATACAGACTCTATAAAAAGTCTTAATTATATATCGGGTAACCTTGTCATAGAACATTACATAATTTTGAACTTTGAACAAAATTAAAGATACTACAAAATATAAGAAAATTTTCTTTTTTTAATGTCTATCGCATTGCATGGAAGGTAACATCACTATTTTACTTTCTGCTGAGTTGCTTCGTAGCACGTTACAACATCTTTAAGTGTCCCCGGAATTCACTAAACGGTGTTTTCCGATTGCGTCGGGAGAGACTAAAACATTGTCGCCTTACAAAGCTATATAAAGCTATATATTTTATACTCGCTAATATTTTCAAAGAAATAGTGTAAAGAGAATACAGAGAAGAATAAAATTTACTCCAGGTGGCATGAACATTACTTTTATGAAAATGTCTTGTAATAAAACTGTTTATTCATAATATATGCTAAGTAGTTTCTTAACTTTGCAGCCCGGGCTTCCATTCCTTCATTATTAAATTACGCTAAATTTTATCCTAAGGCAAAGTAACTTAATTAAAAATTTCGCGGTAAAAATATACTTTTACCTTTTTTATGAAAACATTCAAGCTTATTGGGTTCATAAAATTACCTGCGAAAGTTTTACTCGATAAAATGAAAGATTTGATTATCTACTTTATGTAATGCTAAAACGACTCTGCGCAAAGGTTTGGTGTTAATCTAAAGATCCTAGATGCAATTTATTCATACCTTTGACACTCAAAGAGACGACTTTGAAGGAATTTTCTTTAAGTTGTTTGTTTTCAGTTCTGATAGCACTTTGCAGATCTAGTTAAAAATAAATAGGTTTTTTACGTCTCTGTGGCACAAAGTTCTCGGCTTCCATTCCTTTCCAATGCACATCTTTGTGCGTAGAAGTATTCATGACTTGCCTTGGTGTGGGTTTTTGTATGTATCAAAAGTATGTATTTAAAAATATTAAAAATAAACGTATGAAACTACGTAGATGTACACATTCGTTGTCTAGTATATAAGCATGCACAAACTCTGCTTAGTTTAGGACTACATGGCTTTGTGTAAATTGGTGGGGAATAGTACATAATATTTTTGTATAATATTTTAACCACATTATAAATTTTAAGCCAAATCAAGTCAAAAAGAAAAGTCTTACAGTACTCCCCAAAGTACAATAAAAGTTGAAAAGAATAAGTACTATAACAATATTTCTTTTTGTAAATCTCTTTGTCTAAGATACTTTGAACTTTCAATACATTTTTATCCCATTCTCAAAAGAGGTGGAATTCTCGAGCTGTTTGCACTTTGTGTATTTGTTTCTCTCTGGGACTCTTTTTGTTCTTGAAGTTATTTGTTTAATGAGTATGAGGAACTTCACGGTCTTTGATTTTTTTAACAATGAAACTTACTACCTAAAATAATGTCATGAGTACTGCTTGACGTAGGGTTTTGCCTGTCGAACAAGCCTCTACATAGTTTTATGGATAAAGTAAAACACAAATTATATTATACATACCTACAGTATGACCTATAAAACATCAACACAAAAATTTGCATCTTCTGTGTACCAATCAAATGCTTGTAAATATTCTATAATATTGTGTAATGAACGTCGTCATAATTGATCAATTTAAACAAATATAGTTACAATATGCTCTACAAATATAGAAAAGGTTTTAAAAGAAAATACCTAGTGGTAAAATAAATCACATTCACGAGAGCCAAGCTACAGCTAAACCCACATAATACGAGTATATTTTACAATCAGTGCGGTCGTCTCGTTCAACACTCAATTAATTGAATACGACAGACAGAACATCAGCGACGGATTATTTTCGTATTCATTCGTTCACAAAGGTCCAATACTGTTCTAATTAATTTTTAATCAGCTTTCTCTTCAATCTGTTTTAATGAGTACATGTCGTTGAAACCACTAAACTAGTTTCTAGTACGTTATTATTTTGTATTGCATAGTTTACTCCCGCACTAGTGCAAAGCACTTGCATTTCATTTGACGTTTTTCTATAGGGTTGGTTTCGAGTTTTTATATTGTAGCAAAGATATTATGTAATTCAATACAAGCTCCGTAATTCACACGCTACAAAGTATTAGGTAACGCCGTCAAGGGTCGTTTTTCAACCACTTTGCGGGTGCGTTAGTCGATATCATTCTTTAAAAAGAGATGGTTCGTAGCACATGTGTGTATGGATTAAATATACGCACAAATTCTAATACCTATTTTAATGGACTAATTCCATATAACCAGTTTTTCATTACCAGTCCTACGCCTGAGCGTGAAAGGTAGTTAAAATTTAACGCTATTTCAAACATAACGTTTTAATATATCATATAATATTAGGTAATTTCGGATAACGTAATGCCCAATTCAAAAATAATTCAATTTGCAATATCTTTTTTTATAGTCGCGTACGAGGCTAAAGTTGTATACTTGAGATGTCGCGAGCAGGCTGGCGATAAGCTTTATTGATGCCCGACCCACAAAATGAGGGGGTAAGTGGGGACTAAGAGCGAACAAACCGAGCTCTGGGATGAGAGATAGTCGGACTCGTTTAGACTTGTCCATCACCACTCGAAATATCGACTTTTGAATTAAGGCATAAACGGTTTTAGACATGGTTGACGTTGTTGCTGATAAAATTTTATGATTGTATCACTTAATGTTTCGGTATCGTTTTCTAGATATTTTTTTTTGTATTTTGATTTATTTACATCATTAACTTCGAAATTAAGCCGACAACTTACTGACAAAAGTACTAATATACGGTTTTTTGTAAAAACTTACATGTAGTTACTAATCACCCCAAAAGATATAGCCAATGTAAGGAGGTTTGTGTTACTGCATCAGTGAATCAGAATTGAGTATATCGTAAGAGTACTAAGGTGACTGACATAACGCTTAGATAGTTGAATAAAGAGGCAATTAGCACAATGGTACACAAAGGTCACATAACACTCGGAACCGATAGTCGTTGCTTGCACAAAGGTTTTGGGATGGAAAACACGTACACAAAGACATTACGTGACTGATCCTTCATGTTCTGCACCGATGTCAGACTAAATGTGGCATGATCTCGATTTATGAGTGAGGCACAAGATTCCATTTAATGGAAATCGTTTAGAGAAATGGACATCTTTTCACTGATTATGATCTCGAGAATAACCTGAATCACTTCCTCGAAAATAACCCTGTACATTTAAAAACCTAGCAGAATTATAAAAATGTGCAAAAATGTAGAAACATAAATACGTCTTTCAAGTGTTTAACAAAAGCGCTGTCTTCCGGAATGCAGCTCTTGTCAGCGCGCTGTTTCCTTGTCTAGTTTGTAAAGATGTGAATATACAGATGTAGCAGCCTTACTTCCAATCAGAACATACAACTTTATAGACGAATATAAAATGTTTCTATCCTATAAAAATATTTATCAAAGATATTTGTCAACATACGACTAAACTTTAGGGTACTGTTTCGGGCTTTCGGGAGAACTTGGTGGGTGGGTAATAACTTATATTGATGACGATTCGGCCCTTCCAACATTCTGGCTAAACGCCAGAAGGGATAGTTTTGTCTTACTAACGATACGGCCGCCGAGGATTTCATATTTTCACTATGTTGTCATATAAATTCAGTTTGCTAGTTATGATGAAAACATTTAATACAGATTCTATGTTTATACCTCGCTCCGTTTATCCTTTGGGATGTTCATGAGTTTTACACGGGTGGTAAATGATGAAAGATTTTAATTTTGACTAGTCAGCATAACATAATAGAATTTACGATACAATATTATTAATAGTACCAAATACAACATGCAATCTAGTCCTGCAACATATAGCTTTGTTCAACTAGAAGAAAATACAATTAATCATACTGCTTCAAATGAATGCGACTGCTACCAGCCTGAGAAACAGTCCATAGTATTCGTTTCAAGAGAAGGCTTATTCCCGTAGTAATCAATCATTTGTGCTTGAGTGAAGAGTAGCTACAGTCGAACATTTGACTAAAGGATTAAAACTTGTCGACATTGGTAATTATGTTTAAACGTGTTTACCCGATATTATTTAACGTGTTATTTTTGTGATTCGTGCCTATTTTAATGAACAACTTTATTAGAGTTACTAAGTTATGTAACAGTGGTAGGCATGTATCTTTCGCGAGAACATAAAACCGTCTGAATAGTGTTGTTTAAATAGCCCACGTTATCAAGAGGAGTGTAACATTTAAAGGTTAGTAATTTTTTTTAGATAAAATTTTATTTTAACTACTTATTTACAAAAAAGTATTTGTTTGTAGAGTAGTTTATTCTTATTTGGCGATTAGATCGCGTAGTGTAAATGTGTAAGTAATATGAACTACATGTATATTGTTTGAGTTTAAAGAGTTCAAACAAGTAAAATCTATCCCAATTTCTCCGTTTCATTAATTTAAGTCTGTCCTATAAGTTAGCAAAGTCTCTATCCATTTTAAGTCTTAGAACATACGAAATGTTTATATTACGAGTATACCGATTGTTGGAATTTGTATTCAACATTGTGACATCCAAAGTCGATGCGGTATGAGGGTATCTGAGTTTTAAGTGGCCATGTTGTCTTTATTTGCATGCTAAAGTTTAGGGTATCGTACCCTACTCCATAAAGTTGTTAGATTATGTTTGAACGTTTTAATGAAAACTTTATAAGTGATATGTGGTCAGTCTTATTGTTTGTTTTTAAGCATTTAGATCGATTATATTATCTTTTTAATTAACTTTAAAATGAGGAGGTCGTTATTTATTTTATTTATTTATTTATGTTTTTTTTTTAATATTGTTAAGTGACCGTAATTAGCTGCTGCCTTTATGTCCATCGCCCTTTAACTTTCTCATTATTTTGCAAAATCTCGTATCATGATAGTTTGAGCAGTTAGTGCCTTTTTGTTTGCCTGTCGATAAATATAATTTAAAATTATATATTTTTAAAGAGCTTGTAACATCAAAGAAGCAGTATTTTAAAGAAAAACTACAAGCAGAAGCCATATAAAGAATATTTTTAACAACGCCAATAGAAAAAGATTTCCACTAGATGAAATAGCTTTACCGGACGTAGTTTTATCGTGGCTCGTGGCAGCAAAAAAGCTGAAGTGGTCGCTTTGTTGGCTGTTCTAAGAGCAAGTTTTAATTAGAAACGTCCTTGTTAGTTAGAGCTCGAATAAGGCGTATGTAGTTAACAAATGGCCACACGGTGACATCTTTGTTAATAAACCACACAACTTTCTAACATCACAACGGCTAGTCACTAACTCGGTAAAGCATTTATAAAGTCTTCTTCTATGAATTAATGATTCATTCGGTTCTTTATTTTATTAGTAACTAACGGTAGAGGTTTTTACTACCTTTGTTCTGTTTGTTCCTCCCATATTTGCACTACGTTATCAAATGCTAAACTAAAATAGACACCATCAATGGATTGTGGAGGAAATTCTCTGCTTAATAGGAACACATACAAACTAGCTGGCCTGACTAAAAGGCCAACGGGCAGTGAGTAATTTAGACTTTTTTTAGACTTTCTAAATACTTGTACCTATAACTTCTCTCATAATCCACTTTGATGGGATTTACGAGATGAAATAGGTAAAATTATCCGACATATATAAAGTTATCGCAAGAAGGATTTCGATTACAAAACGAAGTACTCTAAAATTATTATAATGATGACGAAAATAAAGTTAAAACAAAAACAAGGAACAAATTTAGCTTCGTAACTCCAAGCTAATTTTAAAATCAAATTGAAAACAATATATCGGTTTCCTAACTTAGAATTTCGATCATTGTCGTCTAAAGTTTCCATCTATATTTCAAACTAGCTAACGGCTTCTGAATATTAATAACATATACTAATAAATTTGTTATAACTTTGATTAAATTCAAATTGAATTTTCTTCGTCGAGTATTATTTGAATGTTACTTTAGTTGTAGAATTAGTTCCAGGGTACTATCGAACTTTTAAATTGTTTCAATTCCTTTTAATAGGGACTTTAACAGGCATGATACTAACAGATCGTCCGAACATAAGGAATCTCCAGTTTCAAGACAATCATTCGCAGATCACACAAAAAAAATTCTTGTGTAGGATTTGAAACCGAGACAGTTGTAAAACACTGCGGTAACACCATTTTCACTCCATAGTGATCGTAAAAGCCAGGTAAAGAAACACTAAACAAGCTTAATATAATATGGAACATATTTACCAGTACTTTTTATGTATATATAGTTGGTAAATTATTTCCCAACTATATAAAACATATGCAAGGCGACATTGTCGTACATTATCGATATAATATTTGAACGAGAACGCCTCCAGCAATATGTAGTAGGTATTTGTTCACACTCATGAGATGTTATCTTGCGAAACAGGTGCTTCTATACACTTTTATTCCACGTTGAACATATTGTGACTTAGCCTTCTTTATTACCAGCCTATCTTTGTACTCATTTAATATGCTATCTGGCGAGCGAGTCTCTACGTAAGGAGTACGCGTACTCAGTAATAATTTATGTTGTGTTTTGTATTAAAATTTGCTTTCCTACCTAGGCCTGTTTTCGATGTAAGCATAATAATACCGGGTATACTAAGTCTAAAAGCTGTTGTATTATGAGCTTACATATCGACTGGTTGTTTTATAAATTATACTATTTTACTGTGATTCTCTAGTCATATATCAATATACTCATATAATTAAATTTTTGAAATAGATATTGATTACAAATATTTCGAAGCTTAAATAAATCAATATTTTTTTTCTTTTTTAGGGTTCCGTACCAGTTTTGAAAAAACGGAACCCTTATAGGATCACTTGGTTGTCCGTCCGTCCGTCTGTCCGTCCGTCTGTCTGTCAAGACCATTTATCTCAGGAACGCGTGGAGGTATCAAGCTGAAATTTTCATCAAATACTAAGGCTTGTTGCCTCTTAGTGCCGTAAAAAAATCAAACTGCTAATCCAACGCAATCAAGAGATATAGCCGTTTTTGTCACAAATTTAGAGGGGTATGGGCAAAAACTTACAGGTTACTTCCAGTCTACCTACAAACTTGAAATTTGGCATGAAGCAAGGTCTTATTGTACATGTAATGGGAAAATTCCGAAAACCTTAAATTTTTACTTCAATCATATTATATTTTGATTTCATAGAATTTTGGCGGGAAAGCTGAGTCACGTGACCTGTGACGTCATAGAATTTTGGTCACGTGACCCGTGACGTCATAGAATTTTGACAGGTGAGTCGTGACGTCACAGAATTTTGGCGGGAAAATATTTTTTGACAGTTGAGTCGTGACGTCATTGAATTTTTGAACGCTGAGTCGTGACGTCACAGAATTTTTGACAGAAGAGTTGTGACGTCATATTATTTTGCCAATAAAATATATTTTGACAGCTGAGCCGTGACGTTTTTGAATTTTTGACAGATGAGTCGTGACGTCACAGAATTTTTGACAGATGATTCGTGACGTCACAGAATTCTGGCGGGAAAATATATTTTGACAGCTGAGCCGTGACGTTTTTGAATTTTTGACAAATAAGTCGTAACGTCACAGAATTTTTGACAGATGATTTCTTCTTCTTTCTTTTAAATGGCAAACTATGCCGATGTCGGAGACGTCATATTATTTTGGCGGGAAAATATTTGAGACCTCTGTCACTTTGACAGCTGTCACTTTTGACAGCTGTCAATTTTGACAGATAGGCGTGACGTCATAGAATTTTTGACAGATGAGTCGTGACGTCACATAATTTTTGACAGATCAGTTGTGACGTCATAGTATTTTGGCGGGAAAATATTTTTTGACAGCTGAGTCGTGCCATTATTGAATTTTGGCGGGAAAAATAGTATTTAAACAGCTGAATCCTGACGTTATCACAATTTGGTGGGAAAATAAATAGGTTTGTACGGAACCCTCGGTGCGCGAGTCAGACTCGCACTTGACCGGTTTTATTTCTTTATAAAGACAACTCCCGCACTAGGGATCGTGCCCTGTGTCGCGGGGACCTTTTACAAACATCAATTAACGGACACAAAGAACACCCAGACCAGGACAACAATTTGTGGATCTCACAAATTATTGTCCTGCGTGGGGATCGAACCCACAACCTCTTGCACGGCAGCCGCTTGCAAGGTATCTCGACGACCTCGGTGGCGCGACGGTAGCGCGCCACCGAGGTCGTCGAGATACCTTAATTAAATTCTTCATAATCCATTAAGTTATAAATATAACGCCATGACAGTTACAAGACGAAATCACGCTCAAAAGGAGACGTCTTTTTCACAACGATTAATCATATATACAAATCTGTCAGCACATCTCTATTCATCGTACTTTACAGAATAATAATAAAGCTTCGTACTTTACAGAATAATAATAAAGCTGAACGTAACTAAGTAAAGCCTGTAACGAGAAAGTAAAGTTATTATTCAAAAACAGGTCTCATCTGTGTTATACAATAAGCACACGATACTTACGCATTCCAAGCCACAAACTTGGAAGTGGGTAAAGTTTGAGACAACTAATTGCCCACGTAGCTCTAGGAGAAATTCTCGCCATTAAGTCTTTTGTTGATTGTATTGTTCCGAACTAACTTATCTTACCCTAAACCTACTTACGTGAATGATGAAACTGAATTACCGAACTGGTGAATACTTATGTGTGTAATGAAATAGAGTTATCTCAAAGGTAGTGAATATTTAAAGTAGGTGTTTATATAATAGTAATGTTTTAGCAAAATTGGTTCATAACAGCCCTTAAATGTCCCACTGCAGAGACGGTCCTCCGTGATTGAGGGATACTTGGCCTACTAATACCACGTGGGCCAGACTGATTGGTAGAGGGTTTAATATTAAGTTTCCCTTCTTTTTATTTCGTACAGATAACATTCACGGATAGTCCCTTAATCGGTTTTTACGACACCCATAGAATGAAGGGGGTGGTGACATATTGTATTCTTACTTCGGCGTTGCATCATAAATATTTTATATCGCGCTATTTTTTTGTTTAATGAGGCTTTCAGAAATTTACGAAGCTTGAAATACTAATATTTAGCGAATGAATTATGATAATAGTGTATTTATCTTCGCTATACTGAGTGCGTGTGTTGGAATAGCCGATTATGGATGGACCATAAATTATCATAATTACTTATACACAATGATAAACTATCTCCCAGTTAGTTGACTGGAATATTCTAGTACCCTCTACTGTATTTATTTTTTGTTACCCTTAATGATAGGCTAAGGAAATGGGTGATAAACGGTGAATATTTTTGCGGACCGGAGGCAATTCAAATACGTTTCTTTTATAATTTCCAAAGAAGATGTCTTTTATGAAAAGAGAGAGTTAAGATCATTTCTTTATGTTTAAGTATTGATATTTGTTGGGTCTTGTATTTATTGGACATTTTGTTTATAAGTAAACCTCGTTTAAATATTTAATAATATTGTTAAGTTGAGTTTAGGGACTATGGAAGTGAATGTAATAATGATTCTTCTGTGTTAAGTGGATCAATTGTCGAAAATGGCTATTTAACGTAACTATTACGTAGCGTTATATTTTCATGGAAACAATGGGAAAAGTATTCGTAACGAGAGCTTAAATAACGCAGTTAGTATTGAAGTATGTAACTATATTATCAAATAGAGTTTTTGAAGTAAATTTTGATTTTTGTTATAGACTTCGCAAAAATCATAATATCGTATAGTATAGTCATTTCAACAACAGAAGTAACTTTGAATTTATGGCTAGTAAAGAGCTGGTGTCTCTGCGATGATAGGCATAGGTTTAGTTTTATATAACATAAAGACATTTTCCGAAAGTAGCAGTAGTTCTACTATACCATTTACTAGCATAAACCCTAAGAGGTGTAATATGTATTGTACATAATCAACACACCTCAACAAAGTCTAGGGATATTTTCACGATATTTTGTATTAAGTTGTGAATCTCAAAAAAAAATGGTTTGTTTTTAATTCTTTTGATGAAAACTTACTTTGTTAACCTTTTTCAACCATTCTAAATTTGAATTTGAAAAATAAAATTAAAAATAAAAGATTTACGCGGCTTGAACATAGTCAAGTTCGAAAATTTCCTTTACCAACAGTAAGTTTTGACTGCTTTTTTGTGTAAAATTTAAGTCTAAAACAATTTAAACGTTTATTTCGAATGAATGATATTGTGTGCATCAAGCAGCGGCGCCATTTTATCAGAAACAAAATGTTATGGGCAGTAGGCATGCTCCCAGCTGCGGGTACTAAGCGGAGTATTGCTGAAGAGATTGGAACAATACAAAATATGAAATCAAGGTTATGGTCACGTTATCGTGCTACTGGTGAAGTGGCTGAAAGATACCACGGCAAAAAGTCTATCACCACTCAACGAAATGATCGATTTTTGCAAGTTCCCGCGAAAAGACAGCCTAATGTTACTACCATGCAGCTGGCTTAGAGGCTCCCAGCTCTTGGTGGAGCCTCTTGCGGGTGACCAAACTGTCAGAAGAAGTCGGCATGAAGCCCACCTTTATGCTCGCATACCGCTTTGAACTCCAGCAATACGTTGAGCAAATCGCGCACGATGACTAGAGTGAGGTCGTGAACATTTGCTCTGCAAAGATGACCTGTTATCTGTAGTGGTGTTTACACATGAGTCTCGGTTCGGTTTCCACTCGGATTCACGTAGAGGACGTGTTTGGCGAGTTCCTAATTGTGATAGCCGTCTACAACATCCTCAGAAAAACTATTCATGCCACGATAGAACAATTATGATTTGGACGGGAATTTGTGTCGGTCTAAGAACAGAGCGCGTTTTGATCAGAAACACCATGATGGCTGAAAAATAACTTAACGAGGTGCTAGAACTAATAATCTACCCCCGTAGACTACAATTGGGCCAAATGTTTAAGCTCATGAACGATAACACCCGTTCGCATAAAGCGAGAGTGATGACGAGCTGGTTGCAGGAGCACGACATATCAATTTTATGCTGAACCACTCAATCGCCTAACCTCAAAACCATTAAATACGCGTAGGACATGTTCAAAAGAAGGGCTTTGATGAATTTTCCTGCATAAACTTGCGATGGAAGAGCAACTTTTTTTGTATCCTAGACGGACCTGTAACATTATACCGCATCAAGACCTGGATAACTTAATCCAAGCATGAAAAACCGTTGCAGAACCGTTATTTACGGTTTTTTTAATGTACTGACTACTGATTACTCACAGATTAGTTAAAAACAGTTTAATTTTCGATTATTTTCACTTTTGCTTAAGAAACAAATTCATTGTTAGTTTTACTAATTTTCCAATTTTTTTATTTATTTGAATAAAAAATTATTTACGCAAAAATAATACTTTTATTTAATTCTGGATTGTAGCCTGATAAATTACCTTTATAAAAATATAAACATGTTGTATGTTATCTTCAATAATTTTGGAGTTAATTGAGTAAATACCAAATATCCCTAGACTTTGTTGAGGTGTGTATATCAACAATACATAGTCCCTACATTAGTTCGACACACTGATTTCTGAACAGTAGCATGATTAATCAGTATCACTTAGTGTTGTAGATAGAAACACATTCGATAAACGACCTCCTATCCAAACGACTAACTAAGTAATGAAGTTCCACAGTTAATTACAAGATTCAAGTGGTAAAGTGAAGCCACTTAATTACTCTATCAATATTGTAAGTTAGAGTTAATTGTATTAATGAATGCATAACTGTTACTATCTATTATAGATCTCATGTTAATTATGATTCAACGCTGAGTTGTTAAATGGATATCTGAATTTGGGTCATTGCAAACTTGTTTGTAATTAAATTCTGGGTTGGGATATTTTTTTGAATAATCATATCTATATTGTGACCGATAAAGAATACAGAGTGTTATTTACATTTATTATAAAGAATGTATGTGATGACAAGCAGAGAAGAGAAATTTGACACAAGACCCGCTATCAACCCGTCTAAACAGAGCGTATGCTAATTTTATTTTTAAAAATGGCTTGTCTGGTGCTGCTTTAATAATGTTTAATAATGTTTTTTAATAGTAATTATTGTGATCAACTATTATTTAAAAAGGATATCAGGACAGATCCAGTTAGATTAATATAGTTTAGATATATATAGCTTTTGCTTTGGAGTTCACGATCCATTTTTCTACTCCTCCACTTCGCGTCCATTTTCAATGGCTTTTTAAATTCCTATGTCTATCTATCTTTATAACGTCGAGTTAGCCCTTCTTGTAATTTGAAATTCTTCATTGGCTAAAGATCGACATTTGTGGAAATCAAAAGGAGAGGCCTTTGCTTTGCCCAGCTGTGGGATGATAAAGGCTAAAACTATACTAACCCGTATTTAAACTAGTCTAGAATTCTGTGCTGAGTTTTAACTTTTCTTGCCAAACTAACCTTCGCAGATTATCGTAAAAAAGACGTTACTGGTGTGAAAATTTACAAAGTTATTAATTCTTTGCTACTCGCTATTACGCTAAGAGGAAAAGTTGGTTTAAGAACTCGTTTTCTGAACGGATAATTAACTGAGTCAACTTACTTAAATTACGTTACTCCATCACATTGTGGTGATAAATGTTATGTTATTAATAAATCAATTTAATTTGTGTTTTCGATGTTTATACAGTCTATAGCCTCTCTCGATGAATAAACTATCCAACACATTTTCAAGTTCAATGGAACTAAAAATATAATAATTCTAGCCAATTTACCGTGTAATCAAATATATATCAATCAATCAATCAATCAACTAGCCTATTGCAGTCCACTGCTCGATATAGCCCAACACGCGCCACTAAACTCGATCTTGTGCCTTCCGCATCCAGTCCGACCTAGAGATCTATGAGGTCGTCGGTCCACCTCGCTGGCGGGCGTCCTACACTACTTTTGCCGAGTAGCGGTCTCCACTTTAGGACACGTTTGAATAATATTCAAAATATAAAACAGCACAAAAACGACTATAAAATCTAAAATTTAACGGTTTAAGCCCAAAAAGCTCATGCCATCATCGTACCGACCAACTCGTTACAAAAGCGAAAATCAAGCACTTACATTAAAATTCATGACTACAATGAAACTTTAATTAAACAAATCATTTTCTACTAATTATTCCGATGAACTCATTTAAGAACTCAAAAGCGCTGACTCAAGGCTACAACAATTTCTAAGTTGAAATCTAAATGAAATAGGAAAAGTTGATAAAAACCCTCTAAGGCTTAACATAAAGTTTCAAGAATAATCTTTCATCTCGGGGAAGTGTCAGGACAATTTATTAATTAACAACTTAGTCAATGAACTATGCAATTACGTAGAATATTGGTTTTGACAGCTGTCGTACTGGAATGTATGGAAAAGGGCAAATAGATTTAGAACTGGATAAGGGCGATGCAACTACCATCTGAACCGATGGGCCCTCAAAGACTCGCCGGGGTGTGATTGTGGAGCTCCAAAACAAACGATGATGCACATCGTCGAGGAATGTCCCCTACGTCGTTTCTCTGGGGGAATGCGTGAGCTCCACAACCTTACTCCGGCCTGGCCGGCAAAAGATTGGCTCCTCTAGCTGGATATAGACGTACAGGGTTCAAAGCAGAAGCCATACGCAATAATAATAATAACGTAGAATATTTATTTAATGTGGCTTAACACGAAATCTGTACTTCATTGGTAAACTATGTTTCTGGAAGTAAAGATCAGAAAGTATTCTTAGAGATTGCATTTGTGCAGACGTTAGATAAGACATAATTATAAAGACGAGATAAGGAGCAAACTAAACGCAGCTTTTACATAGAATAAAAGTGGACAGAAAAGGAAACATCAAGATAACCCTTTTAAGTGCATATAAACTAAGACTAAACTTGTTTGTTATTGATTAAAAATCATTAACTCAACCACCAAGGATATAATAAGATGACGACCTCTGTGGCGTAGTGGTTATTTAAAATTACTGCTACGCAGAGGTCTCGGGTTCAATTCCCGTTCAATGCAAATCTTTGTGTGCATGAATCTTTGCATGATTGTTTGCATTGGTCTGGGTGTTTCCATGAATAATATGTATGTATTTAAAAAAAAAGGATTTAAGTATGTTTATCTGTTGTCTAGTGCCCATAGTACATAGCTTGTACAAGCTCTGCTTAGTTTGGGACTAGATGGCGTTGTGGTGGGAATGTGTGAGGAAGAAGATAAGTTATAATCCTGAATAAACTGCCAAAGATATAAGAAGATGAAGTACGAGTACAATCAGGTATCAAGTTATCCATATTTCTTTCAGCGCAAAATTTGACACAATAAAATTAAATGACCTTGTTTCTAGTACCTTAAACATGAGCGACACGTTATGATAATAGAGTTGACAGTAAATGACATGAATACAAACTTGCAAATGAATTATGACATAGGGATGTTACGATATATGCGAATCTTCTAGTAAGTTTGAAAGCTCCTTTTGTCGTCAATGTCTAATTGTAATTAAGAAACGAAATTATAATTTCAAATAACTCAGTATACAAATGCGGTTTTTTGGCTTCAAAAACTATATTTTTAAATCCTTATTAAAAAAAATAGTTTGACACTTTTTACTTACTAAAAACAAGCAAGTTTTTTCTGAAAAATATTTTATTCTGTTAGTCCAGTTTCCTTCACAAACAATAATACATAGTAAACAAGGCACACGGAAAAACATGCGGCGAGAAATGGAAATTAAAAACTAAATACTGGACCACTCTACTTGCACCGCAAGTAAGGCTGTTTTGTTCATAGCCCTTAACCCTTTTGAAGGAATATTTCATCATACTTGTCACTATTCATATTTTCATTATGTTACATAAGAATCAGCAGCAGTTAAGCTAAAATAATGGAATAACCCTGAGTGGAAATAGATAAATGTTTCAAAAATACATTTTAAATTTTGTTAGGAGCAAAGGCGACATTTATGACACTCGAGTGAAGCTAGACCGAAATTACTTTTTAAATAAATTACCTACTACGTTAGACTACGAGCTATGTGCTGTAATTGCGTTATCTTCAGTTCGCCCTTTTTTGGATATGTTACTTAAGGACTTGATACAGTTTTATTGAAAAAGTCCAGCAGATTAGGATCGTGCGTCCCAAATGTGGGTGTGGCACAAACCAAATTAAATCCAAAGTACTTAATAACAAATACGCATATGAAAATAAGTTTTATTATTGAGCTTATTAAGTATTACGAAAACAAGAGAAGGAAAACTGGAAGTAAAATCCTATTCCAATGTATTTCTAGGTCAAGTTTCCCTCCTTCATTAGAGGAGGCGAATCCGTATAGTAACAGATATATATCAGTCAAAAGCATAACTCACTCACACATCGCTATGTATCATTCTAGACAAGAGATGTATGTGGATGTAAAAGTCTTTTGAAAATACCTACTTATTATAAAACGACATTATTTATGAACACAAAGGTTAGCCGTGATTTAATATTCGGCATAAAGTTAAGTACATGCACCCGGACAAATAAACAAATAAAAATTTAGACCGTTAACAAAACGGAACTACCTATACAAGGACAAACGATATTCACATTATAAATTCTTTACGAATACCCTCATAATTTATCACCGAACTCAGGTACCGGCCGAATAACCATTATAGATAATTAATCACTGAAATATATAATATATCTCTGATCTACGCTTTTCCTGAATACATTTTTCATCTGCAGCTATAAGTATCTGATAAGTCTGAATAAATTTGTACATTGCTTGAACATTTATTCAATATTCTTTCAAAGACTTTCTGATCGTATCTAGAGCTCAATTTGAAATTATAATGAAAGCTTTACTGCTTAAAAAACAAACGATTCTAAAAAGCAAAATGCACTGATTTTTATAAATCACAAATGTCTGAACTAACTCTGGTCTCTCTGCTATCGATTGATTAGTAGTTTCAACATCGTAAATTAGTTTCACGTACCGTTCGAACAGTTTTTATTCGCTTGGATTAAGATTTTGGTATCCAGCAGCTTTGTCCCCAAATCTGTTGTAGTAGGGCGCTTGGCTCACCGCCAAATGGCGTTCCACCATTAACGGTGCCCTAATTTTCTTTTCGACTGAAATTATACGGTTTGTGATAGAATTGAGAAGTTTTATCTAACTCGTTTGTCGAGGGTACTGTACTAATGAGTTATGTACGAACGTTTGACGCCTTTATATTCAAATTTACGTATCCCAATTTTACTTACTGCTCAAGTATATTTCAGTTACAAATTCTATGTAAATCTAGTTGGTTATGTAAGGTTACAGTTTGTTGTAAGCTTTGCGAAGCTAAAATGAAAGCATTAGGCGTCGAGGGAGGATAGAAGAGTATTGATTAAACAGTTTCTTTGTTTCAACTTGTATAAGCGGGAGATAAAACCATATTATATGCTTAAAACAAGGTTAGCAGCGACTACAGCAGCTATAGAAGTTTACTGTACAACGAACACTGTAAATTTATTTGGAAAATAGACGCTGCTGTTTCTTTGAGTTTTAATAAGGGAATAGGTTTAAACAAAATGCGTTTAGAAAATGGTTGGATTTTGTGGATGCAAAGTCAAACGGTCTCGAATTTGTATAAATTACGAATAGCTTAAAATTACAACATTCGAAGTTATGCTACTGCAGCGATCTCGTTATTATTACAGTCAAAAAAATTTTAGAAACCTTTACTTTATTATTATTAATATCAGGTATGAGCAGTTATAACCGCTAAGAGGTACAGACAGAGTAAATAGTATTTTTTTTTAAATAATAGCCATAAGCCAATTGTTTTGTTTTGTTTTCGAATAAAAACGTGACTTTATATTAAATAAGGGACATCGTCCTTTTGTTTCAAAGAAAAGTACAAGACGAAAAGTTATTGTTAAATCAATTTGGTAAAAGAGCGTTTATGAACTCATAATTAAATTTATAAGAAAGTTGACGCGGTTCGCAACAAAAATAGAATGTTTTGTGTTTGTAAAAATCTTTTAACTTGCTGTTACACATTTCTTTTTACTTTTCCCTAAATACTTTTGTGTTCAAAGGGAAGAAGTATGTGAGGGAATACTTAGGAACATTTTATGAAAAGTTATAAGTTTTTCTTTGTTTGTAAAAAGAATTTTGTGTTTAAATAATAGCATATTTATTAGTTTATTTTGTTAGTTTCCTTATTCTTTGATGTTTCTTGTTGATTTGCAATCTGAATTACACTTGTCCGGTTTTACCTGAAACAAAGAAATGAATTTTTAATATCAATTTATATCTTAAGTATGTTAGTAGAAGTGTTAATTGTGTGATAAACATAAGTGAGGCCAATACATATTAATTCCCGCTCAGTGGAAATCTTTATGTGCAAGAAATAATTTTAATTGAAGTGTGAAAAGTGCATTGTAAGTTACGTACTTTCAGTAGATTAAACGTACGACTAAGGGACTATCCGTGAAATTATCTTTACAAAATAAAAAGAAGGAAAATTTGAAATTAAACCCTATACCAATCCGTCTGACCAGCGTGGTATTAGTAGGCCAATTATCCCTCCGTGATGGGAGGAGGCCCGTCCCTGCAGTGGGACATTAATGGGTTGTTATTATGATGATGATAAAATAGGAAAAGGAATTTCAGTTAAGGCTTTTGGATTAAAAATTGATGAATGAATAAGAAAACATGATCAAAGTATGGTCGTGACGTCATACGTCAAACTGACAACTTTTTAAAAGCTTTGAGGAGTAGGAAATATTGTTATTCTCAAACATGGACACGCCGCTATGCGTACAAGGTTGTGAAGCAAGGGCGTAAAGATTATTTTTTACTTTCGGAAAATTGCTGAGTTTATCCCCGGATCCATTTTAATATTTTTTTTAATAAAGGAAGTGCTTAAGTTGGTTCTATTATTTTTTTTGTAAGTAACCACATCGTGGATGAATAAACTGCATTGACTTTGTAAATAAATAGCGTTATCTTTCTGTGGAAAAGTTGTTTCGAATCTCAATGGATAGGCAGCGTGGCGCCGCGAGGATGCTGAGCTTGTAGCACTTCACTTGTCTTCAAAAGTCACCTTGCTCTTTCAGTGGGGATTGACCCCTAGTATTAGTCTTTCGAAAAGGTCTGTGCATTCATTTCCAAAAAGAATAAAATATTTTTGTCAAGATCATTAGAAGAATACCAGGTCAACAGCATCAATATTTGCTCCACGTTAACGCTATAACCATAACAGTTTCCACCAGTCTTCCAACAGTTATACCTTATATATATAACCATATAGTTTTATATTGACCTTTCATAATGGAACTATAAAAAACTATTCACTAAGGACATAGGACCGATATTCAACCCTATTCATTTAAAACTTTGTTTGCTTATTGAATAACCATACAAATTGAAGTACCCCTACAGCAGCTAGTTACTGCTTTTACTAGTTTAAACTAAAATTAATTTAGAGGTTGCTCTCAGAGGGCCACTAATCATAGTTACATTTGCATAGTTATGATGGTTCAATATTACCGTACCGAGAGCCTCGAGTTCTGCGCTTGACTTTTACGTATGTGCGAGTGAGAGAGATAGAGTTTGCTGTTTGATTAGTAAGAGACAGAAAGCTTGGTAGGTGGAGTCAAATTAAACGTTTATGAAGAATAAAATAAAGATTTCAGTAATATGAAAACGAAGATAAACCTTCCTTACAACACAGCAATGACAGAATTGAATGTGCTTTAAAGCGCGAGAGTAGAGTCTATGAATAAAGGTTGTGAATCATCATAACAGCCCATCAATGTCCCACTGCAAGGACGGGCCTCCTCCCGTGACGAAGGGATACTTGGCCTACTAATGCCATGCTGGCCAGACGGATTGGTATAGGGTTTAATTTCAAGTTTTCCTTCTTTTTATATCGTAAAGGTAATATTCACAGATAGTCCCTTAGTCGGTTTTTACGACACTTATGGGATGAGATGGGGTGGTGACATATTGTATTCTCACTCCGTCTCTACGCGGATATAGTAATCTAAAAGTAATCTAAAATTAATTTTTATAATATACAGGATTCAACTATGACTTTATCATCTGTTAGTGATACGCTCAGAACTGACTTAAAGCAAATCAGTACTTAACATCGACGTAGTCACATACAAAAAGATAGCATAGTATTACCTAATAGCCGTAAGGTCTGATGAGCACCACGATGCTAACATTACAAAGAATATAACAAAACTCGTGTTATTTTCGTTACAAAGTTCCTCTATTGTTTCCACCATTGTTGTGTATATTGGAACCCCCAAAAAGTTTTCTTTGTTAGAATATTTTCCGGGTAGTTACCGTAAAATTCTCTCTTTACTTTGGTAATTGTTTAAAAAAAATGAGAAAAAAAAATGAGAAAAAAAAACGCTGTAGGTACAGTCAGCCCCAAAAGTCGCTGAACACATTTTAAATTCCAAAATAGCTGAACACTAAAAGTGCCATAAGTCAGTGTCGCGGGTATTTCAGAAGTATCGATGTTGCCAACTCGTGCAGTATACGGGAGCCGCGCATGACTGAACGGCAACGTCGCCCGCTGCGTCGCTCATCTGCGGTCGAGTTTCAGTGTTTCAGTGTAGTTGTAGTGAGTGATTTTGACAGTAGACAAAAGTCAAGCCAATTTCAAAGCGGAATACTACATTAACAATTTCATCAAAACAGTTGTCAACACGATAGCTTTGCTTGTATAGAGCTTGGGTGAAAAGAAAACAGCTCTGGTTCCATCCTGAGGAACGGATTACTTTTTGTGTTTTTTTTATTTTTTCTTATTTTGTTTTCTACTATTATTATTCAATACAAACTGTAACCCGCGACTTCGTTTACGAAAAAAATGTATATTCGACAATTAAATTAAATAATTTAATTAATTAATTAATTAAATGGCTTTATCACCTCTAGACTTAATTTTAGTTGAATGTCATAAAACTATTAAGTTCAATGTCGCACAACAGGGAGCGCTTCTTCTTACATAACATTTCAACTCATATCATCGAATCTCCGAAAATGTTTCTCATACAATTTAAAGTCATAATGATCATTCTTCATTAAATTTAAAAATTAAATAAAAATACTATTTAATTTTCAATTAAAAATTAAAAATAATATTTTAACTTTATTAATATACCTGTGAACAGTGACGGTGAATTTAAGTTACTTGTTTTTTTTTGAGATAAAATACAATAAATAAAAAATAAAAAACCAAAAAAAAATACTTGGCACAACCCGGTTTCGAACGCACGTCTACTTCATCAAAGTCGAGTGTTCTATACCCTAGGCTATCGAATCTCAGTGAATTGTCTTGAAATTATGTATCTATTCCAACGAGTAAACATAACAGACACTAGTGTTCAGCTACTTTTGGAACACAAGTGTTCAGCTACTTTTGAAATACCCGCGACACTGACTTATGGCACTTTTAGTGTTCAGCAGTTTTGGAATTTAAAATGTGTTCAGCGACTTTTGGGGCTGACTGTACCGCGATATTAACAAAGAGATATACTCGTATATAGATATGTTATGATTAGGTTTTTAATTTCACAAGTATATCATGGTGAGAAACTAGCCGATTTGTTATCGATTGTTTAATAAGTTTAAGTTACAGTAAGTAGACTAGAGGGTCGAAACCCAAGACTCCTGTAATGGAAGACAAAAGCAGCAACTATTACACAATCTCATTTTGAGCATCATGACCATTCATTCATAGCAGTAATTTCAACAAAATTTGGAATAGAAACATATAAAACCAATATGAATACTTATAACAGATAAAGAAAATCTAACTAAAACGGGTTAACGAACTGTAAATAAAAGATAATAACTTAAAATTCTATGTATTCATACAAGATGGATGAATTTAAAACCAATTCGTACGTTGAAGCGAGAAGCTTAGGGATGGACGTCGTGTTTGAAGCATAATCTTCTTTCACCGCTGCAGGCTATATACTTTTGAAACTCGATGAGTTTTCATTGTAAAGTGAGTCCGCTGTATTTTAGTTGAATAAGTCATCAAATTTGAATAACCAACTCATTTCGGTCAGCTCAAACAACCTCGACATACATTTGTTAATTTTAACGCTACAATTTTGATAATGAATTATATATATTTTTATACTCTTTTGTTTATTGTTTGGAGTTTGCTTATGATAATAATAGATAAAGGCAAGGTTAAAAAAACAAAGGTGTATGTTAATAAAACTGCCGAATACCACAATATTATCTGCATATAAACGTCTTACTGCAAGGATTATGCTTAGGTAAAATGAAATGAGGCTGGCTAGAGGATTGGTATAGGGGTTTATATCAATATTTCTTTCTTAAACAGAGTATTATTTGCATAATTCTCAGTTCTTTAGTCAGCCTCTAAACTTCTAACTTAACTTCTTAATGTTTTTATTTAGCCACCATTTAGTACTGTTATTATGGGCGGACTACAATGATTTCAATTACTTGTACATTCACGACTCAGTGGAGTAGTAGTTAGCGAAAACAAAATATTTGGTGTAGGTATAGTGTATATCAATATCATTCGTTGTATCGCCGTGGATTTCTAGATTTTGATCTTATCTCGATCATTATAGATCTAATTTGTTTCGAAATTTGATATTATTGACTCGTCTCGGTGTCAATATCAATCTATGTATAACGTTGAATGTAGTTTCCATAATATTGAATTAGAGAACTCTCAGACAACTTTGTGGAAATGATACACCCGATACTGATGCAGAACTGTGTGTGTAGGCTTAATATACGTAATGACACTATGATCCTGGATGTTCCGAAGATTCATGCAAGGCTGCCTGTAGTTTACGTTTATTGATTAAAGCGACGGCACGGTTAATACGTGCGCAGAATATGTAAGAACGAATTATGTATGATTTAACTTTTAAATATACTATTTATGGAAATAAATTTATCAAGCCAATGACATGTTTCGCTTAACTTCGTTGTTCTTTGTTGCAAATATCAAGTATAATCTAAGATAGATATTGCAGTATTTTCGTTGCAAATATCAAAAATAATCTAGATCGATTGCATGCAAGAACCTTTATACTACCAAGCTGTCTGCTTTGTGTCATTGCTTGTGTTGTGTTGTGATTTTAAAAAGTGTATTTCTATGTAATTGATACAATTGTTACAAGGGAATTAGTATAATAATATTGTAAATTTATATTTTTATTTTTAGATTAATAATAATTATTAATATTTTCTTATGATTCGATCGAGTTTTCGTAGTACTAAACGGGTTGGGATTAAATGTAGAGCGTACTAATGCAGATCTGTAGAACAGTGTAGCTAGAGCACTTTTATATCTTACAGCGGCTCACGTCTACTTAGTGATAAGAACAATGCTTTGCTTTCTCTCGAGCCTTTACCTGGCACACGGCTTACATGGACACTGTTCTTTAATCATTCGCTTTTATAAATCATTCATTTTGTTACTACTCTCGGCATAGGATTTGTATTTGTTATGTTGCGTTAAATTAGTGAACATAAATTAGTGCGTTATTTGTGATAGTTAAATTTAGGGTAGAAATAACTGTTTGCTCAAACAGATTAACTAAAATTAATCCTGTCTACGACAGGTAGACTCTTAATTTTCACATAAATAATAAGGGGAATAAAACTAACTAACTAGATAATAATTAAAATAATACTTGTTTAAACTTCCTTCAACATTGTGACTATTTAAAATCGAATATCTATTACATGTCTTAGCAATGTGAAAGGGAAAGGACTTTATTGTTTTTATTTGTCGCCATACGGTAAATTATTACCACTAGATGTTAAATGTACACATGGTAAATTCTTGACATTGCTAACCCCACACAAAACACATTTCAACTAACGAATAACACCATTAACTCCCAAGTGAAGTATTCAAGAATATCGACGTACGATGTTATCTTATAAACAAGCGAAATATGTATTTTTTATCTTTTCTTTAGGTAAAATGCTTACCTAATAGCCGTTGGCAAATTGAACATAGTATTATGCTAAACAGCTTATAAGCGACAAATAGAATAGGGATCTCGTATCATCTGGGACAAATGACTGTGCGATTAGGTGTAGTTGCTACAAATATGCTTTGACAATATCGTCACAGGACCCTACGGTATTACGCATAGAGAATAGTGAGTTTTTTTTAAGTTTATATTTAAAATTACTTAAATAATTTGAATGCAGATTCTAAGGAAACTAAATTAAAATAACATCCTATCAAATAAAAAAGTGTTACTTGATTTATCTTTAAATTAAGAAACAAAATCTACGAAAGTTTATTTCTTCAAGTTTTCGTAGAATCAAATAATTTTATCCCTCTAAATTTAGAGTATTGCCAATAGGCGGCGGACAGCGTCAATTTATTATGTACACAAGTAAGTACGGACAGGGTCAAAGTTTTGCCAAGGAACGAGGAATCGTATTCAATTTAAAAAGTTTAGAAACGAAAGTGGAACTTCAGCGAGCCGTCCTAAATGTTCGCTTCAAACTAAGTCGGGCATTACAACAGCAGACATTAAGAAAGCAAGAAGTATCTCTCTAAAGTACCAACCTTTAAGCTGTTCCGATAGTTGTGAATTAAAAAGTTTTATCCGATACTACGGGGCTAAGGGATAATGTGAAAAATATACAGAAACCTTTTTTTTGCTCGATATAAAGAGGGTTCATGGCGGCTACTTATATATTCGATTGGACTTTTAAAGAGATAAAGATAAACGCAAGCTGCGGGAGAAATAATGGCCACTACACTTTTAGTGATACCAAAAATTTACGGAGTATTTAAATTTAGATCTGTTTTAACTTGATTTGTATTTTTATAGATAGTATCTCGTTCGGTAGCAGAAATTCTACGAGAAGTTCCTTCTTGAGTCGTGTCGATCTTGCATAATGTCATTGTGTGTGTGTCAAATTATTTTAAATCGTCTTTCTTATATGAGTAGAGAAAAGCCGCCTTTTTTATCATGGGAAACTGCAGGGACCTTATTTTATAAATTGTATAAAATTTTTGACAATGGTAAATTGTCTGATGGTAAAAGTTTTAAACTTAACTAGTTGGTTACTCCAAAAAACAAAATACGTTAAGTTAAAATAGTAAAACATACTACATTAGGCTGTTAAACTTCGGATTTGTAGAGTGATAGACGCAGAGTTTGACTTGTTGACGAGGTTTTAATTGGTTTCATTACTACATGTCCTGGAGACTGATAGTCCTCAGTCTCGTGAAGTAAGTACGTTAAAAAAGGGTGTAAAGCTTAGACTGCACTAATCAAACTTACGGGTATATTCATGGAATAGTAAAAGTATAACAATACATTCGAGATGACCTAAAAAGAAAACCTTTTTAGATCTCTGGGTAATTTTATTATGTAGCCTGTACCTTAGTAATCCCAAAAGTAACATAGAAATAATGTTTACAAGTTTTACTAGTTTTCATTATAAAGAAATTGTGGTCATATTTATTTACCAAGAAGGGTGATCAAAATACAAGTAATGAGTGAAAAAGTTCTTTGCAAGAAAGTACTGAACTAATCCATCTAGTCTAAAGTGACATTCATCATAACAGGCTATTAACCCTTTCACAGTGCCGCCAGCAGACAGAATAGTAAAACAATGCACGTGTACCACATATGGTACACTGCACTGGGAACGTGTTAATATTAGGGACAGACCTTTCGAGTAACGGAACAAAACTCGATCTACTAAAACAATGCAGTCCTGAAGAAGTATTTAGGATTTTACTCTATTTATTTTCTTAGAGGTACACCATGCATTTTACTCCTTATCATGGGTACCATGCTATCATGGGTATTCTTACTCCTTCACTACAAGAATAGATAAAAAGTAGCCAAGATTTTGTTCCCCATTTGGATATGAAGTTGTCCCTGCAGTTAGACAAAGCTGGTTATGATGAAAAATTAAAATTAAATATAACGCGGCCGTATTCTCGTGTAAACATAAACCAATTTGATTCAAGAACAAAATTTATAACGTAAAATTATTACGTAAAATACAAAACTTCTTTACTTATCTCATAATGTGAATTTTAAATGTGCGAAATTGAAAGAGCTTGGCAATTAAACGGCAATTAAGATGAATATGAATGTTACGCCGTAGAATGGGTTATATTTGATATTGATCGCCAAAAGATATTGAGCGTGATTTACTGCTCAATGGGTCCGTATAATGAGGAAGAGGTAATCGATTCAACAATAATAGTAATTAAGATGAAGTAGTTTTACATAATACCTTTGAACTAATGAGTTATATAAAAACTTTGAAAGGTACAATAAAGTTATTTTTCTTATGTATTTTTAATGTACGCATTAATCACACATTCACACAACATCATCTAGTCCCAAACTAAGCAGAGCTTGTACTATGGGTACTTGACAACTGATAAACTTACTTTAATACTTTTTTTTTGTAAATACATACATATTATACATAAAAACACTCGGACCAATGCAAACAATCATGTTCATGCACACAAAAATTAGCATTGAGCGTAAATCGAACCCGAGACCTCTGCGTAGCAGTCATGTTATAATAACCACTACACCACAGAGGTCGTCAATAAATCAGATATCTAAATTTTACCATGGTTTTGCGGAGATTACGAGTCATCATCGGCTCTTACTCTGATTCACTAGACATTGTCATCAACGATGTCTAGGAAGAATATTCTATGTGGCAGTAACAATGTTATTTAAAAAAAAAATTACTTAAAAGTATTTTTTTTTTAAATAATATCGAACTTCTACCATATTATTATGTATAGTTAGTCTTGAAAACTAAATATTTCTCTAAGATAACTTCGATAAAACGTTCAATAAATAACAGCAGATCGAGCGTCAAATGTCTTTCATTTAGAGAGGTCTTTGTATTAGAACAAAGAAGGTGTAGTGTTAGCCGACATTGTGGTAACAATTGTGTGCTATTAGATAAAATAAACTTATACATTTACTTAATGATGTTTTCTTTTATTAGTTTTGTTGTCAGATCAGAAACAGTTTGTCAGACAATGATAATTTTTTTCGGACTTTAGTTATAACTGTAAGTGTAAATACAGGAATAATCCTGATTTATTCATCATGATAGCATAACTCAGATATCTTTATTAGCTTACCTTACAAGCTAACGTTCGGCAATCTCAAAAAAATATCTGTATTAAAACCACTTTCGTAGATGACAACACTAAAACTCTGAGAAATATGTGGTTAGAAACTCAGGGAACTTTTTTCAGACATAATTTGACTTGGCTACAGTTTCTAGCCGCATGGACATAGATGTAAGTAGGTGCAATAAAGAGAAAGACGTCCTCCTCTAACGTCCTTCATCAAATACTTTTCAGTCTTCCTTCGTCCTTTATGTAAAACCCGTACAAATAAATAAATAAATATTCACAGACATCTCTACATAGCGCCATCTGTTCCCAAAGTAAGCTAGGCTTAACCTATTATTTTAATACTTAGTTTTTTTTTTGTAATTACATACATATTATACATAAAAACACTCAGATCAATGCAAATAATCATGTTCATGCACACAAATATTTGCATTGAGCGGAAATCGAACCCGAGACCTCTGCGTAGCAGTCATGTTATATAACCACTACGGGACAGAGGTCGTCAAAAGAACAAATTATCAACCTTAGCACAAGATATTTAAGGCATAACTAATCGCGGGCGCAGGTGACTTCGCCGCAGAAAGGCTGACAGTTATCGCCCGGGAGTTACTTAACTACTTTCAAGGATATCTTATGGAACCCAATTCACTTACGCGTAGAGACTATTTTAGAGAGGACAGGTATTATTTTATCTTACGGCACATCTGTGTATGAGCACGCGTTATGTTTTTTATTAATAGGTAATTTTCGCTGAGCCTCATCTCGCTTCGAACTTTGAATTAAATTAGGAAAGAAAATATTGAATTTGACTAAGATATTTAAGTGGAACTAGGTAAGCATTTTTGCTACAAATTTTCAGAGTGACAACGTGAACTCTTTGCAACATGGCATATAATGAGATGCCAGAATAAACTTACATTTGAAGTAAAAAGTCACCACTCTTACTTTTTAAAGACAGCATTTTAAAATAAGCAATTAAAAAGAAACAATTACTCAAAGAACCTTTGGCATATTTAAGTGAAATTTCAGTCTAGTCTCAAAGTAGATTGTTCGAGCTCTTTAGACTCAGTAATTGGAAAGGTTTTTTAAAACGATTCTTGCTTTGTAATTGTGCTGTTATAAGAATGAGAAAGAGCCTAGATACTTGTATGTCTGCAGTTCTACTTCTTTTTATATGTAGGCATTATTAGAGTACTCCTGCTTAGGAAGGTAGTATTGTAATGTAATGCTCAAAGTTGAATCTATATTGTTACATTACATGCAAATGCTCCCGGTGAGGGAGCACCTTTACAAACCATTTAGGGGATTTTCCGTTCAAGTTTAAGGTTCAAAAGATAAAAGCTGGTCTCTTGATGCTCATGTGCCTTTTACGACAATTCGTTCTATTATCTGCGACTGGTGACAGAGTTAAAATATAAACAAAACATGCTTTTAACACCTCATCTAATTTCACGGGTGTTGATTAAGGGAATATGTGCACAGAGCTTATCAACAAAAACAAAACAAAGAAAACTTGGAACAAACAAACCCAAACCAATGCGTCATATCAGTGTGATATTAGAAGGGCGACTTTCATTTCGTCTCTGGAGAAGACACAGTCCTCCTTACAGTAGGAGATCAATGGGTTATAATGACATAGTCAACAATATAATTAAAAGTCTGTCTTCAGCATAAAACAGAATAATATTTACGAGAAGACCATGCAATATAAATTGGAACGCTAAATTATTTTTCAAACACTGCGAAAAAGAAGAAAAAATATGCGCTGGCTTTGTCCCGAAACAACTGCGAAAACTAGAGCACTAAAATCTGGCTGGAAAAACTCACCACTGCAAACACCTAAGCAGAACGAATACAGATTTAAATAACAAGGTTTTTTTATGTATTTCACAAGCTCTGCTTAGTTTGGGACTAAATATCGTTGTGCGAGAAGTAGTACTCAGAATAGTTAGTCCTTTTATACAAATTTAGTTTTATACAAACTGCAATTACAATGCTAGCTTTCGGGTATAAATTCATAATATTTGTCCTACTCACATGTTATTCTCCATTGTTTGGATGCTTAACTATGAAATGGATGTTTGTGAAAGACCCTGCAATACAGGGAAAACTTAAGGAGACCGTATAGCTACTGAAAGAAGTCAAGTCAACAGTCTAAGACAAATATTATTGGGTCTAATTTTCATAACAAAAAAGCCATTATATATTAAAAGATTCAAGGATTTTTATACTTTTTCTTGTGTTAAGATTAATTTTAAAATAAATTTGGGATCATGGCAGTAAGAACGTGCAAAAAAATGTTTTTGGACGGTCACGCCAGCTTTCCCCTTTATAATTCCTACTAAAACCATCGCTTTATTTTTTACGCTTCGAAAATAATACCATGAAAAATACGCGGGATAAAAGAATGATAGATTAAAACAGTAATATTTTTTTAAAGAAAATATTATATCATAATTAAAAAAGTTGTGCCTAAACCACAGCTTTAACAACGATTGCAATATGCAATTTCGTTCACGTAGAAATGTGTTTTTTACGTAAATAAAATTGCATATTGTACCAGTATACGATAAATCTATGTTTTCGAAGATAAAGACCAAAGTACTAACTCAATTTTTATTTTATTTGAGAGCATTTTAGACTACTACTTTTCTAAAGATAAGCTTTTTTGTAAATGTTCATGAAATCATTGAAACATTCATAATAATATAAAATTTGCTGCCTTAGGTAACAAATGTTATAATAATTAACTGAATCTCCCCTCTTTTTAAGAGTCAGTTGACGAGCAGGATCAAAAAATGAAAGATAACTTAGTAAAAAAGATAAATGCAAAAATAACTAAGATTAAATTCGTTTTGACCTCGTCTTATAAATGTCATCAGCTGTGCCCGCGACTTCGTCCGCGTGATATTTATAGTGACTTTGAGTAGCAATTTGAATTTGATAGAAGAAGGGATCAAGTCATCCCGTGGTTTTGTGTCGTCATTTGAATTTATTCAATCGTTTGCTTAGATTATGCAGCTTACTATTATAAGTAGATATGTTTCGATAAATGATAAAAATAATCTTATATTATCACCATATCAATCGATGGACGTTCCCTAAGGGACATAAGCATCCTTCTAATATTTCCACCTTAAGCGGTTCTTTGCCTCCCTAATTTATCAGTTTCTCACCGTCGTCCTAACTAATAACCTCTACAATTATAGGTTATTTCATTTTATTTATTTACTACTATTTTAATTACACTATTACAAACACAAAAAGTTTAAAATCATAATTATTTATAAACTAATTAAAATTAATCGCATTATATTAATGTAGGTGACAGGTTATGATTGAAATATCAAAACCTATTACAAGCTTGGTTGATCGCAATCACGTTGCCTCACCAAGTGCTAAGCCTCTACGAAGCCTTACTTGCTAGACGAGTATATTTCCGTATTGTCTTTACTTCGCCTTGTTAGAGGTTAAGGTTGCTACGGGTAATTGATCTCAGGGATATTTATTATTATAAATAGGCGAGTATAAATAGATAGTAATGATTTTGATCCGAGTTTTTAATATTTTGCTAAATTAGTTAAATGTCTTTTCGTCTTTCGCTCAAGAAGACCTTTCTTTAAAAAGATCCGGTTTTCGGAAAAAAAAAAGAACTTTTTTTTAAAATACCGGCGTGTAATTATTTTAAATAATAAACATAAAAAGCTTATTAGTTTATTATTAAAATTATAATGCTTATTAACCAAATTTCGTTTGTAGTTATTTAATTCCTTATACATTTTTATATAGAAGACTTTTTACCCACTGTCGATATTGCCTCGTGTTTCGGGCAATACACATTTGATCTATTCAATCGATATTCACGCTTTAAACAATCATTATTGGATCACACAATTATTAACCTGTTTAATTCACTGTATCGGACATGGCAGTTGCTCGCTAGTCAACTGCTACAGCATCCAATGCAGTTGAAATGATAATGATGAGTTGAAGAGACATCATCTATTTATGTTAATCGTTTCAAATGAATATTCCAAAATCGTATCGTATACTTAGCTAATCAAATAAAGTGAAAATGTATACAAACTGTATACATTATAATAAAGAGATGATAAATAAAAAAGTGTATTATTTATATTAAGTTTTCTTGGGTCAATGTTATTTGAAAATCTATTTAGTGATGAAAAGAAAATGATCCTAATATTAGGTACTGCATTGAACGGATTGGTATAGCATTTATCACGAGTAATCAATGGTTTGGTAGTGGAATCTCCCTTAGTCGTCTTTTAAAATAGCGACGGGATCGGATGAAGTGATCTTATTTTGTATTCTTAGTCCCATACGATGTTTTTGATAAGGTGATGTTTTTTTATTTTTGTCTCTAATCTATGTGTAAAGGGTTAAATTTAATTAAAGGGTTAAATTAACGGAAGATAATAAATTAGGTGAATGTGGTGTCTAAAAATAATGATTTAAATGAATAAGTGCATGTTCATGTTCAATATTTACCTTTCTTTCCCGGGGAGGTGCAGTTGCTCTTGTTAGAAGGAGATTTGGTTTCGGCTGCCGCCATCTTCGCTTTTTCGGAAGCCATTGTTAAGCGCTTTACTCACTATACAACGTCCGAATTTAAAACACGGCCACTCACCAGCTCATTCCTGTCTTATCAAGTATTGTAGACACGTTATTATATATTTTTTTAAACTACGACCGCACCCAAGGACCACAAAAATCGACTATTATGGTAAATGAACGACGAGTGATTCCGATGACTAAAATTGGCAAACAGCCAGTTATTGACTTTAGCTAGTAAAAATTATAAAATCGACCACAAAACTAATAATATGATTATTCATATTTGTTTATAATGATAACGTATGTAATGCCGCTGTACTCTTTATTTTAGTTTGACTTGACTATATTGATGTTTTACTTTATGTATTTAGTTAAACGTGACTTATTAATTGTGTTCGTAGTGTCAATGTTAATCACAATACTAGGTTAGTTAACCGATACTAATCATATAATAAACACAGTTTAGTTAAGAATAAGTTCGGAATATTTTATGCGATAGTTTTAAGTTATGATTGGTCAAGTAACTTTATTGTTTGTATTATTTTTTAAGGGATTTTCTTCGCGGGAAATCTTTGGTGATTTATTGTTTCAGAATTTGTATACTGTGATTAAATATTGTCAAGTATCATAAATATGTTATGTATGATTTTATGATACAATAAATTATGAGTTATTTATAATTCTTATTTTTAAGTAATTGTTAATTATTTTTTAATAATTTCGTTACAGCAATACCTATTTTAGATATATCATAAATTAAACTATTATTTTTATTATAACATATAATAATCATTGCAATGAATTCTGTTGTTCTATTCTGCTGTTGATATTATAAACAGAGAAAATCAACTTTTTAAACTTTTAATATAATTTTACTTAATTTATACCACTATTCTACTTTAGAAATAAGAAATTGCATAGAAATATTAATAAATTGATTTAAAACTAAATTATAGTATGTCCTTCAGTTTTTGCAGATGCTTAAATATATGTAATGTTAAAAATATACAGTTAAATCACTAATTACTTACTAATTTATTTGACTTTGTTATCTTACAATGCAAATTCACTTGACCCACTTTGGGTCCTTATGTTAATTATTATTTGTACCTATGATTAACAATATATAATGAAATACATAATAGTCACTTGTTATTTACCTACGTTACATGAATGAATGCATTTTAATCTGAAAATGAATGGTCTAAATGAAAGGAAAAAATGAATAAAAACTCTTTATTATAGATGAATGTAGCAGTACGTTTTATGACAAAGTAATTATGTTAATGAGTCTTGTGCACGACGATGTAGGTGTTCAAAAGTTCTATTTGTAACCACTTAATTCGCCTGTTAGTGAAACAGCTAGACGTGCCATTCCTTTTTGTGTCTTAACGCGAAGAGGTAAAGTTGTAAGTTCTATGAACCTTAACAGAACTACTGCGCGACGTTTCGGTCTCTATTGCAGACTATGTGTGTAGCAGCCTCCTCAGCAATAGAATCACTCTTAATAAATGAAACGTACTGACATTAATGTTCTGAATATTTTACAAGATAGCAGCTCGAACATATTGATGAGTTAGCGACACAATGAATGTTATCAATTCGAACGACGCATAGTAATGAGGAACCTTCGCCAATGTCACGACATTTGAACGGAGGGCCACTGACACACATAACCTGTCAATAGGTACGCACGAAATCTCTTAGGTTACGTAAGGCACGAATATAACCTGCAGCACTGACGATTATTATTGTTGTGGCGCGAGATGAGGTGCAGGGTTCTGTGGACCTTGGGGCGGGAGCTTGCGAGCTGGGTCGGGAGAGAGTCGCGCGGCCTGCCTCGTGCGTCGTGCGGAACGCGTGGAGGTCGCGTGCGGCGCGCGTTCGGGACGCGCGCGTCGTAGCCCGGCTCGCCGGAGGCTGCGGCCCGGGCGGGATCGATGCGGGCGGCGGGCGGCGGCGGAGTGCACCAGCTGGGAGGCTGCGCCGCACCCCGCACGCTCTCCCCCGCCCCACCCCGCGCCGCACGTACGCGGCGCATGCGTGCACAGCCTCGCCGGACTACCGCGCCCGCCGCGACGCCGCGCCGTCGCCGCCGCCGACGACGACGTTTCAATTCCCTCTTCATCCCGAACTGATTTACGATACGTTCCATCTTATAATGATATATTTTTTATCTAAGTCTGCTACTGCCAGCTTTGTGATGATTTTTTTTTTCTGTACATTGTTTTCGTAAAAAAATATTCGAGATAAGCTTTCATGATTAAGTTTAGTGGTTTTCCATCTCTAAAGTATTGTTTGTCAAACTTAGAAATAAAACATTTTCATTAGAGCAAGTCTTAGCAGTATTATATTGCGGTACTGTGGAATACAGCTAACGGTAGAGTGACTTCTGATCTCGATAGCGGCGTGTCTTATCGACTTTAATGGAGGGTCGCCACTTCAGTTCTGCTCTCGACGGCCGAAAGTGTCATTCGGTAGGTTGTATTGTAAAGGTCTGAACCTACCTTACAGAGTATACCTACATAGGTTGGGATAAATGTTGGTCCCTTTATACCATGTAGTTATAACGTAATTATTTTAATTAAGGTTATCTGCCTGGCTCTATGTCATGTTCAGGGTTCTCTTAAATTATACGGTCGCTTGGATCAAGTTATTTCGGTAGTTTGTTTGGAATGTTTAGTTGTGTGAGATGTCTACCCTTTTGTGGGGATGTTTTTCCTTTATACGTTTGACTACAAGCAAAAAACTTGTTTCAGTAATTTATAATTTGAGTTTTGGCGGGTTTCCTGCTGTTTTTAATTACATCGGATTAAATATGGTTTGTTTTTCATTGCAATTATAAGTTGTCGTTATGTAGTCTTATAGATTTTGCTCTCGTTTCGATCTGCATGAGGCTACGAGAATAAATTACTTTGGGACAACTGTGTAGCGTATATCTTTTAGATCAATCAAGTAGCCTATTGCAGTCCACTGCTGAACATAGGCGTCTCCCAATATGCGCCACAGAACATGATTATAAATAAATATTTAGCAAATATGCTAAAATTTATTCTTTAGTTAAAAGAACAAACTTGCACAAAATGTAAAGAGGCTTTATAGAAAAGGACAGACGTCTACGCAAGCCCAAATACGATTGGCCGCAAATGTTATCGAATAGTATCCGAATATCGGAATACGCAGCGTAGGAATGGCTCATCAAGTGCACTGATGACCTAAAAAAGATAGTGTTGGCCTACTAATACGATGTTGGTCACAGAGATTGATGTACGGGTTATAGTGATTTTTTTCTTTGTTACAATCAATCACAGACTCTATGGTAACCTCGGAATGATTTGGTGATGTAACATCATCTACTCAATTTATTACTGTTAGATAATCTCTGTGTGGTGACGGCGTAAGAATATAGTGTGTCACCACCCCATCTCATCCCATGGGTGTCGTAAAAACCGACTAAGGGACTATTCGTGAATATTATCTTTACGTAATAAAAAGAAGAAAAACTTGAAATTAAACCCTATACCAATCCGTTTGGCCAGCGTGGCATTAGTAGGCCAAGTATCCCTACGTCACTGGAGGAGGCCATTAATGGGCTGTTACGGTGATGATGAGATAATGACAGTTGACGTACCCAAGCTAAAAAACTTATTTAATAAAAAGATAGTAGCATTAGTCCACAGTTGCATTTTTTCCTGAAAAAAAAACACCTACACTGTCTATTCAAACTTCTACTTTATTAGGTTTATTTTGTTTGGGAAAAATTGCATCTGGGGTCTAATGCTACTAACCCAATCCAGGTACCTATCGAAAAAACACGTCTGAGTTTTATAAGATTTTCTGATAGGTTAGTTTTGGCTTTCTCATGGGTTTTACATTTTAGAGCAAGTAACAGAGAAAACTAGTTAGCTTACCAAATATATGTTGGGTTCCAAAAGGAAACCATAAAAATACTGCACACATCTTTAAGTTTTTATAGAGTACCATGTTGGCCTCACGAAAGTTCACCAGATATGGTTTTGTGTAAAAATTTTACTCTTTATCACACACGTAATATTTGCATAATTTTCCTTGTAGTGTACTATTATGGCACCAGAGACTATGGAGTGGTGACATTATTGTAAATATACTGGTATTGTTATGTCACCACATAAAGCCTTTGGTATGATTTGACAAAAAAAGGAATACATACTTCTTACTCTGAGGGTTCAGTACCAAATCAGTAAGTAAGGATATTAAATTTGATTCAACAGCAAAAACTGTTGGGCACATCAGTGGAAGGCCGCAGCCTAAGTAAGGGTATTATGGCATAATGAACATTGACCTTTATTATTATTTGTATACTTTTTATGCGAAAGGGTAAACGAGCTTATGTGTCACCTGTTGGTAAGTTATTGCAGAGCCTATACACTTAAAACTGGAAGATGTAGGTTTCGGCCACACTAATAATCCGAATTCACAAGTAAACTATTTCATTGTATATTTAGGGAGAGGAGGATAATGATCTGGTACAGGCTCTTCACGACGAAAATCTGCTGATCGGATTCCCCTGATGCCCGGAGGATTCATGTTTCTGCAGTTTTAGAACCAACTAATGTTCCCCTTCTTTCACTGTAAGAGTGCCGTTTCGTGGAGCATATTTAATACGACCTTCTGTCTTTTTATAATATCAGGAGTGGTTTTCATGCCAGGCATTCGATTGTATTCTCTCCTTTGTGTCATCGAATAGTTTTGTTAGTATACTTAAAACAAAACATATTAAATATGAAAATATGTAATTTTCATTTACATGCACACAAATATTTTTATGGAGTGGTACACAAATCTGAAACCTCTTCATAGCAGCTATGAACTATAACCGTAGTTGTTACAGCCACACGTAGATTAAAAATAATAATGGCAAGATAAAAAAAAATGTTTTATATACTTAAAAAAAAACTTTGTATAAGGAGTTTTAAATAATTCTAAATAAGAAAAATTGAACAAAAGAACGTGCAGCCAGCACGTTCAAACATCGGGCTATTCGTCATTTTCACTAGATCGTGATTTGATACAATTCGATGTTATTTGTCAGTGTCAGATAAACTTTGTTGGCTGTATTCCCATGCGTAATACGTCTTAAAACATGAATTGTTACTTAAATCTTGAAAATACCGAACTGAAATGATGAATTGTTTGGCGGATATGGATATTATTGTTTTCCTCCAACAGAATAGCGACTAGACCGGTATGAAAATTACGGTGGTTACGGTAAAGTCTTTAGTTTTTGGTAGTAACGGTTAGGCTGTGTTTTGCTATCTTGTATAACTTACTAAAATGGAATATACTAAACTACTTCTTTACTGTCGTCATCAAAAAGAAAAATAAACTAGGATAAAGTCACAGTACTTTCCCATTGTATTAGGTAGTGATTAAGAACCACCCTACTAATAATCGTTTGCCACGGTTAGACTTTAGCCGGATCCACACCAAAAGATCCAGCGCGATCCGATCGCGCGCGGCAGGATCGCGCTCCACAGAAGCGTTTGATGTGGACTTGTCTCGCGCGATCCAAACTGCGTGGCAGGATCGCTCGCTCTTTGCCGCGAGCGTTCCGTCGTCGATGGACCGCGGATCGCTGGATCGCCGATCCAAAACGGATCGTTTGGTGTGGATTCGGCTTTTTAGGTTGATACGATTTGCTGTTAATTATTGATACCATATTTGCAATGAATACCTTAGTCGACACTTGATAGATGAGAACACAATTTTTTGTCTGTCTCCACCGGAAAAAAAGAATCGAGTTTACTATAAATAATGCGACAATCATAACCATTTAGGTTATTCTGAAGAAGTAGGTTACATTATCTTAGTACACAGATATCTAACGTTTGGAGACATAAATCCCTTTCACAAGATGGGTAATGTGTTTTCTTTTTGTATAAAGAAAAGTCGATCCAAACGAAATGAGGCTACCAAGTAGCCCGGGGCGACGAAAAACAATAACTTTTTCATGTAAGATCATATTACTAATAAAACTAGAGAAGCATGAAAAGGGAAGCTCAGATTTAAGTCGCGTCACTACGAATATCATTTTAACAAAGCGAGTGGAATATTTTTGGGTAGAAAGGCAATATAAATGTCCAGTAAAGACAGGAAGTATTTGAAACGGCTCAAATCATAGCCTCTCTCAATGCTCACGTACTTCACTTTGAATGGGATTTTACATTTTAAATGTTGCTGGAATTATTCTCGTTGATGTGTTTATAAGTTGCGATAATTTAGAAACCATTTTGTGGTTTATTCGTAGTTATATTATGCGTAGCCTAAGTCATAAGTCATAAGTCATTTATTCGTTACAAAATAATTTGTGTTGAAATTACATAATCAAATGAAAGTACAATTATAAATAAAATAAAATTAACTAATCAATGAAATAATTACCAATAATAATCAAGTAAATGTTAAATAATTAAAGTACAATGTCCAATAATTATAATAATAAAAAAATAATAATAATAATAAAAATAAAAAATCACAATAATTTAAGAATCAAATAATAAAATAATCCAAAACATATACAATAAAATAAAAAAAAAAGAACTAAGTATAGTCACAAAATAACAAATAAATAATAATCAAAAATCAATCAAATAAAATCTTAATAAATTAAAAAAAATACTAATAATTTAGTTCTTATCATTCATGAACTCATCAATACTATAATAAGTCTTATTCAGTAGCCACTTTTTTAAGTTCATTTTAAAAATATTGACATTGCAAACCTTCTTAAACTCTACTGGAAGTTTGTTAAACAATCTGACAGCCTGAACCTTTGAGCTATGTGCCACAACATTTAACTTGGGCTGCACAAGACTATTAAAATCTTTTCTGCGAGTCATTAGCCTAGTTTCTTTTTCCTCAGTTGTCTCAAAGTCACCCAAATGCTTGACAAAGTTCGTCAGAAGGACTAGTATATACAGAGATGGTACAGTTAATATTTTTAGGTTTTTATAGTGATTTCTACACGATTCAGTCTGTTCTAATCTTAACATAGTGCGTATTGCCCTTTTTTGGATAACAAATGCAGATGTAATATTATATTTGTAACTGTTACCCCACAGTAGGATGCTGTATCTTAATTTTGATTCTATGAGAGCAAAGTAAATTGTTTTTAATTCTTCTACAGTTAACTCATCCCTTAAACTACGAATAACTCTACTTACCATCTGATTTTTTGTAGAGTACACAGGGTTTATTCTCTCGTTGTTTGTATAACATTAAGGAACAAGATTGTACGTATTCTGTATGTAATTGAAATACTACCGCGAAGTACCGACTTTTCCTTAAATGGTGATGTATCTTTTTTAACCAGGGTAATTATTTTTCCGCATACATCACTGATTTGTGGATAAGCTATGGTTTATGTAAAGACTCGTACTTTGAGTGTGTATCCTATCCACTTCATTTGACAGTGGTGAACCTACTCTTGCTTTATTGGGTTAGACACCGGCACTAAAATTTCAGTGGCAAACCCGACAGAAGTCAGCTGGCGAACATTTGTTTTACAGTATCATCATCATAACAGCCCATTACTGGTACTGCAGGGACAGGTTTCCTCCCGGGACGGAGTCTGGCCTACTAATACCACGCTTGCCAGACGGATTGGTATAGGGTTTAATTTCAAGTTTTCCTTCTTTTTATTCACGGATAGTCCCTTAGTCGGTTTTTACGACACCCATGGGATGAGATGGGGTGATGACATATTGTATTCTTACTGCGTCACCACACGGTTAATGGTTAATGCCAAATTAATGTTGATGTGTTACGAGGACTTTTTATTTACTTACATTTATATTTTTGTTGAAAACATTACTGTAACGTATAATAAAGAGAGTGAATTACAATCAGGCTAACGTTTATTTTAAGACATAAAAGGTGTGATATTTTCCTTCAGGTAAGGCGAGTGTCAGTCTATTGTCTTTAGAAAATAATAACCCTTTGTTTCATTACATTCAACCTTTGATATACGTTTCTGATAGAAAATATAAGACAAATATTTAATACATATTATATTTTAAGTACTAGCTGATGGCTGCGGTTTTACCCGCGTGTCAAAGGTAGCCTAAATGTACTACCTATATTTCAAATTTCAACAAAATCTGTTCAATAGTTTTTGCTTAAAAGAGTAACAAACATCCATCTCACTAACTTTCGCATTTATAATATTATTTATATTATATTTAAACACCAAACAACAACAATCTTTTGTTAAAGTTGTAACTAGCTCGAAAAACCAATTATACTTAATATAAAAAAATCCTTAAGTCTTAGGTAGGACACTAAACTTGTGTACAGTAGTAAGTTTTGATGTTAAGCTGTTGTTTGTTCTGATATATATGCTCTGAACCTATGCCGACGGACGTGTAATTATGACGACACCGTGTGGATAGGGGTTAATTGAAGCAATGTGATTCATAGTAGCATAGTTTTGTAACCTCATGGGAACAAGAAGTCGTAACTGTTTGTAATTTTTATACAAATGACCAAACTACTCGTACTAATAGTAATGGGAAATCATAGTAATTTTTAAGTACACAAGTATAATTAATTGTTTGGCAATGAAATAAAAATGGAAATAAAATGCTGAGCTGCCGAATGCTAGAACCACTAAACCACGAATCCATTTTGCACAAAAAACTAATAGCTCTATCAACCGTGGAGGATCGTTATAATGCTTATGGCGTGTCTCGAGCATATTTGCCTTATTACATTTTGACTAGCTCAACTACTAGGTACTATAGTGTCGTGAAGAGGCATTGACAATTTATTGAACGCGAGGCTGTGATAAAAGAGCCGATTTGTCGAGCCTAGCTGAGTGGGTTAAGAGGAGAGGGTTCCGTGGCTGGCGTTAGTAGGTGTTGCATAGACTTAAATGTTTTTATTGACTATTGGAAACGGATAAATAGTTTTTTTCTTTTAAATAAAACAGTATTAGTTATGGTAACTTTGTATTCGAAAATATTAATTTTTGTTTTTACCCGACTTTAAAAGAGAAGGAGCTTTAATGTGGTTGTATTTATTCTTTACTGTTTGTAACTGCAGTACGCAATCACTATTTTTATCATAAAAATACTAGTTTACCGATTTCAGGAATAAACTAATAATAGTCAAAGTAAATTTGCCTGCGTTAGAACTCAAAAAGTACAGAACCTATATGTAACAACAAATGAGATGTCATTCAACATACTTCGAAGGACAATTGTTATGGGCTATCAAAATAATTTAAAAAGTAATATCAGCAGTTATAAAAGACAAAAAGAAATTGAAAGAATAAAATTACACGGAGGTAATCGCAAAGGGCGACATTCAGTCTTTTAAATTCACGATAATGTTACTTTGATATCTTTGTAAGAAGTTCCGTTCGGGAAATAAACACAAAATTAAAAGGTTCATTCTTTGATTCTATTCGATAGATAATGGCTGTTTTATAGCAGTCTGGTGAACTTATGACTTTAACTAAAGATTTTTTTACTTCCTGTGCAAATATTAGTTACTGAGTATCAACCAATTTCTTTTTCCTTTACCTATGCACGTAATGGATATGACTTGATTTCGGGCTCATGTGAATTGTCACATAATTGCCAGTGTGTACTGAAATAAGTTTCACATAGCTTTAGTGTCAGAATATTACAAACTGTCAAAGTCGTCTGACGTCACGAACCTATAACTTGGTAAGACAGCGGCTGTCGGTTTAACCGAGCGTTAGGGAAGCTGTTGTGTTGATCAATTTATGTAATGTCGATAAATTTATGCCATGTTATCTGTGTTTGATGTTAGCAGAATCCTAGGTTACTAGTAATATAAATAATACAGTCATTTCAATTAAAGTTTCGAGTATCTATGCCCGATTATATGAAAAGAGTGTAGTAAAAGCCTGTGTTGTTTGCAGATATTATATAGAAAAAGAAAAAAACCAAAACTTGACATAAAATAGTAAATGAATCAGTTTGCTCACCGTCTTGTAGCCCAAGTAAAACTTAGCAGTATGGGCAAAGTTTCACCCCCCTCCACCCCGTTACTAAAAGAGGCCTGCGTACGATATTAATGTGATAAAATATATTCCTACTAACATGTGTATTCTTAATACATTCAAGGCCTAATCTTTACTCTATAGTAATATTATAAAGAGGTAAAGTTTGTGTGATTGTGTGTTTGTGACGTTGTAGGGGGTAATCTCTGGATCTAGTGAACCGATTTTAAAAATTCTGTCTGTGTTGAATAGTCCATTTATCGGGGAGTGATATAGGCTATACCTATAGTATCACGCTATGACTAATAGGAGTGGAGCAGTAATGAAATATGTTTAAAAAATGGACGCGTTTTTTTCAAAGAAGTGGGCACGGGTCAGCTAGTTTATCATAATTTGTCTATCCTTGTTTGGCCGGTTTTGTTGGTCAGGAGAACTCCGTATCATACTCGTACCTAACCAAATCCAAGCCACTATAAAATTACTTCACAGACTTCAGTGTAACTATTAAAAACAAAAAAAAAACAAAAGGAGTACTGAGCAGAGCGAGTAGTTCCTTTTTTGTTTTGTTAGCGACCTAGTTTCATGTTCACTGCCTTTAAAGAAAATGTCTGATCAATAATTTTAATTTAATACAGACCTCTAAAGCACATTTATTTTTTTAGCGGAGGCGTAGCGGAGAACGACTTTACAATCGTACCTCATTCCATGGTTTTCGAAAAAAACCGATTCAGTATAAGTTTCGAAATCTTATGCATACGAAAACAAAAGGCAACTTAAAACCCTTTCTAACTGGCCAGCGTGGTATTAGTAGGCCAAGTTACCCAATTACATTATTTATTTTTACCACAGCGCCATATAAACAATCTTTGTTTACCACTCCCAAATTATATGGCTAAGTAATAAGAACGAAATAAAACAACAGTAAAATAACATTTCGAAATGAACGAATGCCATAAACGAGTAAGTAAAAGTAATTTATCAAAATAGAATGCGATATAAAAAAATATTGTTCCGGAGTCATATCTGGTGGTGAAATGTCTATAGAAATCTGTATAGAGGTTAGATGCGGCGGTATCACAATGGATCGCATCGTTTACTCAGGCTCGAGGGGTCGCTATTACTGAATTTTTAATAGACGTTTTGTTCCACATTGAAGCGACGACAAAGTAAGAATAATAGAGATATAAACGAGCCAAAAAAAGAAAATCATAAATATTAATAAATAAAAAAAGCAATATTAGAGTTCGTTTACGAAATATTGCCTTTTTGATTATTTTTATATTAGCCTATGTTTAGTTATACAATACCCATACTGAAGGCCGCAGATTCGATCCCCGCATAAATCGAACTTGCGGAGATTTGTGACCATGACCAGGCCACGCCTGTTTATCCTTATGATTATATAAGTTGCGGGGACTTTTTATAGACAAGTATATAGTTATATGACACAAACATCATCCTGATTCAGTACATGCATTATGTTAATCGCACGTATTGTACTACACAAAACTAAGGCACAATGTTGGTAGATTTATATTGTCCAACATAAATATATACCTAGTTAGTTTAGGGCTAGTTGACGTTATGGTGAATGTGTGAGGAATATATTATCCGTTCCAGTGATGCAAACTAATGTATCAATCGTCGTGACATAGTGTATTGGTCATAGGCTTCGTGATATAGGTTTGTGCTCTATGTCTCTCTAAGGAGAATTGTTTTATCGATGATATTTTCGTTAAGAATTGGACTGTAATTTTTAGAAGAGTTTTTTCCTTTTTTATTTAGTGTATGATTGTCATGGGTAGAATCTAGGTTTATAATACTCTCTCTGTGTGGTAACTTGATAATTGCAAGCTTTATGTATTCTATTGAGAATACCTGATCATAGAGCCTGTTGTTTGAACATTTTTGTGAAGTCTCTCCCGTAGAAGGGTTATTTACAATCCATCCTTTTCCAGTACATTTTTAAACAAAAAATACTTCTAACCATTTTTTTTAATTCATAATTTCTTTTTCCAAAAATATTTTCCAACACATTTTTAAATACTGCTAGCCAGTGATAGATAGTCCTACGCACGTTAAATTGTTGGTAAAAGCGAGTGGGTGTATAATCTGCTTTAGCTCGCCTATCAGAGAACAAAGGCTGGATATAAACGAACTATCGTAAAAAAAAAACTTGATAAAAGCTAAAATAAAACTTATTTTGATTGAAAATACGTCGCAGCTTTTGGTACCTACTTATCAAGTTACTTAAGGTGAAAGTTGTTAGAAGAGATTACTTTATGTTTAAGTTGAAGTCCTTTCGTAGGTTTTTAGAAGATTCTTATAACCATCGTAGATCGGCTAGTTCTACCCATAAATTATACAAAATAAAGTTGTGTAATAGACTCCATTTTGTTTACTTATTTACGCCATTAAACTAACGCAAAACTTAAGAAAACTATTAAAACGCTACACTCTATTCAACCCACTGAATAAGTCACACAATTCACATAAAAATAACCATACAAAAGGGTGCCACATAAACGAAGGCAGAAATAAATAAGAGAAGAATAAAACATCTACAATTACGGATGTTATTGGCTTTTATGATTTCCTTAAGAATGGCGTAAATAACAAAGTACTGTGTTGATACTTAATATATTATTTATTGTGAATTGTTCAAATAATGTACATTAGGTAACAGCTGATGGAGAGAATGGCGCCTGCCCGTGAAACCTTTTCATTTGCCGTATTTATTAATGTAAGAGCTCGCTTGTTTGTTACTCTTTTATGAGTAAAGGGTCAGGGCGGACGAATGAGATATTAACACTGAAGTTACAACTGTATACTGTTGATTTTAAAGTTTAAAATTGTGTGAACGGAGTGTACATTGTACTCTCGTGCCGGTCGAATGTTGGGCGTGTATAGAATAACGCTGAACCATGTACTGGGGGATTGAATACAATGTCAACACCAAATCTCATGCTATGTAGTTATTAATTGCAGCTGATCTCTACTAACTTGACAGAAATATTATTGACTGAAAACGATAAAACCGGACAGGATAACTCTCTACCCATTTCTTATAAGTAAATATATATATATATTATATTCCTTACACATTCACACAACGCCATCTAGTCCCAAACTAAGCAAAGCTTGTACTATGGGTACTAGACAACGGATAAACATACTTAAATACATTTTTTTCGGTAAATATTATACATAGAAAACACCTAGGCCAATGCAAACAATCATGTTCATGCACACAAAGACTTGAATTGAGCGGGAATCGAACCCGAGACCTCTACGTAGCAGTCAGTTATGTAATCACTACGCCCCACAGAGGTCGTCAAGTAAAACATTAAGAATCAACATTTTATACATATATGCCAATAGAGTAATAAAAAGTTTATCGGAGTACTCTAGGATTGTCCATTGGAAAACTTACTTGGAGTCCTATGGGATGTAACCGCTGGGAAGAACACCGCATTGTTCTGCCTCTGGCAACCCTCAGTGCCATGAAATGATTTTCTACACGTTAACAAAAATTGTGGATGTATGTTTGTTTCTCTCCAATTTTTTTGAAACTAATCACTCTCTTATGTTCAGCTTCTTCAACACCAACAGGATAAGATAAGACAGTGGACATTGTATTTTTTTACTCTGTATTACACACACCAATTTTTACCTATACTACAAAAAACATGTAGTTAGTTTGGTATAATTGCTCTCTACCACTTAAAGTTAACGTGACAAATATCCGCAACATATACAAAGATCCGCTTAGAGTAACCTTCACCTTGTATGAATGATTTTGAGCATCGATCGGTTCTTTCATTATTATTAGCCGAAATAGGCTTAATATAACTAGTGTCCGCTTTGACTTCTCAGAATTTTCATTCATATTAGAACGATTACGTCTGTTTAAATTTGTTTTGAAGGACGTACTTAATATATTTTGTTTATATTGCTTTGAATTAATACTTAATATTGTCTCGGTTGTACAGTAGTCGTGGTAGAAAATATTAATCCTAAGCAAGAGGAAAAAGTAAATTGTAAATATACCTACTTAAATTCCATAAAGTGCTTAAAAGGAAAGTATGGCTTTTATAAACATGAACTTAACCGACATGTTTGCAGTAGGTTCAAACCCGGGACCTAATGTTTAACAGCTGTATTCACAACACCGACTGTTTAAATTAAATAGAATAGTACTGATACTTGCGGTTAGGGAAAAGCTAAGTTAAGTTTTCCGAATTTCATTCACGGGACGGCAGTAGTGATCATAATTTATATTCTTGGTGCGTCACAACAAAGAATATATACGATAAAATAAATGCTGCTAATTTATATTAATAAAAAAACGTTTACTTTAACAAATCACAGAGAAAACCGACAAAAAATTTGAGTCATCGATTCTCATAATTTCTCATTCATTAGTAAGACGAACACGTACGCTCTTAAGAACATTTCCGTCTTTACTTACGTACATACCTACGTAGTATATAGTCTATTGGTTCAATATTAGTCGTAAGGCGACGGCTTTAGAAAATAAATTGATTCCTTTTTTGTGCCCGTGTGGGTTGTAAGGTGACTTAGGATCTAGACTATTTAATATCTTTAGAGCTTGGCGGTGGTTGATGTAATAGCCAAAGGTATCGATGACGTGAGCGAAATGATATTCAAATGGTTTGCACCTGCGTATTGTGTTATGTGATCTGGGCCATAAGCGAGTGCTCAAAAATGATGGCAATGCAACGGAGTGAAGTCAAGTTAGGACCATCTGATTTTGTTGTCTTCATTCCTGGATTAAATTCGCGCTTGATATCAGGTTTAACACAGTCATATTACCGTGTCGTATTTATGGCAGCTTGGGCAGGCCTAATGTCTAGCAGTGGATCGCTTATGGCTTATAGTACCTATAGAGTTAAAAGAATCATGGCATCGAAATGGAAACCAAATATCGAAAGTTTAAAAACCCTCTAGCATCTAGCATCAGTGGCAAAGCGGTTTTGAATGCGGCTGCAAGATATCGCAAAATCGAATACCAAAATTATTTGTGCTATTTTTGAATAATTGCTTTAAGTCTGGATGTGCTTTGTACATCTCATGTTTCATATCTCTAAAATTTCGCGCAGTACAAGGCTTAATGCCTAGTAAAGGAATAAGTGTATAAAAATAAATGAAAATGCTACATAACTACATATTTAAGTGAAGTTTCCATGCATCAGATTACTCATCCTTATAGTGGAACATTAAAACTCTATTATGGCGATTACTATGAAACTATAAGGCTTGGGAATCCATTAAGAGACGTAACGATATTATTGTTTCTTTCATAAGATTAACGTGTTTACGATCGGATATAAAATAATTGTTATCTTTTGAGTATTAGGTAAAGGAGTGCCTTTTTTATAGATGTGATATCTACGTCATTAAAGGTAATAAAATATACAGCGGATATAATATGGAACATAATAATAATTATGTCCATACCTTTTGTTTTTTTTACACTCATTGGAATTTACTCTCACTTAGTAAATAATATTTATTAAAAATTTGTTATAAAAATTAGTAACCTTAGTGCTGTGGTACGTTCGTATTCTCGTTGATAATGTAAAAAAGTATACTTAAGCAAAAATTGTTACAAAAAAAAAAAACGATTTTCAAGCAACTTTGCAAATATAAATTATACATAAGCTTCATCCCAGAAAAAGTTTTTTGTTGATCTTAAATTAGCTTAAGTGGCCTTTTTACAGTCTTAGCTGGGATTTAGAAAGGGCCAAAAGGTAAAGTAGGTTCAGATCTTAATATAAAAAGCTCACAAAGAAAAATACACAAAGAAATTGCCTTGCTCAATTACGGCTTTTTAAGATTACCAGAATTTTTTGGAATCTAGATTTTATCTATTTTGTAGGCCAGGCCGTGTTTGTAGTATTTTTTTTAAACAACATCAAAATAAATGTTATATCGTACTGTGTTATCTGTGTTGACAGGCTGTTAATACTGCCTTATCAAGGGTTTCTAAAATAATTAAGCAAATAGTCCTCAGTTTATAGTACAATATAAGCTCAATTCAACCTTTCCCAGCCTGGCTTATTAATTTAGATGTTTCTTAGGTAGTAACCTAAGAAACATACAACAACCCAACACACAAACGGCCTCTGATCCAACTGACATAATATTTCATAACCTAAACCTTCTTCTTTCTTTTATATGGCATTATATAAGTGTTCTGTGTTCTATGCCGATGTCGATAATTCTGCCAGAGTCCGAAGTGCTATGACTTAATGTGAGGTGATAAAAACCAATACACTAATTTAGATTGGTTTTGTGGCTAAAACAGGAACTAAATGGTCGAAACCTATTAGGATGACATTTGCATCCATTGCAATTGATGACATTTGTTGAGAAGCTAGTATTATACACACGTAAATATTTGTATAATTAGACGTGCTTGCCCTGTGATATTTTTTTTTTATTATTACTTACTGATGAGATGCGTTTCAGCTCTCTTGAAGATTAAGTTCAATAATGCAAATATTTAGATTTAATGAACTTCCTTGTGATGTGTTGGAGGCAATCTTTTGTCTTCGCTTTTGCTTACCTGTAATAGAAAGTTTATTGTTAGTCTAATACTAATGTCCGGCCGTTCAGAGAATGCGTTCCTGACACTTATCAGTTAGTCACGACTAGTGATGGACACAACATTATACCGAGTTCGTTACCGTTACTCCAAAATGAACCGCCGCGTTATTTTTATGATTAGATTTAGACCGTTTTAAATTGGCGGAATCATTTAAAATTTATATTTTAGTTCTTTACGTGGAAACAATAAAAGGGAATATTAATATAATAAAATTGTTTTATTTATTATTTTTTACAAAGTTACAATCTGTATTTCTATGGAATAAAGTACATTGAACTAAATGTGCGTACAGAATATTAATCAGACTCCGATTCGCTTGAGGAGGTGGTGTCTTCATCATCATCTTCGCCTACATGTATAATTATATTATTATCAATTACAGAATCAATCCTGATATCTCGGTCAAAATGTTCCATAATCAGGTTTTTAGTCTTTTCGACAACCTTTGCCCAGTCATCTCTTGTGACTTTCCCGCAGGCTTCTTTTAACAGGGTCATCATCTTTTTCGTGCTGAATGGCGGGGAAGTATTGTGGCGGGCGGCGTAACCTTTTATTTGAGCCCAGATTAGCTCAATCGCGTTATATTGGCAATGATACGGTGGAATTCTTAGAACGCGATGACCGTACTCCAAAGCCATTTCATCGATTTCGTATCGCACATTTGCCGCTTTATTTTCTTTCACTAACTTAATTAGCTCTGCTTTTAGCATCTGCATATTTGCGTCAATGCCTTTTGCTTGTAACCAAGCAACCATTTCTTCTTTTTTATTAGCTTGGGTAGGTGGTTTCTGTATTTGAAACGAGTGATAGGAGGCATTATCCATCAATATTACAGAAGGCTCTGGTAGGCTGGGCAAAAGCACGTTCTGGAACCACTCTTTAAATGTACTGGCATTCATTTCCTCGTGGTAGTCATTTGTGGTTTTTGATTGAAATGCCAGTAAAGCGTTCTCCACAAAGCCGTATTTTGCAGTACCTGCGTGGCATATTATCAGACGAGCCCCCTTACCCATTGGTACTTTCGACGTCGACGCTTGTGTATCATCCGTCCAAGAACGGGAAACCGTGTGATTGGCGTTTAGCCATGTCTCGTCAATGAACACGACATTATCCCAGTTATCAATTTTTTTTGCTTCTCTCAAGAAACTTATCCGTTTCAAAATGATGTCGTATCGTTCTAATAAAATTTTTCTTTTGTCTGTTTTTTTATACGAAAAACCAATATCTTTTAAGATTTTCGTTAAAGCAGTTTTACCCCCGCTAAACAGTCCAGCTTCTCTTAACGACGCCAAAAGCTTCATCCTGTTGAGATATTCATTTCTGGAATAGTAACCATATATATGATTTCTGATTGCATCGGCGTCAAAGGTATCAATATCTGTCACGGGTTTAGTTCTACGTTTCTTCTTCGGAGTACGTAAAATATTATCTTCCATGCCAGTAGAGCCGAACTTTTCTTTATTAATATTTGTAATCGTTCGTTTGCTAACTCCAAGCGCCTGAGAGACGCGTTCTTGTACTTTTTCGACAGGAACCAGGGGTCCGCCATTTTGCCGCTCCCGCTCAAAGTAATCTTGCAGCTTGATAATTAACTCACGGGCTCCAGTTTTCAATGTTTGTCCACGTTTAGGCATTATTATGCACCAAAAGTAAAAAGAACGCAATATAAGACACAATCAAAGTCAAATAACAACAGATCGCAAACACTTGAAGAACGTGGTCTATGCGCACGAAACGACAACAGACGACTGTTTCAGCGTCACAAAATGGCGGCCCATAACGCCATTTGGGGTTACCATTTTCAACCTAAATATAAAAATGCTACTTTGTATTTAATGTACTTTTATTTTTATATTTAATAAAAGTTATTCTAAAGTCCATTATTTTCAAATTCTTGAAAAGAAAAACAAAACGTATTATTTTATAAAGTATAACTGTATCGATAAGAACAGATTACGATACTATTATTCACTGTTATTGTTGGCACAGCACTACAAATATAAAGCGCTGACATAACCTTGTAATAGCGCAGTGTAGATTTAGAAAAATATTGTTCACCAAGTTATTTGACACTCAGTTTGACACAACATTATAACATTCATTAATTATTGATATAATAATGTTGTTTTAATGCTCATCAATAGTTAAAACGATAAACAACCAGCAAAAATATTTTTATCGTAACTGCAACGCCATTACAAAGTTACTGCGTCAGTTCAATCGCGACGTGTCAGGAACGCATTCTCTGAACGGCCGAAGATTAGAATTAAAAGTGTTCAAAATTATGTCAACAAAATTTTATAAATGACATGTTGTAGATGTTTTTGACGACGAAAAATATTTAATTACGATCATAGCAGTAATCCGTGTGGTGACGGAGTAAGAATACAATGTGTCCCCACACCATCTCATCCCATGGGTATCGTAAAAACCGACTAAGGGACTAACCGTAAATATTATCTTTACTAAGTAAAAAGAAGGAAAACTTGAAATTAAACCCTATACCAATCCGTCTAGCCAGTATCAGTAGGCCAAGTTTCCCTCCGTCACGGGAGAAGGCCCGTCCCTGCAGTGGGATATTAATGGGCTGTTATGATAGCAGTAATAATCCAACCTCGTATAACAATCATTTGTGATCTACAAATTATGCTTGTATATGCTATGGGTACGTATCATATCGAACTTAAACTAACGTGTATATTAGCAGGTTTTTAAACAAAGAAAAAATAGTACTAATAATTTTATATGTAGCATCACTAAATCATTATACTCAAACTACTTTTACAGTTCTGATTTTGAACGAAAATAGTTTTTTTTTGTAGAAGAAAAATGTAACAGCCAGCGTTAAGTTTTAAAATGTGAAAATTTTTACATAAAACATTTTAGTTCACGACAGTACCAGACAGTTTCATTAAAATTAATGAAATAGTGTCCTATATCTCCTAGTCGAAAACTCCTTTATATATATTGGCACAATTCTGAAGTCGTTATTTCCTTCTGTCACAAACATTTAAGGTTATCAGGATATTACCTTATTCATTCTAGTGAACTGACAACTTTAATTATGGAATTGATTTTAATTTACAAAGTGATATCACACATTATAAGTACATACGTTCAAAATCTGTCAGAATGTCTATGTTGTAGAACACAATTACTTGAATATCTCCATACCACATCAGTTACTATGTATGCTTAAAATATTAAGGCTTTACCTATGAAATTGCCGTTTTGTATGAATATTTTATCAGACGTTAGATTTTTCATACTAACGTTTTCTTAGATTTTTCAATAATTATTAAACATAATAGAATGAAATTTAGTATAAGTAATGGCGCACATTTAGGCTAACTATTGTGTTTAAAACAAATAAAAAAAAAGTATCACGGAAGAAGTTACAATTAAACAAATGGGAAAATCCGCGGTTTTAAATTGGACCCATGTTCACAGGCTTATTAATTAGTAATAGAAATAATTATTATTTTTATTTATTATCTATTGTTAGTTGTTGGTAATATCCCCTAAACAACAATACTTATTAAACGATATATAATATGTTTTAAAAGAATGTAGAGACTAAAGACTGGGCAGAAATAAAACGGCAAATTCATAGGTAAACCTATTATTTTCTGTTGTAAATGTAACGAAACGGAAGGCTTTTAGATGTCTAGCCTGGAGGTGTGTATTTCAAGACTGCTACATAAAGCTAGTCTCGGGTGGAATTCATATACAATACTAATCTTTGTACTTGCATTGGTCTGGCTGTTTTCTACATATAATTTATGTATTTATAAATATGTATAATAAATATAAGTACGTTTGTCAGTTGTCTTGCTCTTAGGGTTCAGTCACGAGCAATAATATGTACACATTTTCACATTATGTAAAACAGTTATCTAAAGTTCTGCCAATCCAAAATCGAATATTCGAAGATTAGTTCAAAACTCTACGGAACCTCTTCCAAATTACGTAGTATTTTAATGTCTAGATAAACATAAAGATAGTTAAGAATATTTGACAATGTGTACATTTATTGCTCGTGACTGTACAGTATAAGCTCTGCTTAGTTTGAGAATAGATGGCGTTGCTAACGTGTGAGCAATATTTAACCACATGTTTAATTATATGTTAATAAACTATTCAGTATCCGCTTAGCTAGTGAACAGGCACTAGTGAATTATTAATGAGGTGTAGCTTAAATGCGTCATCGTACTTTGAATTCAATTCGGGCAGAGTGCGGTGAGGCGACATCGAGCTGTTCCAAACTTGTATTAGAGTGTATAGGGACCGTGTTTGGCTCATTAATTTTATCCTCTAGCTCTGTGAAAGGAAGAACTTTAACAGTTACTGAGGTAAGTAGGTATACTATATTTTTTTTAAGACTTCATCCAAACTAGTGATCAAACCCTCTGTCCCGGATAATACATTAGACAAAAACGTTGTATGTACAAATAACGGGCACAACCAACATCCAGGTATATGGGTATATATAACCCCACACCGGAAAGCGCAGGGTGGGGAGATCCCTCACACGGTGGACCGACGACCTTGTTAGGACGGCGCAGAAGGCCGATGGATAATGGAGGCACAGGACCGCACAAGGTGGCAATACTTGGAGGAGGCAGTAGTACTATGTCCAGCAGTGGACGTCGATTGGCTAATATGATGATGTCTTAGAACATCACGTAACTTCGAAGAGCTTTGTATAAAATCAAAAGTGCAGCGCAGGAGGCCGATGGATGAGGGAGGCACAAGACCGCGCAGGTCAGGCCCATGACCAGCAGTGGACGTCCATAGACTGATATAGATTTAATCATAAATATTATTTATTCTTTAGTTGGCTTTTACTACATCAGCACGAGCCGATGAGGGAATTTATTTATGAATCGCTGAAATAAAAGTCTTGCGTTGTATTTGAACACCATAACCTCGTAATAGCAGCCGTATAAAAAATCACTACGCCACCAAATTTGTTGATACCATAAACGTAAAATTTAATGTTATCAAACCTCAAAACTTAGGACATAAATAAAACCACAATAATTTGAGAAATGTTTCATACAAAATGTTCACAATTTAAGTTGGACGAGTTAATTTATTTCTAGAATATTTTAATGTGAATGAACAGCATTGTCAGTACTTACATCATTAATTTGCATGAATAATGATATCGAAATTTAAATTCCCTCTGTGGCCATTGACAGTATATTAATGAAATTAATAAAATAATTTACTTTTCATGTAAAACTCTGTGGTGAAATACATAGAATACCAAGTACCCCCTTTTAAATTTAACAAATGTTTTTAAATTTCTTTCATGTCTTTTTTTTTATTTACTATCATTTTTACAAAATTAATATAATATTACATGTACGATAGTGAATTCTATTCACCACACATGAATTTTATTTTTAAATACATGACTTTAGACAATTTATCCGCTTCTGCCGCTAACCACAACCATCACTGGAATACTGCTATACAATGAAAATCTACTAACATTGTAAAGAAATATTTTCAATTTTAAGAAACATTCTGTACGAAGTTTTAAAATAAGAATGCCTGACACCATTACGATCCACTCAAGACGTTTTAAACATACAGAACAATTTCACCAACTTTATAAAATGCGGTAAAACCAGCCAGCATTCAGAATATCACGATGGCCTAGAAGTTCATTTCATATTTTTAACGCCCGTACTAACTTACGAATTCCTTGGAATACTTCACGGTATCTGAACGCATTATCAGTACCAACTGGCTGAATAAAATTTTATGCATAAACTATGCGCTCTGCGGGCTTCATGCTCGCTACATATTTTATGAATGCTTTACACAGAATTTTTGATGGCAACACCGTTTTATTTGACTTTGGAGTAAAGGTGTATGGACCTACATACTAAATTACAACATTGATATGGGATACCATGCAAGTAGCATGGAACAACAATTTTTTTACGCAGCTTTTGTAAGTAACATAAGTATGTGTATACGATTTTTTAAATTATTTGTTTTATTAGGTTTTGCAATTATGATTTCAGCGTAAATGTTGTAAAAGTTAAGCTATTTAAGGTAGTAGGTAAATAAGTAAACTAATAATTTTAATTGAAAACTTAACCATGAGAATCATGGTTAAGTTTTTACTTTGTAACACTCATAATAAGAAACAGCATTAAGCAAGAACGGCTCTTCTTCATTGTTCGACAGAAACTACGTCTATTTAAAAGTACGCGCCACACTGACTTGACGTATTGGTAATGCTTGTTTCGTCAAGTTATTTTTAATGATATACTTAGAAGAGATAATAAAATTTAGACACATTTTTATCGCCATTTACTAGAGCCACTGTGTAGACTCTTTTACTACATAAAAATGCTCCACTTAATTATAATTGTCAGGACATGAGACCTTATTACATATACATCATGCAGTTGCTAAGCAATAACGCAGTATAGAGGGACTTAATACATCCGTTTCAGTACGTAGCCCTAAAACAACAGCCCAGAGCGATAATGTAACGAAGTAGGTAAAGTATTATGACCGTTCTCAGACGCTTACAACATATAGCGGTACTTAAACGGCAGTAAGTTTATTCCGCCCAGCTCGATCATTGAGACAAATTGTTACAAAACCCGATATCGTCTACTCGCCACATCGTCCTTTGTTTAAATGGGACTCTAATTAACAGAATCTCTTTGAAGAGTGCTACAAAAACTTTAGTTCATTGGACCGCCTACCCTGTGCCCTTTAATTAAAACGAATTCGCTTTCCCAACCGATTGGCACCGAAATGTAAAATCGATGAAGTAGGCGATTAAGAATGTTGGATAATAAATTGAAAATTATGCTCGAGTCTATTAAATGACGAGCGTGTGCAAGCTGTGTAAAATTAAATCTAATTGCTTGTTCATTTTCGGGGGGACATTTGAAAATTTTTCATCTAAATTAAAAGCGGTTTCATACTACATCCGATCCGAATCCGATCCGAACCTGTCAAATTACGTTCTGGAGTAGTCGTATTTTTTTTTACATTAGTTTACGTACTAGATCCGTATTCCGTCACCCGGGAATTTCAGAAAGATTATTTGTATAGAAGTTCGCGCATTTTGACTGAACCAAATCCGAGATGCATTTGAGCAGAGTCACAACGAAGCAGACAAATTGTGTGGCCAGGGAGCATCTAAAGTAACTTCTCACTGCCACAGTCCGTAGTCAGTAATCAAGGATTAGAGAAAGTGCAAAAAACAATACTCGAAATCGTTACATTTCTAGGTTAATATTTTTCCTAGTTCAGTTTAGCATCGGAGATAGAAAACGCTCATAAACATGTTTAATGAGAAATAAATTCTATTTTCATGATTACCTTTAATAGAATCATAAACCGGGGATTGCGTAACATCATGAAGGAAGGAGGGGATTTACGACAATATCTTGTTGAAGTGCTTAGAATACATTAGTGGATATGAACACAAATATTCTTAGAGGCTTCACACACGTGTCGCAAATGTAATTTAATAGTAGTTATGTTTACGCAAACTAATCGATCGGTACTTAAGTACACAACATAGGCCGACGGCGGCATTGAGTATGCGTATTTGATATCAAAATACGCTACTCCATGTATATTTGGAATAGTTTATTTTGTTTGTTTATATCGGGTTATATCAAAAACCTTATTGTTTTTCTTTACTAACCCTTGAATCTTTCATGAAAATAACTTCTAGACTCCTAATAATATATACTTATTAGAGTTCTAGTGATGAAGGTAAGCTTGAATTAGTTTTTCTTCTATAGTAATAATGTTATTCTTGTAGAATTTCCATCAGTTGGGTTTATAAATAGATTATTAGAGAGAACGCTCTAACCCAATGAGCGGACAAGGGCTAACGCCTAGTAATGGTATAATTATGCATAATACAGATAAATTTAGTTTTTCATAAATTACGTTGGACAACGCAGCGTTAACAAAATATCTTAACTAAGTAGGCACAACCTAACACAAAAGGGAACTCTAAAATAAAGTCACTCGCAATAATGTAGTAATAACACGCGTATCCTACGCGCCTCCTCGTCGACAAAGTATTCTTATCTCGCCGGATGAAGTCGTCTTACACGAGAACATTAACGCCTCGGGCTTGCCTCTGCCACAGTACAACCAGTAGTCTATCTCGGCCGAATATTTATTATAAATGCCTACGGCTGCGCGGTACGTAAACATGCGATAGGGCTGCCCACCTCCTGCTTTTTAATTACATTTACCTAGTTTCCCGCTCTTTACTGCGCCACAGTCGCGACTGTTCACTTCCCAAAGCCACCGCTATCGTGAGCGTGTAGGTATAACTCGCATTTCGTCCGTTTCTATGAAGTCGAAATACTGTATACATTTGTACTATGGCTCTGCCTTGCTATTAATACTTGCTTCTGTATTTAGTGATACTTTCCTGCTTTAATAATAGATTTGTACAAAAGGTTCGACAGATCAAAGATATTGTATTTATTGAAATATTCTTGGGCTTCTTCGAATTTGTTCGTAATCGTTTGCCACCGATTTTGTTCGTAATTTGTTGTTGTGGTTTATTTACTTATTTCTAATTGTTAACACTTATTTTGGCCTTTATAAGTAGAGTAATTTCTGTTCGTGTACTAAGATTAATTCAAATAAGTATTTCATTTCAATTAAGGGGTGAATATCACTCTATAACCATCCTAGATGTCGACTAAGGGAAACGCTACACAGACATTGTCTTTCTTCAAAAAGTTAGAAAACCATCCGTCTACCAATCTATTTAGTCAGCGTGGTATAAGTAGCCCAATATTGGCTTCCATCATTGAACAAGTCCAGTTCTTACATTGGGATATCAATGGGTTGTAACAACAATGAATATTAAAATACAATAAAAAATACAAAAAAACATGTAAAAATAGGCCCATTGAATACACTTTGAGGTCATAAACAAGTAGTGTAATATAATTGACAATAAAAATAAGCTCTGATTTCATTTAGCAAAGAGAATTTTTATTTGATGTTCCAATAAAAAGTAATGACAATCGTAAAAATGATTTTATTAATATGAGCTCTTCACTCTGTTATATTATTATTTCGATATTTGTTATCGTATTAAATTAATTAGTTAGTTTTATTTTTAGATATTGAAGATTGACCTATTGAAGTGGTAGTGAGTAGGGCAGATAGTACGCAGAGCTTAAGGGCGTGGTGGGGTGACTGCGTACCGGCTTATTGATAACTTAAAATTTTTGCATTTAGATAATAATATGATACTCTTAGAAAAAAGGTATTACTGCTTATAGAGTCGACTTAGACAAAAATATATTATTGAGGTTTTTTGATGACAGTTCACTTAACAAGCATCAATACTATAATTTTGGGGATCCCTGGTTTGAATACGCCGCCCGCCGCCTCGTGTTTCGTTGTTATTTACCACGACAAGCCGTTATTATTCCATACATGCCTATACAATTTCAGATTATAAACGCGAACTTATTTGAACATTATTTTACATTTTAATGACATTTACACAAACATCCATTATTAAACCACTGTATGTAAATTCCTTGACGCCATCTTTTGCGCTCTAACGTCATAAAATGTCAAATCATTTTTCATACAAGAGATAACAGCAACATTTGGTAACGATTAAGTCTGTTTATCTCATGAATAAAATTAAATATCTATGTTCACATTTGACATTCTTGTTATCAAATGACAGGAGCTGTTACAGACGTGATTCTGGAGGCATTACGGCATCGATGACGTCATACCACAGATGATATTCCAATTTAGTTGACGTATTCGATACTCCGTAGAGACACCGATGTATCGGCTGCCTAACCAATTTGTACTTGAGTTCTTGACGAATAATTATTAGCAAATGGTTTATTTAATATAGTAGGTACTTGGTCATATATGGACAGACTTTCATCAGTGATGAAGGGTACCGAAGGCTTACATCAGAAATAATAGATATTTTGATTCCTTTACTAGTAGACTTTTTAGGGTAATGTCACCACTCCTTCTCGTCACCTAAAAGTCTAATGGTCGTAGCACATATTTCTATCCAAACGTAAAAGGATCGCCACCGTATCAACTCGAGCCATTCGTCTTTTTGACGTTTGACACCGAGGAAAATGGCGAGTCGGTGCAGATTTATTTACGTTTTGATATATGTGCTACGACCCTTAGACTTTTAGGTGACGAGAAGAGGTGGTGACATTTTATGAACTAGTAACAAATAAAAGTACAAGAAACCACCAATATAATGATACTATTACAATTAAGCTTCTCATAATCTACAAAAAATAAGTACTATTATAAAGCTTTAGCGTACCAGATTGGTATCCTCTTTTTCTAAACATGAGTACCTACAGCATAACATTTTACGCGTACAACGCGTTACACTATAGGCTCCAAGTAAAAAGAGTTTTTAAACATTCTGAATCTAACACAACTTATTCAAGAAACATCTTGAAGATATTATAAAACAGATTTACAGTCGACTATTTCACCTTTATTATGTTTGGCTACATTTAGTATTCACATAAAAATAAATAAGTACCTACGGCAATTGTCGAAACCAGTTTAAAGAGTAAGCGTCTAGAGTACTTTCCCATTACGTGGATAAGGTTCAGGAAAGACGAGATAACGATCGTTAAATACACGAAACTTTTACCTACTGTGACGCGGTAGGTGGTATGGCAACAGGAAGTTATGTATTGGAACAATTTTTTTTAACGTAAATGCTTTATTCATTTTTTTGTACTAAAGTTAGGGTCTCTTAGAAAACAAGCTCTTAGTTGCCTTTTTCTGGACTCTTGAGTGATTATATTTTTTATTCTTAACCTATCATAAGAAGGGAGGATATTTATAGCAGCAGATAGGTATGATAGATATATCAGAGTGAAAAAAAATTGTAGAAATTCTTTATTTGTAACTGTACTCAATTGTAATTTCTCGGACGAAATATAGCTGCATAAATAAATCTATAGTTTTCAATTACATATAAAAATGAGCGTACAGGATTCAAAGCCATGTTATATAATATTTAGTTACGGAAAAAACCAACAGAATGTTATTCTCACCTAAGTGTAAAACGCGAACTCAAAATATGTTTTCCAAGGTTTTTAGCAGCATTTTGCATAGATTTTGTAGCAGTTGTAGAACCGGCTATAAGTAGCTTTTATAATAAAATACAAAGCTTGTAAAAGCATCTACGCAGAAAGCTATCATGTTAGAGATAGTGTTGTGGTGATCTGGAAAAAGCTGAGGCTAATCTGATAGATTACTGGATCTTTGTGTATCTTGAAAATAATTGCCCTATCCACATCGGATATTGTGGCTATTTGTTTAAGGATTAATAAGTAAGCTTTCAATCAGCTCGTAGACATTTTTTTGTGCTTAATCAGTAAGAAGGATAAATGGTAGAAAATTCCTATCTGGCAATTTGAGAGACTGCGTAGGATAACGTGCCAAATGTCCCTCATCGAAATGATAAAACGTTAAGAATTTTGACATAAATATTTTAGATTATAATTGTCCAAAAAAATATCCTTTCGACCCGAGAGGGGGGATCGAAAATGGTTGGAAGAGATTAAAAAAGAAAGGTATGACCATAACCTCGGCAGGCATTCATGTTTAGCAGAAAAAGCTCATGGCTAAAAGAGAAATGTAATAAGTCTAGATTAGGTTACAGAAATGCGGTAAAATTTTTGTTTTAGACATAACTGAATAGAGACATAATTGTTTATTGAAATGAAAATGGAGGTAGTAAAAAGAACGGTTTTATTGAGTCATTACAAAACGTGAAAATGATACTAGAAAAGGGATGGAAGGTATATTTCAATTAAATTCTGGTTTGGTAAGGATTCAACATTAAAATAAATTAACCGTAATTACAAAGTAACTTTTAAAAATGTAATTAACATCAACGAAGGTCTAATTGTAGGTAATTTAATACTTTTCATATTGTAGCCATGATAAAAACTGTTTCATTTGACACAAACATTTTATTTCTTGTATTAATGTGGTTGCCCTAAAATAAATCGGTTTGTTAATAGGTATCTCGTTGTTTGTCTCTGGCTAGGGGTAGAATGAGTTGCGTTTTTCTAGCTTATGACTATTTAGACGCCCATATCTGTAAAATTAAAAAGATAAAATCGTGTATTTTCTCTCCTTTCTACGACTGTCAATTTGTGTGCAACTATTAAGTACCGCAATGTCTGAACTCACTGCTCTTTATGTCAGCTTGTCCTGGCTCTGTCTGGATATGTAATATCTGTTATAGAAAAGCAAGAGACTACCGACCACGCCGGCAATGAAGAGTTTGCAGTTTTACGCACCCAAAATATTGACAAAACCAGTATAACATATGGTGACAAACTTGTATAAAATTGACGACATCTGTGGTGCAGTCGGTATATTACATGGCTGCTACGCAGAGGTCTCGGGTTCAATTCCCGCTCAATGTAAATCTTTGTGTGCATGAACATGATTGTTTGCATTGGTCTGAGTGTTTTCTATGTATAATATGTATGTATGAACAAAAAAAAGTATTTAAGTTTGTTTATCCGTTGTAAGGGTATAGAGCAGTTTTTACTTTAAAACTAAGCAGAGCTTGTACTATGGGTACTACATAGTACAAGCTCTGCTTAGTTTGGGAGTAGATGGCGTTGTGTGAATGTGTGAGGATTATTTATTTATTTATTAAGTATCTTTATCGTAAAACTGCTTCATATACGTAAGTATTCTATTTTATCATCATATATTATCATCTATTTAACAGAGAGCTTTGAATGTAGCTTTTAACATTTCATTATTTCATTGATTTATAAATTACAATCAAAGTTACAACAAATGAATTTAAGAGTAATGAAATATATAAAACATTTACTAAAGTTTGTGCAACGTTTGCAATTGTTTCGGTCGACAATTCACGTAAATTGAATTCAGGTCGTGTTGGCCTCTCTTTAAATACAACGTGAACTCATCGTATTTAATCACGTTATTGTAAGTATTTTATTTGTTTTGATACTTTGATTGTACTCTAAAATAAATCAAGTAAATCTAGCTTGACTGCAAGTATTCGCCTAGAGTTTGATAGTGAACGTAACATTACTAAGTCTCTAAGGCTTTCACAGGCATTTGCATGCACCGATCGATAATAATAAGACAGGCTTTACTTTAGGGTCATTTAACAAGAGTGCTTTGATAGGCAAAAGTCAGTTCTGGGTGATATCCTAGTGGAACCTGTCTTTAAATCATGTCAGAGGCCTTTAAATTACTTGATCAAGATTGCCTTGGGCCCATATTATATTGCCAAATAATAATTTATAAATAAAAATAAGCTACTTTTAGGTGAATAAAGTTGTAAAATTTATTGAAAATGGAGTAAGTATCATCTTTGTAAAAATTGTATTAAACTATCGTTAACTATCTTTATCTATCTGAATTTGGGTTTTTAAAAGACTAAAATAAAAATAAGTTTAACGCTACACGTTTCCCAGTTTTTATAACTTGAAGAAAACTAAAATTTCAGAACATTTTAAAATATATTTTAATATCAATATTTTCTGACGTCGTTAAATTTAAATAAAAATTTAGTATACGATATTGGCTTCCTAGGCGTAGAGTCAGCGTGTTGACGTTTTGTTGGAGTCCATATTTAAATTTGATTTAGTGACTTGGTTTATGCCGGGTCGTATATTTTGCCTTTTATTAAACTACCTGTTTTTTTTTATTTGAAGGAGTTAATCAGAACTACTTGATGATTATACTAATCTATGTGTAGATATACTATACGGTGTATTTTACCAGGGTATAGAGCAGTTTTTACTTTAAGTTGGGATGATTTAAGCTACCACATAGTTCTTTAAAAGCACTTGTGAATTTGCAAAATATCAGCAAAACAATTAATTTTCCGTTAATCTTTAAATTTTCTTTTGTAAATTAATAACTCGTATTTTAAAAAGACTACACACAATCCAAAAATTAATAGAAAATTTTCCTTACACAACACATTGAAATGATGAGACGTTATTCGCGAAAATTTGTATGCGCTATATACCTGTACTTACGTTGTTTTTTTATTCACGTGTTTTTCCACAAAAGCAGCTCTCGAAGCCAAAACTAAATTCAGCTAGAATACGAAGATACGAGAAACAAAGATTTCCTTTTACTCCTAGATAAGTATAAGACACAAGATTTAACTATTTCGTTTCTCGCAAATGTAGGTATGTGTTGGAAAAAGTGTTCGAAGACTGTGTTATTTTGTTTATACGACAATGTATTGATTTTGTTACGCAATATTGTACGCTTATGTTTTGACGTATGTTACGGACAGGGTTAGAATGAGTTATTGATCAAGTTATGATAAATATAGTATGTAGGTATATTATGTAATTTTAGAACTCTTATTACAAAGAGAAAATATTGTCTTTTGGGTTAATATTCGTTTTGTTATGAGTTTATTTTTATAAAAAATAACTTTACCATTTTACAATAACTATGCAAATTCGTTTGTAAGTGGCTCTCGTAAAAGTCAACTAAGGTAGACAAGACTAACAAGACAACTAACAACTCGTACAAGCATAACATAATTTTAAAAGACATGACACTCAAAACAAACATTAAACTAACCTACTTATATGATAATCAGCGTGATATAAGTAAGCTCCGTTATAATCCTAGAAAAGCTTGTGCTTATTTTTTTATAACAGGATAATACTCTGTTAAAGTATACAAGATGAAAATAGACATTAAAATAAATGTATCTCGTTAGTTACATGTGTCTCAACATTTGAAAGGAAATTCTATTCAAAATTTCAGTGACAACGACTATTGTAAAGGTACTTATTTTAATCAGGTGCGGTGTGTTCACAACATGTTTGTGGAATGAATGTCAGGAATTACGAAGACGGCGTACAACTTATCATTCATTCTGTGTTCACGTTTCAACTTTGTAACTTTTGATTTCGAATGATAACGTAACCTTTGCAAGCAACTTGCTCTGAATTGTGGTTTTACCTTTGACATTTCTGTGTATTTTTGCCCGAGAATTCTTTGATAGTAACTAAGATAATGATGTTGTTATAATACATATTAATAAATATTTTTAAGTCGAGAGGGTATTTTATCTTATGATACATAGGGCCATTACTGGTGCTAAAGATGACTATTTTGAAAAAGAAAATAAATGAAATACCCGCGTAGGTTAGACAAGTACTTAGTTATTTTTGCAGCTGATTTACGGAATATTATTTGACGTATTTATTTTAATCAGGTGTTCACAACATGTTTGTGGAATAAAATTAAATGTCAGGAATTACGAAGACGACGTACAACTACTCATTCATTCTGTGTTTACGTTTCAACTTTGTAACTTTTGATTTCGAATGATAACGTAAACCTCTGTAAGGAACTTGCTCTGAATTGTGGTTTTACCTTTGACATTTCCGTGACATTTTTGCGCAAAAATTCTTTAGAGGTGAGATAATGATGTTGTTATGTTCAAACCTATGGTTTGTTTATTTAGTATTAATTATTTATAGACTTTTATATATTTATACTAACTATTTTTTGGTGGGATGATGAAGTATGCTTATTAGTACTGAAGGTGTCTAAAACATACTCTAAGAGTCATAGTCTCTAAGTCATACAATAAGAGCCTTACCGACTCGTAGTCACACCAAGCTTGTCACACCAGTGTGACAAACAGTAATCTTTTTCTTGTTTGTCACACTACTGATTTTGACACACCATTTAATGTATTTATTTCAAAACTAGTGATGTCCAAGTTACAGTACTAAGTTTTTTATATTGAAATCATCAAAGTATGTACTTAGGTACTACACAAAACGTTTTTTATTCATTAAATTGTAACATCTTCTGTTTTTCTGGAAACGACGAACTTACTTACAACAGAGAATAAACCAAGCAAAACATTTTAAAACACTGTTTCTGGAATTGAGTGCAGTTCTCGTTGCAAATTCTCCTTTACTTAGTTTCATTTATTTTACTACTAAGTATTTAATCTAAGTTTACATGTTCAAAGTTTATCAAGCTTTCCCACCGATTCCAAAGCGCTAGTAGAGAAGAAGCGGCGTAACTAACTGCTATTTCTAGACTATATAATTTAATCACATTGTAACTTCAATGGTGTAGCAACCATTGTTTACCATATATAACCATAAAAACTTAGGATTATACTAAGGAATCAATATACATTTTAAATATCTAGAACTATAAGGAAGCATCCTGTAGGCAGGATATAAAAGCGGGAGCACCAAATCACATAGTTTATATCAATGTAGTTCTTTGGTTGTAGTAACTTGTACTTATTAATCGGCAAACGATTTTACTATGTAGGCACTGCACTAGCAATTATGTTATACATGCTGTTGAAAAATCAGTAGTGTGACTAACAAGAAAAAGATTACTGTTTGTCACACTGGTGTGACAACCTTGGTGTGACTACGAGTCGGTAAGGAATAAGAGAGCTGTTTTTATAATTTTTATTTTATTTATGTTCTTTTATAACATTTTTGATAACAAAACTCTAATACCGGAAGATTTAACATGTAATGGCAGACGATTTTATATCGCAATATCAATATTTTGTGAACCATGAATGAATAGTATCGTCAAGCCACAGTATCGATAACATTAATATCCGTTATAGCTATCAACTTGTAAAATACGATCTATAAGAGTCTAATATTTAGTTACATTTTTCGCAATTTTTTGCGTATGCATGTTCTCCTGTGGAGGTGGGACATTTGGTCTTCGTTCACTACGGCCAGAAGGGTTAGTGGGCTTTACGTACAGTTTCTGTTACGACACTTAAGGTAGGTATGCGACACCGTATTGATTTATTCCGTCCGGCTTTTTTATACATTATGTATAAGAATATATTCCAATATATAAACAGTTGAAGTTAAATGCAATAAAATTTTAGAGTGGTTACTTTATTTTCTAAAAAAAAAAACTGACTCTACAAGTCTTGAAAATATTTAACAATACTAAAGCACTTGCTTGTTTTTGCGGTGCACAAAAATAATAATTTATCCTGCGCAAAACTAAAGAGCAATCTCTTTCAAGGACTTCACGTACATAAGCAGTAATTCATGATTTTACCAGTACTAATAAAAATCTTATGTCCAGTAATGGACTGCGGTAGGCAAGATTGATAACAAAATTCCTACAGAATCTAGGAGCTTGTGCAATTCTATTCGTTAATGGTACCACGCTCCTATCCTGTGGACAGTGGACCTTATGCTTGTATCTCTCTATGCTTATAAACCAAAGCTCTTCGCATATTAATGAGCCGTTCGTGTCACTAGGCTCCCTAAGCGGGTTACTGTGAGATTTATCGCAAACATCGTGCGTGTTGCAGCAACAGAACAAGATTGCATACCATTACATTGTTTAACCTTTATCACTCTAGAGTGCATTCATAGACAAATGCTTGATTTGATTGAATTTAGAAGGCAAAGTGGATTAAATGTCTGACAATATTAAGAACGTAAAGGCATAAAAGTAAAAAGGACTTATTGCACAGAAGGACTTTTGGTATATATATCAGAATCCAACGGAAACCTTAGAAACGAACAATTTAATACATAAGCAAGAAAGGCATCGTGCAAGGTTCTTGTAGAACCTGATATTTATTAGAGGTTTTAGCTGCCTTGATGAAATCTATTTATCAGCAGAAAACACTGGTAGGTATGTAGAGTTAAAGTTTGAGTTACTGAAAAAGCTCTTAGTAAAACACGAAATAATAACAGGCCTCCTTTTAATGTAAAGAGCATCTAGGCCTAGCTAGCCTAGCAAGGTATCAGCCTTGCTGATTACGAGCGTGGTATTTGCTTGCCAAGTTTCGTGTAGACCCATCCCTGTTGTGGCACATTAATGGTCTGTTATAAGTATTATTATTTATGTACGCTCAATGGACTCATTCTCAAACTAATATATAAAACAATTTCATTACATAACAACTTGTATAAACTAACTTAACTTATATATCTTCGCCACAAATTGCTCGATTTGCTTTCATGTATAACGGTCTGAAGATGTTTTGGCGAAAGTTTTGCTCTTTGAAATTTATTCACTCGCCTTTTATAGGCTTCGTAGGAACTGGTTGGCGAGCCACGGAGCTGTTTATTCAAGTAACTTACTGTACCTACGGATAGCAAAGATGTTTTCATTTAGCCCGGATATATAAAAGTAGACCGTACATTTTAAAATTTATTTTATATGCTTTAGATACAGGCGGCAATTACCCGTGTGGTGAAGGAGTAAGAATACAATATGTCACCACCCCATCTCATCCCATGGGTGTCGTAAAAACCGACTAAGGGACTATCCGTAAATATTATCTTTATAAAATAAAAAGAAGGAAAATTTGAAATTAAACCCTATACTAATCCGTCTGGCCAGCGTGGTATGGCTAAGTGTCCCTCCGTCACAGGAGGAGGCCCGTCCCTGCAGTGGGCCATTAATGGGATGTTATGATGAGGCGGCAATCGAGACATACAGTGTGATTTCTGTTAGTGATCAAAGTAAGAAGTGTTTACTTCAAGTTTTCGAGTGTTTAATACAGGATTTTAAATAAGATTGGGAATAAGGTGAAGAAAAGCTTTATGCTAAACCCGATCAGTGAAGATTTCCCCCATAAATGAAGGGTTTGGCCTGGAAGGACATTATTATTTCTAAAGAAAAATCTTATAGGTACTAAAACACGAGGCTATGTTTTTCTCCCTATTTCTTTTAAAGGAGAAAATATAGAAATAAACTCATACAGGAATATGAATTTATTTCGATAAGGAGGACTTTATTATTAGCTGATTGCCTTTGTATATTTAAAACAAAACAAATCCCTTTAAAGTAAAATAGTCACGAAAAGTATCAAGTTAGTTAAACCCTTTAATCAGTCATTATTAAAGGTAAACGAACTTAACACCATGAAAACAACGTCAAGCTACTTTGTAATCAACCTTTCTAATGGAGTTTAGAATTCAATAAGTTTTCATTAACAAAATAGCTTATAAAAAGAAGATGGATGAAAAATATTTTAATTTTGTAAAATCATTTTATTTTAGAACCAAAACAGGAGTTAAAATAAGAATGAACATAAAGAGAGAGAGAGACTATGCTCTATAGGTACAAAGTATAAAATAAAGTCGCTTTTTCTGTCCCTATGTCCCTTTGTATGCTAATAGATAGAGTGATTCAAGAGGAAGGTTTATATATGTATAACACGTGCATGATATATTAAAGAAACCGATATAAATATAGAGATACCTAATGAAGCTATACTTAAAACGTTGTTTAAGGACATTCTGCAGTAGGTGCCCGTGCGGAGGCGGGTCAGGTCGCTAGGTATAATAAACCTTCTAATAAACCTTCCTTAACCTTTAATAATAAACCTTCTAAAATATTGACACTACAATATTGAAATATCTACCACTATTTACATTATGGTCAGGTTTCATATAAAACACTTACCGCCCTCCTCTTTATAAAGGCTTAGTACTAAATTCAATGTTAATATTATTCTGTCTTCGCTGTAGCATCGGCTACTAGTAGGGTTAATCCCGTTAATGTCATTACAGGTGAATAACACGCTCTTGGTAAATGGTTAAGAGCCTTCGGCAAGAGTTGCACGTTGCATTTACAAGGCACTAACACTATTATTTTAGTTTACGGGCATCTGGTGCACTGTTTTCCTTTGTAAAATTACAAGGTTATAAGACTTATCGCCCTGTGTCTTTAGGGTGACGAGTCTAGATTTACAGACATTCAGAGGTTTATGATTTTTTTTCAATTAGCGGCGCTAGTGAGCCACATAAAGGCCCCTAAGTTGATGTTTATAAAAAGTCCCCGCGTCTTAAGGCATGATCTAGTGTAATCATTGTCTTTTTAATACAATACTACATCTAAATAACACACGAAAAAAGTGGTATAAATACTATCAAAGTATTTGTGAACAAGTACAAATTATATTAGCCAAATAGATTAACATACGTTGTGAAAATAAAACAAAAGGATAGACGTATAATCTCATTTGAACACAAGACCAACATGTTAATGTTACAAATTGAATAATTAAACAATTTAATATATAAACGTTTTTGTTAAACAGAGTTAGGCGAATGCTCGTTAACTCAAAATTAATATGTTTGGCTTACATCCGCGGGTTTTAACGAACCATTTTAAAAGCCCGCGATAAACTTGTACCTTTCAAGGATAATTAAACTTTTGGCAAATGTGATTCAATAAAATGTTACTGATTCTGACCAACATTAGTAAAATTATAACAGCCCATTAATGTCCCACTGCAGGGACGGGCCTCCTCGAGTGACGGAGGGATACTTGACCTACTAATACCACGCTGGCCAAACGAATTGGTATAGGGTTTAATTTCAAGTTTTCCTTCTTTTTATTACGTACAGATAATATTTACGGATAGTCCTTTAGTCGGTTTTTACGACACCCATGGGATGACATGGGGTGGTGACACACTGTATTTTTACTCCGTCACCAGACGGAGAACACACATTAGTAAAATATGTGTACCTAATTGTCAGGATGGAAGTACTTTAAGTTTAATAAGAAATAGATTTTTTTTATAAACTGATAAAGTTACCTTACCGAGGCCACGAATCGTTACCTCTTTCACGTCACTTGTTCATCTATCAGAGAAGATAGAAAAAATGGAAAAAGGAGAAGCGGGCGCTACAGCTACATGAACGTACCGTACCTGATAAAAAACACGAATACAGCCAATACAGCTCCATAGCTGTATTGGCTGTATATGGGGTAGTTAAGCCGACCGAGTGACAATTCACTCGGTCGGCTTAACTACCCCACGGCAATGGATGGAAAGACGGTTGAATTCTAAATAAGTCGCCTCGCGCCTAAACTACACAATTTAACCTTCTAAACCGCCCATAAATGTTTGAATGGCCTTAGTCAGAATCTAAACGTATTTCGTAGACAAATAGTCCAGGAAAATGTTACACGTAGGTAATGAGTGTTTTTAGAGAGTATCCACTAACTATTACCCGATAAAAAGAAACGTCGACTGCGGGCGCAGGTCATTTAATGATAGAGAATTAGGTACCTACGTGATCCTAACTTGTAATGCTTGATAGATTCGTACCTACTAGATGCCTACAGTTTTCCTGAATTTAGTACCATATTCTCCGAATATGAACTAAGTCGTGTGCTAACGGAGTAAGCAGTGGTAAGCGTCTTATTCCTCTACCACAAGAAGAACGAATAGCTCTCATACAATAATATTATTTTAGTTACTTTCATACACATTGCATAGCACTTAGAACCAAAAAATATCAATCTACCCTGGATTAGGTTACTTAAGTAATCGAAACGGTATCCATAAAATGGTAGAACCAATTACGGTAGTAAACGTTTGCCCTGCGTATCTCTATACTTAATAAAGATCTGTAGTAACATAGGCTTAAATGTGGCTCTTTCACTTTACAACAATTTTCGCTTTTGAAATATTCACGGGCTTAATGACATTCTTTAACAATGAAAGGGTAAAACGAAAGGCATAATATTGCTGAATATATTTTCAAAATGAATATTTCGCGAATTTAATTCTATCCCAAAGTGAATAGCTGAAAGAAGTTTGCATGTTTATTATAACAGCCCATTAATGTCCCACTGCAGGGACGGGCCTCCTCCAGTGACGGAGAGATACTTGGCTTACTAATACCACGCTGGCCAAACGGATTGGTATAGGGTTTAATTTCAAGTTTTCCTTCTTTTTATTTCGTAAAGATAATACTCACGGATAGTCCATTAGTCGGTTTTTACGACAACCATGGGATGAGATGGGGTGGTGTACACACTGTATTCTTACTCCGTCACCACACGAATAAAAACGTTAATGATATTATAATGTGTTAGTGTTTAAATTGTTTTTTTTTTGACAAAGTAGGATTTTGACAAGATTACTAAGCAGAGATCTATTTATCAAGTGCATCTTTACCAGTAGCTCTGTGCTCTGTAGCAGTTAAGGAGCTTCTTATTTTTTCCTTCTTCTTCTTAGCGTATCGATGGCAAACGATACTGTGGACTAAATTGATGTAGCTCAAAACTCTGCGACACTGACTGCGTTTTTTTTTCCTTTACGAATTAGAACTCAGCAAACATATTTTTATAAATAGGTTTTTATGAAATCTAATATTCTAATTCTTTTCCCTGCTTTTCACGTCTTGTGTAGACCATCTCATATCCTTCTAGATTAACTGAATAAATTATTTACCTAGCTTCTTCTGCAAGTCCAGATCACAAAGGTTTCCATAGAGTCTCTTTCACTCCATAGTCTGAGGTATACAAACATAGTTTAAATTATCTACAACACTTTACTATTTAACTTTACACTTTAATAAGGCAATCATCATCATCATATCAGCCAATCGATGTCCACTGCTGGACATAGACCTCCTCCAAGTATTGCCGCCCTGTGCGGTCCTGTGCCTCCCTCATCCATCGGCCTTCCGCCGTCCTTACTAGGTAATAAATAAGGCAACAGACTCTATCTATATATCTCTATTTCATAAATGAATGCCGTGACTTTATTTGTTCAACTTTAACACATAATTACTTAAAACACCATTTCAATCACGAATATAATTACTGTAACTTAAAAAAAATTACCTAATTATAAAGTAGGTACTACAGTGTTTAAAATACAGTCATTTGTTACGCTTACTACAAATTTGTTTTGGTAAAAAATGTTTTATAGTGTTAAATGTTAGTTGGCACGTAACTTCTAGGTCAAATTTTGAGAGAACGCTATTACAACACTTACGAATATAGTTAGTATTTTACTAACACCCATTTAATAGCCTACATAGCTCATTCCAATGCTCATTGTGTGGTTTATAAAATTAGATATAATATTTGTTGTTCAGTTTAGTCTGGAAAGTATGGAAGAAGAAGACATGCCACACCGGCCCCAAATAAAATTGGGATAAGGGCAGGGGAATGATGATGATGATTTATTGTTCAGTTTCGGTGTTATCTGAATAAAACTAACTCTGACTTTTTATTGATGCGGAAGGCGCAGGATCGTGTTTTGTCATTCGTGGCGTGTGTTGGAAGAGGTCTATATTCAACAGAGGACTGAGAAATGCTGGTAGGTTGATTGAAGCAAAATGGACGCTCATGGACCTCAGCAATACGTAGGAACCGCTACAGCATAGCTAAGCTGCTGCCTATCAAGAGTAATACTTCTTTATAAAACCCTCTTTAAAGAAAAACATGTCATAGTATTCGGGAACCACCATCTTAGTCATTAAGTTTTTCTTACGATTTGCTTTTCGTCGTTAACGTATTTTTTTTTTGCGCATTGTTTGTTGTTGGAAGACTTACCTACTATAGATAAAGAGCCCAAGATGAGAGAAAACAAAGTAAATCCTTAATTAATTTCAACTTTCTTACAGTTTCATAATTTATTATATTTCAAACAATGGGTACCAGAAAGTTATAAAAACTTTTAAATAAAAGGTAAAGAAAGGTTAAATTGTTCTTAAAAAATTTAAATAATTGTAAGGCACAATTATAGCCAAAATTAATTGTTTGATGTAAAACTAAATGGTACTATATTTTGACTGGCAAGACGATGACGACGCGAGTTAGTTGTCTTTTGACCATGCGTTACCTTAGTTTACAGGCTGTATTGAAAATCGAGTTTCTTTGCCTCATTCTTATCGGGAAAAATATCGGTAAGTACACACATCAAAAAAGTCTAAGCAACATGCATGGTATTACAAATTTACCATTTATATTAATTAATTTCTAAGTATTTACTCACTCAAAGTGTATAGGTAAAAGTAGGTAGGTAGGTAGGTAGGTAGGTATAGGTAGTGTGTGTGTAAAAAAAATTTCGATTATGTTTTGTTTTTTTTCATAAAATTCAAATGACTGCGAATTTGTTTGAATTTGAGTGCATGTTAATTGCTACGTTTTAGTCTTGATTTTATAATTTTACCAACCATTTAAATACAGTTGGCGACAAAATTGAATTGTTAGATATTCTTTACGTCATGGAGCGACGTCATTTGACGGCAGATGAAATGCAAAGAGCTGTAGGGATGTTGCAAGCGGGAAGTAATCAATCTCAGGTATCTCGACATTTTGGTATTCATAGAAGTGTTATTTGTCGTCTTTGGCAGCGCTACAATAATACAGGGGAACCCGCTGAACAGCATCCAGGCCGTAAAAGGAGTACAACCACTCGGCAAGACCGGTACATACAACTGACTGCAAGACGCCAGCCGATGTTAACCGCTCGAGAGATAAGTTTGAGGCTACAAAATTCAAGTGGTGTTGATGTAAGTCCCCAAACTGTGCGAAATCGACTGCATGAGTACGGCCTACGAGCTCGACGCCCTATCAGGTGCCCACCGATACGTCACGGGAATCGCGCTCGTCGAAATGAATGGTGTAGAGAACGCATAACATGGACCCAGGAACAATGGGATAAAATTATGTTTTCCGATGAGTCGCGATTCGGGTTTAGGCCTGATACAAGAAGGGTGCGAGTGTACCGTCGACCCGGAAATACTGAAAGACTCAGGTGCGTTCAGGAAGTTCATCCATACAGCGGCTCAACAGTTATGGTATGGGCGGGTATTATGAAGAACAGGCGAACTGAGCTCGTTTTTGTAAATGGAAACATGAACGCTGAAAATTACGTTGAGGATATTCTCAGACCTTATGTCCATCCATTTGCACAAACCTTTGGCTCCGATTTTACGTTAATGCATGACAATGCGCGTTCACATACAGCTCGGCGAACCAGTGAATACTTGGCAACGGAGAACATCCAGGTATTGCCCTGGCCTGCACAATCGCCAGACCTCAACCCCATCGAGCACGCATGGGACATGCTCCAGAGACGTGTTTTGAAGGACTTGGACGGAGTGACAACAACCCAACAGCTGAAGGATTTGCTACAATTCCATTGGGAGCGAATACCGCAAGATGACATAAACAGTCTCATTAATTCAATGAATAATCGTTGCCGACAAGTTCTGAATAGCAGAGGAGGCCATACTTTGTATTAAATTGTCCTATTCTTTCACAATAAATTCATTTTCTTAAGAAATTTCAATTTGTAAAAAAAAAGTTTAGTTTCTTATGTACCTGTATATTCTAATATTGTTAATTTCTGTTATTAAAAGAACTTATAAAGAAAACAGCTGTTATTTTTACATCATAGAACTCTAAAAATATTATTTTAAAAATAAAATACTACGTTATAATTTAAATAAATGGTAAAATAAATTAATATAAATGGTAAATTTGTAATATCATGCATGTTGCTTAGACTTTTTTGATGTGTGTAGTTAGGCATTTTTTTTTGAGATTTATTAGTGAGTGATTTTAAACTAAGCGAATAGAGATTAGTCTTTGACATTGGCTATTCTTAATAAGAAGTTAATTTTATATAGACGTGTCGTAAATTACCCTTGCTCGTAACACCATGGAAATATAAAAGTACTTAACATTTTCATTTACGTAGTCTCCCAAAAAATATAGCGTTTTGTAACTAAGTAACGCTAACGAGTAATTTTCAATTAGCATTTAGGAAAACCTATTAATTTGCTCAGACCCTTCGGTCGGTTTAATATACTAAGAGTACCGCTTCAAGGCCGCTGAACTAATTCGCTTTACGCTAACGAAATAAAGAGTTTTATTTAAGATAACATCAATGGTATAATATTATATTGCGGTAAATGTTATTAGTAAATATTATTTTACATACCAAAAGTACTTATGTGCGAATAAAATATGATAATGAAAAGGTAGGTGACTAATAAGATTTCAATTTGACTTTTCACTTTTTTCAACACCCATGTTAATTTATGAGTAAACTACATACAATTAAACTACGATTAGATAAGAATTATTTTAACAACACAAAAAAGTACCTTTGCTGAAAGAAAGATGCAGTCATGCACTAATGCGTCTAACTTAATTAAGAAGAAATAATAAAAAAGTCAACAAAAATTACAATTAAAAACTCTTTAGAATTTCTGATTTACGATCAAGATGTTAGCAAAAGCTATTTAAGCTAGGTTAATAGCGTACTTTAAAATCGAACTATTACCTATAAAGCTTAATACTAAGATTGTTAACCTAAAGCTAGCTGAACTGTTGTTTAAAGTCCTAAATCGCGATCTAAATTTATACTAATATATTAACTCAGATACATTAAGCCAACGATGTAGTCATTTACTTCTTGATTGTATTTTAAACGAATATTAATATAGAACGTGAATGTGTCACAGTTTATATAGAGACCCTTATCCGAGACATACTCGACTCTAATGGACGTTATTGTTCAATAAGAGTATCCGGACTATCTCTATGTATGTCACAGGTTTTGTCTAAATAAAACTACATAAAATTCGTAACCAGTCGAAGTGAAATTTAAAAAAGTATTTCTATTTTATTTTTAAATTTAAAGCAACTTCCGCTCGAAGTACCGTAACCTGTAGTGTACAAGAAATTCAATTTAATAAGTAAATAAGGTAACATCAAAGGTCAGGGCAAAAGCTTACGGATCAGACAAATAATTTGTGGGTTTCGAATGCAAGACCTCACGCAGGGCATTAGAATACCGCAACCGACGAAAATTGGATTACATTGGGTTAGAACGGTGACCATTCTCGTCTGATTTCCTTCCTTTACTTGAAACGTCCACGTAGATGGTTAAAAGTTTAGATTTTGGAAGGAATTCTTACTTTTCTACGTAAGTCAAAAAAAGTTACCCATTAGTTTTGATCATAATAACATTAAATTAGAAATAGTAAACGAATTTACTCTACTAGGCATTAATATAGACACCCACATCAACTGGAAATCCCATCTAAACAAATTAAAAACTAAAATAGCTAGATTCTCGTATGCTCTTAAGGAGGTAAAAAAAACGACTAACCTGGATACTGCATTGGTAACCTATTACGCCTACGCTTATTCATGGTTTGCCTATGGGATTGTTCTTTGGGGAAATAGCACAGATGTGTCTACCTTACTAACTGCTCAAAAAAAAAAAATTGGGTTCCTAGTTAACGTAGACGAAACCGAAAGTTGTAAACCCCATTATAAAAGCCTTAAAATACTAACCATACCTTGCATCAACATTTTGGAAATTTGTAAATTTGTTCGAAAGTACCCCGAGCTATACAGTAAAAGGGATGACATACAAACTAAATATAACCTGCGTCATAAAAATAGACTCAACACACTGACTTCTAAACTAAGTATGCATTCCACAGGCCCACTTGCAATGTCAATTAAAATATACAATAAGCTTCCAGAAGGCATAAAAAATGAAGAAAATAATACAAAATTTACAAATAAACTAAAAAATATACTGATAAATAAAGCATATTATAGTATACAAAAATATATTAATGATAAAACTTAAAAACCGAAATTCCCTAAGAAAAATATATGTACTTATGTATATAAAAAATAAATAAAAAAATTGAATAAAATAATAATAATTAAAAATTAATATTAATTCCCATAATTTACAATCTTTTTTAATTAATTTAATTTTTATAAATAAAATAAAAAAGTTAATAAATAAAAATTAATAAAAAATAATAGAAAAAGATGAATGAAATAGTAGTAAGTTTTAGATATAGTAAGTAAATAATGTAAAATTTGGTGGCCACGCTTCCTCTCTTCTACGTTTGCCTTACCCGACAGGGTCCATAAATGTGCTTTTTACCTATGTACTACATCTTTGTAAAACTTATGGTGTGCAATAAACGAATTGAGTATTGAGTATTGAGTTTTTAAGTGTGTTTATCAGCTGTTAAATAATTTATTATCATTAAATGAGCCAAAGGACGTCCACTGTCGGAGAGAACCCTTCTCCAATTATTTTCATGGTGTGCGGTCCTGTGCCTCCTTCGTGAATCAGTTTCTTAGATTTTATATGTCAAATACCCATGATAACTCTGCTAAGTTTAGGACTAGATGGCGTTGTATGAATAAGTGAAAACATGTTATAGGTACAGTCACGAGCAATAATATGTACACATTTTCGCATTTTGTAAACCAGTTATCTAAAGTTCTGCCAATCCAAAATTGAAAATTCGAAGATTAATTCAAAACTGTACGGAACCTCTTCTAAATTACGAATTCATTTTGATATTGTAATGTCTAGATAAACGTGCAGATAGTTTAGAAAATTTGAAAATGTGTACATATTATTGCTCGTGACTGTACTATAGTAATATTTTACAGAGATAAAGTTTTTGTGTTTGTTTGTGTGTTTGTAACGTTGTAGGGGGTAATCTATGGATCTAATGAACCGATTTTAAAAATTCTTTCTGTGCTAAATAGTCCATTTATCGGGAAGTATCATAGGCTATAAAATATCACGCGATGACTAATAGCAATGGAGCAGTAATGAAATATGTTTAAAAAAGGGACCCGTTTTTTTCGCCGCACAACGAAGTGGGCACGGGTCAGCTAGTGTAATATAATTTGTCTGCAACATATACCCTAACAACATATTAACACCAGTCTGTACGTTCTCATAGTAAGACATATTATTTGTACTGGACTTTGTAGTACGACACCCACGGGATGTGACCCTGTCGTGTTTGTTAATGTGACCGACTTATATCTATGTATGTATTAGGATGGTATGTATGTGTGTATGTATGTTGATGAGGGATAAGTTTGTAACCAAAAAGCTAACATAAAAGCTACAGGAGCTTTATTAAAATAGTGGATTATAAGAAACGCCGTGTTAACCTTTAAAATGTTAATTATGCCTTGTTGACGAGGCGGTATGCGGTTGCAATCGTGTGTCTGAAAACCATGTACCTACCTATATGACAATTTTTTTGTGCTATTCACAAATTATTGTCTTGATTAATATATTCACGGACATCTCTATACAGGCGCCATCTGTTCCCAAAGTAAGCTAGGCTTAACCTGCTTGGTAACAGAACAACGAATATTAATACTTATATACTTTTTTTTTTGTAAATACATACATTATACATAGAAAACACCCACACCAATGCAAACAATCATGTTCATGCACACAAAGATTTGCATTGAACGGGAATCGAACCCGAGACCTCTGCGTAGCAGTCATGTTATATAATCACTACTTCACAGAGATCGTCAGTCGACAAGACAAAATCCTAAAGGCAGGAATTATTATTTCAAACAAACTTTTACTATCACTACTAAGGTTTCAGAGTCTAGGAACACTGGTATAGGATTACTATTTAACCGACTTCAAAAAAAGGAGAAGTTTCTCAATTCGGTTGTATTAAGTCTAAGTCTTTAATCATGACCTAGTTTTCCCAGCTTTGTTAGTTTTCCATTAATTTTGAATGATAATTCAATATATTTTACAATAATATTATCAATGGTTTATATAGTACTAGCTGACCCGGCGAACTTTGTTCCGCCTTAATGGCAATAAATAAGCTGTTTTTTTGTTTATTTTTATTTGAAAAAAAATACAAAAAATATGAAATACCTACATTAATCATTCATCTGTATTTTAGTACATAGGTTGCTCTTCACTTAAGTACCTTGTGATACACGACATTTTTTGTTTTATTATCAGGCGCAAAAACAAACAACGCAGATGGTCTTCCGACCCGTGAACATGCCACGTATAATTGACCATGGGAAAAACATGAATGTTCTAGATTTAAACCACAAACTTTTAAGGACTGGCCTTGTGATTTGTTGATGGTCATGGCAAATGCAAGACGTATCAGAAATTGAAGTCTTTTAAATTCAAACGGCATATCGGTTGGGATCATCGGGATCCTCGGAATGAGAACTTCCTCACCTTTGAATTTTCCTATCATTATCGTAGCGTAAATGACATTGTTCATCAATTTTCTAACCACCAAACGCGTACCGTTGCACAGTTTTGGTTGGTTTATGTTTCGAAGCATGATTACTACGGAGCCAACCTTTAGGCGTAAATTGTGCGGTGGTAAGCCAGGCACGTCCAAAGAGTTAAAAAATTCAATTGGATAGTTGGTGGCTTCATCTTCATTTGTGACGCAGTCAATAGATTTGAATGAATGCATTGTTCCAATGATCTTATTTTGAATTATGTAGTTCAGGTCATCTACATCTTTATTTTTAGCCGCTAAAATTGCTCGCTCACTCAACCATTCATTATTTTTGTAGTTAGAAATAATGTTTAGAAATACATTGTTGATAAGTTCGTCTTTTGATGAGACAAAATTACAGAAATTATTTGGAAATGATATTAATCCGCTCGATTCATCGACAGGTACTTGACCATTACCGATAGTCAGCAATTTCTCCGAGAAATCTTCAGCAGATATATCATTAAGCAATGTAACTCTCATGTTTGTTGTCAGCTGCAGTTTTTTCACATAGCGCCATAGATTTGACGATTTGAGGCAAGCGTTTATTTCGTCGGCAGCCGTAGATCTTGGAATTACTGGCAGTATTTTTTTTTTCATTTTTTTTTTAACGGGATAAAAAGTATCCTATGTTCGTCTCCTGGCTCTAAGCTACCTCCCTACCAGCCAAATCTGTTCTGCCGTTCTTGAGTTATAAGTGGTGTAACTAACACGACTTTCTTTTATATATGTATATAGATTATTAATTCAAAATTCAACGCAACTCAAACCGCAGAGCAAAGATAACTAAGTGAAAGTCTGTCTTCAGTATTTTAATGTGAATTTGTAAGGATGTAAGAGGAACATTTCATAGCACTCAAGGGACTTCATAGACCTTTCCTTAGGGTACGCGTTCATAGGTATTCGTGTAACAAGATACTACAGCTGCTATAAATTTAATACGAGTTGCTACAATTTATTTACTGTAATATAAATGTAATGAGAAGTTTCTTTATAAGTCCGCTGATGACGGAGATAAATTAGACCTTTTTTTGCCTTGCTTTTTTTGTGGTTTTAGTAGGCCAAGTATTCCCCCGTTACGGGAGGAGGCCCGTGCCTGCAATAGGACAAAGAAGTTAGTTTAAAGAAGTACAACTCCCAAATGTAAATAGTTTACTGTGTTGTGTAACATATCACCGAAACCGCCTGTTTCGTGTATTCTGTAGGCTATATATTAATTGCGGTCACGCTATTCACTAGCTTTCAACGATCCCCTTGCGCGATGTTCATCTGACAGGCGGGTAGGAGATGTATAAATTGGTCTGTAAGCGTTCACAGCCTACGAATGTCAGTTCGTGTGCGATCGTTTATTAAAGTATATTTGTTTTTTACACAATGCGGAAAAAACTTATATAATTAACGTTGTACCTAAAGCCTTGTAATTAGTAAAGGTATTGAAAATTAAAGGGTACTAAACAGAATAGGTGACGTTTTTGTAAAAAATAAATACACAAACGTCTCTTTTTAACAACTGATTTGTGTAACACTCCACTCACACTACTGCGGTAACAGAGAGATAAATAAGCCTGATTTTGTATCGATTATTCCATCTCTTTCTTTTATATTATTTGCTTATGAAATTAAGGAAAATATAACCTCACAAACCGCAATACGACTAAACCAAAACACTACCCAGATTCTCGGATAGAACTAATTCCTATTTAAACAGCCTGTAAACATTTTGTTGCCTTCTTCGCTGCATGCCGGTGAGAAACTTGGCTTTACTTATATTACGTTGGCGAGACCGATTAGTATAGGATTTGGTTAATTGTGAAAATTTACTTCTTTTGCCTTCTGATAGATAACATCAGCAAAAAAAGATGTGATTTGTCACTATTAATTTGACGATCAGCTATCAATTACACATTTTCTATACTTGATATCCAATATATTATTGTCCTTACGTGTACCACATTATAACGATACTGCCTACCTATATATTACTCTTATTCTCTTTACTAATAAACGTACAAATTCTTATATAAAAGCTCGTAAAGGTATACCCTAAACGGTCCGGCAAATACGAATTCAGTTTCAAGAAAAACTTAGTTACATAAGCAACTGTGCCTACCTTACTTAACTTGTTTTTGGGAATTACGAAGGTAAGTAGGTAATCTATTACTTTGGACAACTTTTATAAGATTATTTAGGTACAAAGAAGATAAAAGGGAAATGGTATAGTCATTAATTATGAAAAAGTTATTTTATCCATTAGAAGTGTTTTTATAAATAGGTTTTTTTAAGAATAGCCTGTTGTTAATTATAGTATTTTATGGGAAAATCAGTCATGCTGTCCGAGCAATGTAATTATTAGAGTGAGTCAGAAATAGTTGAGCCTAGAAGTTCTTTCTCCGTGTGGTGACAGAGTAAGAATACAATGTGTCACCACTCCATCTCATTCCATAGGTGTCGTAAAAACAGACTAAGGGACTAACCGTGAACATTATCTTTACGTAATAAAAAAAAGGAAAACATGAAATTAAACCCTATACCAATCCGTTTGGCCAGCGTGGTATTAATAGGCCCGGGGTCCGTCACTGGAGAAGGCAGTGCAGTGGGACATTAATGGGCTGTTATTATGAGATGTTCTTTGTTTCTGTTAAGTTCATGTCTCTAAAGTTCTCCGCGACACAGGACTAGATCTCTACTGTAGAAAATGTTTTTAAAAATAGATTTTTTTTTTGTAAAAGTATATTAACCAAATAAGTTTAATTCATTGCAGTGGGACATTATTGGCCGTTATGATGAGATGTTCTTTGTTTCTATTAAGTTCATGTCTCTAAAGTTCTCCGCGACACAGGACTAGATCTCTACTGTACAAAATGTTTTTAAAAATAGATTTTTTTTGTAAAAGTATATTAACCAAATAAGTTTAATTCATTATTATTCTAAGGCTTAACTAACACCAAAATTCCCGATAAAAATATCTATCTCTTAACAATATTAAGTATGAACAAAACGTTAAGGCACACTCCACCTCTACACAGTTAATATTATACGAGACGTCACAGAAAATAGTAAAACTTTTGCCCTTGAAACATTTCAGTCTACATACCGTTGAATTGGACATGCCAACTTGTATCTCTCTAGGGATAACTTTAGAAACAAATTGAGAATACCTGTATTAGCTGAATAAATGTATGGTGAAGTTTTTGTAGCATGTTTGAATCAATTAAATATAGAGAAAAACTAATATTCCTCACACAACGCCATCTAGTCCCAAACTAAGCAAAGGTTGTACTATGGGTACGTATAAACATACAAAAATACTTTTTTTTTGTAAATTCAATTAATAATTATACATAAAAAACTCCCAGACCAATACAAACAATCATGTTCATGCACACAAAAATTTGCATTGAGCGGGAACCGAACCCGAGACCTCGAAAAAAATGATATGAAAAAAAAAGACATAAAACATGGTATCATCTCCCAGTGTGGTATTTAATTAGTAGGCTAAGTTTTCCTTCATAGCAGAAGACGGCCTGGCCGTGCAGTAAGTCTTTAACTCTAGATTCATAACCATATCTAAGACGAACATTATTCATAAGCATTCGTCTCTCACACGACTATATTTAAATGAGAGGTTTATCAGTATTTTTAAATAAAACAAAAGAAATTAATCATGGCACTGTTAGATATGTTTTTTAGGGTTATAAAAAAAGTAATTAATTAATAAAAATTAAGGTTTATCACCACATTTCACACATACGAGGCCGCAATGGTCCCAGCACATAAACTTTTTACATGACTACTATTGGAAACTTGTCATACGACATTTTTTATATTCACAATGACCACAAATAGTTTTTTAGGTACTACTTGAATCAGGTGTAGCAATGGTAGGTGTTTTACCTAAAACTTCATCGATTTTCCTTTTTAGGCATCTCTTCAAAGTTGGCATTTTGCGCCTTTTACGTAACCACGGTTCAGTCAACTTTTCTGGAATATTCTTTACAAAACTGAAAAATGAAAAATGTTTATTGGTCTCAAAATAGTTACATAGTTTTTATGTTATGAGGCATCCCCAGTAAGTAATTACATAATACTTGTGTTGATTGGTTGATTGAAAACTGTCAGGATAGTCTCCTGTTATTCCACATGACATCACTCAAGTCAACGTTTCTTTGATGGCTGGTAAAACCATCATCATCAGAACCAGATCAACAATTCAGATAATCAATCCTTTATTCTAAAATAAAATTAGACGAAATGAATAACTATTCACGTAATTATACACTTTAAAATACGTAATACGTAATAATTAAAGTATAATAATATCACATACTTACTTTTAATTTATAAAACCAGAACACGTCAAATATAAAATGATTTTCAAAAATAACAATCAATATAGTCAATAGTTACACTATTCATAAATATTCGTCTCTCAGACGACCAAAGGTCTATAACACGCTAATTGGACGTAACTACGAGACTAGCGCACTCCCGACACTAGCGGTCCAACGTTTTAGAAAGGTACTTAGGACAACAGCTTTCTATCTCTTTTACTGGAAACAGTAGAAACAAATTGGTGTTTTGCGCGTTCCGTGAGACGAATGGTTATGAATCTAGGGTTAATAAGGTGCTATTATGATTTTAAAAGTAGCGTACCTTGGGTCCTATGTAAGGTTTGGAGAGGGGCTCTGTTATTCATACTAGACTGCCGTCTGTGGTGCCCCAGATATCCATAGAATACTTACTACTTAACTCGCTACTGTACTTGTCGATGTGTAAATCGGGCTATAATGCTACATTTATTTTAACAATAGGTTGTTAAGTATAGAACAGTAATCGGTGAATCAAGTAATTACATTTTGTATCCGGTCTTATCCTTTAATTGTATGTCTTTTACTTGTCTGGAGGTAATATAAATATAGTGTCACCTAATTTCTTACAGCGGTTAGAAACTTAAAAAGTAAAATATCTACGGGGCTAATACTAATTGTGATCTTAGTACTGAAAGTCGTTGAGACGTTTCCACAAATGCTGAAAGTGTACTGTGTTCTACGAAAATAGTACCTACATATTATTTGCGACTACATACTCTCGTGTACCCACGTATAACGTAAGTTTATACGTATATGAAGAAATATGAGAATGTTGACAAGGCAGTCAATGTATTCACCGTGCGTCATATAAGCGAGCTCGACTGACGAGATTTCTTTGATTTGTAAACTTATCACGTAGTTCATTGCGTACATAACGTGGTGTATTCTGAAAAATTACTTGTTCCTCCGCAATGTATTAGACATTTACATAAATTGCTTTATTGTGGAACTGTCAATAATCTTGTTGTCTTGTTTTGAATATTAATGAATTATTATACATTAACTTAAAACTATATGTTTTAAGTTAATTTATAATATAACTACCAGTTTTTGATCATGATCATGACCTGTCTCGATGGGGATTTAGCAAACATAGACTTAATGGACACAGACAGTAAATATCCACATTTTTTTTTCAAATATTCACGGACATCTCTACACAGCGCCATCTGTTCCCAAAGTAAGCTGGGCTTAACCTGCTTGTGTAATGGGTAACAAAACAACGCATATAAGTACTTATATAATTTTATAAAAATACTACATAGAAACACTCAGACCAATTCAAATAATCATGTTGATGTACACAAATATTTGCATTGAGCGGGAATCGATCCCGAGACCTCTGCGTAGCAGTCATGTTATATAACCACTACGCCACAGAGGTCGTCTATAAAGCAATGATTTTCGAATAGCACTCCATGGGATTTAAAACACGTATTTATTTTTGGCAATAATATTATGTTTAATGTAATTTTGTGATACATTCACTTATGGCTTCACTCAATTTTAAAAATAATTGATTAATCAATTATTTCAGTCATGAAATTGGTTCTTGTAATAAGTATTCTTTTTTCGAAATAAAGGTATAATACATTTTCTTTGTGTTTCGTAATTAAGTAGATACTATTTTTAAAATAACAATTTAGTGTAAAATACAAAATACTAAATAAAAAAGACGCCTTTGAAATATTTTATTTGCGTGGTTTGTTATTCCAACCACAGCAAACAATGCAGTCATATTTATACCATAATGTTTTTAACTTTTACTGTGATTGGACTCGGCGTAGCAGCCAGATATACCAATACTTTATCTATATTTATTTATGTATGATTGTACGATAAATGCTGATCCAACTAAAATCGAATACTAAACATGTTATAAAGCAAATATTAAACTACTTGCTATAAATAATGTACATTTTTATTTGCAGAATCTCCGTGTGGTGACGGAGTAAGAATACAATGTGTCACCACCCCATCTCATCCCATGGGTGTCGTACAAACCGACTAAGGGACTAACTGTAAATATTATCTTTACGAAGTAAAAAGAAGGAAAACTTGAAATTAAACCCTATACCAATCCGTCTGGCCAGCGTGGTGTTAGTAGGCCAAGTATCCCTCCGTCACGGGAGGAGGCCCGTCCCTGCAGTGGGACATTAATTGGCTGTTGTGTACGATAAATGCTGATCCAACTAAAATCGAATACTAAACATGTTATAAAGCAAATATGAAACTGTTTGCTATAAATAATGTACGTTTATTTGTAGAATGAACAAGCATGTTCCACAAACAATGCAATTGTAAGCCTGAAAGCCAACATAATGTCATTTAAATATTTGTTGCTCCAACTGTTTACTTAATCGTTATTAAGCCATTGTTTGCAATTCGTATTCATAATAAAATAAAAAATATGTCCAAATAAAAATGGTCCCTTGACTTGATATGACAGTTGGTCATGGCGTTGGACACGTATTTATAGTCCAGGGACGCGGGCTCGAGTCCCGCTTCGAGTACCTATGTTTACCATTGTCTTTCTTCTTTAAGGAAAATGAGGCGTTAGAATGATCAATTGCATATCTTAAGGACAACATTTTTGCTGGTGTTAATTTCTTTTGCCTACTGTTTGAAGCTTTGCTTTTTACCAAAAACAAAATAAATATTATTATTAGATTATTATATTTCTCTTGTCCATAATACTCGGGTCTATTGGAGACCCGGTTCTTTGGAAGGCATACATCGGGCCGAAGCCAAGACGAAGAGGCCCTTTAAGAGATTTTTAATCTGGTAATGGATACACAGGGCAGATACCATCTCAGAACGCACAATATGATACACCCGGAGATGGTCCCTGCCGAGTGCAAAAACTATTGTAGTACATCTCTAAGGATGCAATGGAAATTTAAATAATAGTCTATGGATGAGTATGTTCAATGGACCGGTTATTGGGCTATGGAAGGAGACTACCGGATACCTGTCGTGATAATCAGTCTCTATATTATAAAAAGACAGGTAGTGACTTGCCACCTCGTTGAGTGGGCCCCACAAAACGGCCGCACGCACAGTGCGACAATGGAGCAACATCTCTTAGAGAGGCTAAAAGCTGCAGAGAGGTGAGTCTGCGGGGCGCCAAGATCCGCTCTTGCGTATTCCAGTCTTGGCCGACCAATGAAGGTAAGCCAGGCCATCAAGGAATCAGGGTCCGTGGTGTCGCCACTCACCAACAGCTCGCCACAAGCTGCCCCTGCGGGCTTATTATATTACTATTAACATTTTCCGAAAAACTAATCCTAATCTACATCTACTTATAGCACTAGAAACTCTCTTGTTATGTCTAGTACTGACAATATTGCACAAAGATAAATCATATCGCGTAAATTGAAACAGTTTCATTCGCCTTTGTGCGTCGATAACAGTTTTAAAAGCTTAAAAAAGTTTCAATGGAAATTGCAATAGCCGATCCGTTTTTAGGATTAGGGAAGTAATGAATTTATTATAAAAAAGCTACGTTTGTGAAGCATATAGGTAGGTCAGGTATATAAATTCTGATAGCTATGTTTTCTGTAGATTCTAATCAAATTACTAAAAGACTAGGAGGTTTGAATTCGGATGCACTTTTATGTTTGTTACAACAAAAGTTATTTTTTGACTAATAATGTCTACATGATGAAATAACTGTTTGTTTGATAATATAAAGTTTTTAAAGTTTAACTGTTGCTTCTTAATATAAAAAGTTTACGGCAAGGATGTTCGTTACTACTTATACCTTTTTGAAGGTGTCGTAAAATCCCAGTTAAGAGAAAATCTATATATAGTAGCGTTTCTAAAATGGAAAGCCTGACAGAAAACTTAGCTGAACAAGTTTCCTGATACCACGGATGAAGGGTTGCCGTTATACCTAATGGAATATTTATAAGCTAGTAAGATACTAAAAACATAAAAGTACTGAAACTATTATTTTCGTCCACATCACACAGCGCTATATCCGAAAACTAATTTAATTGCTTAAATTAATTACTTCACAAAACTTTCAGGTGTAAATTAACAAATTTTCCGATACATTTTCCCGCGGGAAGCTATTATAACTGACCCTACCTATATTTAACCGCTATCATAAACCAGTTTGCGTCATCAGTCTATAAAAAAATAGTGAATAGTATAATTTAAAGGCTATACACCGAGCGACCTTATTACAAGCTCCCAGCCGCTATAGGTGCCTCAGCTCGCCACTGTATCACCAGCAGAAAGGTAGGTCGGTTCTTGGCCTATATTCTGTTTCATTCCAACACGTAGATTATCAGATTTTGTTGTCCCGTTCTGGCGTGACGTCACAACGCAACCCCTCCGTGCGAGTATGTGTGCGTGTGTTGATTATACGCAGTCCGTCTATGTGCGTCGTTTCGGTTGATTATGATTGTTCAATTATTATTATTTTTTCATCTCGTTGTGAGATTTTGTTTTTTGATTTTTTTGATGGGGTATTTGACGTCATTTATACTGTAAATCTATCATGTATACGGTGTATCCATGTGGTGACGGAGTAAGAATACAGTGTGTCACCTCCCCATCTCATCCCATGTGTGTCGTAAAAACCTATTAAGGGACTATCCGTGAAATCTTTACGTAATAAAAAGAAGGACTACTTGAAATTAAAACCTATACCAATCTTCTGGCTAGCGTGGTATTAGTAGGCCAAGTATCCCTCCGTCACTGGAGGAGGCCCGTCCCTGGTCCCTGCAGTGGGACATTAATGGGCTTTTAATATGAATGAATACTGTAAATAGAGATTGACAACCGTGAAGAAGGGAGTTTCTTTATATGTAATTAGTAGTCTTTGATAAGAATTAGAAGTAGCCAACCCATTTAAAGTTAATTAGGGATGAATGTTTAAGATTAAAAGATGGAGACAGTAAATATGTATGAGACAAGATAAATACTCTTGATGCCTGTACGAGAAACTGGCCAGAGGTCGCGGCAAACAGAAACGCTTGCAAAATAATAGGAAAGACCTTTGCTCAGCTGTGGGACTTAATAGTTTATGTAAAAATAAGATAAAACCAAACATTTTTTTTTAAATACACCATATAGAGTAATTTAGTTTAAAAAATATTGTAAGTAGACTTACTGATAATTTGTGAAGACCATTGAAATTGGTAGTTGATTCATAGTTTAAATTTTTGCTTACCTGTAAAAAAGAAATAAATATTTATTAGTAATATACTAGTATTAATGGATGAAATATATTTTATAATGGTAAGTTAATTATGATATAGAGTTAAGAAAGAAATTCCGTAAGAGTTTTACTATTACCCCCTTATTCATAAATGCCTCTTAAATTTAATCACTGTTTAGGGAGATTTTTCTAAGTAAAATCGTATGAATTTAAGTTAATCAATTGACTAAAATTTAAGAGGCGTTTATGAGTAAGGAGGTTAATGTGTTTTCTTCTGCTTCATATTTTGGTTGATGAACCGACTTTTTATGTGGCCTTCACAGAACGGAGACGGTCAGATGAAATACCACAAAGCGGTCACCCATCTATTGGACAACCTCGCCGACATTGCTTAACCACCGTTATCATTAATCAGTGACTGCAACTAGGCGTGAACGCCTCATGTGTTTAATCCATGGTGATTACAAAACCTTCTAAAATTAAACCTTTCAGTGAATGGTTCAATAATTATTTGTTACATTTGGTGGGTTCAAAATTTATTTACATTCGTTGATAATCCGAAAAGGGTTTCAATATCAACTTTAATTAATTGATGAGTTATTTCGGTGAACGTTAAGTCCATTTATAACATTAATTTATGACTAACATCATTCATAATACTTGAATAAATACTTTTCATATCTTATTGAAGCTTTTTAGAATTAGTTATATTTATAGTATACAGTTTATCCGTGTGGTGACGGAGTAAGAATACAATATGTCACCACCCCATCTCATCCCATGGGTGTCGTAGAAACCGACTAAATGACTAAGTATCTACTATGATCCACCCTAGGGATCAAACCCTGGGTCTCATGGGTTTAGGCTCATGACAAAATTCTTACATTTAAGTATGAGAGCAATACGAACAACACTAATTAAACAGCTTTTTAGAATAAACAAATATTTTGTTAGCCAGCCAATACATCGACTCTACTCAACCTCGCGAGCTACTTTTTTTACCTTCAAGCATTTTGTAAAAGAATGTTCAAACGCGTTGAACTTTTGTTACATATTTTTGTTTCGTTCGCTATTGTAACATGCTAATGTAATAACTTAATGTGTGTTACGTACTATACTCGCGAAAAGAATTTCTCTTTGTTGTAGAGTATGTAAAGTGTTTGTTTACTTTTTATCTTACGAATACCGTAACAAAAGAATCAATTTAATTTTGTTTTAGGCGGTGTCCTACGTGGGCGACGAAAGCGAAGCTTCGCGACAAACGCGACGTACGCGATCAAATCAACGGCGTACCCTACATGTACCTTATGTGACCGTCTGCGACGAGACGCGACGTAATCATGTAGGACACTTATCGCGTGTACCATAGCGTCGCGTCGCATTCGTCGGACTCCGAGTTAGACTTATTATTTGTAGATATTGATGATAGACTTTATAAGAAACTGTTCTCTTTTTATTCAGAGCTTTGGTTGACAGAGTGCTCGTGGTCATAATACAAGTATGGCCTTGTGCCCTATCCAATGCCGCTTAAATTTAGTCTATCCATAAGCAAGAGTCTTCTAGTATCAGGACAATCATTTACGGATTGCATGCTGTGTCCAATATACAAAACAGTTTTAGGACTTTAGTTTTGTTCAATAGCCGTGTTGAGTTAGGTATTTTCCTTGTAAAATAAAATGCGATGCGTAAAATGAAAAAAATATACCAGAGAGAGGCGCAGGACCGAGTTCTGTGGCGCGTGTTGGGAGAGAGTCTATGTCCGGCAGTGGACTGCGATAGGCTAGTTGATTGCTTGATATTTCTAGCAGTGGACATCAATTGGCTGATATGATAATTAAAATTTTACCGCTATTTAACCTCCACCACCCTAAAATTGTGTCCTGTGTAAAAAAACTCTGCATAATATATTATATTATCTGAAATATTTTCAAAGGCGTCCAATAAAGCTGTCAGTTGTTGTAATCCATTTATCTGTTATTGACGTTGACGTCACAACCGTATTGAATCATAAATCTTCAAAGAACTTCTCCACAATATATAACGGGGTATATTTTGGAATTATTATGTTAACCTTCTACAATGCTTCAAAAGGTAAATATTTCTTGGTTCTCCAAATATTTCCATTTGATAATTTAAGCTTTTGTTTTTTAACCAAAGTAGTTAGCATTAGTAGGTTTGTTGTTTAATTAATGGTATTTTGATGGGGCGAGATGTCTTCAAATAAGTAAACAGTCAATTTGTTTAATGTTCAGATATTAATGGTCACTTGTTTGTTGCAAAATATCTGACAGTGACTGTACCAACGATTAAGTTCAACATTGTCACGTTACTGTGCTAAGGAAAATACTTTTTAAAATAAAGAAGTTTGAATCTGTTTTTGTTTGCATTACTCTACCAAAACACTTGAAGAGCTAACAAGGAAACAGTAATGTACAAATAATATTTGTTTATAGGGAGTAACGTCACACTTCGACGTATTATTTAGATATTTGAAACCTTTGGAGAATATATCGTATGAACTATCAGAAATCGTATTGATTTCTGACAAATACTTACTTTACCATACAAATATGATTTATTTTATTATATAGAAGTAGTTTTTGTACCTATATCAGATATCAAAGTGCTTTGTAGGACTCTTTACAACTAAGGATACTTAAGGGCCTTTACGTGGCTCACTAGCGCCGCTAATAGAAAAAAAAACAAATTTAACATTTGAAAAAAAAACCGCCGTTTTTGTTTATAATGCAATATTTATTTAATTGAAAATCATCTAAAGTGTTGAGAGTGTGTTATACAAATACTTTATTGCCTTTTCTCAAGACTTTGTTATCAACATTTTACATTATTTATCCTATTTGCGAATTATGATTTTATTTTCAATTGGCGGCGCTAGTGAGTCCTATAAATTCTCTTAAATAAATATAGTAAAGCCATTTCGGCACGCAAAAAAAAATGCACCGGTCTAGGCACAAGAATTTCTGTAGATTCTCCACTCCAAGTGTGTACACTTCTCGCCGTATTAGCTTTTAAGCAATTCTTATTAGTGAATTAGGTGTACTGTTATTAGATATTGCATAACTACGGTGCTATGTTATTCGTGGTGACGTTCATTCTTTTTCAAGTCATTCCATTGGTTGGACCAAAAAACTATTAGGATGTAGTTTTATGTTATATATTTAAAAGCCTATTCTAAGAATAAACCCCAACTGTTCCCATAATAGGGGAAGTCCGGGCAAAGTAGATACCTTAACGTTTGACAGGATGTGAAAAGCGAATCTGAAGGCATAGAAATAAAACAAAGACTGTTAAGGAATCAATATTTATTAAAGTTACAAATATAATTAACAAAAATTATGTAACATCAATACTTTATTTTTAATTTTCAATAGTATCATAATTGAGATCGCGGTCCGTTTTGCCCAACCCACCGGGTAAAGTGAACAGGACCCTGGGGCAAAGCGAACACATAGTTAATTAGAAACAATTATAAGGAAAAAATGTAGTAATCAATCAGTCATCACTGCAATGGTCACAGATAAATAAGTCTGATCCTTCATAAGCCGTGCACTTTTCGTGGCTCCATTGCTTACAGGACATGCACTGTATCCAATCATCAAGTGGTTGCACATTGACTTCAATATAATCTTCTCCACAAAAGAAGCATGTGACAACTTGCATTGTTTTCAATGTTTTCAGATTTATTATTTTTGGTTGTTTTAATATCTTTGGTCGTTTTAAAATCTTTTTTCTTGCCACTAATTTTTTTTACGGTACATTTTGTTTTCAAATCCTTGTTAATATTTTTCAATACTGTAGTGTTCGCATTAGTAAATTTAACTTTCTATTCCTTCACCGGTGTGCTGTTAAGCACCTCAGACTTCTGAATTTTTCTTTGGCTTGGGAGCGGTCTTATTTGTCTTGGACTATAAGATGGTACTGCTGAATTGGAATCATCTGAATCTTCTTTATTTATTATATTTGAAGGTGGGGTGGAATTAATTATAGCGAAGTCATCAAATCGAATAACACTGGGCAAAGTGGATACCGTATTCACTTTGCCCGTGTTCATTTTGCCCAATTGGTACATTTTGAACATAACCTCAACTAAAATGAAAACAAAGAACATTAAGTAAACAAAACTTGCAGTAATTCAACATGAAAACATGCCCTTCCCAGACATTATCACTTCAAAACAGTAGCATCATGCGTAAATGTATAATCAGGAAAGTTCTTACCTTGAAATATCGTAAGAAATTATCACTTTTCGATTTTTTTCATTTATTTTCTTAACACGCGCGACCATTCACTAACTCTTTTTGCTGACGACTGAGGGGTGCGGGGTGCACCTCACCGCATAGGACAAGACATGATCGTACGCGCCATTTTGGAATAATTAAGGGTATTCACTTTGCCTGGGCTATTCACTATGCCCGGACTTCCCCTAACTTTAAAAAAAACGTAAAATTTAAAAGTTGGAATTGGCAAAATTAAAAATAACTTTTCTATTTGAGTATAAAAACCTCATATAACTAGGTAAATTACCATAATAAAACAGGCCTAAAAATAATAAAAGGCAATAAAATAGACTCCTTATGATGAAGTTACTTTTAATGTCCTATAAAAAAATTATGGTATCTTTATGACACATTTCCGCGTTTTCTGCGAAGAAATTAAGCACGGAAATAATATAAAGTGCTTTAATCGCTTTACGAATCATAACAGCCTATTAATGTCTCACTGCTGTGACAGACCTAGTGGCTAAGGATAAATTGGCATACTATACGATGCAGGTCAAGTGCATAGGAATAAAGTTTTCTATGAAACAGTGAACAATATAAGTGAAATTTTCATTCATCTTTTTATGGCACTCATGGGTTTAGACATGAGGGTAAACCATTTACCTTTTGTACCCGTGACACCACCGTCTTGCACCACTGGTGGTGTCAAGGGTATTCTTTAATACCCATTACACTACCAAAAAGCTGCACCATCGCCGGGTGGTGTAAAAGGTACTTTTCAATACCCATTACACTACCAAAAAATAGTGCTGTGCCACCATTAACTGTAGCCTATTCTTTTAAATAATAGGCCTTAGGTACGTTAACAAAATTTAATATCAAATCAGTACTTATAACTAAACAATACTTTCATGTGAACATAAACCAAAAAAAACATTTTATTCATGAATAAAAACTAAAGGTTCAGTAAAAAATATCTAAAAGATCTCAAATAAAGTAAAATAAAAAACCTGAACTTACCTACGATCATAAGAAACTGTCAAAACAAAGTAATTTGAAGGACCATGTTCCCGCGTTAATAAAAATATACTAATAATGCCCCAGTTTATAATTCCAAAAGGATCTTATTTTTCATTTTTTTAAACGGAATCCCAAATTAATTAATAGGTACATAAACTAAAGAATAAAAATGTAACGTAGGTACAGCTCTTTGGTAGTGTAATGGGTATTGAAAAATACCTTTTACACCACCCGGTGGTGGTGCAGCTTTTTGGTAGTGTAATGGGTATTAAAAAATACCCTTTACACCACCGGGTGGTGCAAGACGGTGGTGTCACGGGTACAGAAGGACCATTTATTCTTACTTCCTTACTACACTGATAAACTTTCTAAAAATTGAGTTGGATAATTGGACTCTCTAAAGCTTCAAAAATAAACGCTAACAAAAGGAAATTATTGGACCAGCAATGGTTGGACAAATACAAGTGCCGTCCCACCGATATGAATTATTATTATAATGTTTGTTAAAATAAGCCAAAGAGACAAATTAGTTTCATAACAACTTTTATTGAAATTGTTCAACTTCAAAGACAAACTGTTCACCGGTCTTGGTCGTGGCTGAATAAAACTAGTAGTTTTATCTGATCGCAGTCGTCTTCGAGCAAAAGTGTATCCATAGCGTAACTATCGCAGATAGCGTTAATGTAATAAACATTGTTTTTAATTTAAAAATGTATTATTACGAAGTCAAATTAGCGAAATCGTGGGCATGGCTGAGAATGAGATTGCCCGGTGAAAGTGAAAGTTGAAGAACCGACAGCTGTTGTGGCAGAAAGGTTCTAAGGCGAAACGCAAGGAGAAGAGACCTTTCAAACCAAGGAACGGCGACCTAATTAGGACAGAGGGAAGCCGATGGATGAGCAACATTTGGAGGAGGACTATGTCTAGCAGTGGACGTCAATTGACTTATATGATGATGAAGGAATTTGCAAATCATTGCCAAAATGAAATTACGTAGCAAATAATAGTAATAGATAGTTTTCTGCTACCATACATAAGTATAGGAACAAACGTCTTGTTATGTGTATCTATCCAACCGAGACACTATCGAAATCTTTCAATTAAAAATTAACTTTACTCTGGCCCATTCTGTACACATCGACATTCTTTTTTAATTGGATATGTTACTCAAACCCGAAGCCACCTTATTAAAAAAACAATAATATGTTCATTGTATTACCTAAAACACCACTTTAAACACAAGCTGCTTACAATATAAACCATAAAAGTAATTGAATTCACACTGTGCTGATAGCTTTTGTACGAAAAGAATCTGTAGAATTGTATTGTTTGCAAATTGTGACTTACTATTAATGTAATATGTATATTATTCGTTGGCAATTACGTCTTAGTTTAGTAAAACACCCATTAGTGGTTCAAAAGACATTATTTCGTTTTCAAAAAATTACACAATATGTGAAGTTTAATTAGTGGCATTCGCATTGCAGTTATTCTTTAACTCGAAGAGAAACACTACACAGAAAATGGCATTGTTCAGAAAATAAATAGGTACATTTTATTGGTACCTCGGTTGTTCTCACTTCATTCAAGAAGGCTTGCCTTTGCCGTTTGAAACTTAACTGTACTACTTTATTAAAAGTAGAAATGTTCTTTGTTTGTTTATTGAGTAATTCTTTTCTATTGTCGTTCGATTTAAGTTTGTCAGGTGATAACATTTGTTATTTGTTAACTGAATCGATCGATAAGTGCCATTAGATAGATATTGATATTTACAGACATCTGATCTGAGCTTTTATTTAAGTATAGCTAAAAAGTACCCACAATAACGTTTTAATTCATAAACCGACGGGATTGGACAATTAACTCTAATTCTTGGGATAATTTTCACACTGTGTTGGTCCTATAGATATTTGGGTTTTTGTGCCAGAAAATACAGTATTGATCTATGGGACCAACTATATGAAAATAACCCTTTCGCAAATAAAACAATATTCTATCAAATTTGCCCAAGTTCTAAGATCAAAATTATTACAAAATCAAAATGAAAACCTTCTCCTCTATACTGATCAAGTCAGATAAAATAGAAAATTGCCAGTAAAAAGTAACTACTAGATCAGTAAAAACTAGTAAATAAAATCTAGCATCCTCCTCTCTTCTAAAGTGCCATACCCAACAGGGTCCATATCTAGCATCCTCCTCTCTTCTAAAGTGCCATACCCAACAGGGTCCATATCTATCATCCTCCTCTCTTCTAAAGTGCTATACCCAACAGGGTCCATATTGTATCTGTGATATTATAAGTAACATTTTTTGTAACACATGAAGTGCAATAAAGATATTGAGTATTGAGTAGTTTTCTTTCTAACAGTTACTGTTTTTGCTGTTAAAGACCTTGTTTTTGTAATACAATCTTGAAGCAATATTGCGTACTGTCTATTTCACTGAAACATTTTTCGTGTAAGCTTCGGATTACCTTTGTCGTAAGATATAATGGAAGCCTGATATTTTTGGATTAGTGATTGTACTGACTATACGTTTAAGTGTCAACCAAGATGTTCTGTGATTAAAAAAATATCAAAATAGGTCTGTTATATTTCAGTAAATATATAAGGAATGTATCTTTTCAATTAGGCTTTATGCTAATAACTAGCAAATTTTTAATTTGACTGAACAATATTTTACCTCTGTCTCCAAAATATCAATGACTTTAACCAAATAAAAAAGAAAAGTCTAAAATAATACGTCTACATTTTACTAGTTATTGAACGGGAAACAAATAGATCGGACAACTACCTCGCGCTTAACATATTGCATATTATTATATTCAAACTAAATTAACACACATAATACTACCAACTACAAAAGCAGCAAAATAAAAAGAAACTCGTAGCAAGCAAGTGTCTTTTCAAATTATCAAGTTAACCTCAATAAAGTCGTGCTATATCTTACAGAGCCGCAACTGTCAGCAAGGCTCGTTTATTTACTGCTGAGGGTGAAGCGGATCATTAACCCTGCATTCTGCATTCGCTTGCGACCACCACTCAGTTCGTTTTACCGTCAGGAAATGTATGAGGAATTTAGATGCACATCTTACATAGAGAAATTGTAGATTTACGAGAAAGAAACTTGCTTGTAAGAATAGAATTACGCGTTTTGTATTTATTTGTGTTATAAATATGATTATAACTTAGATTATTAACTTTAAAACTTTCGCGTGCATTTTATTATTATACTAATATTATCGGGTATTAACGCGTATAGATTTTATAGGTAATACACAGTCTACTCGTGACCATGGCTGGTGTAACCTGGCCGAAACGTCGAGCGGCTCAAGGTAAATAATTAAAGTGTTTTACCTAAACACATACCCGATTACATTAGTATAATAATAACTTAGATTAGTTTTTGTGTGGTAACGGAGTAATAACTTAATGTTTCCACATATCTTATCTTTTAAGTTTCTTGAAAGCCAACCAAAAAAGAAGAATACTCAGATATTATGATAAAATAGAAGTGGTATCTCGGATAGTTGTTTGCTGTGAATCAGACGAAATGCTGCGCCATAGTTAGAACAACAGTTCTAGCAATTATTTTACTATTTCTAACAATTTTGTCCATAATTACTAACTTGAATCTCTGTATCTATCATTGACCGTGCGTTGGGCATAGTAAAGATAAGTAGTATGTTATAAAACTACATAGAACGCATCTGAAGTGCTCACTCTTGAAAGTTGTTTAATCTCTCTTATCCATTCTCCACTACAGTACATACACATACTAACAGTACGTAAATTATTTATATTAAACTTAGTAATAAACACTTGCAGGCAAAATATTTATGAGGCTAATAAATTTAACGCCCTACGTCGTAAATTTGCCGTGTGTACTTCTCACTGGGTAAGTAGTACTTTAGCCGTAAGAAGTTTCTGTTATCTCAGCAGTTTTGTTTAGAATAATAAAAGCAGAATAATATCTAATGTTTTCTTTTTGCAGTGATTATGATATCTTCTACTACGGCGAAATTCAATTGAAGAAGTGGTGTCTGTGATTTCACATCTCAATTTAGACTTAAAAGACCAAAAGGTTTTTATTGAGTGGGAACCGAAGTCAAGACCTCTGCGTAGCAGCCATAGGCTGTAGCTACTTAGCTACTAAAGTCGTCAAAAAAACCCAAGAAAGAGACTCAAAGAAATCAAGAACACGAGTATAAGTAATTGGATAAATTAGATTGTACACTTATAAATTCCCTTCAACAGTTGAACAAAAAGATTAAATGTTTTAATAACGTCGTTTGAAATTGCTTTAGTAAGTATGCTAATATTTCTCGGCACACGTAGGTATTGTACCCAGTAAATGGAAGTTTTCCTTGCTTGTTTTATACGCGTTCCGAGATTTGCGTACAAAGTGAGTGGAGCGAGTGATCTTTTAAACAGGTTGTATACTTTAGTGTAGACTGTAGTGCAAAGTCTTTGTTGGCGTTTGATGTGAGTACTAGTTGTTGAGTTTTGAGTGGAAATTGTGAACTTCTTGATGCATTTTTGTTTAAAATAGGAATGTAAAGTCTTGTTTGTGAATTGAGAGGGCAAGGGTGTCCTTTGTTATAATAAAGCTATGCAGGTTACACATTTAGAGGTGAGCCTTCTCTAGTGTACAAAGAAGACTTGGCTGTCTTAGACCACACGCGCACAATGTTTTGGTATAATACAATGACATAATTAATACCTAGTCCCTTACCAGACGGCCAAAAATGATAATAAGATATTGTGAATTTGTTATAATCGAGAGAAGAGAAGTATTTAATACACTGTTGTTTTGCCGGTCAAAAGTGCTTCGTTAATTTATCCTCATCTACTCGTATATGTAGTCTCAAATCACAAGCTTCTCACTTACTCTTTATAAAAGTCTTCCTCCATAACTGGAGGGTGATCCACCAATGGAGTGTAATGTAACGTTTAAATGCTGTTATGATGACACAGCGCTCTCTAGATCAGTAACAAACGTACCTCGTCAATTCCTTGTTGATGAAGAGAATATTACAAACGAATTTGAGATAAAATCAATAACTTAAGTATGCAATAGTCTAAAAGTTTTCCACGCTAGTCTATTCATTAAGAGTGCTCATGATAAACCAGCACCAATAAGTACTTACTATCCATTTCTAATATCCTTTTCAGCAATTTTCGCTTTAGGTGTTAACTATTTCCCTCTTATATTCACAATTTCCAACTTTATCTTTGAGAAATTTTAATTGCATTGCTTTGGATTTGTCCTCGCTTTAGCAATTGTTGAGATCAAATTATATTAACGTAGTGTTGATTAGAAAATAGGGTTCACAATACAAAGGACCTTCGTAGCAATTAATTATTTAATTCATTGTGGCTTAACACGTAAAGTGGATAAAGTATATTGTTTAGTTTTGTATGGAGATAGGATTTTTTATCTGCGTTTTAGACTTTATCTGCGTCTACCTTAGATTATTTTAATTAGTTGTAATGTATCATAACAGTCTGTCGATATCTCACTACAGGGTCAATCCTCTTTCAGTTTATCATAACAGCACCTTAATGTCCCACTGCAGGGACGGGGCTCTTAATAAAAACTAGATGATGATGACAATTAGTTTCACGTTCTATGAGAAATAACGTCAAACAAAGTTAAATGAAGTTGAAATTATTTTGCCATTGTGTTTAATAAATCACTTTATTTGATGATAATGATTCTCTTTTGTCGGCTCTTTTGAACCCTTCATTTACCTTTCTAAGTAACAAATCTCTATAGACTCGAATTTTCAGTGCTGAGAAATATTTAAAAAATACCTGTTTGATATAACTTTGACTCTAGGGGCAAACGGTTACAGGTATATCTGAAGGTGAATATTGAGAATACAAATTGCTGAATTCGAGGTTAGGCTTTCGATGATTTCCTTTTCCAAAATTAGATCTATGTAAAAGAAATTTCACCCTTGGAATAATAAGTAGTTACACTACGCCTTTATGTTATTTTGTTTTTGGAAATTCGTATTAAATCTACACATAAAAAAGCCTAATTTTTCGCGATTTAATAAGGTTAGTCGTATTTTTCAGGGATAAAGAAGTACCTTGTAAACCATGAGTTAAGGTTTAGTATAAAACTGGACTCTCCTTACATATCCGTGATATCGTAATCGAGGATCTAGAGATGCCATTGGCCAGCTAAATCCAGGATGGCAAGAAACCGCCTTAGACCATCTTTGTATCCTCCGAAGGACCAAGAAAAATCCTGTTTTTTTGTATGATAAGCCAAATAATTTTGATTTACCTCTCTGGGGCCTCTATACGGTTCAATTTATAGACTAACACGATGATGCAATAACAACAAAGTATATTAAAACTCAATTAAACTGTATAAATATGTTCAAGTCATTACATATGACATCGAGACCAGACAGATGGGAAATTAATGCAGTACCAATGCAGTTATTAATCATAGCGGACACGGCTGGAGTGGCTTTAGTAATTAGTTCAAACGACCTGTCTATTTACGTACGTGGATGCAAAAGGCTATTGGAACTTTCCGTAACTTAGTTATGAAATATGGAGGATATTACTTTAAGCATATGATGTACTGCGAATATAGTTTTTTGGTTTTGAACCTATCGCACTAAGATTGCATCTAGTGGGGAAAAAAAAAAGTTTATGGTTTGCTTTGGAATGAGTGTTTTTATGTAGGATGTGTATGTGTTGTCGGGTGCTAATAGTACTAACTTAGCTTAGTATTCGAATTTATTACTATTACATTTACTATAATAATAATGAAGATTAGCACACTAATGAAACCTGAAACTAATACATTTCCTCCAGAGGTCAAAACACGCCTCGTGGATTATCAAGCACATACTACTACGCTGATGCATTTTCTTCATGAGGTGAAAAACTAATGATGCAATATTCGCCACTTTGATTTGATAATTTGATTTGAAATTTGATTTCAATTAACTGGTAAATAATGTCAAATTAGCGGTAAAGAAAGAAAACCGAAATTGAATTCCAAAGGAGACGGTTTTTTTTCGCACCACCCTAAACAGTAATGTTTATTAATCATATTACTCACAAAAATAGTTATTATCGTAATATAGTTAACCGAGCACAAATTATACTTAAACAAAGAGGGAATAATGAAATAATGGTAAAAAAGGATTACACCTAAAAATGCTTGTTTTGGAACGTTCATAAGTTTATTTTAATTGTTAATACAAATTATCAAGTAACGTACTTTAAAAACAATCGTAGAACGAAACGTATCTACAGAGTATCTGCTATTGGCTGTTATTTATAACAGCCAATAGCAGATACTCTATAGTACAGTTTCAATCAGTTTGACACTGTCATGACAACGTTGTTATTATTTCAGATTTTATTAGATAAATGCATGATTTATATGTACTTTTATATTTTATAAAAATTGCATCTTTAGATAGAGTGCATAATACACACTAAAGCTGCTCTTGCTGGATACTGTTATTATTGGTTATTGAGCAGAGGCACAGTCACTGTTGGCTGCTGTGCACATGTGATGTGTAAAGTGTGGTTTTTATCTTGGGCTCTGCTTTTAGGTGAGCTTGAGCCACCTGCGTCTATTTAAGATGGAATACTGCTTTAAAAGATGACTGTGTTATTTATAATTGTGAACAGTAATAAATATTTCTTGTGTCATATAAATAGTGTATTGTTTCTCTAACTACCTTATTATTTTAGATCTACAAGCAATTGCCAGCAAAAACTACGTTATCGAGAGGTCTTGGTTGCCTTATTAGTGTATATTCATTAGACAATCGCTGTTGTGAGTTTTTAGGTTATCACTAGAGTCATGTTTTGATTGTCCTATTTCAGAGTATTCCCTCTAAAGGGAGTTTTGATATGTTTAGACTGTCTATCTAGAGATTATAAGGAATAAACCGGTATGCATTACATAACTAAACTTCCACAATTTGTGACTGGGCCTATTCGCCGAACAAAAAAAACCGTCTCCTTTGAATCGTTTAATTTGCTTGGTATACCATGGCCCATTTAATTTTACAAATTTTAGTGCTGCTATTACTTGAAAACTAAATTAATGAACCAATTACATTTTTAATTTAAATAATAAATTACAAAATCAGATTAAATAAACAGTAGCTGTTACTTCATTTTAAGATAACTATCTATTTAGACCACTTATATCGATGCAATAGAACAAGGATTGATATTATTATAACGTGTAACAGATAAAAAATATTAATTATATCTTAAACTATTACCTGTCCCATGTATCATATATGATACATACCCATTGTTGTACTATTGTGTTTACAGGCGGGACAGGCAACCTGTTAACTTATTTTATTATTAAAATCTCTACCAGTTACCATCCTGCACAGTGATAACAGTAAGGAATCTACATCACAGTTTGAGTTACAATATGTATTTTGGTTACGTGGTAAGCCACCTTCGGATACAACACCTCATATACTTTTTTTATCGTGAGGTATTACAAACCTGTCGGATGAGGAGGCATGGCTTCTTAGTACGTGTTCATTACTTTATCATCACACTAAGAAGAACAATAAGAATATTGAAAAAAAAAAAAATGTTTTGGTCTAAATAAAAAATTTGAGTGTACACAAAGGAGACGGTTTTTTTTCGCACCACCCTAAACAGTAATGTTTATTATTCATATTACTCACAAAAATTGTTATCATCGTAATATAGTTAACCGAGCACAAATTATACTTAAACGAAGAGGGAATAATGAAATAATGGTAAAAAAGGATTACACCTAAAAATGCTTGTTTTGGAACGTTCTTAGGTTTATTTTAATTGATATACAAATTATCAGTAACGTACTTTAAAAATAATTGTAGAACGAAACGTAACTGTACTACAGAGTATCTGCTCAGCAGATACTCTGTAGTACAGTTTCAATCAGTTTGACACTGTCATGACAACGTTGTTATTATTTCAGATTTTATTAGATAAATGCATGATTTATATGTACTTTTATATTTTATAAAAATGCATCTTTAGATAGAGTGCATATTACACACTAAAGCTGCTCTTGCTGGATACTGTTGTTATTGGTTATTGAGCAGAGGCACAGTCACTGTTGGCTGCTGTGCACATGTGATGTGTAAAGTGTGGTTTTTATCTTGGGCTCTGCTTTTAGGTGAGTTTGAGCTACCTGCGTCTATTTAAGATGAAATACTGCTGTAAAAGATGACTGTGTTAATTATAATTGTGAACAGTAATAAATATTTCTTGTGTCATATAAATAGTGTATTGTTTCTCTTTAACTACCTTATTATTTTAGATCTACAAGCAATTGCCAGCAAAAACTACGTTATTTCGAGAGGTCTTGGTTGCCTTATTAGTGTATATTCATTAGACAATCGCTGTAGTGAGATTTTAGGTTATCACTAGAGTCATGTTTTGATTGTCCTATTTCAGAGTATTCCCTCTAAAGGGAATTTTGAAATGTTCAGACTGTCTATCTAGAGATTATAAGGAATAAACCGGTGTGCATTTCATACCTAAACTCCCACAATTTGTGACTATTATTATTATTTTAGGCCTATTCGCCGAACAAAAAAATCCGTCTCCTTTGGGTTTCAAATTAAATATAATCATTATCATCTTGTCATAACGGCTTTTTTGAGTTAGCAGTCCCTGGAGACAAGACCCTACACTCTCGAAAACAGACAAGGGATTTCTCAGATTATTTCATCTCTTTTTGTTGTCGGCTTTCTCTAAGGAAAGAAATCTCGTAGGTAATATAAATAAATGGCCTTTTTTTTATTTTTTCACTTAAAATTTGTATCGTTATAAATTATCTACACCGAATGTTATTGTTTCAATTTATACCAAGAAGTATAAAGGAGCTTAGTATTTCGTAATAAATTATTAAAGTTCAGTAAAACAGAAATTGGTGTTACAACTTTGTTAATTAATTCTCATTAATTGATTGTTCAATTTCATATTTCTCCCTACTTCTAGAGTAATACTTTTGTCTAAAATGGTTTTGGTTAGAAATGACAGGTGGTGCTGTCCTCATACGATAACTTTGCAAAGACTCGTTTCTTTTTTTTTTTTTGTCCTTTTCTTCACCCTTCCTTATGCTGAATTTTGTGCCGTGTGCACAAAATTCAGCATAAGGAAGTGTGAATTTACGATAACCCGAGTAACACTTCTGGAGTTGGAATTGTCAATTCTAATGGAACCTTATTACTTTTATGTTTTCTTCAACTGACCTTAACGCATGTTTCTTAATCATTTTGCATAGAAGTGTATTTATTTATATTTTTGACTATATTATGCCTTTAAAATATGCCACCACATCTTTGCCCTAATAGCAAAAAAATGCCTTCTTCGCATACGTACCGTATCGAGAAGGAAGTTTCATCAAACTTTCCCTAATTATTATATGTCTAGTACAGCCAGTTCTAACCTTTGATGTTGGCAGTGACAAGAGGTCCAAACTGATGCAATAACTTAAGTTTCTATATTTAATTAATGGACAAAGTACGTATACTGATTATTGTGAATAACCCATACAATAATAACACACTATGACGTAGGTAATTTGAGTCTGCGTCTGCATAGTATGTCTCATCAATATTTGATCTTATCAAGTAAATTTCTTTGTATTTATGTCGAGATAGCCACTTCTTATAATCTCGACAAAGAAACTCATTTTAGTTTATAGTCATACGGTATTTTCTGAATAAAGATCTAAAATTTGACTTTTATCAGTGAGACTCATAGAGGACGAGCGCAAACGCAAATCCCTGTCTGATATGTATCCAGATATACCTCGAGTATTCATCGAATATTCGTTTCTAAAATCTACAAAACATTCCTTGTAGAATAAACTAGAGAAACTAAAGAAACAAATATGAATCTAACAATATCGTTATAGTGAAAATATTTTCGGTTTTAACTTTAAAACCGTCACAAACATAAAAGTAATTTAACGACTCATTAAAAAGCCAGATTTAAAAGGCTCTTTTCATCTAACCAACCTCCATTAGTTCGTTAATTATGCATGAAATAAATCCTGTTATCTTTTTTACTGCAAAAAATCTTTAAAGAATTCTGTCGTATCGTGATTAAAGGAATATTAAAGGAAATCATTCAGGATCCAAACGATCTTACGTGGAGATAAAAATGTCTAGTAACGTCGGGAAAACGTTTATCATAAAATTATTCTGTTGGAAAATCGTTCATTGGCATAAAGGTTATTCGCTGGAGTGGGCACTAAGAAATATATAAACTGAATCAAGTATAAATCGTTGGCTTTAAGCAAATATTACCTGGATCTGTTATTTGATATATGGTTATTGGTATGGTTATGAAATCAATAGATAAACATTAATGAAAGCGGTATGTGGCTGGAATGCCATACAAGCCTTTATGTCCGTTAAAATGCATGTTTGTTAAATACTTCGTGACTCGTGGCTTGATCTCCTATGCTTTAGATCGTTCGAAGACCCGAATTCCAACTGTCAGTCAAGCATATAATCTGCTAGCTAAGTTTCTCTCTATGATGAGGCTTTCTTCTCTATGCAGTTATAAGCAAGCTAACAAATAACACAGATAAGGGCTTACTTATTTATACGTTTGGAAAGGCGACAGGTAAACGTGCAAAAGCGGAATTACAATTATTGTAATTAAGACTATTAGACTTATCTCATAGGCTGTCCGTGTGGTGACGGAGTAAGAATACAAAATGTCACCACCCCATCTCATCCCATGGGTGTCGTAAAAACTGACTAAGGGACTATCCGTGAATATTATCTTTACGAAGTAAAAAGAAGAAAAACTTGAAATGAAACCCTATACCAATCCGTCCGGCCGGCCGGCGTGGTATTAGCAGGCTAAGTATCACTCTGTCACGGGAGGAAGGTCGTCCCTGCAGTGGGACATAAATGGGCTGTAATGATGATAACGATGAACGGTAGTTAATTATCATGTTAATACCCGCGTATTTAATAACAATATTAGACTTATCTCATAGGCTGTCCGTGTGGTGACGGAGTAAGAATACAAAATGTCACCACCCCATCTCATCCCATGGGTGTCGTAAAACCGACTAAGGGACTAACCGTAAATATTATCTTTACGAAGTAAAAAAAAGGAAAACTTGTAATTAAACCCTATACCAATCCGTCTGGCCAGCGTGGTATTAATTGGCCAAGTATCCCTCCGTAACGGGAGGAGGCCCGTCCCTGCAGTGGGACATTAATGGGCTGTTATGATTATCTCATAGTCGTAGAAAACGGATAAATAACAACACTGGTCATCTATTGTAGAAAAGACACTGTATTTTCGTAGAACATACAATAACATTTCACTCGATCATGCTAAAATATTTTCCATACTTGTTTGACATATCTGTCAGGTCACAGTGACCGTTGTCAGAGTGTCAAATATTTATGTAAACAATGATAAACTTAACAGACAACGTGTTATTATGTAATAGCTTTGTTTTGTTTATTTACACTCGAATTTAACTACTTCAATTTGTATTCTTAGATAATAATATTTTCGATTAAAATAATTATGTTTTACGTTCGCGTTAATGTTATAGTTGTTGGAAAATATTTAATGACTAAAAGTCCGACGAATGTCTAAGTAATAAATTCGAAAGGAACGTTTTGTTTTTTTAATAGGCTCTGAGTCTGACACTTACTTTATATCGTGCTAAAAGTTGATGATCGAGTCATCATAAAAAAAATAGACATTGTTCCCGAATAATTAAAAATAAGAAGCTTTATTTAAAAGAGAGAAAAAGAAATTATCAATTAAGTACTGTAAAGTTACGTCTTTATTTATAAAGTCGTCTATCTATCTATCGCCTAATGTCAAAAGGTTGCTGACCTCTCAAAAGCTCCGCCTCAGCAGCCCCCGCCGCGCTGCTCGAACCACCTTCCTGGTCCTGACCACTTAACAATTTCATCTCAAAACCACACAAAACACTATTCAATCAATTAAAGTAAATAATACTGGCGGTTATTGGGTTATGATCTTTTATTTATACAGATCAAAGTAGGTTATTCTTTATCATCGCCGATGTTCATGTGACTGATAATATCAGTCAACAAACAAAAGTCTGGCATGTTATACTTAGTTTAATATGACTCTTCGTGTTTTGAACTCTCTAATAAAAGATTGTCATTGATAAAAAATGTCGATAAGTTGTTCGGGTTTGTTAGTTATAATGCAACGATGGTAACACGTGTTTTATAAAGAAGACAGTAATAAAGAACAAACATGCTTATAGATATTATTGTTTAGTTAGTGGTTAACTTGTATTTGATGGTTCTTAAGCCAACGCAATCAATGTTTTACCTGTTTCTTTTTCATTGCTAAACCAATACCATCTTAAAAGATGGCAGAAGAGCAGACGTAACGAAAGAGGTAACCGCCAAATACGTAGCTCTGTCACTCACGTCTTCACGCCCTTAAGCCCGATTTACACATCGACAAGTACAGTAGCGAGTTAAGTAGTAAGCAGTTGATTAAGTTGATTTGAATAGATCTCCATCCCATTTTTTGGCGAGTTAAGTACGTAGTAGCTACCTCTTTCGCGTTACGCCAACTTAACTCGCCAAAAAATAGGATGGAGATCTACTTGTCGATGTGTAAATCAGGCTTTATGGCAGACATTTAGATAAAATACCACCCAGCCGTCACCCAGCTATGACTAAATACCAAAACGTTGCTCAACCTGATTTGGTTTATCAATGATTTTGGTTTATTGCATATATAGGAATTTAAGATAAAAAAGAATAATTTCTTGAAAATATTTGTTTTTAAAACTTACCTGTAGAGTTACGAGTCAACAGTGAATATCCTCCATTTACAATGTTTCCATTTTCACGTCCACGAATGTCTGACATTATAATCATAATTAACGTAAATATGTACGTCTTAATAAATGTTACTAGAAAAAACAAAATAAGTATGATCTTAGCTTAGTATTCGAAATAATTTGTCGCGCCTAAAGTGTATTAGTTTCATACAAGTTGTAATATTTTGAAACTATGTGTATTATGAGTATAATCCGTGTGGTGACGGAGTAAAAATACAATATGTTACCACCCCATCTCATCCCATGAGTGTCGTAAAAACCGACTAAGGGACTATCATCTTAACGAAATAAAAAGAAGAAAAACTTGAAATTAAACACTGTACCAATCCGTCTGGCCAGCGTGGTATTAGTAGGCTAAATATCCCTCCGTCACTGCAGTGGGACATTGATAGGCTGTTATGATGTGTACTAGTTACTATACTAACGTTAAGTTTTCCTTTTTCTGCTTTCGTGTAGGGTATACTGCAAACTTTTACAGAGTCTTATGACACCCTTAAGATGAGATAGATGATGGCACCATTAATTCTTACTTCTCCACCACGTGGAGAGAACATTTATATCTCTCCTAATATGAAATAGTACAACGTGAAACTACACTACGGTCACGATACTACAAATCACAAAACATTATGTTTACGTCTTTACTTATTATAAATTCACAACTTCCCACTTTAATTTAAACATTACAAGTATTACGCAGATTAAATATTTTTCGCAATTAATAGTCAGATAAAAAATAACTGTTGTTGTTAATAATATCTGGGTTAAGAATTAACTGAGTCTAAGATAAGGCTGATACTAAAGTAAAAAATGCGATTCAAGTCTGCATATTATTTACTTTATGCTCTTTAAATTATCATAAACGTGAAAATATTGCATTTTTGATTAGTTATACAAGTTTCTTGATATCCAATCCAATGTACTTATAATACCTATAATTTAATTAATACATTACATACAAGATTTGGTATTGGTTTGTTTGTGTTAGGTATAGCAAAATAAGAATAATTTAAAACGTATGACTGACATGTATTATGAAGGCGAAGTTGCCGCATCAGTCAGTACATAAACCAAGAGCAATACTCTTCTAACTAACAATTTTAATTCATATCTCTATTCTATTTTTTTAATAATTGCTATATCGTTAACGGAAGATTCTGACAGTAAAACCACTTAGAGCAATACATTACAGCCATACATTATTTATATAACACAAACAGGGCTAAAACGTCAAAAGTAGACAAGTAATATTATTACGTAGGCATCATAATTTTATTTAAGGAAAAAGTTCACACGAGTATATCGCTATTACTCCGGGAAACGGAGCAAAAATGTTTTATTGGTTGTGCCGTATTTTCTGTAGATTCCGAGATTTTTCCCCTGGAAAATATTTATTTTATATTGCTAAAATATTGTAGTATAATTTATACAGTTTAGGTCGTCGGATGAAAGGTGGGTTTGTGAAGATATCCGGAATAAGAAGATAAATGTGTCTAGTTTATGTATTGGTATATAGACGGGAAAATGAAGATGTTTTTTTTAACAAATTCGTTGGTTTTGGCAAGGTTTAGGGCTTTTTCAATTTATGCGTTTCGTTTTGGACCGCTGCAGTGTTGTAATGTCGAGAGTTGGCGATACAAAGGCCGCACTCGCACCGTGCTTTTTGTATGGAAACAGACGACTGACGAAATAGGACAGACTTAAGATACTCTCACATTGGTAGTAAAGATAATACAACTTTAAGATAATAATAACATCATTATAGAATAATCAGTCGGTGAACGATAAGCCGATAATCACATGACATAAGCCATTGACCGACTTCAGATAAACCAGACTATAGATAATGATCTTCACAATTGTCACGAGCGGTGACTGCAGTTGAATAACATTTCAACACAAGTCTGTGTGGTTAAGAATAACTGTAATCTATAGCTTATCATTTACTCCAAATGACATCGAAGTGGGCGCGCATTATTCTGAAATCGTTTGAGTGATCGTCGACATCGTTGCTACGAAAGAAGAATAAGAATATAGCTTTTTAACTGCAGGTCAATTCTCGTAACATACAATTTAATTTAACTTAATTTTAACTTTTTTAAATTTAATCTTTAATTAATTCAAAAGTGGTATTCTGGTCCCTAAACATTTCGTTAAAAATAAAGTTAAATGTTAAAATAAACGTCAAGTTTGACGTTTTTTAATGGAGAAGATTACAATAAACTGTCACTTTAAAAATTACAAGAATGCTTAGTTACAGTACGATTACATTACTTTAAAAATAATTAAATTATAAATGCAAGAATACTTATTGTGCGACAATTTGACAACTAATAGTTAAGTTTACCGAATTTTTAACGATTTTAAGGTACGAGAATTGGCATGCTGATTAGAAAATAAATGAAACGCGATATAGAGTAAAGTGATAGAAAGTAGACAGAATCTTTATCTAACAACGTCCGATTGGTGACGTATTTAGCGACTCGGCTTGGCCTATGCTTATGCTCTACAATATTAAGCATGTATTATCCTTCCTCTTGAATCACTCTATATATTTCTGTCTAAGCTTACCAATAACACCTATTTCTAGTTACATCTACCCTTGTCCTAAAATACACCTTTTATCGGCTTACGAAATTATGTTCACCCAATTTACAAAACAAAATCATTTACCCATTTACTTAATACATGTTTAATAAAAAGCTGTAGCTAAAACATCGTTCCAATAAGTTTAGTTAGTAGCCCGATGTAATCCAACTCAATAATAGGTAAGGTCAGATAAGAGGGGTGTATCGCATGTACTGAATACAAATGATACCCTCTGCCAAATAGATTTATATCAGCAGAAAGTTTCCGAACTTATTTTCACTATTACAGTAGAGGTAGGATCAGAAATTGGTGAGCTGATGAAAAAAAGGTCTTTGTTTGCTTTTTGAAAACGAAAGAAAATGGAGATTAGCATCTATCAACTCTTTTTCATGCGTGACTCTATTGGCCAGACCTATGCTGAAGTAGGATAATTTTGTTCGCTCGTGTATAATTGTATGTATTTTTTTTTTTCGAGATGGCGATTCAAACATTCCATCAATATAATTGTATGTATGTGTTATGTTGTCCTTCTTGTAGCCTAAGCAGGTAGTGTCACCGATTTTGAAGTTCGTGAAGTTTTTATTATTGTACGGATTGTTTTTAGGGTTCCGTACCAGTTTTGAAAAAACGGAACCCTTATAGGATCACTTTGTTGTCCGTCCGTCCGTCTGTCCGTCCGTCTGTCCGTCCTTCTGTCCGTCCGTCTGTCCCTCCCTCTGTCCGTCCGTCTGTCTGTCAAGACCATTTATCTCAGGAACGCGTGGAGGTATCAAGTTGAAATTTTCACCAAATACTAAGGCTTGTTGCCTCTTAGTGCCGTAAAAAAATCAAAGTGCTAATCCAACGCAATCAAGAGATATAGCCGTTTTTGTCGCAAATTTAGAGGGGTACAGGCAAAAACCTACAGGGTACTTCCAGTCTACCTACAAACTTGAAATTTGGCATGAAGCAAGGTCTTATTGTACATGTAATGGGAAAATTCCGAAAACCTTAAATTTTTACTTCAATCATATTATATTTTGATTTCATTGAATTTTGACGGGAAAGCTGAGTCACGTGACCTGTGACGTCATAGAATTTTGGTCACGTGACCCGTGACGTCATACAATTTTGGCAGATGAGTCGTGACGTCACAGAATTTTGGCGGGAAAATATTTTTTGACAGTTGAGCCGTGACGTTTTTGAATTTTTGACAGATGATTCGTGACGTCACAGAATTTTGGCGGGAAAATATATTTTGACAGCTGAGCCGTGACGTTTTCGAATATTTGACAGATGAGTCGTGACGTTAAATTAACTTATTGTGTTTTAAGTTTTTTACATAATAATATTTACAATTCGGCAGTAAATTAAATTCAAAATGCAGTAGGTACCAATTTGATACTATGCTTTGATTATTTCTTACGTTCCTTCGACATAATACGTGTAATGTAAAGATATAATACTTAATTATGAAGGCTATTGATAAGCCAATCGGAGTATTAAATAAACTAGAGTAATCACTTATATTCACGTTTAATACCTAATAGGTAATATTATTTATCTCTTTCTTCTTATCTTCTCTTCTCCTTTTTGAAGACCCTTCAGTACGCACTTCGACCCCAACGGATCTTGTAAATGAATTTATCTCTTTACTTTAAACCTCAATTGTGCCTACATGATCAAATATCATTTTTAATTGCCTCAATGGCAAAAGGGTCTCGTATGCGACTATCGAGCGCGAGGTTGAACTTCGAATACCACGATAGATTATTATTTGTACAGTCCACAAATTAATTTCTTGAACATGGATGTTCTACATTTGTAGATATCTGTTAATTTCATGATTCGATGAAAATTTCTGATACAGGGATAAATACTTTACTCGGTAAGTAGTTGTCCAAATAATCTCTAACATTATACGATTTCGAGGTTACACATGTGGTGACTATGAATACACGGTCACTATCCAATCTCTAACCAATTATTCAAAACTCAAAAGGTACCTCATACCGTATTTGATGTCAGTTTTGAGGTACCTTTAAAAAAATACAATCAAAATAACATGATTTAAACTAATGTTAATAGTAATCAATAACATTGAAGTTCTAAGTCTAATTGAACAACCTTATAGTTTCAAGATGTTTGTCCTTTTTGTCTGATAATAACTATAATTGCAAAATCAATAACTGAAATGTAATATAAGCTGAGTTTGAAAACAATTGAGACAATAAGTCATTGAGAGCCAGCATGCAGGTCATTGTATTACTAGGATTGTTTGTGGCTGGGGTGGCAGGTGAGGTATAACTTGTTTTTATTAATGTCTATGAAAGTCTTTATTAGGAGACGAACCACAGATTCATCACCGAAAGGTTTTTACACCTTTTATTTTTTAATCGGTTATTATTAAGCAATAGTTTTCTATAATTCGACGAATTTATTTAAGGATTAAAGGACCGCACAAGCTGGTTTTATTTGAAGGTGGCCTATGTCCAGTTCCGGACGTCAATTGGCTGATATGATGATTATTATATATTATTTAAGAATGACGCCTACTTAAAACCTCGAATTGTTACACATCAGCATTTTGCGGCAAATATTCTGTAAGTCAAAACTAGCCTATTTTTATTAACAAACGCAGTATTTTTTGTAGTATCAATTACCATCAGGACCTTTATATTTTTATGGCTGACGATTCAGCGATTAACCGGGTCATTCAGTATTATGAACATTCAAACGAATTAAATGTCAAGTGCCTGGATATTTTAATATGTGTGTTTATCCGTAAATTTTAAACACGTATTTAAATTTTCGTGTAGAGACAAAATACTACAATAATATAATTTGTCCCAATGACGAAATTACTCATTATTTTAATAAAACCCAAGACTTTTTAAATTTCTATCCTAGAGTTCTTATATAAAAAAAAACTAACAAGACTTTTTTTTTAATTGACTTAAAACCTATTTTTGTTCTAACAGCTGTTCCTGCTTATCCACAAAGGATAGTTGGTGGTGCTGTCGTGAACGTCAATGAATATCCTACGATCGCCGCACTTCTGTACTCCATGCTAGGAGTGACATCGTTTGGTCAAGCTTGTGGAGGCACTGTCCTTAACAGCAGATCTGTCTTAACAGCGGCTCATTGTCCGTAGTAAGTTGAGATGAACTGTGTAACTAAGACATTTTTTTATAATGACTATTAATTGATAACTCTATTATATTTTTTAAGGTTCTGGCCTTGTCTGGGCAAGCCTGTAACATATTTGAAAATTTTTGAGAAACACCATCAATTCTTAATAATTCATCACCAAAAAATATAACTCTGTTGTAGATGACATTTATAGAAATAATGTTGAAATATTTTTTTTATTAGCTCTTCGATTCTTTTATTAAAATAATAATAAGCCTTCTTTCGAGATGCAGCTAATATTCGCTTATTGATAACACGTTAGAGAACAATTTGGTAAAGAGGTTTATTTTAAGTATTCCGCTTTTATTCGAAGAATTTGTACTTATCTACTTAATTATTATCATCTTTTATGATATATCTAGGTGGAGTAGTAACATTTTGTGTTGTTAATCCGTTTTAATACGGACAATTTAATCTACTCCAAAACGCCAACTAACTAAAACAAGAACAGTTTGGATTTAAGTGAAACATCAAAGCGGTGTATAAATAAAATCTTTATATTCTAGTGGAGATTCAACAGTAAGATGGCGAATCCGTCTCGGCTCCACCTACGCCAACAGCGGAGGCCTAGTCTACTCTCTGTCGTCGATCGTGGTCCATCCTAACTACAACAGTCGTATTAGTGACAATGACGTAGCTATATTAAGAACAGCGACTACTATCATATTCAGTAACGTTGTACAACCAGCTTCTATAGCGGGGAGCAATTACTATCTGGCTGATAATCAAGTTGTCTGGGCTGCTGGGTGGGGGACTACCAAGGTATGTTAAGCTATGTTTTTATTAGGTACTCTTTGACCTCGTTGTAACTTTATTAAAACCCTCAAGCTTAAACTCTTCAAGTCCAGTACAAGGACGATTTTGCGTTGGAAAAAATTTGGCGTACTAAAACTGCCTATGGTACTTAGATTTATTTTACTTTAATTTGTACTAACGACACCTTTGCTTTAAATTGTTTAGGTACTCTTACCCCCTTACTCATAAACGCCTCTTAAATTAAATCACTGTTTAGCGAGATTTTTATTAGTAAAACCAACTTTTTACCAAACAAAACCGTAAGAATTTAAGCTAATCAATTGACTAAAATTTAAGAGGCGTTTATGAGTAAGGGGCTTATTTCTTTCCTTGATACCTACTGACGGACAAGTAATAAGGAGGCTTTACCTAGCAGCGATATTTGGAGTGGGTTTTTCAGGTGTTTTAAAGTAAACTATAACTATGTTTTCAGTCGGGTGGTATACCTTCAGAAGAACTACGTCATGTGCAAGTATGGACCATCAATCAAGATATCTGCAAGACCAGGTACAATGGTATAAGTGCCACTGTCACTGATAACATGCTCTGTTCCGGCTGGCTTGACGTCGGAGGTCGCGACCAGTGCCAGGGTGACTCTGGAGGACCACTATACCATAATGGAGTGCTTGTCGGCATCTGTTCCTGGGGTTATGGTTGCGCTAACTCTAGATATCCAGGAGTCAATACGCGTGTATCGCGATTTACTTCATGGATACAAGCTAATGCTCGAGTTGATACATAGTAAAATAAGATGTTTGAATAAATAAAGAATTATAAAGATTTAAGTTCTTATTATTATCGTCGCATGTATCAATATTTTAGTGTTTATTGTGTCTAGTGCGAAGATAGACTTCTTAACGATCGCCTTTTACGACACCCTCAGGGCGAATTGGATGATAAGGTATGAAGTATTTTACTACGTCAGCAATTATAATTAAGTAGTTATGACGATTAGGTCCAGCAGTGGACCTCAATTGGCTGATATGATGATGATGATACGTACCTATCAGTAAATTCTTTTATTCATTAAGTCATAGATTCAATAAGACTCTTAAATAATCCAAGGATTTCCTGCATTCTTCGTATCTTTCCGCTGAAAAGATTAATGTAGTCGCAGAGGTCTTAGGGTCACTTGTGAAGTACATAAGTTATAGGGGATGTAAGGGTCCTAATATATTCCAAACTGAACGAAACGCCAGCAATTTACTTAACTGCTATTGTTGGCATTTGTTACGTTATAGTTATTTATCGAATGTCACACTAAAGCTGAGGATTGGTGTAGCATACGTAATCAGAATTCATTGTTATGTATAATTATTATGTTTGTCATTCCTAATTTTAATATAGCAATATGTTTATTCTTAGTTATAAAGTACAACTGGTATTTCATCTCTCGATGAAACTTGCTTTCAAATCTTTTGATTCGCGTCAATTATCCCAACAAATAGCAAATTGAGTGATTACATTTAGTAGATTATTATTCTCGGCCATAATATTTAGAAAACATTTAGCGCCTGTTGTTATAATTATGTTTGAACACTATTTTGTAACTGGAAATAAAAATTATCAGGCGCTGGGATTATATTTTTTAATATAGGCGTTTTCGTTTTGTTTATGAAGATTGTAACATTGCAAAGTTATAATCTAGTTAGATTTAGAAACCAAACAAAGCGAATTCGAATAAAAAAAAACTTGATAGAAACCCCTTACAAATCTATCTATTCAGCAGTGGTCTTAGGAACTCTGTTTTGGATTAAATCAAACTGAAGAATTGTATTTCATATAAATTTAACAGTGGGCTAATAATATTGAAAATTTATTATACACACATCAAAAAAGTCTAAGCAACATGCATGATATTACAAATTTACCATTTATATTAATTAATTTCTAAGTATTTACTCACTCAAAGTGTATAGGTAAGTAAACTTTTTTGTTATTGATGACATACTGGCTGGTTGTAAAAAAAAAATTTCGATTATGTTTTGTTTTTTTTCATAAAATTCAAATGACTGCGAATTTGTTTGAATTTGAGTGCATGTTAATTGCTACGTTTTAGTCTTGATTTTATAATTTTACCAACCATTTAAATACAGTTGGCGACAAAATTGAATTGTTAGATATTCTTTACGTCATGGAGCGACGTCATTTGACGGCAGATGAAATGCAAAGAGCTGTAGGGATGTTGCAAGCGGGAAGTAATCAATCTCAGGTATCTCGACATTTTGGTATTCATAGAAGTGTTATTTGTCGTCTTTGGCAGCGCTACAATAATACAGGGGAACCCGCTGAACAGCATCCAGGCCGTAAAAGGAGTACAACCACTCGGCAAGACCGGTACATACAACTGACTGCAAGACGCCAGCCGATGTTAACCGCTCGAGAGATAAGTTTGAGGCTACAAAATTCAAGTGGTGTTGATGTAAGTCCCCAAACTGTGCGAAATCGACTGCATGAGTACGGCCTACGAGCTCGACGCCCTATCAGGTGCCCACCGATACGTCACGGGAATCGCGCTCGTCGAAATGAATGGTGTAGAGAACGCATAACATGGACCCAGGAACAATGGGATAAAATTATGTTTTCCGATGAGTCGCGATTCGGGTTTAGGCCTGATACAAGAAGGGTGCGAGTGTACCGTCGAGCCGGAAATACTGAAAGACTCAGGTCCGTTCAGGAAGTTCATCCATACAGCGGCTCAACAGTTATGGTATGGGCGGGTATTATGAAGAACAGGCGAACTGAGCTCGTTTTTGTAAATGGAAACATGAACGCTGAAAATTACGTTGAGGATATTCTCAGACCTTATGTCCATCCATTTGCACAAACCTTTGGCTCCGATTTTACGTTAATGCATGACAATGCGCGTTCACATACAGCTCGGCGAACCAGTGAATACTTGGCAACGGAGAACATCCAGGTATTGCCGTGGCCTGCACAATCGCCAGACCTCAACCCCATCGAGCACGCATGGGACATGCTCCAGAGACGTGTTTTGAAGGACTTGGACGGAGTGACAACAACCCAACAGCTGAAGGATTTGCTACAATTCCATTGGGAGCGAATACCGCAAGATGACATAAACAGTCTCATTAATTCAATGAATAATCGTTGCCGACAAGTTCTGAATAGCAGAGGAAGCCATACTTTGTATTAAATTGTCCTATTCTTTCACAATAAATTCATTTTCTTAAGAAATTTCAATTTGTAAAAAAAAAGTTTAGTTTCTTATGTACCTGTATATTCTAATATTGTTAATTTCTGTTATTAAAAGAACTTATAAAGAAAACAGCTGTTATTTTTACATCATAGAACCCTAAAAATATTATTTTAAAAATAAAATACAACGTTATAATTAAAATAAATGGTAAAATAAATTAATATAAATGGTAAATTTGTAATATCATGCATGTTGCTTAGACTTTTTTGATGTGTGTATTTTTAATATTTTTAACATCAATCAATCAATCAACTAGCCTATAGCAGTCCACTGCTGGACATAGGCCTCTCCCAACACGCGCCACAGAACTCGGTCCTGCGCCTTCCGCATCCAGTCCGACCCAGAGACCTTTATGAGGTCGTCGGTCCACCTAGCTGCGTCCTATACTACGTTATTTTACATATTTTTCAAATTATTATCCCTTACTCTTAAGCAGTGCTCCGCATGTGTTCGTCATAGTTAAAGAACATTATCTTCATGATAACGTTTTATTCGGGGAATTGTTGACAGTAAACGTGGTTTATAATAATTACAAGCACTTTTTTGTTGCACAGTTAGGTAAGATAGGTAAAAGATATCAGCATGATTCACGTTAATTTATAAGAATTAGGATACAACGGAAACGGATAAAACGGATTAGGATAAAACGAAGCGTTTTGTTTTTAAAGAGGAAAATAAATGGACATAGAAAGAGAGTTTACATGCGTGATCAAACCAAATATTGTGAAGAACCTGCTTTTTAAAGATAATAAGATAAAATGCTGGATTATGAACATTTGCAGTAGACTATGTTTGCTAGTTGAAGTGTTTCCAACTTATATTACCGGCCCTACACCAAAACTAAAGGAGCGTAATTATTTTTAATGAATAATACATAATATATCATAAAATCTAAGAATTAGCGTTTTAATTCAAGGTATGGACCATAATCAAACAAGGTTATACACCAAGTTAGCCTGAAAAATTAGTTCTGATTTTAAAGCTGTTAGTTGTCGATGAAAACAGATTTAGAAACAGAGTTGTGTTTTTTGCTAAGATTTACATCTTATGAAAACCTAATGGATGTCAGCGTCATAATCATGTAAATTTACTTAGTTTTTAAAAAACAATATTAAACTTAATTATTAGATACGTTGCAAAAAAAAGATCTAATAATTTGGCTATATAGAAGAAGGAAGATGACGAATAGTGAATCTGAGCGGTAACCAGTTGTGAAAAGACTCCCTTGAATTTAAATCTGAGTAGTAAGTACGTAAAACACTGGGATACAAGTGTTTTTCTTCAATGACTCGATAGACCCACAAATAGAATCCATGGAATGCTAAAAATCGGATCTAGTTCCAATACAGGCTTTAGAGAGTCAAAGACAGAAATAATGCGATGTTTCTTGAACCAGACCCGCGAAGTCATCTTGAGAGTTTTTCCTACTTGTGTGGTGAATATGATTTGATTTTTACTAATAGATTTTTTACGATATTTTAGATTGTTTGTCGTAAAAATCTGGGTTTTCCTGGTTATAAAGTTTATTGATTAATAAGCGATGTTTTCAAAATAATTCGTGGTAATTATACTTCGATAAGATATCGATAAGCGCTATCTTTCAGTAGCATGTTCTCAATATTGTAACTAAGTAACCAGGTTATAGATTATGTTATGAATAACAATTTATAGTGTTTGTTTTAATGTTTATTGAATTCATTAGAACCATCATAATTATTGTGAATAAACCGATCTCAGAAGGGCAGAGATTTTATACTATATTTGTGTAAGAAAAATAGTTGGGTAAAAAGCACTTTACATTGCAACTAGTTTTACCGGTTTAAAAATTATATTATGGACCATAATAGTATTAGTATTGGCTATTGTTCCAAAATACTGTTTACGGCAAAAATACAATACTACTTGTATTAGTATCATTAAAATACTTACTCTAGTCATAGCTTGTTCTTTCCAATGTGATTGGTTGCAAAAAACGTACCTGAAAGAAAACAGTTTAAAAATTAGATTCTCAATTTACACAAAATTACATCTAATCTCGTCATTCTTTTACCCCAAGTTATCGAAATGATTTAAAAAAACAAGGGAAAAACATAAAGCCTTAGTTAAGTCTTTTCTATTGGTACGTTATTGGGGTACGTGCATTTTTCCCCGAAAAAAAACCTAATAATGTACAAACTTCTATTTAATAAGGTTTATTTTTTTTAGGGTAAAAATACAACTGGGGACTAGAGCTACTAACCCACAATAACGGGGTTAGTAGAGCTGGGGACTAGAGCTGAATGCAACTAACCCCGTTATGGTTAACTAATTACGTTCTAGATGATGCTGACTAGTGAATGAAATATTAATGACTGCTTCTTCTTTTTAACCGACTTCAAAAAATAAATACGAGCTTAAAGCTGCAAGCGGCAGAGGCCTGAAGGTTCCACGGCGTTGGCCCATAAAAGTGAGAATTCTACCTTCAGTTTAAGATTATTTCATTGTTAAATGTCTTTTTTATACAGTATAAGAGTTAGTTGCTACTGATATCTACCGTGTCATATTGTTCAAGAGGTTCTGCTAATTTGCTCAATTGAAGTATGTGACGTAGCTTCTGAATTATTAGAATTCCAATTGAATAGTAAAATATCTATCATAGATAAAAACAAAATCTATGAATCAGTGTATTTATTATATAAATAAACATGGTAAACATTAGTAACAAGTATTAGAAAGTGCATTGATAGTAATAATGCATGTAATTGCTGCAGTTATAGCGGTGTGCTTCACAGCGGCTGTGGGTAAGTTACCTGGTGTATTTTTCTTTAAGTGGTTAATATTAGCAACTATTCATCATCATAACAGCCAATTAATGTCCTATTGCAGGGACGGGCCTCCTTCCGTGACGGTGACGGCGGGATACTTGGCTTACTAATACCACGCTGGCCAGACGTATTGGGTTTGATTTCAAGTTTTCCTTCTTTTTATTTCGTAAAGATAATATTCATGGATAGTCACTTAGTCGGTTTTTACCTATAGAATGAGATGGGGTGGTGACATATTGTAATCTTACTCCGTCACCACACAGCAGCATTGTTTTGTTTTAATTTGCTTCTACTCTTTTTGTATGAATACCGAGTTTCTTGACTTCATCTCATTTCTTAAGTGTCGAATGAGCGAATATTTTTTCTATCAAAGATCATGACTGGGCTGATATTTATGATTGAGCTATGATCCTAATTATGACTCAATCATGTCGCCTATAAAAGAAGTTTCTTGATTTTACTTAAATTTTGAAATTTTAAAATCTTTCTTTTAATTCATTAACCATAATATCTATTCTGAATACTGATCAGAACATAGAAGGATTTTACAACACAATTAATGATTATAAAATTAAGCCTAAAACCAACACAACAAAGAAAAGGGATAGACTTAATTAAGGTTTAGAGTAATGAAGGTGTCGATATGGAGCATTACCCTTATGTTTTACAATGAATGTATATTGATTTGGCATAACAGTTTGTTTGGGTTTAGCAACTACTAAGTAACTATTGTGTATCTGTTTATTGATACTTTGAAGTTACTACAAATTCTTTACTCCTGTAAAAGTTTATAAGGCTTTCAGAAAGAATTTTATTTAGTTGAAATTTTTGGAACTGTTCACGATGTAAATTATTTAGAATAAGAAATGTCGCTACTTGCTCTCATCCTCTTGGTGTTGTTTAAAGTGATTAAGAGAGATTTAGAGGAATAATATTATTATGAGGCTATGATTATCAACAGTCTGAAATCTCAGTTCTAGTTTTCTTTAAAACAACATTTTGTCTTTTAAATTGTTACAGCTGTGCCGTTGACAAAACAAACGAAGATAATTGATGGTAATGTAGCTGTCATTAGCCAATATCCGAGTACAGCAGCGTTACTGTATTCATCTGACGCCAGCAACTACCAACAGGCATGTGTCGGTACTATAGTTACCAACAAGAACATTGTCACTGCCGCACATTGTCTACAGTGAGTATAAAATTTCTCATACTTTATAGTATACAAATTGCAAATAGCTTGCTATGTTTATTAGTTATGCAAGAAGTGCAATGGCAGCTCAACAATATGTTGAACATTTCATTAAAATTTGGTCACAAAATCGTACATGCTACTGGATATTGCATAACGTAATTAAAAAAGATGTTAATGTCCGGTGATCAGTGTGCAGTGGTTGATTTAAGCATAATAACCACTCATCATATCAAGTCGATTTGGGACCACTCTCCAGGCGACATCAAATGAAAACCAAGGCAATTGGCAACAAGCATTAAGTTTCGTCGTATAACTGACTAACACATTGATATTTTTACACCTTTCCAGAGGTGATGCAGTATCAAGATGGCGTGCGCGTGTTGGTTCAAGTTGGTCAAATAGTGCCGGAGCAGTTTATATCTTGACTTCATTGGTCATCCATCCAAACTTTAATGTGCGAACTATGGACAGTGACATTGCTATCATCCGCACAAGTACACCATTTGTCTACAGCAATGTCATTAAGCCAGCTTCTATAGCTGGTGCTAATTACAATCTTCCTGACAATCAAGTTGTTTGGGCTGTTGGGTTTGGATCCGCTGCTGTAAGTATTTCTTAGTTATTTTGGATTTTGCTATGATCATACTACCCTTTAAAACCTATATTAAACGGGTAGATTTATTTTCTTATAATCTGTTGGGTTTTGTATAAGTGAGCATAGGCGGGTGTATCTAAGTAGATAGACATTATTAACTTTAGCAATGAAACCAAAATTGCTTCAGGGATAAAAACCCCAATTGTTTTAAATGGAATTTTACACTATTTATTCAACTATAGCACGAAATTAAATATTGAATATCGAACAATGTTAAAATATTTATGAAAATTTACGTTACAATATACACTTTTTTCAGGCTGGTAATTCTGAACAACTTCGTCATATTCAAATTTGGAGTATTAATCAAGCTAAATGCGCTTCGAGTTATGGAGTTCTCGGATCAAACATCACTTCTAACATGCTGTGCGCTGGTTTAGTCAACCAAAGTGCTTCAGCTCAATGTGTGGGTGACTCCGGTGGTCCTCTGTTTCACAATGGAGTTTTAGTTGGTGTCTATTCATGGGGTTTTAGCTGCGCTAGTGCCAAATTCAGTGGCATTAACACACGAGTCTCTCGCTTTACGACATGGATACAATATGCATAGCTACTTCAATTATCAACACCAGAATGTACCAAAGGGTCAACTACACGACGAAGCAAAGAGGGTAACACAAAGACACAAACAAACCGAAGTCATTGAAATAAACTGTGATCTTCTAAATACAGTGTTAATTTAGTGTTATAATTTCTGAGTTCTTTCTGAGTACTTTGAGAGATTAAAATTGAAAAATAATGCAATGCTTGTAACTATATTATTTCATGATACCTAATTGATTTATAAACGCTGTCTTAGATATAGATTACTTTTTTATCTATGTAGCTGTACAAAACGAAAACGTGAACTAGTAAAATCGATTATGTTGTTGATAATATTAATCAACGATAAACGCATTATTCTATTTTCAATGCATGTGATATTTCAATTGATAAATACGTCAGCAAAATTGATCCTGTCTAATCTGTATCATCATCATCATCATATCAGCCAATTGACGTACACTACTGCACATAGGCCTTCTTCAAGTATACCACCTTTTGGGGTCCTGCGCCTCCCTCATCCATCGGCTTCCCGCCGTCACAACCAGGTCATCGTACTATACCAGTATTAAAGACTTGAATTTAAGGAGATTTTCCTTTCATATTCTTCCTTTCTATATTTTCCTTTTAGTTCTATAAGCCGACCTATTGAACAACGCCAAGCATGCAAGTAACACAAATGCGAAAAACTTAAACAAAACTACATATATGTCGATCCTGAATAATAATGATTACCCAGCAACTTTTACACAATGTCGTAACTTAGAACATTTTTTGTCAATCCGTTGATAGATTTTGAAAAGCGTGTATGCTACTGTTTACAGACAGCTTCAGAATTTCTATTTATTGTGCCATGGTTATTTGCCTTGGCGTAGACGTTACTGTGCCTGCCTCCTACAGTAAAATGACTTGAAAGTTTACTAAAATTCCAAACCTATTACAATCATCTAATTGGTCATTGTTAACTGTAATTGTTACAAATAGATACTAAAATTTGTAATAGATAAAGATAACCGTATCAAAAACAAGGTTAAAATAAACATTGAGTAATGAAAAACCAAAATAAAATACAAAATCATCATGTAAATGAATAACACTTAGGTATAGTTCACTCTGTAGAGTTGTTTGCTTACAATCTGGAATGGCGAAATTTTCTCAATGATTTTTTGATTTAATCTTTGTTAATAATCAAAATAGGGCAATATAAATACAAACTTTTCTTAAGATTTTAATTAATAGTTAGATTGGTGTTAGATATTGAAAATGAATGTGTTGGTTACGTTCCTGCTTTGCATTGCGGCTGTGTCAGGTAAGTAAAAACTTTTTATCTGTAAAACCATACGTATATATTTTCATCCAAGATTATTTGTATGCGTGTATGTTAAATGCCCCACTACTAGGACGGGCTTTTTCATTTGTTGGTCAAGCAGATCGGTAAAGGGTATTAGCTATTCTGTTAAGTTTTTGGCGAGCGATGGGAAGAATTTCAGAGTGTGCCATGAATTTGAAACAGTAGATACCAATACTGTTATTACAAAATACTGTGTATATTTGGCAACATTAAGCTCGATATTACTAAAAAAATGTTTTTACAAAAATGCTTATTAAATTCAACGTCATTTTTATTCTAGCTGTACCAACGCTTTCGCAAAGAATAGTGGGAGGTTCTCCTACAACTATTGAGAGTTATCCAACTATTGCTGCATTACTTTATTCCTGGAACGGTAACAACTTTGCTCAGTCATGTGGTGGTACTATAATCACTAACAGAGCTATTCTCACTGCGTCTCATTGTCTGCAGTAAGTATAAAAATAGTTCTAATTTATCCCAATTTAATAACCTTATATTCAAGAACCCTATATCTTTACTGAGAGTTTCAAAATGAAAAGAAAATCCTTAACCATGAATAAGAAAGTTAAACGAAAAATACCTATTTATTGCAGCGGCGACCCAGCCAACAGATGGCGCGTCCGTCTAGGATCAACAATGGCTAACAGCGGTGGTACTGTTCACAACATTGCTGCCATAATCATTCATCCCAGTTATGATCCTAGCGTAATGAATAATGACGTCGCTATTATGCGCACGTCTAACACTATTGGTTACAACAATGTAATCCAGCCGGCTTCAATCTCTGGTACTAACTATAATTTATATGATGGAGCTGTTGTTTGGGCTGCTGGTTGGGGTGCCACAACCGTGAGTATCATCATCATCATAACAGCCCATTAATGCCCCACTGCAGGGACTCGCCTCCTCCCGTGACGGAGGGATACTCGGCATACTAATACCACGCTGGCTAGACGGATTGGTATAGGGTTTAATTTCAGATTTTCCTTCGTATATTTAATATTATTTTCGCTTCGACATTTTCACAATGCTGTTGCAATAGGTAGAAACTAAACATCTGATTTATTTACTTGCTTACTTTTGTTTTTGTAGATTCATACATTGGTATACGTAGAAAACCTCCAGTGAACATTTATTTATTTGACCAGATTGAGCTCCACAGCTGGAGAAGGCCTGTTTTTGCAACATGATTGTCTGAGCAGATATTAAAAATGTTTTATTGTCAAAAGTTTCATAGACGCCAGATTATCGTTTAGTTATGCAAGTGTTGTTATGGGTAATAAGGAAAAAGATTAAATCATATTGAGAAGCGTTTTTTTGTTTGATGTCTTTATGATAGATGTTTTTGCGTGAGAGCTCAGTTATGAAAGAAAGAAAGAAAAGAAAAAGAAAATATTTTGGAACAGACACAAGACACACAAAAAAAAAATACATTAAAACTTAAAATACTAATTTACACTACTTAATGTTAAAAAAGACTAGTTACATACTTAAATACAAAAAGAAAATAGGTGTAAACCCAGTAAAAATAAAATGGAAAAACAGAAAGCAAAAAAAAAATTAGTTTTTCTCCTCTCCTGCCCGGTCCATAAAAAGGTCGCCTATGACATATTGTATTAAAATAATTTACTTTGTTTATAGTCTGGTGGTTCAGTATCTGAACAGTTGCGTCACGTCCAAATCTGGACGATCAATCAAGCAACTTGCAGATCTCGGTATGCAAATGCTGGTCTATTGATAACTGAAAACATGCTGTGTTCTGGAGTCCTAGACATGGGTGGTCGAGATCAATGCCAAGGTGATTCAGGTGGGCCTCTATATCACAACGGAGTTGTAGTTGGTGTTTGCTCTTTTGGAATTGGATGCGGTTTACCTCAGTACCCTGGTGTCAACGCACGGGTTTCTAAATTTGCGTCCTGGATACAATCGAATGCTTAGATATTAAGTTTATGACTAGTTACTCAATAAATAACTATAAAAAGTGTAAGAGTTTCATTTTTTAATAATTATTAAAAAAATAAGTCATGTGTTTTTAAGTTCCTTTGGCTTGAATATCTCTGATCTTTGTTGTAACATAGATCAGACAAATAAACAATCTTTAATTTATTTATATGGTACAGTTCACCATATTTATGATTTTATTTGAGTTATAGTTTATTACGCTGTTATATAAAGGGTACATTACATTAGTCACACTTTGACTACCAATTGCTAACTTAACCTATGACTAAAGTAGAATGCGGGTTAATACAGATTGCAGGAAACTGGATTTATTCGAACGTGATCTATGTCCAACTGTAAGTTTCATGTGAATTAGTCAGTGGTGTTGTGTGTTGATCAGGTCTATGATTATTATCAAAAAAATACATTTAGCAAGCCATATTTATTTTAGTTATTATCACTAAAACACGTCATGCTAAATATAATCTTTAAAATGGTTCCACGCCTATTAGATATCTTTAAAAAATACAATTTGATAATTTACAAGTAATTAAGTTCAAAGATTAGTGGAGATTTATTTATTTATTTATTTTATGGGTCTCCAACAAAGGCAATACACATTAGAAATTAATATAAAAAACAACAGGAACATTGCGTGTATTTCTTCAATAACAGGAAACCATTATTATAATTAAGGAGATCGTATTATGAAAGAAAATATTATCATTTTAATTACCGTACAAAAATATTCTTCTTTATTTTTAAATTGTTTGCGTCTAACGTAGGGTTCCACAGGGTATCATGCTGGATGCTTTTTACTAGTTCACTAGTTCACTTTGGTGATCTTGATTGACAAGCATTAGCGAGTACAACAGTACTAAATGGGTATTTTATATTTGTATTTACAAATGGCAAGTGAAATAATATACTAATCACACAGAAAATTATGGACAAATTAAGTCTGAAATAAAAATACTTGAATTATTTTATTTATATGACAAAATAACGCGGTCTTGTGAGTAAATAAATAATTAATAAATAATAATCCTTACAAATTCACACATCGCCACCTAGTTCCAATCTAAGCAAAGCTTGTACTATGGGTACTAGACAACGGATAAACATACTTAAATACTTTTTTTTTGTAAATACATACATTTTATGCATAGAAAACACTCAGACCAATGCAAACAATCATGTTCATGCACACAAGATTTGCATTGAGCGGGAATCGAACCCAAGACCTCTGCGTAGCAGCCATGTAATATACCGACTGGGCCACAGAGGTCGTCAAGATCCTAAGAAAAAGGTCTTATTTTAGAAGTATCCAGATTTTGATCCAGAAAGAATGCTACCTAATTATTTACGTAAAAGTTACATATACATATATGTACTTACTCTCAACTGGACAATATTAACTTTGGGAAGAGTTCTAATCCTAGCCCTGCTGTGACCATGATTTCACTGATACTAAAATTATTAAAGACATTTTACTAATTAAATACGTTTAACTAAGAACAAATAAATACAATTGAAATACCGGCGTACCGAGTATGTGACCGGGCACTCGATTGCCATGGAAATACTAATTATTTATAAACAATGGTAATGCGACTTTTGCAGAAAACAAGTGTCCAACAATTCTCCAAAACAATTTAAATTAAATTAATATATATGAATTAAAGTTGTATAATATCTGTTAATTTTAGATGACATACCTACCTATGCTTAATTCATGATAAATGTAAATTAATCCTGCTAATATAAGTTAGCGCTTTAGTTTGGATGAATATTTGTTATTCGTTCATGTAAAAATTACTGAATGGAAACTTTACAACAATACAGCTTGGTATTAAATCAGCTTGTATTTAAACTATAAATATTATTAAGAAAATACATTATTTCTAGTTTAAGATATTAAAATTTATATTGATCCTTTAGTGCAATCTTTAGTTTTTACATGGTATACAATGGTTGCAGCACTTTATTACAGTTACAAATATGTTGTAAAAGTATAGAGACGTCTAAAAAATGCTGCTTTAGAGTTTGTAACGCCGCTTCTTCTCTACTAGCGCATTGGAAGCTGTGGTAAAGTTTAAAAAACTTTTATTGTGTAAACTTAGACTAAGTAGTTTTAAATCGACGTCAATAAGTTGTTATTTTGTAACACAATATTGAGAAAATTAATGAACTATGAACTATTCAATTTACATTAAAATACTACTTAATTAGGAAATCATAATACCAATTTCATTTTAGTCCTTGTGTAGACATTGGAATCAAAATTAAGCGCAGCGAGAATGCAACAGACTAAAACAAAAAACCAACAAACCAATACATACTACCTTTGGAATAGCGATAGAACTGCGGTTCTTTTGGCATGTTCTATAGGAAACAGCCCATAGAACACGCCAAAAGAACCGCAGTTCGTAAGAGGAATTCTTTATAAACTGTATGAAACTGCGCCTTAATCTTTTACTACCGCACCTTTCGCACTTATAGCATTCTTACCACCAGGAAATTGTGATGATTTTGTGAGAACTCGTCATTTATCAAACAAGGTTTGAAGAGAGCATTTATTCCAGGATAGAATGCACCTTGGGTGTGCATTGACATGCATTGGTAACGTGCATGAGCGAAGGTTATCACTTACAAGAGTTAGAAAAAAAGTATTAAGCATTTCTGTATGTGGGTAGATCTCCAGAGGCATTTTTTATCGTGTCGGACTGGAGAAACCCATTTTAAAATCGATTAACGTTTTCATTACATTTTTTTATGTACACTTTGGTGTCTAATCTATGTGGTGCAGGGCTGAAATTATGAATTAGTTTATTAGAAATATTTAAAAAAAAATCATAAACCCTAAAATCCTGATTGCTCTGGGTTGACCTAACTCCCGATTGAATGAGAAAACATTGTGTAACTTTTTATTGAGAAGGTTCATATGTCCGATGTTATTTTATATTACATAACAATTAGTTAATCTTCATTGTAATATTTTTTTTAACATTATATTAACAATATTTTTGGCACAATTTAAATTTATCGGCATGACCTGGCATTTTATCTCATCGCTCTGCGCTGGAGTAAAACATCGCGCTCATCCCTCGTTTTACGAAATAGAAACTCTATTCCCCTCCCCCGGGGTAGTGGCTGTAGTGGTCTAACCGCCGAGGAAGATACATTTGTGCCACGGTCCCCCACTCCAACATTACGAGGGTAAGTTTATGATTTATCTGGGTTTGGTTCTCGAATTTGATGATTGATATGGCATGTTTTATAAATTAAGTAGTAAGGTTGTAAATGTGCTTATTAGGTGAATTAAGTGATAGTAATGATGTTCTTTATGAGACGTAAACACAACTTTCTACTGTTTTTATTTTGGGCTATATTAATGCTTTTATGACTTTTTTTGATTGCTATGGCTATGATTGCTCTGTCCAAAAGACCAGAGTGATGATATTTTGCAATAATTGTACGTTATAAAACTACTTTAAGTAATAATACCAGATTGTTACAACGGCAAATGTCAGGACGCAGCTGTCAAAAATTCTGTGACGTCACGACTCATCTGTCAAAAATTCTATAACGTCACAACTCCCCTGCAAAATATTTTCCCGCCAATATTTTATGACGTCACGACTCATCTGTCAAAATTCAATGACGTTACGTGACCAAAATTCTATGGCGTCACTAGTCACGTGACTCAGCTGTCAAAATTATTATGACTATGACGAAATTAACAAAATATAATATGATGGAAGTCAAAATTTCAAGTTTTCGGAAGTTTTCCTTTACATGCACTATAAGACCTTGCTTCATGCCAAATTTCAAGTTTGTATGTAGACTGGAAGTACCCTGTAGCTTTTTGCCATTTGCTCATCGAAAATTTGCGACATAAACGGCTATATGTCTTGATTTCGTCAGATTAGAAGTTTGATTTTTTTACAGCACTAAAAGGCAACAGACCTTAGTATTTGGTAAAAATTTCAGCTTGATACCTCTACGCGTTCCTGAGATAAATGGTCTTGATAGAGAGACGGACAACAAAGGGTTCCGTTTTTCCAAAATCAGTACGGAACCCTTATAAAACCGGTCAAGTGCGAGTCTCACTCGCGCACCGAGGGTTCCGTACAAACCTATTTACTTTCTCGCCAAATTGTGATGACGTCAGGACTCATTTGTCAAAAATTCTGTGATTTCACGACACATCAGATGTGAATGTGACAATTTTTGACAGAATCTGTCAAAAATTCAAAGACGTCACGACTCACCTGTCAAAGATTCTGTAATGTCACGACACATCTGTCAAAAATTCAAAAAATATTTTCCTGCCAAAATTATGTGACGTCACGACTTACTTATCTGCCAAAAATTCTATGACGTCACGTCTCATCACTAATAATATTTGTTGAAAATTTTAGCTTGCACCTCCACACGTTCTTGAAATAAATGGTCTTGACAGATAGACAGACGGACAACGAAGTGATCCTATATGGGTTCCGTTGTTTCAAAATCGGTACGCTGCCCTAAAAATGAACAAGTTTCCAACTGATGAGCTCTCAAAAAGCTCATATATCCCCTAAACATAAAATCATAAAATCTCGTAACATGCAAGACTAAAAATGACTAAATAAATAATATATTATCAATTTTATTATTTTTGTTTCACCGTTTATGATCGCTCTAGCGCCTATCATGATTGCTCTGGACGCGAAAATGTTTGAACTTAAATATTTCCATAACTGTTAGTCAAAAATGAAGGCCAATAGTAAAAATGTAGTATTTTAATATCATTATTTTCAATGAGATACATAATTACCAAAAAATATCAAGATCTGAAAAGCACCAGAGCGATCACACGAATACGCCCGATTTGGAGATTGACCCATGTATCAATTAAGATTAAAACTAAGATAAAATAAAAATAAAATATAACAATTTTCATGAAAACTCAACTTATTTCAACTTTGTTAATTTGAATGCAGAGGTGGATGATTATGTGAAATGAATGATTTAGCACGTGAGCGCGCAGGACGATTATGTGATATAATTTAGTTAAAAATAATGACTAATTTAGTAGAGATTATTGTAATTAATGATAATATGATTATAAGTGATCGAAATCATATCTAAATACGTAAAGATGTATTCATATTCAATTTCAGGTTATTTTTTTATTTGAATAAAACTAAGTTCTAAAATAAAATTAAAAACAAAAACAGAATCCCCCGTTCTCTTTGTATATCGCCAAAATGTCAGAAACTTCAGAACAGATTATCAAGTGGTTTGAGGGATAAACGGCCTGATTCAAAGCGAAGGATTACGTCCTTTTTCTGTAAGATAGAAATTAGAACGTTTTTTAATTTGAGTGTGATGATGGAAATTAGTACAGATAATTTATTATTTATTTTATTTATTTACAGTTAGTGTGCAAGTAGCGAGTGTGAAAAGTAAGTGAAAAATACATTCAGTGAATAGGAAATATACAATATATAAAAATAACATTAAAAGTCGATGCTTCACTTTTCATTGTCGTCCTGGAGAACTTCACGGGAACGCGTATGGAGACAGGAACAGCCGGGCCACGATCATCATCATCATAACAGCCCATTAACGTCCCACTGCAGGGATGGGCCTCCTCCCGTGACGGTAGGATACTTGGCCTACTAACACCACGCTGGCCAGACGAATTGGTATAGGGTTTAATTTCAAGTTTTCCTTCTTTTTATTTCGTAAAGATAATATTCACGGATTGTCCCTTAGTCGGTTTCTACGACACCCATGGGATGAGATGGGGTGGTGACATTGAGGGATCAACGGCCTGATTCAAAGCGAAGGATTACGTCCTTTTTCTGTAAGATAGAAATAATAAAGTTTTTAATTTGAGTGTGATGATGGAAATTAGTACAGATAATTTATTATTTATTTTATTTATTTACGGCTAGTGTGCAAGTAGCGAGTGAAAAAACATTCAGTGATCATTCAGTGGGGTATTCTTACTCCGTCACCACACGGATAGGACCACGATGTCACCAGCTATTCGCTAATCATTTGCATATTTATTCATATTTCTTTACTGATTTGAAATTGCAGAACAAAACCGCATCTTTTCTGCGTCACAAAATCTTCGAAAAATTAATTTGTAAAATATATAAATGACATTTCAAACTTTTAGTCATGGCGTCCAGTCAAATTCTCCGTAGAGATCATTCAATTACTTACTAGTGGGCTAAGTCTCTATTAGTGACAGAGGGCATCTGAAACTATTTATACATTGCTAACAAGACGGTTTTACAAGGTTTTATTACAAGTTTTTATCTTTATTTTTCATAATACCTATGAAAAATGCAAATGCATGCAGTTTTCCTTATTCGGTTTTATGAAACCCATAAGATGAGATGGGGAGATGGAGAGAATGTGTCACCAATTCTAACTTTATTATACACAACCGATGGTATCATTAGGTGGTTAACTCCAAGTGATAACTCTACAGATTATAATCAGCGTTTGGCTCTGTCTCATTGGTTAATAAAGTGTCAAATTTGATATAAGTGACATTTTTGAAGTTGACTGAGAGTGAGTTGACAATTTAAACTTATAGAATTACAAGAATTATTGAGTTAATAAGTTGAAAGCTTGGCACAACAAGTCTTCAGGTCGATAATTAGCGAAGCTCAAAGATACAAAGGCAGCACATAACAAGGTGGAAGAAAAAAAAGTCATGTTTTATGACACCATCGGAACGTAATAAGGTGATCTTACTATGTCTTAATCCATTACCCACGTAAAGTACAAATTTATAAATTAGCGTTATGATGTCCTTTTAAGCGTCCTAGTTACTCGAGATGTTTTCATCATATCGGCCAATTAATTGACGTCCTCTGCTAAACATAGACATCCTTCAAATACTGCCACGTAGTGCGGTCCAGTGTCTCCCTCATCCATGTTTCCCGCCTTCCTAACCAGGTCGTCGCTCCACCATGTAAGGGGTAATCAGTAACGATTAGTCAGCAGCAAAAAAAAATACAACCGAATTGAGCATCTCCTCCTTTTTTTGAAGTGGTTGTCGGTCCACCGTGTAAGGGGTGATCAGTAACGATTAGTCAGCAACAAAAAAAAATACAACCGAATTGAGCACCTCCTCCTTTTTTGAAGTCGGTTAAAAACCGCTGTTTACTAAACCGTACTGACTTGTCCCCTGTGTCTAAATATTTTTTTAATAATAAAATTCGGTTGTTGTTACGCCCTTTTGTGGTTTTGTTTAATTTTGGCTTGTGTCGGGTAGTCGATGCAGTGTACTATCGATGTGGTGCACTGTCGATGTAGAATATTGTCGATGCAGCGTACCGTCGATTTGGGGTATTGTTGATGTTGCGTATCGTCAATTTAGGGTACTGTTGACACATAGACCGTCGATGAGAAGTTTTCGATACAGCGACCATCGATGTAGTAACTGACGATATTATAAACTAGACCCACCTACTAAGAAAACAAAATGTACATAAAATATCTTCTTATAAAACCCTATACCAATCCGTTTCCGAACGTTGTATAGACTAAAATGCTTTCGATCGCTACTGGAGATATTTTAAGTATTAAGATCTTTTTCTCTACCACCTTATATAATAATAGAGCATTCTTTGAATGACAAAATAACAATCATAATGTTAACAATCTATCATTTTGAAAATATGTGAATACACCTTTATGTTTACCACCGAAAAATATTTTTTAAGTAGTTAATCTTATAAATAACGTATTTTTGATAACAAATATGTACGTATTCAGTAATTCAGTTTCATATAAATAGTCTGTAAATATCCAAACAAATGTAGTTCCGTGCAGGTACCAAGAAAAGCAAGATGCGTCTTTTAGTTGTGTTGGCTCTTTGCCTTGCGGCCGTAGTAGGTAATAACATTTTTATAATTTGTTCATTGAATTTTAACACGTGTTTCATAAGACATATTTATGTCTTATTAGTATTTTTTGCTGGAACCTTAACTGCTGATTCAGCATCATCATCATCATCATACCAGTCTATAGACATTATCTGTTAGACATATTTATACCTTAGATATTCTTTTTTATTCTACCTTCTTTATTATTCAGACATTTCCACCCTGAGCGGTCATTACATGCTCATTAAATTGTGTAGTTCGCACAAAATCTGTTTGTCATTGATTGGATTTCAAACGAAGATAAACTTAGTGCAATATATTTCCATAAACAACTGTTAATCAAGAAATTTTTTTAACTTTATCACCTCAGCAAATTAACATCCACTGTTGGACACAGGCCTTTTTTAATTTTGGAAATATTGCTGTTGTGCGCTCTACGTCTCTGTGCATTATTTTTTTGTATTGATTTAATGTTGATTATATTTCAGCCGTCCCATCCAATCCCCAAAGGATTGTGGGAGGTTCGGTCACCACCATCGACCAATACCCTACTATTGCTAGTCTTCTGTACTCCTGGAACTTGAGCACATACTGGCAAGCTTGCGGTGGAACCATCCTCAACAATAGGTCTATCTTGACTGCTGCTCACTGCACAATGTAAGCTATATAACCTGTACCCCTAATGAACACAATTTTATGGTTTTATTTTAAATCAATTCGTTAATATTAATAATTAATTTTGCAGTGGAGATGCCGCTAACAGATGGCGTACACGTGTAGGTTCTACCTTCGCCAACAGCGGTGGTATTGTTCACAATTCAGCTTCCATCATCAACCACCCATCGTACAACTCCCGCACTTTGGACAACGATGTTTCTATCATCCGCACAGCAACTACTATCGTTCAATCCAACACTGTTCGCCCCGCAAGCATTGCTGGTACCAACTACAATCTCGCTGATAACCAAGTTGTCTGGGCTGCTGGTTGGGGTACAACTTCTGTAAGTGTTCATATTTATTTTTATTTATTTTGAGCCTAAAAACCAAATTTGTTAAAAGTTTCGTTCAATTTTGTCAAATCCGTGTATATCTCTATATTATACATACTACATAGTTTCAATATAGTCAGCACTGTATTTCACTTAGTTATATAATTGTTTTACATCTTGTATTTTCTTAAAGAAAGAGGCTAATATAACTTATTTTTACAGCCCGGTGGTGCCGCCTCTGAACAGCTCCGTCATGTCCAGATCTGGACTGTGAACCAAGCCACCTGCAGAACCCGTTATGCCGGTATTGGTCTTACTGTTACCGACAACATGTTGTGCTCCGGATGGCTCGATGTCGGTGGTCGCGACCAGTGCCAGGGTGACTCTGGTGGCCCTCTCTACCACAACACTAATCTTGTCGGTGTCTGCTCTTGGGGTCAAAGCTGCGCTCTTGCTTTCTACCCTGGTGTCAACGCACGTGTATCCCGCTACACCACATGGATCCAGGCTAATGCTTAAGAAACAAAATCTGTTATTTTATTAAGCATTAAATAAATATTTCAAAACAATATTTACGTTTTATTGTTAAAAATCTTTCCTTATGAAATAATTCATTAATGATCGAGATTATATTTTAGCTTTTAAAACACTGATATTTAAATTCAATATTAATTTGACACTTTCTGGTGCAAAGATAACTTGAAAACGATAAAGAATACTTAACATTGTTTTCGAAGTGGAAATAAATTAGTGAAGTAACGAAACGTTTACCAAACGCAACTTTTGTGTAGGTACAGTTGAGGTTTACGAAAAAGGAAGCTTACTAAATGGGAAATAGAGGAAAATCTTATACTCTCTACACTAACCTAATGCGTTGTCTTTCTTGAACCTTTGAAGAATATTACAAAAACACGAGTTAATAATTATCACCGTATCAGGTAAAATACAAGTTGATGACTGACCAATCGACTACCAAGTCGCAGTTCCACCATGTTAAGGTTCTGCCCACTCTACACATCTAATAATAATCCTTTTACAATACTAATTGAATTACATGTTTTTGGTAAAGGGTTCAACAACTTGATTGTCATTGCATCAGCCAATAGTCGTCCACGCGGGAAATGGGCCTCCTCCAAATATTTTCACTTTGTTCGGTTTTGTGCCTCCCTATTTTTAACGAGTTGAAAGCCCGAACTTCATGACGCTGAAGCCGATCAGGGTCAGGGCTATGCCGAGTTCGAACTGACTAAAACCACACGGAAATCTTCCTAGTTGTCTTGTATAGGACGCTCCATGTAAACCCTCGTAAAGATAATAATATAGATATACAGATGGCTCTGATAGCTTAAATGCTTCGGGTAGGTTAAACCCGACTTTTATTGGGAGATGCGTGTCACGTGAAAACGTGAAGCTGCTTTTATAGGACCCGGTATCTTTCAGAGTTAATGTGCAGCCGCTACTTGACGACCTCTGTGGCGCAGCCGGTGTATTACATGGCTGCTACGCAGAGGTTTTGGGTTCGATTCCCGCTCAATGCAAATCTTTGTGTGCATGAACATGATTGTTTGCATTGGTCTAAGTGTTTTCTATGTAGGTATAATATGTATGTATTTACAAAAAACTAAGTATTTAAGAATTGTTTATTCGTTGTCTAGTACCCACTATGTGTACTAGATAACGATTAAACATATTTACAAGCTTTGCTTAGTTTGGGACTAGGATGTGTGAATGTGTGAGGATTATTTATTTATTTATACTTCAAATGTTGTCCTTATTGTCATGTCCTTCCAAATGCATATTTTGTGAGGAAGTCTCAAGCCTCCTTTAATTTCTTACTTTATCAGAGTAACTGCCATCTTATTATTTCATGACTTTTGAGAAAGCTCTTGAGAAAATTTATTCGTCTTGGAGTTAAATGGTTTTTGTGGCATTTACAGGAAATTGCAACATTTTTGTTAAGATAGCATATGCAGCGATAGCCACGGACAAAAATGGGCATTCTTTAAATGGCTTGCTCACTATTTCAACTAAGCGTGTTCAAATGGCATGTAAAAATGTCTGTCCCTGTATTGTCCTAGTGAAAGTAAGTATACACAACGCAGTAAGACTGGCCAAGACTAGGTTTAGAAATTATCTGACTGTTTGTTATATTCATCGAAATACCGCCTAGGTTCGTACCATCGATTTGCAAAGATATTTGCAAATCGATGGTACTATGTGAAAAGATGTAAGAACTTAGCTAGTGAAAACTTTTTTTTTTGATGATAGCAGAGAAGAGGCATGATCAATTGTATTTTTGCAAAGCAGCCAGTTACCAGCTTGTTAAATTAAAAAAACAACAGGATTATAAAAAAAAACTACCTTATCGACACCAACAATTTATACTACGCTAACTCGAATTTTAGGAAAATACGTTTTTTACGCTAAAGTGCAATGAGCTATTTTATTTGTAATAAAAAAATCATGAAGTAATATACAAAAATAACGAAGTTAGAAATTTTATACAACGCTAAGTAAAGGTAATTTTTAGAATCGCTCGATTTAGTTTACGCTAACTTCACTTGTCGCATTATAAGATGGAAGTGCGCGGTTTGAAACACTTTATTAGTATAATGCTAATTAATAGAGCTATTGTTACAAGTTAGTCTAAATATTAATAGTGTTAGTGTATATTTACAAAAATGACACAAAAACGAGCTAAATATTTAGTGAAATTTACCAAAAAGGTAAAATATTCATTGAGGAGTGTTGATAAAAAGGTAGAGATTCCGTTTTATACTGCTATAAGGGGTAAGTTTAATGTGCTATTAAATATTATATTGTAGGTTGAAGTATATAAAATATGGTTTAAAGAATTTACTATATTCTTTTGTAAGTTTTAGCCACTTTGCTTAAAGTTCGTCTAACACTACGCTAAATGTTACTTAGCGTAATGTAGCCCGATCGGATTTCGTTCTTCGATTGGCCATGCACTAGTTAGCGACTGTATGTCTTATATTATTTCTCATATAAAACTATGTTAAATACTGTATATACAACATATTTGACATTTTTAAATGTAGGCTTAAGTTTAAATGAATGCATAATATATTTTAGAGTAAGCAATGTAAAGCAATAAAAATCACACTTGTTTAGTACTGTGACCGCCCGTAATACACTACGCTGACTACTAGTTAGACGTGTGTAGTGCGTAAAATCATATTGTGGAATTAGGGGTATATACGGCTAACTTGCACTAAATTAAAAAATATACACTATTAAGGAAAAATATAAATATGAAATAACTATAAATAAATCAAATATTAATCATACAAAATTTCAAATCAATATCCTTATTAATATAAAAGTTATCGCGTTTTTGCCTTTAAACGCGTCTACTGTAAAGTTCACTTTTATAGGTTAGCGTAGTATAAATTGTTGGTGTCGTTATATTCCTTCGTAAATATTTGTAAAAACGTCTCCTAAAAAGTCAAGCAAACCACCACTTTGTTGTTACGGGTGGTTAGGTTATGCGATGAGTTATTTAACTTGTTTCAGAATAAGTTCTCGTCTGTTGTGGCTGACGAATGCCAATGTCAGCGACGGACACGGCCGAACGGGCGACGGAAACAGCCGAACACCTGGATCGATTTTTCTACTTGAACTTGCCTCGGTTCATGTATGCTGTCGTTCCATTTTTAGTACTAGATTTCTACAAGCACAAGACAGCAGTTATAGTTTTCATTGTCATGGCTTTTATTTGTTGCCTATAATTTAGAGCTTAGAGTTTTAATGCATTTTTTTATTAAATGGTTTACGTCTCTTAACATCGTAACTTTATTGGACTTAGGGCAATTTAGAAAAAATGTTTTGTTTAACTAAAAGGATGTAAAATTTCAATAACATGATATAACATAGAATAAAAAAAGTGTCGCAATAAACTGCAGGTGGTTTTAACCTGCTGGGGTATACAAAAAAACCGAATGAAGATCTAAAGAAATGATTTAATATGTGTGATCGTAATCAGTTAATACAAGTATCAAATCTGACAAAAAAATAATATAAAAACGGTTTTTACGGTAAGGGACTTTCAAAACTGTGTCATCTCCAGAGCAAAGTCAAAAAAAGAGAAAAGAATATTAACTGTATTGGTTTGTTTCGTGCTATTGTCAATAACAAGTAGCATTTTGAGTCACAAGGGTGTCTTTTATTGAGTAGACAGCTAAAGGCATCAAGGTGCTTACCGCGACAGCACACTATCTTTTCTGCAAATATTGACACAGAGTCATCTAGTAATTTACGACAGCTTAGATCACAAAACTACCAACGATTATAACTAAGAAACCGACTCTAAAAAAGCGAAAAATGAAACTAACACGGACCCTCTCCTTTGACTCTATCATTCATCATCTTCTCAACACAGTTTCCGTTTTTCTTTAAGATTATTCTACTTAAGAAATTATTTTAATGAAAAGATAACTTTCAACTTTTTGGTATTAATTCTTAAGTAATAGGAAATTCAAACTTCGATAGTACTCTGAGAGCTCACAGAATCAATCTTGGATTATCCTATAAGTACCCAATAAATTTCTTTTATACAGCGGTATGCCAGATAGTCCCTTGAAAGCTTAACCTATCGATATCTTCCTATATTAATAGTCACAGTAAATAACAAAAGATTCTGTAACTTAGAAAAATTCTGAATATCGTACGCACATCAACAGCTGTTTAAAAGCTTACATGGTACTGTCCTGTACCTATAAGTTGTTATATTTATGTCTCTCCAAGTGGTTTTCCTGACAGTAGTGACTACAAGATATAATGTCGTCTTGGGGTTGTCGTTTAGTGGTGAAGGAGATTCGTTAACATTCTATGCTATTGTCGGAAAAGGAAAAATCGAGACAAATCTTACATCAAACTTTTTGCATCCGCTTATAAATTTTTAAGAAGGCACAACTTTTCATCATAACAGCCCATCCATGTCCCACTACAGGGATGGGCCTCCTTCCATAACGGAGGGATACTTAGCGTACTAATACCACGATGGCCAGATGGATTGGTACAGGGTTTAATTTCAAGTTGTCCTTCTTTTTATTTTTTTTATTTCGGAGTTAATGTTCACGGTAAAAAATCGATTAAGGGACTCTCCCTTAATCGATTTTTTACTACACCCATCGGATGAGATAGGGTGGTGACATATTGTATTCTTACTCCGTCACCACACGGAGGCACGTCTTTTGATAGGCATAAAAAAGACCAAATGTCTTCCCCTTAGTATCGGATCTTTTAATCATAGTGTAAATAAACATTTTTGGCTAGACTAGAAGCCATTTCAAGGCTACCACCCTAAGTCCTAGTTAGGGGGACCGACGACCTCATAAAGGTCTCTGGGTCGGACTGGATGCTGAAAACGCAGGACCGAGTTCTGTGGCGCGTGGTGGGAGAGGCCTATTGTCCAGCAGTGGACTACAATAGGCTAGTTGGTTGATTGATTGATCCTTAGTCCTCATTCCTGGGTTCACACTTTCCATAGGGTTTAATAAGGCAACCATCAAAACAGACTGTGTCATTAGAAAAAAGAAACTGTATTAATCGACGACCTCGGTGGCGCGACGGTAGCGCAAGCGGCTGCCGTGCAAGAGGTTGTGGGTTCGATCCCCACGCAGGACAATAATTTGTGAGATCCACAAATTATTGTCGTGGTCTGGGTGTTCTTTGTGTCCGTTAATTGATGTTTGTAAAAGGTCCCCGCGACACAGGGCAGGATCCCTAGTGCGGGAGTTGTCTTTTTAAAGAAAAAATAAAAATAAATTAATAATAAATGCTATATCAATTAGAATACCTTGAAACACGAATAGATAATATCGTGGTATGACATTGATTTGTCATTATATTTATAGTTTGCCCTTCATACTTTTGTCGAAGGCTTTAACCAAACGAAAGGAGAAAGAGCTTCTTTTTAAAATACTTTGTATACATTTTTGTAGTAAAATTTTGTCTTCAGATTAGTGAAGCACTTTTGCCTTTTAAAATATTCAGTTTGGTTGTACAGCTACTTTAAGAGGTTGCTGTAAAAAATATATAAGTAATGTTCATTTAAAAGTATACATAATATGTTTATACGTTTTAAAACATTGAATTAAAACAAAATAATTAACATTTTTTTATAAAGTACCAACTAAATTAAACAAATATATAAGTCTTTAGTAAAAGTAAAAAATTCGTGTTTTATTTCTCTTTCATTTACTTGTTTAATTAAAAAACATTTTATTTTATGCAATATGTCGGTGTTCAAGCTTAGCTAACTTTAGGACTGGATAGATAGATAAAATTGCTATCTCTGAACTCTGCCATTTCTTGTCAAATTTTAAAATACTTATATTTGTTTTATAGGGTATCCGGGAAATCGTGCTTATTCTGGTTTTGTAATTTGTATTTTAGCTTAAAAAATACTTTTATAGAACTTCATCATCATAACAGCCCAATAATGTACCACTACAGGGACGGAGAGATACTTGGTCTACGAATTAGTATAGGGTTTAATTACAAGTTTGCCTTCTTTTTATTTCGTAAAGAGAAATTAAATATTCACGGATAGTCCCTTGTCGGTTTTTACGTTACCCATGGGATGAGATGGGGTGGTGACATTACCATTAACAACATGACAATAGAATTTGATCATTATCATCAAAATCATCATTGTAAACGAAATTGCGTAACTATTACCATCCGTATCAACGTCGGTTTTGTATTCGGGTTTTTTTATAATTATCTTTTCTTTCTTTATCACATTGACTCGAATTAATCAAAAGAAGATCTTTATTATCATTTATTTATGGTATGAAAACGACTTAATGATTATACTGTTTTGACAAGCTTAGTCAGACACTTTCCTATTACACTATAAGCCAGAGGGGGAAAACTCGTAATATAAGTAACTATGCTAATTTTCTGGCTAGCGTGGTATATAGACCAAGCCCTGCAAGGAGTATTTTATTTGTCAGTATGTTGATTGCATAGCAGTTTGATTTTGTATAAGGTAACACAACCCCAACGCATACCGAGGGTGTCGTAGGCGACTAAAGGAAGACAGCTTAATTGTGTACATTAATACTAGGAAAACCAGAAAAATACATAGATCTGCACATCATGTTTTCCTCCAGGAAAGACCTGCCTGCGGGTGGGTCAATCAATCAATCAATCAATCAATCAAATCAATCAACTAGCCTATTGCAGTCCACTACTGAACATAGGCCTCTCCCAATACGCGCCACAGAACTCGGTCCTGCGCCTTCCGCATCCAGTCCGGGTGGGTCATACATGGACTTAGTAGCTAGCAGCTTGTCCCCTTCCCTATCCTTAAGAAATAATTATTGGGTCAATATTTGATTCTTATAATTGAAGTTTCAGTTATAATTTACACTTTGATGTCCATGATTCCACTATTATAACTAATTAGACAATATGTTAAGGACATGGCCGCATACATATTTAGTGGGTCAGGCTTATCGACCTCCTTGTCAATGACAGCCTTGAACAACAACTATAACCTTGACATTATTACCGGGGTTAACTTCACAACACTCTGACGTAGGCTGTGATTAATATATACACAGTAGCAAATGGAATCAAAAGGGTTAAAGTAACAAACAAGGAAATGAGTTTACTAAAAGGTTTAATGAAAAAAACATCTAAATGGTTTTTTTTGTTTATAAAGACATGGCAGTTTCCCTACATCGATCCTGACGGAAAGCATGAATACAGTTCAGGTATGGAGGCAAACGGTAGTCAAACAAACTTCACCTTGTAGTCATCACTATGCTAGTACATACTATAGTTTAAAGCGTTGGCGAGTCTTGGGAAGCGCTTTGGATTCCTAATCAAAATAAAAAGATTCGCATAAACTTTACAACTGGCCATGCGAAAACTTAAATAGAAAAAAAGCAACTCCTATACAGAACGAGAAAGCTCTACAGAGATATTAAACTTATTTTTAGTCATTAAAATAACTACGGCGTGCTGCAGTTTACATCATAACAGCCCATTAATGTCCCACTGCAGGGACGGGCCTCCTCCCGTGACGGAGGGTTACTTGGCCTACTAATAACCACGCTGGCCAGACGGATTGGTATAGGGTTTAATTTCAAGTTTTTCTTCTTTTTATTTCGTAAAGATAGTAGTTACGGTTATTCCCTTAGTCGGTTTTTACGACACCCATGGGATGAGATGGAGTGGTGACATATTGTATTCTTACTCCGTCACCACACGGATACAGTTTACATCGCAAGATATTATCCTAGAAGTAATAAAACCTTCTTCAGAAAGTCCAAAAAGTTTGAAAGTTGCCAGTACTAGTTAACAGTACAGTTGTTAATAGCTACTCAACGAATATGAGAAGCAACTCGTTATAAACTTGCTATAAAGAGCTGCAGAAAATAAGTTTTTAGTTGAAAACGCCTTAATTTAAAACGTGATAACTTCACAGGACAAAACTGAAATAACTTTTAGGTAATGAAAATTGCAATTAATTAAGGTGTTTCAAAGAATATCTGATCCCTTTTCACTCTAGACTGTTTTACAAATATCTAGTGACTAAATATTAGATTAAAACTACAACTCCCTATTTCTATCATATTTATTATTTTGGATGTTTCGTTTAAACTAAAATTAAAAGCACCCAAGAAAGCGTCTATACAAAACTAGATCTCAATCGATTAAAAAAAAGTTAATATTTGATTGAAAACTACACCACTACCAATCTGGGGCATTAAAGGAGAAAGTTACAAGCTCCAGCGGAGCTTCGAGCTTCATCTAATTTGCTTTTATATAAATGAAGCATAACATATAGGAATTTTACCTAACGACACGGTAATGAGAAAATACTTATGACCAAAAAATATAGTCTGAACCATCTATCGTATTTACTAATCGAAATATATCTGAAACATTGTTTAAAAAATTGCGGGTCCAAATACAACACATTCTCACAAATGATTTCCATGATTCTGGAAGTTTATTAACTTCATTAAATTGTTGTCTGTAAAAGTCCAGTGGTTTTTTAAATTATGTTAACTCTCACCTGCTCTCTCTTAATAATTTTCTTTCGCCATGCATGTCATATTTGCATTTTTGAGTATTTTAGTCGAACATTTTAGATCGAATCAAGAAGCTTTTACGACCACAACGCATTACGTATTAAGAAAAAAAACGCGGAGGAACGTCTCGAAGTGAACTGCTCACTGTTGACTAGTACTAATATGATTGTCTTCCTGTCCTTTGATTTTTATCTTTAAGCTTCTACAACAATGGAAATACATGATATTCATCTACAATTTGCATCATGTCTTATCAAGAAAAAAACCCTAATAGAATAGTGTAAAAGATGATGATAGGTGATAAGCGACATGCATTATGATTTAGTTGGACCCGTGTATTAGTCAGGGTATGTCTCTAATTTGGCTTTGTAATCCAAATTAGAGTCATCATCCACTGGAGGTCAGTAATTCAAATCTAAGTCTACATTTAAATATCAGTAGTGACAGGAAAATGGCTTCAAAGAAAGAAAAAGTATTACATTTATTGAAATTTGATGATTTTAAAATATACTGGTGTTGGACTTTGGAGGTAACGCGCATAAGGTTTGATTCGTCTTGAATAATAACCAAGAGCTTTTGTAATTATTTGCCAAATGCAGCAGATGGAAAAGTAGGATATAACATTATTCACTTAATGTATTTCTTGATACGAAAACTTTCTCGAGTATGTGCAACTTTACATTTATTTGTTAACACGACCACGAAAAACGGATAAAGGCGCAAGGATTTTATCTGTTTGGGGATGGTTTTCAGCTTCTTTAAAAGTTTTACGGCGACCTGGTAAGATAATTATTAGAAAAGCATTCTAAGCCTTTACATTAATTAATTACGGAGGTCCATCTCTACCATGTGACTTGTGTGATTATGGATATCACTTATACCTACTGAATACAGTATGGCTGCATTTAAATCCCAGAAAATACACACACTAATAAAATAATTCACTTTCTCTTTTTTCTTGTCTTATTTAAGAGATTTTCGGTAGCATGCTTTCCCTGTTTTTGCTAGGGATGGACTAAATGTTTCAGTTATTCCATCTTCGCTAAATGTAGTAGTAGCTGGTGCCTGTAGGTATTGTAACAATCTGTAATGTGTAAGGGCATCTCACATCAACTGAGCAAAGCTTTGGCCTATTTAAATAAATATAAATAAATAAATATACACGGACATCTCTACACAGCGCCATCTATTCCCAAAGTAAGCTAGACTTAACCTGCTTGTGTTATGGGTAACAAAACAACGGATATACTTATATACTTTTTTTGTAAATACATACATAGTAACACTCAGACCAATTCAAATAATCATGTTCATGCACACAAATATTTGCATAGAGTGGGAATCGAACCCGAGACGTCTGTGTAGCAGTCATGTTATATAACCGCTATGCCACAGAGGCCGTCAAATTACAATCGTATTTATACCTACCACATTGATGACAATTTTTTTAAAGGGTTTAACGTTTAATTTTTTATCGTTTATTTTCGTTGAAATAAAACAAACTCTTTAGTTACTCTGATTTCATAAGTGATCAGTTGATAACACCGTTGACTCATGACAGAGTTACTAGTACTACAGGTATCAGTGCAATTTATCATTATCTTGGCGAGGAATAGGAAAATTAACTAGAGCGTTTTATAATTTGTAGAGTAAGTGAGAATTCTATATTCTATGGACATAGAATATAGAATTCTATCTATTTCCAGACATAAGGATTCTCCAAACCTTGTACGGTCCTGTGCATCCCTCGTCCATCAGAAAATAATATTATAAAATATAAAACAATAAAACATAAAATAGTATTCAAAATAAATCATAATTTGACATATTTGACAGACTGTGAGCTTTTGCTCTATCTTTAGAACATGCTTATCCTTAGTACAAGTAGTGCCAATATAGATTTAATAAGTACTTAGGCATAATCGATTTAATGTTTTAGTAAGATAAAAAAAATGATTTTTCAAGTTACTTCGTCTTACTAAATCCCTAGTAAGATTTTAACTAAGTGATGTGCCAAAATTAATTACCTTAGATAAGGATAAGTCTTTCGTTCGAATTCCAAATCTACAAAATAAGTACATACAAATTATGATTTACGTACTACGTAGTTATTTACGTTTTAATTTAGTTGATTTTACGCATTGTACGCAAAGTGAATGTCGCATTATTTAGGAATACTCTAGGATGACAAAAAGTTCATAGCTTCCTATTATTGATGGTCTGTAACGATATCGACATTCGAAGAACATTGGACTATTTAATTTTAAAAACTTTCATTCGTATATGAATCGTTTGTTATAAACAAAGTGATTAACCCGTTAATGAACATAACAGGTAAACTTTCAACAAACAAACTTTTTTAAGCAATGTTTTTAAAGGCTCAGTGAATTCGAACTTTTATGAAACACATTTGTAACGACGGCTGTGGCTTTCTCATTCTATTCGGACTTACTGCAAATGTATTTACACCTAGTTTAAGGTACGACTATGAACTGTCTGCTTAGTTTGGAATAAGTAGCGTTGAGTCATTACGAGAAAATATTATATAACAAATGTTACCATTGGTTTCAATTACAATAGATAGATGTAATTCTTCCCAAAGGGACTTTGTAGCGTCAGCCCATCAGATTTATCGGCACGGGCATGGGCACGAACTGAATAAAATCACAGGGTGTTTTACCTAGTTTTGGTGTGTTGGCGGCTACAGGTAAGCCGTCGGATGGATAATAATCCTAATCATAGGTATCCATGTATCTATTGTACTAATTTTCAGACTTCCTTAAGTAAATCAGGTGATTCTCGTATTTATTTGATAACATAATTATTTAACTAATGTAAAGGTTTGTTCTTACGATAAACATGATTACAGTAGAGTTATCGTAAATTAATAAGTAGATAGGGTTTCCCCACTTATATTAAGATAGAGTATTTTGGATTTAGTGATAAATGGTGTTAATTTGATTTGGTTATCTATACATACCCATTTATTGATATTATTGATGTGTCAGGTGGATAGAAGTTTGTATATTTTTCATTCTTGTTTGTACCTTTAGCCCGAGATAGTTAATAGGAATAATAATTGACTCTTAGAAATTGGTTTTAAATCACGTATTTGTTGACTTAAGGTCGTAGCGCATATACATCAAAACGTGATTGTTTGCATTGGTCTGGGTGTATTCTATGTATAATACGTAAACAAACAAAAAAAAGTATTTAAGTATGTTTATCCGTTGTCTATATCTATCCATATTATTATGATACATGGATACTAGACAACTGGATACTAAGTTCATAAGTATATCATGTTTAATTTCAAGTTTTCCTTCTTTTTAATTTGTAAAGACAATATTTACGGTTAGTCCCTTAGTGGGTTTTTACGACACCTATGGGATGAGATGGCGTGGTGACATATTGTATTCTTACTCCGTCACCACACGGAGAATATGTTATACTTCCCTCCTTTTCCATCTGCTGCATTAGCCTATAAATAAACCTAATCATTTACCCCACCATTAGTAATATTCTTTACTTAACCAAATTAATAGCTATGCAAGTTGACGTCATTTTTACATCAACTTTATGTGTTGTTCATAATATTTTTAGCGGAGATGTTCAAACAAGGCACCGCGATCGCTATCGTGCATTGCCGCGCCCCGCTATAAATATGTTGATGACAGAGGCATTGGGGTCATCGCGCAACCTCGACGCACACCCCAGAATGCAAAAACTGTGAGCATTCGATCGCGACTCTATAACAACGTCAGTGAGCCAAATTTCATAACAAATCGGGAACTAGTGGAAAGTCAAAACTATTTTTTCTCGTACATAAACACACTAGCGCCTTGGAAGCGGTGGTAAAGTTTGGAAAACTTTTAACATGTAAACTTAGACTAAGTAGTTTTGACGTCAATAAGTTGATATTTAGTAAAATTATGTTGAAAAATAAAGAAACTGAAACTCACGCCTCATCTTGTCCGGGGTAGGTAGTGACGAAAATAAAGACAAAAAATATCTAAATTTTCCTTAGTATATATCTTAGCATAAAGAGTTACAGAAAAATTGCGGGAGACTGATGCCTAAACGGGGCGAAAACCTGTATTTCAGGACATCAGGTCTCCCCTTCGGACAGGTCGAACAGTAAGCTTACTGAAAGCTCTTGGCAATCCTTGTTCACATAGTAATAAAAATAAATCTGTTATGAATTGAAGTAAAAGTTAATATAACTGTTTATTCTGAACGTTAGGTACTAAGTACTTATTGAATATGAGGATACCGAGAAAAATACTCTGGTCAAACTAATGCCCGTCATAACTTTTGTAGGTGTTGTTTATAACTAAAAAGAAGAGTATGTATTTAACAATCGTTTGTATAAAAACATATTTATAAACAATACAAAATAAAAACAGGCACACAATATGAATATTTCAAAATGATCGAACGCAAATAAATGAGGGATTGTTAAAATGTGAACCGGCCGCCATTAAGCCGAAGCCTTTGTCCAACCATTCGAGCCGTGACTAGTTCAGAACTGCAATTTACTTCGTTCTCGTTACTATGATAGCTTCGTAGTGAGGGAGCAAGTTGGAAGCTAATGAGACTTCGAGAAATTTCTGTATAGTTTTAGTTTCGAACGATAGTAAAATAATACATCACGTTTAAATAGTTTGAAAGGATTAATTAGTTATGCTTCATTGATTAAGGTTCTATCTATTAATTTTGCGACCATGTTTTGTTCATTTTATACGTTATAAGTAGATTTTTTTCCTTTTTAATGTGAAAAATATATAAAGACCTTTGGTCCTTGCTCACAATCGCGTCTAGGTCTCTATAGTTGGAAGGTTGGAAGTATGGTTGACACCTCCCTCATTCGGTCTAGGACGTCGAGAAGTCACGTAGGTATTACTCGAGCTGTCACGATAGTAGCTAATCCGTCCAAGCGGGTCCCGATGTTCCTAGTACGATGCCTGCCATCTAAGTAGATTAAGGTTGTTTGTGTTGTGTTGCTGACGGCTGGGTCACAGGTGCAAAAAGGAAAGATATAAATATTTTACATGTTCTGTTCTAAAAGTGCACGATTTTCTTTTACTGCATTTATTCTGTACCTTATACTCTCTCATTCGTGCTTCGTTGGAATACCCAATTCAAAAAGAAATAAAACGTAAAAGACGAAGTACCAATAAGAGCTCACGTAGCAAAAAAATGTAGAACTCACTTGTGAATTGTGGCAGACTACAAATGTCTAGTACAAGATAGTTCCTACGTTTTACGAACACTAGTTTTGTATTTGCTACTGTTTGCGGAAAGAAAAAGGACAGGCGCCTGAGTTCTTTTGTAACGAATGAGGAATGTGCATTATTTCGTTTTAATCAAAAAATTAAATGGAGAGAAAAGTAAGTGAATACAGCTGCAGTAGTAATAAGTTTGAAAAAATTTAATTACATTCCTACCTAAATCATACTATTATGACGACCTCTGTGGCGTAGGTTATGTAACATGACTGCTACGCAGAGGTCTCGGGTTCGATTCCCGTTCTATGCAAAAATGTGTGTGCATGAACACGATTATTTGCATTGGTCTGAGTGTTTCTATGTATAATATGTATGTATTTACAAAAAAAGCATATAAGTAGTAGGTAATATCCGTTGTTCTGTTACCCATAACACAAGCAGGTTAAGCCTAGTTTACTTTGAGAACAGATGGCGCTGTGTACAGTACAGATGTCCGTCAATATTTATGTTCTCATAATATATTTATGTACTCATTGAAGATGTAGGTAAGTACCTATAATAACGGCTATGGACTCGCAGGGCATACAATTTTGGAATATCTGCAGTATTCGATTACTATATAATTCTACTAAGGGGGACACTTAAAAGAGGAGGTTAGGTTCATTTTAGTTTAATTACTGTTACAGTAGGTACCTAATATTTGTTACCTTAGCTATTTTTTTAATTAATTTAGTTAATTATTTTCCTTGAACCCTGAAGCACAGCCTTAATAGGTACTTACAAGTTTATCATATAAATTTTATTCAGAAACTAAAAAGTTCCCATATTATGGACTACTTACAGAATTTCTGTGAATCTTTCATGTTTCAAAAACGAAATAACTTAAAATCACGGTAATTAAACATACTTATGCATGTATATTTTTACATAACACCAATAAGTTTGTATTGTTTACAACATAAAACCAAAACGAAACTAAAGCTAGCGTCCTCGCGTTATGCCACACCCAATACACTAAATGGCTGGTGGAAATGATTTCGTAAGTATAAAGCTGGGATACATATTAGGTGTGGCAGCTTGAACTTACTAAAATACATCGTAATTGAGATTTTATGTAACTACGAATACATTTAATTTTTATGTATTAAGTCCGTGTGGTGACGTAGTAAGAATACAATATGTCACCACCCCATCTCATCCCATGGGTGTCGTAGAAACCAACTAAGGGACTAACCGTAAATATTATCATTATGAAGAAAAAAATGAAATTAAACCCTATATCAATCCCCCTAGTCAGCGTGGTAGGGCAGGTATCCCTCCGTCACGGGAGGTGGCCCGTCCTTGCAGTGGGACATTAATAGGCTGTTATGATGATGATGATGATGATGATGATAATACTTTTTGGCAAGTTGTGTAGTGTTTGTAGTCCAAAGCTGCTTCGTAGAGGACTCGGTTTCGTTTCCAGGTAATGTCATTTTTTGTGAACGTGAATGTTTGCATTGTCACTCTCGTCACTGGGTTACTATTACTAGCCATATGAATTCAATTTCAAGAGATTAGTTTAACAGAAAATATTCTAAGGTATATTAAAATTTGCTTTAAAGCTTTTGCTACAATGTTATACACACTAGTAAAACCTTTTAATAATTACAATAAAGGTAAATAAAATATAATATTTAACATACTTTTCCAGCCCCCCAATAACGATACTTTCCCCTAAATAACGAACGGCCAATCCAATAAAATGCTTTACTACATTTCCTATAACAGCCCATAAACATTTCGATAACACTGATACGATAGGTAAGTGCATGCTTCAGTGAAGTAGGAATATTTTCGTCAATACGATTCTAACCGTACAGGTTGGTATGACGTGTTTCAGTGTAATTTACGTAGTACGAAAGATTTAGTTAGTCCTTCTGTCTATGTCCTCGGGATCAGATAGAGAAGTGATATTTATCATAATAGAGATATTAAACTATCGCGATTTGTATACATAATACTATTTTATACAGGTCTTACTCCCTCTGCGTCCCTCCGCGACCCTTGCAAGTGGGCCGAAATGTCGGAGAAAAACCTAGGTATTTATCTTACTAGTATTTAAGCTAATAAGTATTTACCGCGAGTAAGGCCCGTATAAAATAGTATTAGATATTTATTATCATCGTAATATCGGCCAATTTATGTCCACTGCTGGATAATCCTTTTATGGACTCTCATTGATCGGTGTCTCGGTGTGTTTGACTGGTCTCCCTGCCCTGTTTCTACCGGCTACGCGGCCATTTTAGAACCTTTCTGCCCCAACGGCTGTCAGTTCCTCTTCCTAGCGAAATTCATTCATTGATAAAATACACAGAAATTAATACATTATCATTTAGAAATATATTTATTATATTCCAGCGCTATAAAGCGCATTCATCTGTGATTCTGTATCAGTATACGTTAGATATAATATGAGTAAAGATTTAATAACGATATTAATATCCGTTTTGAGCAAACGTTTCAAAGAAACTGAATACAAGATACTCATATCAAATAAATTGGCTAATATTTGACTCAGAAAAAAGGAACTTTCATTTTGTTTTTTGATATAAGTAATGTGCTCTATTTTTATTCTGTTATTAAGGGTATCTACGTTTGATTTATGACGTCATATTAACCATCGTTCAAGAAAATCGGGATAGGTTCTCAATTTAGTTTTATTGCGGCGGACGTTTCGCTTATAGGCTTTCGTGGACATAGAAAGGTGCGTGATCAAATGGCAACCGTATAAATGAAACGATCGAAGAGGGTGGTTGGGACCGATACTGGATCGCTGAATACAGATATTGCGAAGGTACGACATTAATAAGGAACAAATAAATATTTAGAAGCTCATCGAGCGGGCATTCAATGTGTTTTGTGGGGAGAAATTTATTAATTGTGATTAATTTGCGGATTAGAGGAAATGAAGACGCAAGAAACCTGTTTGAGGTATTTTCATGAATTTTCTTAATTTAGAAGTAAATTAGGTTTTACTTAGATTTTGATTTCAAAAATATAATTTTTATTTAAAAGTTGAAAATATTTTTACGAAAATAATAAAAAGCTATCTCTAAAAGACTTTTATTTTATTTTAATGCATGGTATTCGTGTTATTGTCATCGTGTTTTTAGTTCGTGTTATAGAAATTTACGACTGAAAACGTTAAACATATTGATTTAAATAAAAGAATAGCTATATACTTAAATTACATATAATTTTTTTTACTATAAAGATTAGGTATAACTCTTTCTTTTCGGAATTATTCACTTATTTTGCCTTTGATTTCATTTAATAAAGATTTTTTAATTTAGTTTCATTTTAGTTTGTAAAAGTTAAATCAAAGTAAGAAGTAGTACCTAAATGAGATAAAAGAAACTGAAGTAAGTAAAGTTAAGACCTTCTTACATTCAATGTTTGATAGCGAATCGAAATACAATACTGAAACCACATAAATAGCGAAAACTTGTGACCACTTTCTGTATTCAACTCCGTATTCGTATCGAAACCGGTTAAGTTACTGAAATTTTTGCCGGCATTACTAAACTTTTCCGACAAAACTTTGTACTCGCGTGTAAGAGAAAAATTTAAAAAGTAATACTAATCATAAGCACCTACTTTTTGCTTCTCCTTTTACCTTTTTATATTTATAGTTTTAGTACCTTTTTATGGTAGGTACAAAATGATGTTTTATCTGACTCCAAAAAAGAAGTTGGTTGATGCCGTGATATTTTAAAAAGGGTTATTTTCTTGAGTTCTTTATTTTTTTTTTGTTTAAAATGTTGTGGTTTTGCGAAGGTTTCATAGAAATTTTTGATAAAATTGTTATTTTTTTTATCTAAAAAAAATATATACAATACATCAACACATCACTATTTTTAGAGTTTTATTGAATTGTATACTTATAACATTATCTTACCTTGACTTATACTGCTGTACCCATCAGGGGTCATCAAAGGTGTGCAGCCTCCTTCTTCGTACATTTTCAAATTCACTGTTCACAAGTCTTGATAAGTTTATTCGATTTACATTTCACTGACTTTTCACTACTGTTAATAAAAGTTGTCAAACTTTGACAATATTACATTTATTCATTATTGAAATAGCGTTTTGATAATTCTTTTATATTCTTTTTATATATTCTATATTTATATTTTTAACTATTTTAGCGCCTGATTTATTATTAGCTGCGAAAAGTCACAAAAGTCAATAAACGTAATAAATCGGTTCTAGAAATTAACACATAAATACTAGGCGCTATAATTGAAATTGAAAAATTGCAATAGCCATTGCAAGATATTTTCAGTAAAAAATATAATATAAGTAACATTTAAATTGAGATATTATAGTTATTCAAGGTTTGTTAAATTTTCTATTTCACACGGAAATCCCGAAATCAAATTGTACCTATGACCAAAATACTAAATAAATGTACTCGTATATAGTCAGCGTCACAAGACCTCGTCCAAACAAAATATCGACCGGTAATATTCAGTCGGTCATATCGCATCACTATGCAACCTTAACATAACTGCTTACATTTTGACCAGTAGGTAATCCATACGCACGCTCTTATGCAAACGTATGCATACTATAGGAACGAAGTACTTGTTTAATAATTTTGTAAGGGTTGGTTGAAACAGAAACTAGCATCAGATATTTATTATGTGATAGTGCAACTGTGAGGCCCGGAGTCTATTTTACCTATGTATTTTATTTTCTTAAGCAATTTTTTGTTGTCAAAGTCTCGGTTTTACTGTTTATATTTCAAACACCATAATATTTGCTAAATTAATAAGCTATTATTGAATTTAATTCTTATTTCAATTTGTTTTTTAATGAACCAGTTTTTTATTCGATAAAAGCAACTTACTATACTTAATTCAAAGACTGTAGGAGTTTTGATATTCTTCATATAAAGTCTAGAATATTCGTATTGTGACGGAGTAAGAATACAATATGTCACCACTTCATCTCATCCCATGGGTGTCGTAGAAACCGACTAAGGGACTATCTGTAAATGTTATCTGTATGAAATAAAAAGAAAGAAAACTTGAAATTAAAGCCTATAACAATGCGTCTGGCCAGCGTGGTATTAGTAGGTCAAGTATTCCTCCTTCACGGAAGGAGGCCCGTCCCTGCAGTGGGACATTAATGAGCTGTTATGAAGATGAAAATCTACAATGGTTATAATAAAATTAATTGTAAAGTTTTACTTTTTTTAAACACTTTGTAAATAGAGAACGAAATCCTTCTAATTATTCATTTAATTTCAAGTTGAATTTCAGCTGGTTCTTGCAAGAAACGAAATTGTTAAGCATTTAGAAAGCAAATTAGAAATGGTAGACTATTCTGCGGTTGCGGTCACACCATTCTGGTTTAATGGTTTATCATAAATCTTTCGTAAATGTCAAAGTAATATTTACTAAATATCTTTTCATTATTTATGAGAATATGATTACTTACTTGTATAATTATAAATAGAGAAATTCCTTCAATCTGTTTGATGTCAAGGAAATAGCATTACAAACTCTTTATATTTTTTTTATTTTGGTTTAAGGGCCTTTACTTTTGTGTAACACGAAAAAAACTGTCGTTTTTGTTAATAATGCAATATTTATCTAATTGAAAAACATTTAAAGTGCTGAGAGTGTGTTATGCAAATACTTTATTATGCCTTTTCTCAAGACTTAGTTATCAACATTTTGCATTATTAAACCTATTCGCGTATTATGATTTATTTTCTATTGGCGGCGCTAGTGAGCCCTATTAACGCTCTTAAGCTAACAGACTAGCAAGCGGCCCATCTGATGTGGTAACTATAGTTTATAGAAATCAGCAATACCAAAGCACAACCAATCTGCTGCCGTACCTAGACAAAAGTTGTTAATTTTTATACCCCTGTAATTTCAAAGCTACTGTCACCATCCACCTAAATGCACTAACATTCTCACACTACGGCTTGGAGATGGATTAAAAGGACAAAGCGGTAGTACTGATGAAGATAATATCTTGCTAAACAGATCTAGTTATCTCGTTTGTTTATATACGAGTACTATCATCAAAGCCCTCACCAGAGAAAGGATGAAGCTACTAGGAGTGGGGTATCCTACCCCTAGTGACTTCAACAAGCTGCCGCTACGCTTGCTAAAATTATTTTTAATTTAATTTACCTACATTGTTAATTAGCTACCTATATAGAATAGCAACTTGCATTTTACCTTTATAAGCTTATCAAATTTATTTATAACATTGTATCCTTGACCTTATGAGAAAAAAAGCACTACCCACATAAGCTTGCAATGAAATACGATACAGAACTTATAAACATAACTATTACTTTACAATTAACATCGACTATTGTCTTACACATACTTAATTACCTTATCAAAACATAAGCAATAAAAATATTTGAACTATTTTTTTTTCAAATTCTTTGCACACATTTTTGTTTTTTCTTTTATTCTTTTTAATTCAATTCTTTGTAACAATTACGCGAGTTTTACTTTTCCACCCAAAATTACAGTTTGTTTCGCGACGGAGAGGCACGTCGATACGAGCGTGGTGGTGGGACTTTACTACCACCCCTCGGTACCACCAATGTGTACCTTCATGTTAGAATTAAATAGATGCGGCATGTTTTACATAAATTTGTGGAATTTCAACTTTGTTGCCATTGAATTGAAGTAGATTTTCGATTAAAGTTTTGGTGAAGAAGAACAATATTGTTTTTTGAAATGAATTGAAAGGAAGTGTGCATATGTGGGTATCAATTTCGATTTTGAACTAAAATTTAGGCTCCTCCATTGCATTAGGAGAGATTTTCAACTAATTTTAAGCATGCAGGTGTCAATACTTGATGTAGTTTAGATCTGTTCTATAATTTAACCCAAACTTTGTCCAACTTCAGCTGTTCAAAGGCTTTCAGGTCAAGCAACAAGACCAGATCGTAGTTTACAGATAGACAAAACAGGTAATGTCATGGATAAGAAATTTGCGAACCTCAATAAACAAACTTTATACAGAAAGCCGCCAAAGGTATCTAAATCATGGTATCATGGTCAAATATACGTTGTTATCATTAACAGCGACTTTATAACGGGCTCTCAATTTACGCAATTATAATGACTAACCACATGAAAACAACGTACTATATTACATATTATAAATTAGTCAAAAATCCCCTACCTACAGTATCCTAACTAATTTAAGAAGATTAAGAGAACAAATTTAATTCAATACAAATTATCTTTGTGTATCTCCTTTACATGTAAAGTGAACAAGCTCAATGTTCGCTTTTGTATTCACGTACAACATAACGTACATCGTACATTTTGTTATATTTTATCTAACTGCTGATTGTTAGAAACACATTTACGTAATCTAAACAATCATGTACGGGATGGATCTTATCTAGTCAAATACAGGATTAAGGACTAACAATACCAGTCAACAAAGACTACACATAACTTTTAAGCTATTCATATACTTTAACTAAGTATAATATTATACTAAAATCACTTAGGCCGGTTATTTAAATATTAAACGTTGTTGTATAGAAGACTAATCTTATACCCCCTTACTCATAAACGCCTCTTAAAATTTAATCACTGTTTAGAGAGATTTTTATTAGTAAAACCAACCTTATGCCAAACAACGTAAGAGTTTAAGCTAATTAATCAATTGCCTAAAATTTAAGAGGCGTTTATGAGTAAGGGGGTAAGTGTTCATCACATTGTAAAGTTAATGTTTTGTCAAACTACTCTTTCGGATTTAACAACAATCGTGATTCTGCTAAAACCGCCGAGGTTTTACAAATCATTCAGATACTAATAATGATAATTAAGCTGCTACGATAAAGTAATCAGTTATAAAATTAACATTCCACTGTCTAGGATAATAATTGAGCTAGGTATACAGTTAGGTCCAAAACAGCATAACTACTACGACATTATTGACGTCATATCTAAAGTCAGCAGGGAATATCGTCAGTTCCATTAGGTACTATAACATTATAAAGGTGTGTCCAAATATTGAGCGCCAAGAGCGAGGTTGCTAAACACTGGTATGCTGAACTCGGGTGCGCCAAAGTTCACCTAAAATTTCAACTCCTATAATTGGAAGTCCGAAAATGTTCTTCCTAACATTTTTCATCCTAACAATCGCAATTCCTAATTTTTTTGTCCCTAATGTTAATAATCCGAAGCATTCATCTTCATAATTTCAGTAGCAATAAACATCTATTATACTATTATTTGTTTTCCTATATTTTCTCAACATAACCATCTGTTAAACTATAATTTAAAGTCATATCTTTTTTGTTTAGATTTCTTTTTATTCATAATAATTAATATTATTATAGTACATTAATTTTGCGTAACTTTGTTGACAACATGTAGGTATAACATGATATACCAAAGACCAGAGCAAAACCAGAGTCCCGCTCCAATCATTCAGTCAAGATCCAGAAACGAAATGGGTCCTATTCATAATTATTGGTTTAGGTTATGGTAGAACTGTGACCCCAACGCACGAGCCGAGCGAGCGTGCCGCGGCAGCGGCCGGCGAAGTGCCAGAACCGAATTGATCCTTTACTTATTGGTTTAGTTACGGTTATGGTAAACTCTCAGGCCATAAGCATAACCGTGAACGAGTCATGTTTTATGGATTTCATTCATTTAGGACAAAAATATTCTAATAATTTTAATAAACAATAATTTAAAAAAATGGTTTAATGTAAAAATGTAAAAAGTTGTTAACTAAAATCACAAGAAAAACAAACCCTTTTTATTACTTTCACTTGGTAAATATTTCTTTCTGAGTATAAGAGAAAATATTATGGTTAAAATGTTTAGGGATAAAAGCGTTATGACAAAAAACATTAGGAGTTTAAATATATTTACATAACGATATTATTAATAACGATTTTCGGAAACATGAGTGTTATGAACATCGTCGGTAGCAATACAAATAGTATAAATGAATACTTTAGGATTTAAAATTTTAGGAAGAGTGATCATCGGATTACAAATCGTTAGGAAGAACATTTTCGGAAGAAGAACTTTAGGTGAGCCAATATGGACCCGCTGAACTCATCTGTAAGGACGAAGCCAAAAACATGTTTGCAAAAATAGATAACTGGTTGAGAATTTTATACAAAAAGAAAAATACAATTAAATGAGAAAACACTGAGAACACACTATAGTTAAAAATATTTATTATCGAACATTTTAGCGAGAATCCTCTGTATATTTATTCATAAGATCATTATTACAAATCAGAATTACGTTGTTTCAGTTTGTGTCACCCAAACTCTAATGTTCGGTTAAAACAGGTAAAATGAATATGTATTCACGTAATTTTCAACAAAACACAGTGGGGCGGACAGCAAGCTATAGCCGCGCAAAAATACCGCTCAATGTTTGGACACACCTTTACAGATCGATGTAACAAAACTTAACATAATTCTGTCGGCGGCGGCGAACCCACTGCAAGTAACGAGCCAGAACTTCGATAAAACTTTGACAAGTGAACATCGCTAAAACTTACCCCAGTCAAGAATATCTTATTGTAATTTAACCCTGTTCGAAGTTTAATCAATATTACTTACGTGACTATTTTATATAACTAAATACTAACATGCACATAGCCTCACTTCTCTTTTTTTTCTTCGCCTTTTTTAAGACAGAGAGTATGAAAAGCCATGAATGCAACTATTTCTCACTATCGTCTTACTGGTTGTGTTAGATGTCTTTTTTCTCTTACCTCATGTCAACAGCTCAACAAACCCCTAAAATTCTTCTTTTCTAACATACCTGTTCTTCAAATAAGACATTCCGCTTTGAGCAAAAATTACCTGCAAAAGAAAAATAAATGCTTTTAAAATAAGTCGAAAGAAAATATTTCCAGTAAAATTTCTGTCGGTCGACTAAAACAACCCTAACTACTGAATTTTAATAAGACAGCGTTTCATGTACGTTGTTTCATGGCTCCTCGTTTGCATTATTACTATGGCCGTGACCCTGTCCGTGGCTCGGTTGTACCTTGCATGTGTACCTTCTATCGATTGCACATCACTTTTAGATTCGTAGACTTAATAAAGACATCCAGTTTTAGAATTGATGGCTCAATAGAGTTCAAGTTTTAGTTATTTTCTTGTGGCACAGTAAAAGGCAAAGGGAATCAGTATTATTTTTATATCTGATTATTTCGCCGGATTGGGTGTGCCAATTAATTGTTACCACACACTCGTTTCCTAAACGTGGACTGAGGGAGCTATAATAGGCCTAACATCATTTCAAGACCAAAATTTAAATTAAAACTAGTCAGTCGAATTATACGACATTTACAGTGTAAGTCAGGGTGACAAAAGCAAATAATTAAAAATTACCTGTTTACCTTTATCAGTTGTCTGCTACTAACATAGAGCGCAATCTCTGATATACATGTATGTACTATATAGGAATTAATGAAAGCTATTGGTACTAACCGTTTGTTTTAAATTACATTGTTTCTTTTTATGTATCTTATGATATAGAGCATTTCTAATTAAGCTTACGTACATGGTGTAACATTACAAAGCTGTTATTGTAGGGTAAACAAGACACGCCTGACGATATACCACTCATCAAATTACTTTATAACATGTGTGTCAGTGTCAGTGTAGATTAAAATAAATGTAAATGTTACCTCTTTTAGATAGGAAACTTTTATTTTATCATCATCATTATTATATGTCTGGTAAGAATACAGTGCGTCATCACCCCATCTCATCCCATGGGTGTCGTAAAAACCGACTAAGGGACTATCCGTGAATATTATCTTTACGTAATAAAAAGAAGGAAAACTTGAAATTAAACCCTATGCCAATCTCTTCGTCACTGGAGGAGGCCCGTCCCTGCAGTGGGACATTAATGGGCTGTTATGATTATAATTATGATGATCATTATATCAGTCAACTATACACGCTGTGCCTTCCTCAGGGGTCCCCCAGGGGTCATCTTTAGATGCCCTCTGTAGTTCTCTAATACAAGTTTCAAAATTACTGACTTTATATCAAGAATCGTCATTGTCGCAATGATTCACACATTGTCGAAAGCTTGGACAAAGTTAGAACGGCGACAATGCGACGCCAGAAAGAAATTTACAATATTCATGATTATGTGATTTCGGAAATTAATTATAATTATTTGAGATTTTTTCCGCGTACCGGAAAGCGCAGGGTGGGGAGACCCCTCACACGGCTTACGACCTGGTTAGAACGGCGGGAAGACCGACCACCGACCGAGGTACAGGACCGTACAAGGTGGCAATACTTGGAGGAGGTCTATGTCCAGCAGTGGACGTCGATTGGCTGATATGATGATGATGGTGATGAAGAGATTTTTATGGTTGAGTTTTCGTGGTAGGTAGCATTATTCTAGCTTCAGTAACTTGGAAATTACTAGTTTAGTCTTGTTGTAACGGTAATATTTAAAAAAAAAACAACAATGTTATTAGTATTTAAATACATTTTGACTTTCAAGCTATCATTTGTTTTACATTTAATGCCCCACGCATTGTAGGTATTAATTACTATGGAGATAGATCAACACGTATCGTCAAAAAAACATTATCAAATAGATACTCAGTTTTTTATGATTCTTTATTATTATCTATTGTAATCTTTTGTAATCCGAATATAAATCTTTTATTACTTACATACAGGTTACTTATTTAGTAGAGGGGACAAAGTCCAGCTTAGTAATGCTATTGAGTAATCATCATCATTATAACAGCCCTTAATGTCCCACTGCAGGGACGGGCCTCCTCCAGTGACGGAGGGATACTTGGCCTTCTAATACCACGCTGGCCAAACGTATTTATATAGGGTTTAATTACAAGTTTTCCTTCTTTTTATTACGTAAAGATAATATTCACGAATAGCCTCGTAGGCGGTGTCGTGAAACCGATACGTAATATTGAGCAATATCCCTTTGGTCCATTTTCGTAACTGAGTTTTCGTAACCAGTTATCAAATAGGAATTTTTTTTCACTGTTTCGTAACCAGTTATTAAAAAGGACTTTTTATTCCTTTTACATAACCAGCTACGAAAAAGGAAAATTCTATCACTATTTCATAATCAAACAGGAATATATCCAAAAATAATTAACTAATTTAATTGACTAATCAGTTAACCAGTTATTTAAAAATCTTTTTGCTCCTTTTTCATAACCACTAAAGAAGCCTGAGTATGTTATTTTTTTTAACTTTAGGTAAGTACGAAAATCTGATTTAATTTCATACCAAATAGATATTACGAAAATTTATAAACATATGTAATGTTTGTATATAAAATATTTATTTAATGTAAAATGGACTAATAATTTCTAAGCAATGGCCTACTGTAATATTTTCTTTGGACAAATCTTCAATTGAGGAATTAACCTCGTGGTCGATTTCCTTATGTATTGCTTTTTTTTTTTTTTTTGTGGCTACTTATTTTGGTTTCTTTAATTAACACGTCTAATACCTTCGCCAGTGAGGGGTTTTTACGTCCTACAAATTTATTAAGTCTGGCATGCCATCCCTTAAGGTTGTTAGTAGTACGGTTTTCTTCACCATGGCAGCACCACATCTTAATATAATTAATGCTTTTGAACCATGTTTTCTTTAAATAAGTAATTATTGAATTTTGTAATGTTCTCACTTGTTGGTGGATTTCAACATAGAAGCTGAGACTTCATCATTTCGAGTAATTATGTTATTATTATGTTTAGTAACTAGTTATGAAATAGTGATAGAATTTTCCTTTTTCGTAGCTGGTTATGTAAAAGGAATAAAAAGTCTTTTTTAATAACTGGTTACGAAACAGTGAAAAAAAATTCCTATTTGATAACTGGTTACGAAAACTCAGTTACGAAAATGGACCAAAGGGCAATATCAGCCCATAATAGGAAAAACTACCGTCCTGTTTCCTGTAACTAACTAGTTTAATACTTCCAATCTCTATTATGGCGTGGTTTGGTATTGAAAATTTTGCTGAGGATTAACACTTTTACTAACACCTTAAAAAAATTAAGAACAATCTGAATGAAATCGTTATCTATCATTTTCTTAACGACAGCCTAAGGACTGTAAAAGTATTAAACACTTGTTCTAGGTATCAAAAATAGTTTTTGAACATGTGTTTAAAAATGCTTTTTGTTTTAAATTTCTCGTTAAAACAAACAAAATACCATCATTACTAATATTTCTGGCCAGTATGGTATCTACTGTCACTTACCACGCAGTGACTCTAGTTTCTATTCTATCAAAAATATCTAAGAACCTTTGGTGAATTTAGAGAAACCTAATGTTTATTTATTCATCGAATTGTTTTATTTTAATCATTTATTTGATTTTTTTGTCAAAAATACTATAATATTATACTATAATATTTTAGAATATTATCTAGAAATTTCCATAGAAAAAGTAGTGTTGAAACCTAATATAGTATAAGTGATGATATTAGAACCCTTTCAAGATGGTCTAAATACCCTTCTCACTGTCAGTAACATGACTCAAGTTTGTTTGGTTGCTCTATAACACCTTGAGTTCAGGGTTCTTACTTGTAGTAGTTTACCACACATTTTACATAATATATGTATAACCTTAAAGTAAATTATGGCAAATATACATAGATCACAAGTTAATATTGTATTTGATGACCTCTGTGGCGAAGTCGGTTTATTAAATGGCTGCTACGCAGAGGTCTCGGGTTCGATTCCCGCTGCAAATCTTTGTGTGCATTAACATGATTGTTTGCATTATTCTGGGTGTTTTCTATGTATAATATGTATGTATTTACAAAAAAAAGTATATTAGTATGTTTATCAGTTGTCTAGTACCCATAGTACAAGCTCTGCTTAGTTTGGGACTAGGTAGCGATGGCGATGTGTGAATGTGTGAGGATTATTCTTTATTTATTTATTACATTACGCGTACTAAAGTAGTAAAGGTCATCAACGGGCTGGTGGATTGGAAGATCCATAAACAAGGGTCAAGGAGAAGAGTAAGAAAGAATATTATAGCATTTTATGTTGTCTTTATCATTACCTATAGATGAGGCGCACAGAACCCAACAAGGTGGCAATATTTGGAGGAGGTCTATGTGCAGCCGTGGACGTCAACAGGCTGATATGATAGTTATCATTATTGCCACTGTACAAAATTATCATCAACGTTTATAATATACTTATAAAACATAAATAGATTTAATCAAAAGCAATTTAAAGATATATAGTAATAACTATGATAAAACAACAGGAAAATCGTGTCATTTTTCTTCCGTTACTAATTTTGCTTCTGTACAAACTACGAGTACAAAGTCCTTTTTGCTACCTATATAAGCGTAACGCTATAAATTACCACTCCTTGCTCTATGACACATAGGAATTAACAAACAATATAATATGTGAAAGCTGTTTAAGGCAGTACTTAATGCTAATTTTAAATTATACTGTAAAATATTTTACTAAAAAAATGGTTTTATCTTTTATTTGCAGTAATTCTTTTCTTAGGACGGCGCAGGGTACCGATGTATGAGGAAGACATAGGACCGCACAAGGTAGAGTTACGTTCCCAGTGCTATGTACCATATATGGTACACGTGCATTATTTTACTATTCTGTTTGCTGGCGGCACTGTCAAAGGGTTAAGAGGAGGCCTATGTCTTGTAGTGGACCTCCATTAGCTGATAAATATGAACTAATTACATTTTTGGTAAATTATTGTAGTATGGGTTTATTGTCATGTTTTCTTAAGTAAGTCACGCTATTGCTAAGCTTATTTTATTTAATAAAAATTACGATAATACTATCAATAGTCATAAAATAAATAGATAATTACGGAAAAGTTAAACAAAATTATTGTCAATGGTCATACAAAATGCCAAGTGTGAATTGTCATCGTCGCAAGCTGTAGTTTTGTCGGTCACACTATTACGAGATTAGTTAAATGATTCCATGAAAATGAAACCCGTATAAAAAGATTTTGTAAGAAATATGGTAGAGGCTCAATCAATTCAGGTACAATACAATATACAAACAAAATAGAAAAGAGAAATTGAGTTAGGTAATATGAAAATAGCGTAGAATAAAAGAAAAAAGATTCCACGGGGTCGCTGAGTAACAGTAATGAAAAAAAGTGACTCCTGTACTTAAGTGACTAAACATAGATGTTCAGACATAGAATAGATTGATAAATCATTTAATTCAAGCTGGTGGATGAGGGAGGCAGAAGACCGTGCATGGTGGAAATGTTTGGAGGAGGCCTATGTCCAGCATTGGACCTCCATAGTCTGATATGATGTTGAAAATAATTTAGACATATGCGGTTTTAGTCGGCTCACTGAGCCTCTCAACCGTTCTATTTGTTTTAGTTGGTAGTAGAGCGATCCATCTCGAATACTCATTACAACTCGTATCTTCTGAGAACTGACATTTTCGTCGTTTCTGTGAAGTGACGAACTTGGATTACGGAAGTTACAGTGGCAACAAGGTAGCAGTTTTTAATGACCTTTGATCTTCTATTGATTAAATTAATTAATTATTTTTAAATGCCATTCAAGGAACCCTAAATTTAAATAACAACAGCTAAGCGTATAATCTTTTAGTCCAATAATTCGATAACATTATAACGTATATATACATCTTGCGATTAACATATCGTCCAATTCAGTGTTGAAATTCAAAAGCAAAAATGCGTGCTATATTAGTGTTGGCTTTTTGTGCTCTGGCTGCTTCGGGTACGTACTTTATAATACTAACAACGTTTATTAGAACCTTTTAAAACTTCTCCATAGTCAATCGAAAGCTTTAAACCGTCATGAAACAGTGATGGCGCAGTTCAGGAGTTTGCAGTGTCAGTTTCTGCAAAAGTCGAGTGTTTGAGTGCGATATTTAAGTGAGGTGTAGGTATTTATCTACAAAAAATAGCAAGCTTATGTTTTGTTATCTAGTACTCAAAGTAAAGCTATGTTAAGACTTAGATGACGAAAACGAAACTTACAAAGTAAAGTATAACTCAATTCTGTTTTTTTTCAACAGAAAATTACGACAGTATCTCTTAAATGAAGGTATAAAATTAATCAACTTATTATTTTTTTATATTTCAGCCTCAGATGTAGAAAGGATAGTCGGTGGAACAGTGACTAATATCGGTAACTATCCCAGCGCAGCTGCTCTTCTCCGTTCTGCTAGTGGAATTTCATTCATTCAAGATTGTGGTGGTGTTATCTTGAACCAGAGGTCCCTCTTGACTGGTGCTCAATGCGTCGAGTAAGTATTATTATTTTGCTAATTGCTTTATTTTTGGAGCCGAGCGAGCAATTGAAAGTGGTAATTTTTGGTTATAGAAATCAGCAAAGCAAAATCTGTTCTTACTGAAGCTACTAAATTTCATAGCATATTAAAATTATATACCTAATTAAGTTATAGAGGGGTTGCTTAGCTACTTGATGATATTGGCGTTTCATCATGTAATTAGGAGGAAAAAAAAATCTTAAAAGTAGTTCAAAACACCAACTTTTCACTACAACAAAACCCAAATATAAAACTTTATTAATAACATGTATCTTTACATTTTCCAGTGGCGAATCTCCATCATCATACCGAGCGCGTCTTGGTTCATCTAACGCCAACAGCGATGGTTTCCTCTACAACATCAATCTCATTTACGTGCACTACAACTACAACAGATTAACAAAGAACAACGACATTGCTATAGTACACGTCTCACAGTTCATTGCTTACAATAACGTAGTGCAGCCTGCTTCGATCGCTGGAGAACTTTATATCGTGCCTGATGGTGAAAGAGTCAGGGCTGTTGGTTGGGGAAGAACTTCTGTAAGTCTTCATTAAATTATCTTTATGTTTTTAATAAGACAAGAACATAGCTACTATCCGTGTGGTGACGGAGTAAGAATACAATATGTCACCACTCCATCTCATCCCATAGGTGTCGTAAGAACTAAGAGACTATCTGTGAATTTTATTGTTACGAAATAAAAAGAAACATGAAATTAAACGCTATACCAATCCGTCTGGCCAGCGTGGTATTAGTAGGCCAAGTATCCCTCCGTCACAGGAGGAGGTCCCTGCAGTGGGACATTAATGGGCTGTTATGATGATGATAGCTATTAGATTGAGCTCTATGTCACGTGGATTTCTACAAACGTAAAATTAACAGACATAGAGCATCTTTGCCTACAGAAAACCGCATTTATAGGTTTCTACGGTGATTTTGACAAGTTTTTTGTTAGATATATGTAATATTGATTGACGATATTGTTTGTATAAGATGCGTTAGTGATGTCCTATATACTTTGTCCGTCATCACACGCATACGCCAACACAATGGGCGTTTTAGGGTCTTACCTAGATAATAAACAAAGTTTTTATTAACGTCAAAGGGGTTTTATTAACGTCAAGATCTTGTTGCAGTTTTGAATTGTATATTGTACGTACAAGTTCATGTATAATTATGTTTAAATATTTTTATAACAAATAAGTTTATTAACAACATACTATTATTATTTCAGTCTCAAGGCCTCCCATCAGAGCAACTCCGTGACGTCGAGCTTGCAGTCCAGAACCAGAACAGCTGTTTACTCCGATACCTACCAACCCTTAGTGTTATCACTGAAAACATGCTCTGCGTCGGATGGCAAGGAGGTGGCCGTGGACAATGCAGGGGAGATATTGGCAGTCCTATCTACCACAACAATGTGGTTATCGGGTTCTACTCATTCAGTAACGGATGTGGTCTTGGCACTTTCCCCAGCGTCAACACTCGTATCAATAGTTTTATCCCTTGGATCATCAGCCACGCCTAAGTTCTAATATAAGCTTAATATAAGACATTTTAATTTATATGTATTTATTTTATTATTTATAGAAATTTCTTGAATATGTAACTGAACGAATTCATAAATTAAAATGTAAAATTCTAAAAGCATTGTAGTTATTTTATGACAAAAGAAAAATAAACAAATAAATGGAACTGACTTTCAAAGTTAGAAGAAAAGGAGTGTAAATAAACTTGTTTAATAAAATTAAATGTAGTTTTGTTTTGAAGATATCCTTAGTAAGGATTTATCATTTTGATGAATACTGTATAATAGGTAATCACTGTGCTATTACTTAATGTAAATTAAAGTACAATAAATATTGAAAGGCTTAATTTTTAAACATCTTTTGTGGTTACCCTGATCCTGGGCTTGTCCTTATTCGAAAAAGGTTTCGTTTATTTAATAATTTTATTCCTGGTGTACAATAAATTAGTTTACAGAAAATGGTTTAGGCCACACACGGGGCTTCGCCCGCGATTCGACCTTTGATTTTCCTATTTATGGAACGGTGCATCAAGCAGCGCGTCAATCGCGTTATCTTCGCACGCGTAAACACAAACAGATGCCAATATAAGACGTTGTTAAAAGAGATGCGGGCTGTGTCCGAAGATCCGGCCGCAGTGAACCCTCAATCATGAGCATGAGCGGTGCAACGCCTGCTGCTATTCGCGGCGTTAATTAAAGGCAGGCGTCTTGTCGCTACACTTATGGCGGCAGGTATCACGGCGCTTATAACGACAAGCATCGCGTTACTCATAGAGACAGGCGTTGCGACGCTCTTGGTGAAAGGCATCGCAACGCTAATGACTGTTAGTGGCACGTCACGAATGCCAGCAGGGGTCGCGATGCTAAAAGTTGGTCTAGCAATAAGCTTAGGTTGTCCATGACAGGTATCAGCCCGGCACTAATTCTCAAGTAACATGTTGTAAGCATATGACTCAGTATTATCGATCTAGACTGCCTTTCATTCATTTAGATGAGACTCATTGTTGGAACAAAGAAAGACACCAAAAGACTGACACAAACTTTTGTGCGAGTGCGACACACCATGTTTTTCCTAGGCATAAAATTAATTAACGGAGTCAAAAAATATGTAGGATCAGAAAAATTATTTGTGGATAGCACGAACAATTAACGGTGGGACAATTCATTAACAACACTCAAGTCAATTTTTAAGATTTTTAACAAATCCGTTACATCCGACATAATTACAGATAAGCTGTATTGGTTTGGTACTCTTAGAAAGATAACATAATAATTATATCGTCGCTAATTGCTACCGGAAATTTGGCTGATTGTACCAGACAAATGATGTTGTTAAGTTCATGTCTATGGACTAAAAAACGTCAGCACAGACCAAGGTCATAAAATGTGGTAAATTAATATTATTTTGTGTTGTAAAGATATTCTCTAGGTTTTTTTTTGTATTGAGAGGCCAATGACCCAGCAGGTTACCTGATGATGATATGATTTGATTTTTATCTTTTACTGTACGTAAATTAGTTTTAAAGGTGCGAAGATTTTGGCTCACAAGCAAATACTCAAAAGAGTTGGAGCATTTTTATAAATTCTAATTATATAAAAGATCCAGGATTGCAAATTCTTGAAAAGTATTTTTGTCCAATTTTACTTTAGCACAAATTAAAAGTGACGTATACAAACACAGGTCATAAATGAAATGCGCTTTATTTAGCTAATAATTCATAATTTCGGTTGTAGTAAATACCGATACTTTGTATCTAGAAGAACAGTATTCTTAGGCATTTTGTTGAATCCACCAAGTAAACTGGGAAACACGAGTATTAACACCCGGGTAAAAGGCATCACCGCAATTTCTACGCCATGATGTCACACCGACTACTACTACGTGATGGTACAGTGGACCACCGGAGTCAGCAAGGCACTGGTCACGACCACCTACGTCCAACCAGCCAGATCACAGCATGTTGTTAGTAATGACTTCTTGTCCGTAGCGTTCGCGGCAAGTTTCTTGATTAATAGTCCAGATCTGGACATGACGAAGTTGTTCAGAAGTCCATCCAAGATCCTGAAGATATTTAAAAAGTTACAGCGACATATTAACAATTTTATACAGTAATCAAAATGTTAGTTCACTTAATAAACAGTTTTTTCATAAAACGGCAATTGAATAATATAATAAGCACTTTGCTATCTAATTATGTGAATTTGAATCTATCCTTTACATATTTTTTTCAACTAATTTGTCATTTAAACTATCTCAGTAAGCTATTTTAAAATAATTATAATCAAAATAATACAGCTTTATAAAATAATAATAGTCCCTTGATGATAACGTAAATCAATAAAGTAAATCTGTTAATTATAATGTATCACAAAATTTTCAAACTGCCACAAACCATACATGGAGCAGCCGTATCAAAGCATAGCTAAACCATTCAGTGTTATAGGTTTCTGCAATAGGCTTCATCATCATCATATCAGCCTATAGACGCCCACTGTTGGACAAAGGCCTCCTACAAACGTTTCCACCCTGCGCTGTCTTGTGCCTCCCTCATCCATCGGCTTCCCGCCGTCCTAACCAGGTCGTCGGTTAAATAAGGTTGTCATAATTTATTTCAGAAACCTATACATAATACCTAACATAATATTTACAGATATTGCACTTACATTTATACCCCATCCAGCAGCCCAGACAACTTGATCATCATCAACATGATAGTTACTACCAGCAATGAAAGCTGGTTGTACACTGTTATCAATGTAAATGATAGGTTCGACTGTATGTAGTATAGCAATATCACTGTCAATAGTATCACGATCGTATCTTGGGTGAACGATAATTCTGGCAACGTTATGCACTGCGCCTCCGCTGTGAGCGTTTGAAGATCCTACGCAAACACGCCATCTAGCTGGTCTAAATTTTTCGCCACTGTAGACAAAAATAAAATAGTTTGAAACATGAAGAAAAATATCTGGTAGTGTTAATAAATGCGTTAGATCTTGAAAAGTTATTAAAGATAACACTACCTTTTCAGAGTCTTTTAAAAAGCATTTTGATTTATTTAGTGGAACTCTTAATATACTTTGCAACCGTAGTATTGCGAGTGAACTAAAACTCAAGATAAATGTTATAATAGCCCCTTAAAATGTAGTGGCTCAAATTTCCCTTCAACATTGGTGTGAAGTGTAATTTGGTTAAACAAGTAAAGACTAGTAATTTAAAATTGAATCACGATATATTCTAAAAATACTTACCCCCAGTTTCCGAATGTCGGATCAAGTAAAAAATACTAAAAAAAGTATGAAAAGTCCTTTCAACTATCATTTTCAGGAACTAAAATATGACACTTGATTAGTTGATTTTTACTTGATCAATCATTTGGAAATCGGGGTTAGTCTAGTAACCACTGTTTTGATTAAAAATAAATTGGTACTTACTGGAAGCAATGAGCAGCCGTTAGAACAGATCTTTGATTTAAGATGGTACTTGCACAGTCTTGGAAGTAAATAACAAGATTTGAACCGTATAATAGAACCCCCATATGAGGGTACTTATCGATGGTAGTCAATGATCCGCCTACTATTCTTTGCTCTTGAGTAGGACGATTGGCTAAAAAAAATGTCAAAAATACTTTTTAAAACAAGTCTTTGGTTTATTCCAAAAATAACATTAAAGTTGACTAAAAAGTATAGTTTTATAATGTTTTTTTTTGTATCTTTATTTATTTAAAGGGGATTTATCACTTGGTGACTATGTCACACCTATTAAAAACATCATACATAATATGGCTCTTATTATACCTACTTACAAACTTAAAATTAAACTAATAACTGGCATAATTGTCTAGCCTCCACCAATGAGAGAAGCTAGTATAACATTACATTTCCCCACGTCATAGCCTCCCTCAAATAAGAGTAGTCTTTTCCCTGCGTTCCGGTCACACTCCATCAGTTTTAAATCACAAGTTTTCTAACTAATTTTTTTACGGGCATTATAATATTTAAATGTCTTTTTTTTTTAAAACAATTGCTTAAGACCTCTAAAGAGTAATTTTCCTTTTCAATAAAGAAAATGAAGAAAAGCTCTGTACCAACATTTTTTACCACTACTGCTTAAGGTTGGACTTACATTCAAATTAATGTACTTAGATTTAAATAAGACAAAATAGGTCTTACCAGTAGCGGCTGCTACAAAGAGAACCAATATCGTTATCGATGCATTTTAAATCACCGTGGGTGGTACTAATGATTTGCTTATGTATACTTATGGAATCGTAACCTATATTTATGAAAATTATTGATTACACTATCAATTATAACAAAATGTAGATAAATATTATTCATAATTAAATCAGATCAATCACATGACCTATATCAAGATTAAATAATTCAAGGGCTCTGTATTTTTTATTAATTCTGAAATGTACTTAAACCTTAAAATTAACTATTAATAATAATATTAAATTATGATTATGAAAATTATTATGACATTTATAATAGCGTTATTTGCTATACAAACGTATGTAGTGTTGTATGTGTGCATGTACAATATAAGTACATGCACTGTTATTATTACATGGAGAGTCTTATAACAACAGTCGTGTCTATCACTTGTCTCCCCCTAACTCCCATCCTTACATGGAGACCGTGCCAGAGATGGATCCGCAAGGCATCGGATAGCAAGTGCGAATTTAGCATGTTATATTTAAAATATTGTTTTTTTTTTTTTTTTTAATATAATAACCTTGTGACTTTTTATACAAAAACAAACAGTGTTTTAAAATGTGTTTAAATATAATGAACCAAATCGCAGAAATGACGTACCTATGTGTAACAAATGTTGTCGCAGAAAGTGTCACCACTATGAATGGTGGAGTGGTGTTTTGGTATTGCTTCGTGTATATATGCAGGTTCAGGACGAGAAATCGGTCATGGGATCGACATGATCGAGATGGGCAATTAGAGTAGGCATGGCGCCCCTTTGTCGGGTGCGTGCCATAGCAAAGGTTGTCGTCGTCGTGTTAAAAAAAAAAACATTCGTCATACTTATAAGTGAAAGCGCGTAAATAAATAGTGTTATTTTTAAGCTAGCTTAGTTTACAATAATATAGTAAATAGATTATTTTTTATATCATCATAAAGTTTAGTTTTTTTTTAGTTTTATAAAAATAATTAACAATGTATTTAATAATCAATTTATTGCAATAATTGTTATTACTGTAACGATTTAATAAGTTTTAGAACATGATCATTATTTTTTTATTTTTTTTTTATTTAAGTTAATGTGATATCAGATAATTATTGATAAATATTAAGTTTTAACTTGTAAGAACTATTATTTTATGAATTAATCACTATATGTAATTATAAAACGTATGTTATAGCCTGGATACTTATGTGAAATTGAGATGTGATAACATTCCATTCCATATTGGTATACTTAGGTACTTAGCAACAATACATACCTTTGAACTGGTGATGATATTGTTTAGATTTGCCAACCATATATGGTTCGGAATTTGTATACAAGATAAATGTAGAGTTGTTATGTGACTTTATTGTGAACTTAATAATTTAAAGATCGAAATAATTTTAAAATTTTGTGCTCAATGTATTGAGAAAAAGTGAAATATTGACATAAAATAATTATGAGTTTTGTGCGTTGTTGGGTTTTTTGAATAATATGTAATATGGAAAATTTATAAACAAAATATTGTAATAATGAATATTATTGAGATGTTACTGATGTTTGGTTTAGTAGATAAAGGATAGGATGCCAAGTGACGTGCGTTGGTTCGAATCCAAATAAGACTTGAGTGTTACGCTAAAATGCGAATAACTATTTTAACATTTTGCGAGAAAATGTGTACCTGTGAAAAGTATGTTATATTGTGTAAAAAAAAATGTAACTATAAGTTAAATAACCATTTCCTAGGACAATCGGACTGATCACCCGCTGCCTGTTGAAATCGTTATCTAACTATAATTTAAAGACTGGTTGTGTTTGACAGAAGAAGATAATTAAATAATGAAAAAAAAAAAGTAATTTAAAAGAATTACATGCCATGTTTTACGATCGAATATATCGCGAGCCGAATATTTGAGTGAACTTGTGCATTTAAAATGTTAAATAAATAAAAATAATGAGAAAATGATAATGAATAAATATTATAAAAAATATTATAATGGTTAACCAAAAAGAAGTAGATAAAATAAGTGGACCGGCCACTACTAAGATGAAATGACTAGATTTAAGTTAAATATTGTATCTTCATCATCGCAAATGTCGCGAGCCGAATTTTATGAAAGAGTTACAAGAATTTTTACTATCAAATGATGAAAATAAATATATGAAAAATAAATGAAAATGAATATAAGTAATAAATAACTAAGACATTCAAAGTACTTTAAGGTACTAACTTTTTATGTAATGAATTCCACCTCTTCCCAATAATTTGAATTGGTGTTAGAGTGTGATGTCACGAATTATGACAATTTTTTTTTTCTAGAACCTTTATTTTAGTGCACTTTTAGTACATGAAAAATGTTTTGTAAGGTTATTAAGTACTTACTATTAAACTTAAGGTATAGCTTAAAATATTTTATTTTTGTATAATCAAATACTTACTGTTTTTTTATATTAATTGTTGTGTACCTATGTTATGCAAAAAAAAACATATATGTAATTTGTTTTTTTTCGTGCACCCCCGGAGGTGTAGTGTTGTATGTGTGCATGTACAATATAAGTACATGCACTGTTATTATTAAAGGAGTCTTATAACGTAACTCGTGTGTATCACTTGTGTCTCCCCCTAATCCCATCCTTACACGTAGGTATATGTTACTATACAATGTTTAAAAACGTTGTTCTGTTCATAAAGGTCATGGCACATTATACCGGCACCGCAACAGCACCGCTCCACACCAGCATTTAACTTGTCATTCAATTTAGAGCATTAAATCGTGTGTAGTATAATATATTTCATAATGTCAATATGAAAAAGCCAACGGCGGGCAGTCAGCGCGCTTGCCGCTACCACACAACTCGCCCCGCAGCCCGCGTGCTGCAAGCGAGCGGACCTTATGCGTACAGCGCGCCGACGGCATGCTCATTACGCGCCGACTCCGAGTCGGTAGCGAAACAACGTCATTGCTCATTGCGTGTTCAATCATAAATGTCTTAAAACAATATTGAGTTCGCGGTGACAGCAAGCTTACACCTCGCGGCCACCGCGCGGACTGTGAGCTTACACGTCGCGGCCGGCGCGCGGACTGCGAGCTTGCACCTTGCGGACAACGCGTAGTTAGCGCGCTGGCAGCTAGCCGTAGTCTAAATTCGAGGCGACGCCGTGCAGCAGCTGTGCTGTTGCGGTGCCGGTATAATGTGCCATGACCTTAATACTGAATTACGCGTTTCCATCTTTCACCTAACGTTACAAATAAGTTTTTATTTGTAAGTCGAAAGAATATTGAGTCAATTTATCATTCTAAAGAAAATTGCCTTGCAAAAGTAACTGGAATGCGTGTGCAAAGTTGCTACGCAATGAGCAGCTTGTTAGAGCGTTCAATGCGTTGCTGAGCGTGCTTGTTTGAAATTATTTCAATAACTACGCTGCGTGAGGCGAATCAACATAAATAATAAATAAATAATCCTCACACATTCACACATCGCTACCTAGTCACAAACTAAGCAAAGCTTGTACTATGGGTACTAGACAACGGATAAACTTCTTTTCTTCGGATAAAATACATACATATTATATAGAAAACACTCAGACCAATGCAAACAATCATGTTCATGCATACAAAGATTTGCATTGAGCGGGAACCCAACCCGAGACCTCTGCATAGCAGCCATGTAATATACCGACTGCGCCATAGAGGTCGTCATAGTTACTAGGCTTTATTTTATTTATTAGATGCTTTAAAATATTAATTTTACTCAAATATTCTGATTTAATAAATTTATATAAAAAATCATAAACACGATTTCTGATAAATCTTTTCCACGTTTCTAAGCAAGAAATTATATGGTAATCATCGGCATCATCATCATAACAGCCAATATACGGCAAGTGCTGGACTAAGGCATTTCCACTCCGCGCGGTTCTATGCCTCCGTCATCCATAGGTATTCCACCATCCTAACCAGATCATCGGTCCAATGTGTAAGGGGTACCACGCAAAGGTCAATGACCGATTATTATTTTAAAATTAAGCCGGATCGGTTATCTCATAATCATTAATAGTTATTTGTAATCTTACAACACCGGAACTAAAAAAATTAAGATTAATTATTATCAGAATCTTAACTAATTACGACTATTATTTACTTTGCATTTATCATTTTATATTAGTTTTTGTTGTAAAAAGACGTCGATATTCCGTTATTGAAAAATTTAATTATTAATATTTTGAGACTGAATTCTGTCCGAAATATAATAAATGTATACCTATTATTAATTAGACGGTATTTAATAACTTAATTAATAAATAAAAATGACAACAAAACCATCAATTATAATATATTGTGAAGAAAACTGTAATCCTTGATAGCTGACTCTACTTCAATTGCACTTAAGGTAATATTACTCTTTAATTTAATCTTTCATATTAATTTAACCAAAAGTTATGTTTTATTTTAAAGGATTCTTTTAATATCTATCTACAGACACAAATAAATAAAGCTACTTTTTTAAAAGAGCCAATTTTGAATAAATTTCACATTATTTTATTAGAAAACAGTCTTAGAATAAATTGTCATTATACTATTACAAATAAATGTTTATGGATCAAAATATATTTTTTTAAATGAATAAAGTGCAAACAAGTTAAAGAAAATTATCAGTTATTTTGTTCTGAACAAAATATTATGTTTATCTTCATTATAAATAATAATAATAAATAAATATTCACAGACATCTCTACACAGCGCCATCTGTTCCCAAAGTAAGCAAGGCTTAACCTGCTCGTGTTATGGGTAACAGAACAACGGATATTAATACTTAAATACTTATTTTTTGTAAATACATACATATTATTCATAGAAATCCTCAGACCAATGCAAATAATCATGTTCATGCACACAAATATTTGCATCGAGCGGGAATCGAACCCGAAACCTCTGCGTAGCAATCATGTTAAATAACCACTACGCCAAAGAGGTCGTCAATTATGATGTAATACATTACATAATTACAAAATATATTTATACATTAGAATGAACCCTATCCGTGTGGTGACGGAGTAAGAATACAATATGTCACCACCCCATCTCATCCCATGGGTGTCGTAAAAACCGACTAAGGGAATAACCGTAACTACTATCTTTACGAAATAAAAAGAAGGAAAACTTGAAATTAAACCCTATACCAATCCGTCTGGCCAGCGTGGTATTAGTAGGCCAAGTAACCCTTCGTCACGGGAGGAGGCCCGTCCCTGCATTGGGACATTAATGGGCTGTTATGATAATAATATGATGAGAATAAACCCAACACAGTAATCAATCGATTTATGCTTAAAATAAAATAATGATAAAAATTAAAATACAATAAAATATCATTTTTTGTCATATTTATTTATTTATATTATATTTATTCTAAGTTATTAGAGAGCATCAGTTTATAAGGCGTTAGCGAGGTAAAACAGCGTCAGTTTATTAGGCATTAGCAAGGATCCAGGGAGTGACGCGAGATACACGAGCATTGACACCAGGGAAACGCGATAAAGCACATCCTTCTCCCCAAGAGCAAACACCAACAACAACACCGTTGTGGTACAGAGGGCCGCCGGAATCTCCCTGGCACTGATCCCGACCTCCTACGTCAAGCCAGCCGGAGCACAACATGTTGTCGGAGAGTGACAGTCCGATTGAAGCATAGCGTTGACGACATACAGCTTGGTTGACAGTCCATACTTGCACGTGACGTAGTTGCTCTGATCCCCAACCATTGTCCTGGTAAATCGAAGCATTTAATTAGTACCAATTAACTAATACTTGGAAGAAACTTCATTAGAAACCTCAAAAGTAAAAGAAAACTTAACATGAAATCTTATCAAAACTCACATGAATAACGTTAACGTTTCTAAATGAAAATAATTGGTCTTTATCGATTTAAGTAGTTTGCTATTCTTAAAGTGGTATGTTTGTCAGAAAAGTATTTGTTTTACTGTCAGATTAAGTTAGATTCGTTCCTAACCTGCTAGACTTGTTATTTATTTCTATACTAAATAGGATAACTCCTAAAAATAACAATAAATACTTACAGCTACACCCCATCCTGCAGCCCAGACGACTTGGTTATCAGCAAGATTGTAATTAGCCCCGGCAATACTGGCTGGTTGAACGAGGTTGTTTATGTACACAATGGTAGTTGCCGAACGTAAGATTGCAATATCAATGTCTAACGTCGGGCGGTGGTAGCTCGGATGTATAATGATCTGATTGACGTTATGGACAACGCCTCCGCTGTGAGCAAAACTGGAGCCAACTCGGAAACGCCATCTTTGTGGGTTATTCCTGGCATCACTGTGGAAAAATAAATATGTTACATTTTTGTTTTGTCACTGTCCTTTTAATGAAAGAGTGGTTAAGTCTCCTTACATACACATATTAGTTTAGCGTTTTGCATTAAGACTCGAGCTTAAACTGTAATAAACAAGTAACGAATAAAATATAGCATGTATACAGCTTTAACGATACTCGTAGAAATAAACTGGAGTTTCACACAATAATTAAAGCTTTACAGGACAGTTTTAATATGCCGTTTGCATCGTAAGTTGTCACTGACTCCATTTATAATGACTAAGTATACAGGTAAACTGGTCCATAGGCAATGATATAATGTAAGAAATCAATTAAATAAACTTACTGGAAACAGTGAGCGGCTGTAAGGATAGATCTTTGGTTGAGAATAGTACCACCGCAGTCCTGATTATAATTGATTAGGTTAGCGCTGTATAATAATGGCGTTATATGAGGATAGTTGTTGATAGTGGTCACAGAGCCTCCAATAATCCTGTGGTTCAAGTTATTTTTTGAAGGGTCAGCAGCTAAAATTAGAAAAAGGGCATTATTCAAATGGTTTTTTTTGGTTTTTTTTTGTTTGTAATCACTTGCACTGTTCCACACGATCTCACGATATGCTGGAATACTACCTACTGTGACTAATGTAATTTATATTGCTGTATTTAGTCTTTTCAATCGACAACGATGGCAAGTAAACCCCATTTTTTTTTAAATGTTTAGATATTGCCAATGTCCAGCAGTAGACCGCTTATGACAGAAAGAGAAAAAGAGTAATTTGTGAAGTGTCCATAATGGCTGAACAAGGTAACCTTAATAATATTAAAGTAAACATAAGTGTAGACTTACCTGAAATGACTGCTGCGCAGAGAGAAAGTACCAGTATCGCACGCATTGTTCTTTTTAGATACAAAATATGAATGATACCTATCTTTTTGAATCAATAGTATTTATACTCGGATGGAATACATTTTTCGTCTTATCGTTGCGTATCTAGTAAGATACAAGATTAAACGATTAATTATTTGCACTGATTGTTTCTAGTTTTTAGATGTTCCGTACGTAATTGAAAATTATTTTAAAAGTAAGTACTTTAAATAATTTTCTTAAAAAAAATATTTCAGAAAGTTAATATTGATTACAATAAGCAATTTCATATCCATGGAAAACTAAATTACTAATTTTGTATTAAGTAATACTTAATTTCACTTTTTTACTTTTATATCAATTATATTTTTTGAATCAATATACTTTTTAAAACTTTTTTACCAGACCACAATGTAATGATAACTTCATAGCGTTACATAACGCCAGAATTAGTAACGGACCACCCTGTGGCGCAGTCGGTATATTACATGGCTGCTACGCAGAGGTCTCGGCTTCGATTCCCGCTCAATGCAAATCTTTGTGTGCATGAACATGATTGTTTTCTTTGGTGTTTTCTATGTATAATAATGTATGTATTTCCAATAAAAAAAAGTATTTAAGTATGTTTGCCCGTTGTCTAGTACCCATAGTACAAGCTTTGCTTAGTTTAGGACTAGGTGGCATTGTGTGAATGTGTAAAGAATATTTATTTATTTTCTATCAATTCCCCTTAATGATAATAGTTTTCTAGTAAAACTATTTGTTTTTATCGAACTAAAACATAGGGGTCTACATAAATATATACTAAATGAATCCCTATTTTTTTATCAATGATTGTTGTTAAAATTGAAAAACCCAAAACATCGCGAAGCCTATTTATCAATTCAGCTGAAAAATCGCAATGGATTTTCCTAAATCGAATTAATTGTTATCTCACCTAATTAACGATAATGTTTATAGAAAAAAACATTAAATTGACAATTGTTTTAAAAACCTAAAGACGTCTTTATTTAACTATTTATAACTTTACAAAACTTTAATTTGATTTATTTTTATTCAAATTCAGATTAAGATCTTGCAGGTTTTACAGCCTTAACAAAAAAACAAATAAATAGATTTAGGTATTTTAAACTGTAATAAAGGTAACGGAATTTTATTTTTTCGTTAATAATACCTAAATCATATTTTTGCGGAAAATGTAACTCAAAAATAAGGGGAGGTAAGCATTTTTAAAGTAATTTGAATTATATACACATCACGTCGTGATTGAGTTCAAGAGTACAGGATTTAAAAACAACCACAATTCTATTTAATTCAGATTATGTTTATTGAAGCAGAATTTCTTTAACATAATTTAGGCATTAGCTTGAATCCAAGACGTAAAACGGGATACGCGTGTATTAACACCCGGGAAATCGGAATCAGCGCATCCATAACCCCACGAACAAATACCCACGAGAACTCCATTGTGGTAAAGAGGACCTCCAGAGTCACCTTGACACTGATCACGACCACCAACATCGAGCCAACCAGAGCACAACATATTGTCAGTAACTGTAAGTCCTAAAATAGCATAACGCTGCCTGCAAGTAGCTTGGTTGATAGTCCAGATTTGGACATGGCGAAGTTCTTGAGGTGACCAACCATGTTCCTGGAATGTGTTTTATTTAATAACTTTAGGAAAGCGCAAAAGATTGTGCAATGTTTTAACCAGTATGTCAATTCTCGTAACTTAAAATCGTTAAAAATTCGGTTAAGTTAACTTTTAGTTGTCAAATTGTCTTACCTATTGTGTGACAACTTAAGAAATAAAAATGCAAAGTCACAAGATCTTAAAAGTAATAATGTAACCATTTAAGTGCTTAACGAAATATCAAGAGCTTAAGAAATAAAACAGACATTAAGCTTAGATTACAGTAAATTAATTGATATCGGAATATTCATCAGCCATTCATGCACTAAGGGCTCTTTCAATGTAGGTGTTTCGTATCAAACGGCTGTCGCACGTTTTCTCTGCCACTGGTTATAAGCCGCTGCCGTACTGCAGCCGTACGACACAAAACGCTACTGAAAGCGTATGAGCGTTTGTATGCTAGTGATGTTTCTTATTTACTTGACAGCGAAATGAACATTTGAAGCTTGTTACTTTGCCGTCCTTCTGTCGATGATTTGTATAAAAACAAATAAATGTACGTCTGCCGTTCAACAAAAAAACGGCAAAAAAAAAGATTGTAAGAGCTCTAAGACCAAGGTTTTAAAAATGTTTACTAAATAATATGTTCGTCATTGTTGTCATAATCCATTTAGGACAACAAATCTTACTAACTAGCTAAAGTTAATTTTATTGACGATACTTACTGTTACACCCCACCCTGCAGCCCAGACAACCTGATTGTCACCTAGGTTGTAGTTATTTCCAGCAATGCTAGCTGGTTGTACAGCGTTAGTAATGTAAACGATATTGTTAACAGAACGTAAAATTGCAATGTCAGAATCTATGATATCACTATTGTAATCTGGATGCGTAATGATTTGTGCAACAGCTTGATATGTTCCGCCGGAGTAAAGAAAAGCAGAGCCAACACGATAGCGCCATCTTTCGGGTTGGATCATCTGGTCACTGAAATATAATGTTACTATTTTTAAACAGAACAGAAATACGCTTGTACGACAACAAACAGAAAGTTTCTATGATTCGATGAAACGCGCTGCCCAGAATAATGACTTCTGTAGTAGCTGAACTTTGTATGACGTTCCACGACGCTTTTGAGAAGTTGATTTAAGTAACTTTGTTTTCTTGTCTTATAAATAACAATATTAATTCGTTTCATTAGTTCATAGTTTAAGTAAGAAATTAGTAAATTAATAAACATACTACCTATCTAGATTGAGTAGCAAAATTAACACTTACTGGAAACAATGTGCAGCGCTAAGAATAGATCTTTGATTAATAATAGTACCACCACATACTTGGTAATAAGACACAAGGTTACTACTTGAAAATAAAGCGGCTATATGCGGATAGTTGCTGATGCTGGCAACGGAACCACCAATGATTCTCTGGTCAAGACTTGAGGCAGCTGAAAATACAATTTAACTAACAATATTCTTCATCATAACAGCCCACTAATGTCACACTACAGGGACGGGCCTTCTTCCGTGACGAAGGCATACTTTGCCTACTAATACCACGGTAGCCAGACGGATTGCTATAGGGTTTAATTTCAAGTTTTCCTTCTTTTTATATTGTAAACATAAAATTCACGGATAGTCCCTTAGTCGGTTTTTACGACACCCATGGGATGAGATGGGGTGGTGACATTAGTGTTCTTACTCCTTCACCACACGGAGAACAATATTCTTGCGTTGGCATTAATAAAGAAACAGTTTTGTATATCATATTGAATACTCCTTTTATTTAATGACAGACGATATGCTATGACCAAATGACCAATAGGAGTAGAGCATGGAAATTAGCAAATTCGGGTATAATTTGTAATACGATAAGACCGAAATAATTATATTCCAATAATTTGTTTTGGTAGTAATAAAGTAGAAATATTTGGACATCGGACGTCTGTTGATTGGTACAGTGGTGATTTATTTATCCGGGAAAGCTACAAGCTAAAATGTATTTCTTTTGGAACCTTAACAAAGTTGCGTCGATGAGCTGGTGAATTTCAAATTCATAATAGATTCGTGAATATTATCTTTACGTAATAAAAAGAAGGAAAACTTGAAATTAAACCCTATACCAAAATACCAATCCGTTTGGCCAGCGTGATATTAATAGGCCAAGTATCCTTTCGTCACTAGAGGAGGCCCGTCCCTGCAGTGATATATTAATGGGCTGTTATGAATAGATAAGAAAGTACCGTCAGCAATTAAATTACCAACTGAGCTTAAGACTTATAGAGATTTTAAAAAACATACCTGACACAGCTGTCACAATAAGAAATAGTAAAGATATTTCACGCATTTTTACCTCCTGTCTGATTACTATATTCACCGAACTTGGATTATGTACAAGAACAGAAATAATGCTGGGAAAACATTATTTTATATTATCTTATCCAAAAGTCATAATATTATAAAGATTAAAATCTTTATCGAATTACCTATCACATTATTCATTTATATCCATAATAAAAAGTAGTAATACATATTTGGAGGTCCCAGTTCTGCCGGTATTGATAGGAAAACAATAAGCACAAGAACTGGGGTATTGATTTTAGATCAAAGTAGTTTTTTAGTAAGAACCGGTAGATTCGCAAAAGATGTTAAACGGTATAAATTCATTAGTAATTATGATCAATTGATGAGCACTGAGGTACCCTGGACGGGAAAATAGAAAGCGAGAGTAGTTGTTGGGTGCGTTATCGAATTAATTAGCTTAATCTAGGCGTATCTGGAGATTTATGGAGATATCTTTCAATTATAGGGAAAACGGCCAAAGGCAACATTTCTTAATCAGTATTATAGTTATATGGCGTTCTCTACTCTTTTTCTGTTGACAAAAAATGATCATGTTAAAAAGATGGTGGTTACAGCACTCCTAACTGATAGGCATAAAGTTTCAGGCAAAGACGAATGATAAAATAAACCATGACATTATGTTTATTATCTAGATGCCTTATAGAGATTCGAAAAAAGCACATTTAAAAATATCGATGAAAATAAATTCCGATTGGTTAAATTTTTTAAACGAAACAAAAAGAGATCACTATTTGTATGCAAAAAACTGTCGAAATAATCAATCACTATTTTGCTTTTAGCTACGCCCGTTTGATGTATGGATTTCAAAAGCTGTAGCTTTAGTTTTGTTTCCTAATTCGTTAGATATTTTTCTGTTTTGAAATAATCGTATTTTACAGTTTCTTATTTATACAATAGTTAGCTAAATAAATTCGAAATAATGAAGTGTTTAGGTTGTTTGTTCTTTGTTAATATTTGTAATAGTCTGAATAACAGTAACTTAAGTTTATAAGATAATGGTTCATTATGATGAATTTCTTTTGAACATTTTAATGATTATAATCATCTCTATGTAGTAAAGACATAATTGCTGAAGTTCTTTTTCTATTTTTGTTACAGTGAAAACAAGAAATAAAAGTAAAATTAGATTTTTTTTCATCATTTTATTTACTTTAGGCATTAGCTTGAATCCAAGTTGTGAATCTTGATACTCGTGCATTAACACCAGGGTAATAAGCCTGAGCACAACCAATGCCCCACGAGCAAATGCCGACAACCACTCCATTGTGGTATAGAGGGCCTCCAGAATCACCCAGGCATTGATCGCGACCACCAACATCGAGCCAGCCGGAACACAGCATGTTATCAGTTAGGCGTGAACCATATCTTTGACGGCAAATTTCTTGATTGATAGTCCATACTTGGACGTGTCGAAGTTGCTCTGATACCCAACCGTGTTCCTGCGGAAATTGAAATAACAGTTAATTGAGCAGTTAGATGGGCTTTTAAAAATATCTTGTTTGAGAACTTGTAACTAAATGAAATTCTTGTACGCAAAAATATGATGAATTATTTCGTCTTTGACGTAAAAACCTTTTTGGTCAATTTCAAAGCTTTTCTGTACCCAATTCCATAATTGCGTTTATTGTTATTTTTTTAAAGCAAAATTAAAAATATAATACACACAACTTTTGAGACAAATAAAAATAACCTTCAAATGTTATATATTTCAACTATTTCGTGGTATAATATTATAACTGTATGTGTTATCTTATATAACGGCAATAAACTGTTTGGGTGCCTGGTATATGGCATCGACAATTACAAAAGATTGTCAACGATGAAATAAAGTATACTACATACTTTGAATCTCAGTTAGTAAGTATGGTGAAAATATATAACTTAACTTTTAGTTATGTATTATTTAAGATTATTTGCATCTAAATCATATTTTATACCAAGTGGTGTTATAATAGTCTTATTTAAATCTACAATATTGATTCTTTTAATATTTCCTTGCCCTTCTATATAAACTATTAGGTTGAAAAAAGTTACTTACAGTTAAACCCCATCCTGCAGCCCAGACAACTTGATTATCTGCAAGGTTATAGTTAGAACCGGCAATGCTGGCTGGTTGAACAACGTTGGTGTAAGCGATACTGCTGGTCGAACGTATAATCGCAACGTCACTTTCTGTTGTTGGGCGGTAATAGGCAGGATGCATTATGATTTGAGCAACATTATAGACAGTTCCGCCGCTGTGAGCAAAGGAGGATCCTGCACGGAAACGCCATCTTGCTGGATTGAGGGCGAGGTCACTGTTGTACAGAAATATGTTTATTATGTTATTCCATTTTGTTAAATAAATGTATTCGTTACAATATTTCTAAAAGTATAGCATTAATCAGATTTTTGTTTTTATTGCAAGGTTTTCAAGTTATATAATGTCTAATTTACGTCCAGCAGAGGACGTCCATACGCTGATATGGATGGATGGATTGGCTAATTTAAATAGCGATTCTAAAACGTTGAATAAGAAACCAATTTAGAAAGTTATCCTGTCAAACAAAAGGATATTTTTTTTAATTGTTTAGTGTTCTAAGGTAAAGCAAAAAAATATATAAGTACAATCAAACTGAGAAACTTCGAAATCAGTTGAAATAAGTTAATAAAATAAAATACCATCGTCTTATTCACACAAAGAAAAACTTCTTTATTAGACACAAGCGTAATAACGAAGAAATAACGAATCGGCCTGTCATCTGCACTAGTTGGTAACTGTGTTACAGAAGGCAGGGGTACCCCTTAATATATAGATAGTAGCAATTACCCCAGATAGTAACAATTATGTCCTAATGAGTTAACAGACACTGTTAACAGTACGAACTATGAAGAAGGTTTCATTAATAATTTACTCGTGGATCGGCTTCCTCCTTGAATATGCTTAGTCTTTTTTCATTAGTAGGTAGGTATACTCTCCCAGTTTAATTGAATAGTTACTAGAAAACGTTTCTAGACTCACAAAAGTATTGTAAATAGGTATTACTTGAGTTTGTATCAAAATAGGCGTAAAATTTCATAATATATAATATGACATTTTGTAATGTGATTTGTACTCAGCTATATTTATTTGTTATTAATTAATACTTTACCATCAATATTAACATTATCAGGCAATGGGTCTGCATGCTGGACATATGCCTCCCAAGTATAATTCCTGTTTATAACTAAATTTTTAAATATAAATATTTACTTACTGGAAACAGTGAGCGGCAGTGAGGACAGATCTTTGGTTGAGAATGGTGCCTCCACAATCGTGAATATAATTAACAAAGTCTCCACTTAATAATAAAGTTGTCATTTGTGGATAGTTACTGATATCGGTCACGCTACCTCCAATGATTCGAAGACCAGGGGCAGCTAAAAAAATAATCCGTTTAGTACACAAAAAAATAAATCTATTTAAAATAATTATAAGTAAATTAAGACAAAATTAAGCAAGGCAGGTATGTAAGCTTTATGGCGGTCTGTAGTTGTTGGCCACTAATAAACCCAAGGCATTTAATACTTATAATGAATTAGCGAAAAAAGCAATCTGCAAGTTTGTGGTGCCAGCCATCTTGGACGTATATTTTTATCCAACGTAGTTAAGAATATTCCCGACACGTTGCAAAAATGAAGAACATACAATTCATTCGTACCGGAGCTAAAACTGTGTATTTTAAGCCGAGAGTTAAAAAAAACATAGATAAAATATTTAATTACCTGTTACAGCTGCCACGCAAATAGATAATAAGGTGATCACACGCATTGTTCTTTTTGTGCCTTTGCTTAGATGTAGCAAAATTTTAATAAGACATGATTTATCATTTCAGCAGTATTTATAATCAAAACAGTGTTTAATATCTTATCGATAAATGTTCTAATAACGGATTAAAAAGTTAATTTGGAGGGTTTTTTGACTCAAGATTAAAATGAATCCAATCATTTCGTGTGTTTCCCAAAAAATAAAAGTATTTTTAGACACTCCCAGTCGTGAATCATGAAAGAGGAGATGTAGGTGAACCGTTCTAATGAATGAATTTTGAAATCTGGTTTGAGCCATAGAAAGTATCATAATTACTAAAAGTAATATAAGCTTTCTCTTTTTCTTTTTTCTTTTTTGAAAGACAACTCCCGCACTAGGGATCATGTCCTGTGTCGCGGGGACTTTTACAAACATCAATTAACGGACACATATAACACCCAGACTCAGGACAATAATTTGTGGATCTCACAAATTATTGTCCTGCGTGGGGATTGAACCCACAACCTCATGCGCGGCAGCCGCTGGCTTTACCGGCGCGCCACCGAGGTCGTCAAAAGCTATAACGTTATGTTTTTCTTCTGCACCACAATTACGTTCTATGTCTTATATTTTTTTAATTATAGTGCTGTTATTTTATTACTAATAATCAAATAGCGTACCGTAGTCCAATGCTGGACATAAGCCTTTCCCAACATGCATAACACGGTCCTATGTCCTCCACATCAATTCCGACCTATAGACCATTTTTAAGGTCGTCGGTCCCCCTAGCTGGTTGATACTCTCTGGTTGTTTGCCTCTTAATCGTAAGGAAGCTATCTCTACTCAATGGCAGATTAGATTTGAAATTGCTAAGAGTACTTAATGTTACCACGCAAAGTGAAGTAAACAACGGTCTAGAACAAAAGGTTATTTATAGAAGGAACATGATTAAATGCAAATCACATAAGTCAAAGCCTTGGACGGATAATACTGCGTCCCCTAACACCAAAGTTTTTGGAAAAAGTGGTAGATTAATTTCCATTTCAACCTATGGACGTCCACTGTTGGACAACTTGAACACTTGATACACTTTCACCTTCTTCATCCATCGGCTTCCCGCCATCCTAACCAAGTCGTCGGTCCACCGTCGATTAATTTATTTATATGAAACCTCCATTTTTAGGGTTCTGTACCGATTTTGAAAAAAAACGGAACCCCTATAGGTCACTTTTTGGTCCGTCTGTCCTTCTGTTTGTCTGTCTGTCTGTCAAGACCATTTATCTCAGGAACGCGTAGAGGTATCAAGCTGAAATTTTCACCAAATACTAAGGTCTGTTGCCTCTTAGTGCTCTAAAAAGTTCAAACTTCTAATCCAAGGCAATCAAGAGACATCACCGTTTTTGTCTCAAATTATCGACCAGCAAGGGTAAAACCTACAGATTTACGCCAACAAAAAAAAATAGTACATTGCTTTCTAGAATTTAAGAGACGATGTTTTATTTATTCTTTGTATTTTATTTATATTTACAATTATTTCATTGTCTACTGTGATCTATTCGGTTTCATCATCAATATCTTTGATGCCATCAATGACAACTGCCAGTTATCTTTGATGACTGTTGTGATGTGATTGTGATGAATACTATAACACTATAACCATCAGGAATCTATAAATATTAATTAAATGTACGTTTGTACAGCCTGACCTGAAACATAATAAACCTGACAAAAGGGGGCGCTTTCGTATTTAATTGTCAATCTTCTGTCAAATTGTATGACAAAAATTAGTTCTTAAAAATACTCAAATTTTTATAATTCTGTTCAGGCGTTATCACAAAACTTCGGTACTGTTTATTATGACTTAATAGTTAGAGGTATTTATCACTAAATTCTCAATACTAAAATAAATTATACAAGTTATGTGTTTGTCTATTTGTTTTGGAGAACCTCCAAAACTGCAGCTATCCTCCTATTTATATCTTGATTGGCGTAACTTAGATTACTGCTACTGAGCATTACTAAGATTTTAAAGATGCTTAGGGTTCTACAGAAATAACAGAAGTAATAAACACTTTGTATATTATAATTTATTTATTACCTACTATATAATCACTTACTATATTATATATTACTATATTTATTTATTACTATATTTATCACTATTGTAATTTATTTTTCAGGCAGATATCTGATGTTTTGCAGATTACTCTGCAAAATAAGAAGCTAGTTAGCTTTATAAATCTATGAGCATTTATAAAGCTCACTAGCTCCGCCAAAAGAAAACTGCCGTTTTTGTATACAATGGACTATTTATCTAATTAAAAAACATTTAAAGTGCTGAGAGTGTGTTATACAAATACTTTATTGCCTTTACTCAAGACTTCGTTACTAAACATTTTGCATTATTGATCCTATGTGCGAATTATCAATTTTTTCTATTGGCAGCGCTAGTGAGCCACGTAAAGGCTACTTTTGTTTTATTTATCGAGATCTGCAGAAAAATGAATGTTAGTTTAAAATTTGATTTTTAAACAAACTGTCACTGTCAAATATGCTGGTAATAAATAGCATAAGATTATTCATGCTATTCTACTAGAAAATCATTTTCCCACAAAAAAGCTTTATTTTTTTTGTATTTTTTTTTGTTGTTTGTTGTGTTATGTTGTTTTTTTTTTCAATAAAAGCGTTTTCGTAAGTTAGATTTCTTGACATAAACTTTTCGTTAGATTTGTAAGATCTGCTATGTTGGGCTGTGTAGTGTTGCTTTATCTACTATATTGTTTAGAGTATGTATGGCTGTTTTTACAAAAGTAAAAGCTAGACTTAAATTAAAACAATAGCTTTTTAAGAAAACAAAATTTATGTTAAATCAGGTCATTTTATTTACAATCAAAAATTATCTTCTAATAATAACTTATTAGGCGTTTGCCTAAATCCATGTAGTGAAGCGTAGAAAAACAAAAAAAATATGTTAAGTCAGTTCATTCCATTTACAATTAAATATCTGTCGTTTTATTCAATAATATCTTAGGCGTTTGCTTGAATCCAGGGAGTGAAGCGTGAGACACGTGCGTTGACACCAGGGAAGAAAGCTTGAGCACATCCTCTACCCCACGAGCAGACACCAACAACAACACCGTTGTGGTAGAGAGGACCACCAGAGTCTCCCTGGCATTGATCGCGACCACCAACATCGAGCCAACCGGAGCACAGCATGTTGTCAGTAATAGCGGCTTGTCCATAACGTTGGCGGCAGACAGCTTGGTTGACAGTCCAGATTTGGACGTGGCGAAGTTGTTCAGAGGGCCATCCGTTATCCTAAAACAATCAAAAAGTTGTAATACTATAGCACAAATCAAATACCAGAAGGGTCCAAAGGGTCTTACAAGGTATGGTCAACTAAGATTAGAAGTTGGAATCTTACATCAACGCGGCTTTATTCAGGTATCAGAGAAAATTATACAGAAAAGTCAAAGCCCATTTTTGAAAGTACCAATAATGTAGACTAGATATAATATATAAAATAAATATACTTAGATTGGTAGGTTGCATGGCTATCTTATTTATTTGTTTTGCTAGATAAGCTTCAATTGCTCAAATTACAAACCTAACAAAATATCTCATTCTACTGCTCAAATACAGTACAAAATGTTACTTACAGCTACACCCCATCCTGCAGCCCAGACGACTTGATTATCTGCAAGGTTGTAGTTAGCACCGGCAATGCTGGCTGGCTGGACAGCATTGTTTACATAAGCGATAGTGCTGCCAGAGCGTAAGATAGCAATGTCATTGTCGATGGTAGGACGGTTGTAACTTGGGTGGCTGATGATTTGGCTAACAGTGTACAGAGCGCCTCCGCTGTGAGCGTTCTGAGATCCTACACGGAAACGCCATCTTGCTGGGTTAAATTTTGCATCACTGTAAACAAATAATTTTATGTTTCAATATTTATGGAAGTATCCAACAATATTTAAGGTGAAAGCTATCTTTTAGTATGGACTTAAAATTGCTTTGTTCGTGATCTAATTGGGTTTGAACAAGTTCCTTTCCTATTTTAGTTTGCTTTATTTTTATTTGTATCTTAATCCCAAAGCTTAACAATATTTAACTGTATTGTACAAAAACGGTAATAGGTCTACTTCTAAAAAGTTAATGAAATACAAACTTTAAAAACTTAGTACATAGGATTATATTCGACGACCAACCACAGCTAATTTAAAAGTTTTGCAATAATTTTCTATAAGTCTAGTATTTTTTTATCTTGAATTTAGAAAACAATATTAATATAATGAATGTTATCTTAAAAACTTACTGGAAGCAGTGAGCAGCTGTCAGAATAGATCTTTGGTTCAAGATGGTACCACCACAATCTTGCACGTAATTGACTAAGTTTGCGCCATACAATAAAGCCGCGATTGTAGGATAGTTGCTGATGGGTGTTACTGAACCACCAATGATTCTGTGATCAAGTGCTGGAATTTCAGCTGAAAATGAAGAACATTTAAATTAACATTATATTAGGAGAATCTTAACTTTTCATTATGAGCGTTTTATTAATTACTTAGCTTATACTTAGCTTAACTTATAACATCTAAGCTTTCATTTGATTTCTTTTGATATAATTTAAGATAAACTGATAGTTTCTATACTAGGGAAAAGTAAAGTTACTTTTTAATGTTTAAAAAAAATATTGCCACAGAATAGTAATTTTTTCTTGTAAGTATTTAAAAAATAACTTGACTTACCAGAAACTGCTGCTACAAAGAGTACGAACACTGAGAATGCACGCATGTTTATTCCTTGTGACTGAATGTATTTGATTCACAATTAACACTTTATTTATATTATGAAAATCAACTATCTTATCAATATCCTTACGTATATTAAAAACCCAATCTTTTAATTATGTATCTTCTTTAATCGCAAGATATGAATTGCAAGTTATATCTTTAAGACTTACCTATCCTTAGATTTTAATGAATGAGTAAAGGTTTGCAAAAACAAGAATTTAATGTTAAGCTTAAAGCTCCAGCATGGAAAACTGTACCGAAAAGAATGAAGTTTTCAATAATATAAATTCACATTTTTAAACAACCCTACAACAATCATAATAACTCTTTTGCCTTATTTCGTTTGCTAGTTCTTACTTCTCCGACAGTATTATATTACACCGACTAAAATTATATTTAACCTACCAGCTTTTCAATTAATTAATATTAATGCAAGTAACAAATCGACTTTTACTTGGCAGCGAAATAAGCCTCATCTTAGAATAGTTAAACAAAGTCAACCTCAAAGTTGATCTTTGTAGTATTGGTAAAACCTTATTACACTCGAGGATGTGAGGAACTAATAATATGTCTATGAGTTCCTTGGCCATATCGAGAATGGTTGGAATAGCCTTTGTTTAACGAAAGCACGTTTCCTTTGACCTTGCAGAAGAGCTTTGAAAGGTCTATGTGTTGGATAATTTATTAATCTCAATATTCTAAAAAAAGCTTCAAATTCATTATTTTATCTATTTACTTCCCCAAGGTGAGTCAAAGCATAGATAACAATTAATGTTACACGTAAATCGATTTGGGTTTTTCTTAATCGTAATTAATCCTTTCTTATATCAGTTGTAACTTTATGTCTGAATGTCTATTTTTATTAAAATGGGAAATTTATAATTAGCGAATTATTTTATCAGATTTGGTCTTTGTTTTCGTATAGGTTGCAGTTTTCATTGAAGCTTTAGTATGTTCAGTACGATGTTTCAGTATTCAATTTATTCTTTTAGAACTATTGTTCGGATCCCACAGTGGGAATCTTGTAGGGAACATTTTAAGAGTCTACGTATTTTAACTGTGCCTGGGCCTTACATTCTAACTGTATTGAGTCAATTGTCAAAACACATAACTGATTATGAGACTGAAGATGAAAAACTGATCAGGGAAAGCACGCGAAGGAAACACTTAAATAATAATTTTACTCCAACATTAAATATAGCAAAACATTGTGCACTTTACCAGAGTGTTAGATTATTCAATTTATTGCCAATTGAATTAAAAAAAGACGTGTATAACACACTTTTGTTCAAAAAAAAGGTAAAAGCCTTCCTATTGGATAAATCTTTTTACTCGGTGGACGAATTCACTGGTGGCTAAATTTGCTTATACATATAACTTAAATACATTTAATTATTATTTTTATTAATTTAATTTTGTAATGTTACCATTATTTTATTGTTGACATATTAAATAATTTATTTTAATTAATTCCAAGCATGTTTAATGTTAATATTGATTTATTATTTCAAATGCATGTATTTTGTTTTTTTATTTTTAACTAATTAATTTTATTTGTAGTTTTTATATTTAATTTCCTGTGTAATAATTGTATGTTCAAACACAATTGTAAGACATTGTTACTGAAATAAAATAAATAAAAAAAATAAAAATTTTAAATTACGGAATAAAGAAAGTCTCTTTCGGCAACACCTAATTTCCACGATGAATGGTACCCACCTACTTAGCAAGTAAACCTACTGACCTGACCTAACATTTTACCTACTTACCCAAGTAAGTAGGTAAAATGTTAGGTCAACATGTTGACAGAGATGATCGACCTCTGAGTTTGTCTCTTCTCGTCGTCTTTTTAGTAGACCAGATAAATCAAATGAGGGATGACAATAGAAACCAGAAAGTTACCAACCTCGCAAACAGCGAAGAGAGCATAGCGTGGTTCGTATACATACTTTTTCGTTTTTTGTTTTGAATATACATCTTCAACATTTCTTTTTTTAATAGGTAATTTTATCCGTTTCCCTATTCCGTGTGTATGATATACGAATATTTTTGCAATGTGTCTCCTAATGGTACAGGCAACCTTTCAAACATATATCCTTTTTTATGAACATATTGCAGTACCCGAGTCAAAGTCAAAGTCAAATAGCTTTATTCACTTAGGTTACAAAGTAACACATGCAAATCGTTATACATGTAGTAGAATAGTATAGAGAAAATTGTCTGCCAAACTACTACCACTTTCGCAGACGACTATAGTAGAGCTCTGAGAAGAATGTGGCCAAGAAACTCAGGCCACTCTTTTCAAAATAATAATTTGACTTTGTTACAATTACCAACAGCAGCGTGAAGAATGATGAAAAGTAACATCATTACATTAGAAACAGTTTTACCGAACAATAATGAACGGGTTTATTACTGACTCATACATTACTTACCGGCATCTGATTTATTCATAATGTCGCTTATGTAATTAACATGTAATGTTTTTTTGGAGACTGTTTCATTAAACAGAATTATTAAAGTGACCTTCTAAGAGACATTGAGCATGCCCTTAATAACCTCTGAAACCAAACCTGACTAAGTAGGATATAGATAAATTTCGACGCTGGAAGTGTTGGTTTTATTAAGCTGTAGATTCAATTACAATAGTAAGGACTCGTCCGTCAAAATTCTCAGTAAAGACATAGGTATAAGCAAGAATATATGACAATATCTTTATTATTAGAGAAAGTCATACTATGATTAAAAGCTTTTTTAATACAATTTCCTGAAAGTATACCTACTTGTTATTATAATAATACTAGCTGATGCCTTCCCGCGTTGTATAGGTAGCTTAAATGTTATTCTACGCCCTAAACTACCTAAATTCCAAATTTCATCAAAATCCATTCAGTAGTTTTTGCGTGAAAGAGTAACATCCATCCATCCATCCTCACAAACACAAACTTTCGCATTTAAAATATTAGTACGATTTTACATTGGTGCTAAAAATAATTACTTTGAAAAAAGTGCTTAAAGCCTTTAATTTATCTAAGTAAGTTTAAGCACTGCTTTGTTTAAGACTAGACAACTTACTACATAATATTTCAGGTTAAGCTGTTTCATGACAGAGAAATCAATTGATTTCATGTCATCAATTGAGAATTCTATATATGACTTCTCCACTTTTTACAAACCGACCAACTAGACGGATCAACTATAACATGTTCCATTAGGATAAAAAAGTGTTGGTCCGTTTAATTCAACAAATCAACTAAATTGTTGATCCGTTAGGAATAGAAATAGTTGATTAGTTTTAGTTGATCAGTTTATTAGTTGGTCGGATCGGAAAAAGTGGACTTCTCATTGCATATAAGCCAGATAAATGAGCTAAGTAATAATTAGTAATTAGTTCGTATGTAATTCAATTCAAACAGTGATATATCTATATTCATATCAGTTATTAATATGTTATAATCCGATTTAGATAACAAACATAATTGGGGTTTTTTAAATGCCATTAGGTGTTAATGTGTGGTCTACGTTAAAAACGAGCTGCTAAATCATAATGTCATGCAATGGACCTTTACTCCTCATCATAACAGCCAATTAATGTCCCACTGCAGGGACGGGCCTCCTCCCATGACGGAGGGACACTTGGCTTACTAATACCACGCTGGCCAGACGGATTGGTATAGGATTTAATTTCAAGTTTTCCTTCTTTTTACTTCGTAAAGATAATATTCACGGATAGTTCCTTAGTCAGTTTTTACTACACCCATGGGATGAGATGGGGTGCTGACATAATGTATTCTTACTCCTTTACCACACGGATTGCAAGCGATTTCATATAAGAAATTACTTAATATCTCGAATAGTTTAATTTTTTTTTTATGAATACAAATAAAATTAACAACTAAGAGATGACCTAAATCTATCAGCATTCTTTAAATAAGAATCTTAGAACAACAACAGCATTAACATCAGGCTCATTTAAACATAAAGCATCGTTTATGTAGTAGAAAGGATTCGCGAGTCCTGACCGAACCATAATCCAACCAAATGTAGGGCGAAAAAGGGCCACACGCAAACTCGTGATAAGTACAACTGTCTACTGGTAATAGCGACCCAAATGGGCGCTTATTTCAACAACCTATTTCGCTTTCGTTTATGGTAATAACATGTCAATGAAAAGAATACTTTCCCTATTTGGTTAATGGTGAAATATGGCAACAGACTAAACGTGATTCATTCAAAAACCCCTACTCAGCATTGAACACGCGATGTCGATGTTAACAATGTGATGTATTGTCATATATTGTCCACCAGTTATTTACCAGAACTTTTTACACTTTAAGTTTTCCTGTGGAGCGTACAAGTTGGACCAAAGACCAGGTTAGGACGGCCGGACATCGATAATGATAGACACAAGGTATAAATTGCAGAAGTGGACGTCTAGTGGCTGATATCATAAAGTTCTCCTGTATGAATAAACAGGCTTTCGAAATGCGATGAGAACAAAAATTATTACCAAAAAGATATACCTACCAAAGCGACTAGTTTACAAAACAGTTATCCTATCGGATTTACTGGATGTCAGTCTGTTAGAAGTGTGTGACCTAATTTCGGAACCTGTGAAAACATTTTCGGTACTAATTTAGCTATGCTGCAACTTACACTGTTGGTTTTTTGACACGTCAAAGAGAATTAGCACGCTGAAACCACGTCATTGGATTAAAACTTTCAGGCTGACCCGGCATTTAACCAAATAAATTTCGTGGAAAGCTAAAGCGCATTGCACTCGTTATATTTTATTTGACGCAAATGTATAATTATAATATAACATTTAATTCGACAGATAAATAGTCAATCTTCTATGTGTCCTTTAAATTGATGTTTGTAAAAATCCCTGTGACACAAGGCATGATTCCTCGTGCTGGAGCTTTTAAAATAATAAAAAGAAAAAAATATATAACCCTTTGTAATATTTTAGTCATTTTTCACCTGTCTTCAAAAGTATTTTAACCTAAAGGTATAAATACTTTAACATAAACATAGACACTAAACCACCCTAGAGTTCAAAGTCCTGTGGCTCAAATGTACTGAAAACACGCGAAGTGCTCTGTTTGCAATAGTTATCGCGTCATTCGCTATTCACCTCTATCGATCCGCTGTGAAATTGAGTGCAGATCGAGAGCGTTTGACGCAGCTTTGTAATTATTTGCATGAATTAACACTATCATAATTAGCTCATGTTCGGTCTACATCAGGTCACAAGCTCTTTTTAGTAATTAAATTTGTGTGAGTGAAGGAGATTTTGGACACAAAATATCAGTTTCCTCACTACTCTCACACAGCGTTAATGAAGTTTCGTTATCTACTTGCAAGTTTTTACATACATACATAAACTTACGCCGTTTCCCGACAAGGGATAGGAAGACACTACTAAGAAGCTTTTGTTATATGTACAAGCTTTTTAATTGGATAATTATATAGTGTATATTGTTTACTTTAAATAAACTTTTCGATAACTGACAGTTACAACTGCCACAAAGAGATGTTTGAGACTGTTTATGATGAATAATCATGACACTAGATGGCGCGGAACCTAAAAAACGAGTTGCGTCTCGATATGGTTTTGTTAGAGCACGATGTATAGTATTTTGAAGTTTTAATAAATAAGTGGGTTTTAGTTGAGGGCCATCCGCCCCACCACAGCCCACGTAAAGTAGTAATTGTCCCAGGAGACAAACTACTCGTCCTCAACAAAAGAAAAATTAGTGGGCTTCAGCAGACCTGAGATCTTGTCATCGAACCTGCAGTTCAGTACGCAGTATTGTTGTTTTATTTTACCTAGTTCACCAACATACATACTAATATGCACATTATGTGAATACGTATCTCGGTATTTAACATTGGTTCTTCAACATTCATTCTTCCTTCCAAATAAAGGATGAAAGCTAGTAGAATGCATTTTGGTTCAAACAAAAATACTTTAAATAAAACTTTTATGATGCTTATCAACTGAAGTAAGCGTAAATTCTAAAGATCTCTTTCAACTATTAATTGGAAAGTCAATTTCGTTGAGTGGAAATTGCAACGCCCGACGCGATGGCGCGACTTGGATGCCAATCAATGCTTTGGGAGAGAAAAAACGTGTCAATGACATCAACCGATTTGATCTCGTTACTCTTTTTGAATGTTTTCTTTTGTTAAGGACTAGAGATACCGCTAATACTATTTTATAATACTTACTTACACCCAATGTAATGCGGGGACAAACGTCCTATAGTTACAAACTTGGTCTTTGAATTCGACTTTGAAAAGAGCATTTGTATATTATAGGACTTGCGTCAATCTTGGTTTTCAGGTAATTGTAAAAAAAAATATTTAATGAAAAGCATTCCTTGAATGTAATTATAATATTTACAACATCTTAAGGCCTACGCAGACCGGGACGGCATGGCAAGGGATTTTGCCGTGAGTCAGCGCATACTGGCCGCTTAGATGCCGCGGCATGCCACGGCGTGCCGCGGCACGACTGCTGCCTGTTACACTTTTAGTCCCGCCACCGCACCCCGCAGTATATCACTACGAGCGCCGGAGTCCGTGGCATGCCGTTGCCTACCGCAGTATGCCACGGCATCCCGCCACGAGAGCCCGTGGCGCGTCTTTTAATGCCGTGCGATAAAATCCCTTTCAATGCCACGGCATCATTTTAAAGCATAGCAATTTATGTTGTATTTCTGTAATATTACGGTTGAATGTCCAGTAAAAATTAAAATCCCTTGCCATGCCGTCCCGGTCTGCGTAGGCCTTAACAATATAAATTAACTATGTAAAAAATAAAACGACTTTATCCACTTTTTGTCATTAATTATTATCTTACATACTTATTTTAACTAAACGAGTTCCATTTGTTGTTTAAAGTAGTAAATAATCACGTCTCAGAAACCACAAGTAAGTATAATATCCTTTACCTTTCTTCATAAAAATGGTTATAGTACCTACCTACGTAATGACGTCATCTTCATGGCACCATTTTATTTCAGGTTTCAGAAATTTACAAATATGTACCTGGAACAAAAATAAGCTTAGCGTTAAAACAATTTCTTTTTTTACAAATTAATTTCACAGAAACCTGTAACATGACAGTTATAATGTATGATGATCATATTATAAGCCAAAGTTGAAAGCCAGCGACACAGGTCTAGTTCTTTACTATAGAAGAAGTGACGACCTCTGTGGCGTAGTGGTTATATAACATGACTGGTACGCAGAGGTCTTGGGTTCAATTCCCGCTCATTGGAAATCTTTGTGTGCATGAACATGATTGTTTGCATTGGTCTGGGTGTTTTCTATGTATAATATATTTGTATTTACAAAAAAAGTATTTAAGTATGTTTATCTGTTGTCTAGTACCCATAGTACAAGCTCAGCTTAGTTTGAGACTAGATGGCGTTGTGTGAATGTGTGAGGAATATTTATATTTATAATATTTTTTAATGTGCAATGCCTAATGATAGGTTTATATAAATACCTTTTCTTCTAAGAAAAGTTTCCTATAACTTCTTAACCGTTTTAAACAGTAAACTAAGTTTGAACAATAAATTTTAGAACAACAATAAACACTTAACAGGGTTTCTTGGCATCAAGTGCGGTGATTCTCTATCTGTTAGATAAACAAGATAGTTATGTACCAAAATATCGCCATAATTTAGTTTAACGTTCAGCCAAGTTTTCTTTATCGATTATGATGTAGCACTGGTTAAGCTACTTTTCGTGTGGTGACGGAGTAAGAATACAATATGTCACCACCTCATCTCATCCCATGGGTGTCGTAATAACTGACTAAGGGACTGTTGAATATTATCTTAACGAAATAAAAAGAAGGAAAATTTGAAATTAAACCCTATACCAATCCGTTTTGCCAGGTTAGTATTCAGTTACATTAAATTAATTTTAAACTAAACCTGCATACATTCTATTTAAAATAATATCTTTAGAATATAGTTAATCGGCTTTTAATATCAATCTTATGTTCATGTTTGAGTCTTTACGATTTAAAACTGAAAGTGGAGTGATAAGAAAACATTTTATATTTTCAGACGCGTTCAACCCAGTTTATCCAAACTGATTTTTGTAGGCGAGAGTACACAAAAGTGGGTTACTTTACAACAATACTTAGAATGAACTTGATTAATTGGAAGATAAAAACAATTACTTAGGTTCCGAAATGACGATTATCAGCAAAAATGAGGAAGTTAGACTAGATTACAAATGGACAACACCTTTACAGAATAAAAAAGTAAATTTTGTACCTCACCAATGCGAATGATCGTGTTACGATATTATTTATTTAATACATTATGGATGACTTACAGCTAATACAAACAATATAAAAATTAGTATGAGGGACTGGCAGACAATTACAAGTCATCACTTAGAACTAGGTTAGAAAAAAAAGAGCATTAATAACAGAGCACTGCCACGAAGACAGAAAGAGAAACAAAACGAAAATTAAAACAAAAAAACAGGACACAGTCACATTAAATCAATTAAATTGTGTTCACTATTATTATGATATAAATCAAAACAAACCTTTTTCAATCAATAAAGGTTACGTTGTTGATTCTTACAAGCTTACTTGAGCCACAATTAGGACGAAGTCATCAGTTATAAACCAATAAACAATACAGTATGACAACCTCTGTAGTGTAGTATTTTAAGTGGTTGTCTATGAACATGGGTCTAAAGGTTGTGTTTTCTATGTTATAATATAGTTAAGAAAAAAAAAGGAATATAAGTTTTCACTGCTTTATTAATATAGCCAAAGACAAGGTCTTTTTCAGCTCTTTTCACTAATCCTTAAAAGGACCTAAATATTAGGTTTACAAACTGTGAGAGGATAATAGTTCAAATAATAAAAATTAAATTTAGTGTGTCACTACTTTCAAAACAATCACCCCGGAAGAAATTAATTTTTGACGTCTATATTTAGTCATTTTTAGATAATATTATCATGTGTATAACCATTATCTATCTTTTGAAAGACCGCGGAAGCATCATATTAATATTATAATCGTTTTATAGCGATAAGATAAAGCATTAGTACTTATTATGTGTTAAGGTAAGACAAATTTATTAGAATAAACTATTAACAGCGAAATGTTTACCGATGGTTCCAATAAGCAGGCGATACTAAATAAACTAGTCGACCTTTCTTACTACTGTAGCTTATGGCAATGCCGCAACGAGCAAAGATAGGATCAACTTTAGGACAATATAAAGAGGTGTTATTACAAAGATACAGGGATATAACAAGAGCCATTATCACGGATAAACACAAACAAACTCACAAATATATTTATTGACGCTAGTTTAGCTTTAAGCACATACAATTCGATGTTCACTTGTTTCATTTATTAAGCTAAATTCATTCACCTGTACTAAAAATAAAATAAATACCGACGTAATTCAAAGCCTAAACAACATCTGGGTGTTACAAGATAGCAAAAAATACTCGTAAAGTACGTTCCTAGGCTTGGATATTTACGGTGTAAGGAAAATTACATCATTTTCTTGAGTGTCCATCATCAAGCTTGAGTAATAGCTTCCTTACTATTAAAGCTTCATGTATGAATCAAATACTTTTACAACTTCGTGGGGTTTGGACCAAACAAGATATCCTCGCTCACCCATTAGGGGTAAGCAGGACTGTGAGAAGACCGTCATTACTCCAGCCAACGCGGCGCAGTGCTAGCCCAAAACCGAGTTGACGGCAAACAGTAAATCGCAAATGTGAAATTCTATAGAGCAAAATTAAACCTAGAGCATAGAGTTGAAGCCAAAAATATTTAAAAGGTAGAGCAATGTATTTTCCACAATATTTATCAACGTAATACTTACCAAAGATACTTTTCCCTTCCTCTTATCAGATTTTAGTAAATTTTTGAAAGATTCGCCTTCCGGAATTTAATAAAATCAGATGGAATGATGTCAATAGACTCAACTTTCAAAGAATGTGGTTACGGAAAGGAATTTTCCTTATCGATATAATTTGACAAATTTATATTTGAGTTGAATGAGGAAAAAAAATAAATTTTGTTTTGTACCTAAAGGTAATAAATGCGGGATCCGTTCATCGTGTTGTTGTGAGTATGTTTTATTAATAAACGTGATAAATATTCGTACTAAAATCACTCATTTCATTGTTACAGTATTTTAGATACTCAGGCAATTACTTCATCATATCAGTCTATACACGCCCACTGCTGGACATACTCGTAGGCCTCCTCCAAAAGTTTCCACCCTGCGCGGTCCTGTGCCTCTCTCATCCATCGGCTTCCCGCCGTCCTAATCAGGTCGTCGGTCCATCGTGTGAGGGGTCTCCCCACCCTGCGCTTTCCGGTGCGCGGTCGCCATTCTAGAACTTTTCGGCCCCAACGGCCATCAGTTCTCCGCGCTATGTGCCCTGCCCAGGCAATTTCTTAAGTTTGTCTTTCTAACATTATGTATTTATACCAAGCTGATGCCCGTGGTTTCGTCCGCGTTGTATAGGAAGCTTAAATGTTATTTTACTCTTTAAACTATTGTTCCAAATCTCATTAAAATTCATTCAGTAGTTTTTGCGTGAAAGAGTAACAAACACCCATCCATACATCCTCACAAACTTTCGCATTTTGGCAGGAAGTAGGATAGTAATAAAACTACTTTAAATATTAAATAAATGGGATATTAACGCGCATTTTATTTACCTTTATTTTACTTGACGTTTCGGCACAGGTTGCTCGTCGGCGGAAGCTGACTGAGTCAGCTTGCTACCACGGCCATTGCGAGTTAATGTCCCGTTTATATACTATTTATAATAAGGGCGCTTGTACACGCTAAGAAAATTTAGACGACGTAGATGTTAAGAATTTTGTCTGTTCCACACACGAAAACTTTTCGTGTCTTCCGCAGACAAGACCAATCGAAACGTGTACACGATAGGATTTTTTTCGTACAGTCGTACGGGCGTACGGCGCGCAAGTAATAACAAGTGTGATAATCAGTGTGAGTTTCCTTTAGTAAAAATGTTAACTAGAAAGCAAAAAAGTATGATACCCTACTACACCGCTCCCCGCCCCTCCGCAACAACGTTCGCCGTGTCTTGCCTTGCGCAGACAAGAATATTTTCTTATTCATCGCCGGCGCTGTGTACACAGGTCGTGGTTAGAAACGACACGAATTCTTGCGTAGGCCCGGCGATTTTTCTTAGCGTGTACAAGCGCCGTAATGAAACGCGATAGTTTAAAAGTTATAATAAAACTACTGCTATGCAATTGAGTTGTACATTTTAAAACACTGCTTGCAGATTATGACTTAATTACATTATGCGTATGTTTATTTAGATGATTTTAATTTATTTATCTCCAACTTAGCAACGACGGTAACTAAGATAACGAACATCAATTTTACAACATACAGCAGCATTTGTGGTGGATGATGTATGTGAGAAAAATTTAATCATTTAAATAATACGTAGTGTTTAATCACAGATATCTGAAAAAAGGAGATGTGCCCTGAATGTCATTTTGTATGGAAACCTAATGTCGCCAGTTTTATTAACACACACAGCAATAGAATATACGAATAGACTACTGTTCTCAGTTACATCTAGATTATCAATGAACGCAATACTCTGTCTCGTTTTTCCTTGAAATATCTCCCTTACACGGTGTCACAGCGAACCAATCAGCGCTACTATATATATACAACTAAAACAAACTTCAAAAAATTTAGATAGAAGAACTACTACAATTTAAAACTACTACATTAAAAAAAATTACATTTATGCTAGGCGTTGACCTTATCGATAAAAAATTAATAAAATTTATCGATAGACAAGACTTATATATTATTAAAAATTAAATACTTATCATATACTTAAATAATAATTACTTTTATATAAATATGTATTATATAATAATATATAATTGTATATACAATACTTTTGTAAAATAATATTCACGACAGTTTGTGTAAGATCGTACATGTCGTGAAACAAATTAATCCGTGAACTGATGTCGTAATATCGCAGGTTGAAGGAACTCAGGCGTCATACTTCTTTTGCGTCCTTATTGTCGCAGCAGCTTGTAACATTTTGACTGTTGTCATACAAAAGTAACGCACCTGTGAGGGAGAGCTAGCGATAATTTAGCCACAGTCGGTTAAACCTAGCCGACTTTAAAACACGACTTTTTCCGCACGTGCTTGTCATGCATGATCTACTTTTCATCGCCAATTATCAATCTCTTCAAAAAGCGCTTTGTTTAATTACATCATGGTTCATTAAATTTCTTTGAGTGAGCTTGTGTGGCCCATATTTTGAGCTTTGGGCCAAAACTGTTTTGTAGTCAATTACAACTTATAGATGTCAATTTTTGGATAGTTGTATAATATAAGACTAAGTATACAGATTATTTTTTGAAGCAGGTAACAGCGTGTACAGTTCATTTATTCAAGCATGTGCATGCGCATGCCAAAATGCGCCTAGATAAAATTAAAACAATAGCATTTTTTCATTTCATTTTAAAAAGACAACTCCCGCACTAGGGATCATGCCCTGTGTCGCGGGGACTTTTACAAACATCAATTAACGGACACATATAACACCCAGACTCAGGACAATAATTTGTGGATCTCACAAATTATTGTCCTGCGTGGGGATCGAACCCACAACCTCATGCGCGGCAGCCGCTGGCTTTACCGGCGCGCCACCGAGGTCGTCATGAGCATGAATATAGGAATTGATAGATGAGCATTTAGACTGATTTAAAGCAAATCTGATAAAACCAGTTAAAAGCACGTGTGTGCTAATAAATGGATGAGCGTTTAAAAAAAACTTTTAAAACCACTGTAATCAACATTTTAAACCTTTATGTTCTGGAGTACTTACTCCACCTTTGATTTAGGATATTATTTCAACATTGTAATACTTATATTGAAATTACATAATTTAAACAGCGTAACACAACATATAAAAAAAAACAATCTCATTTAACTTAATAAAACTTTTACAATTTAAAATTCCTACAATACACGACTTTTTATCGAAAACGATAGATAGTCGTAGTCATGAACGGATCGTCACTATCGTTTGGTTGTTAGAGCGATCACGGTTAGCAACCACTTGTCATACGTAATATCGTTGAGCGAATAGTTCATTGCTTCATATATCATTGAATGACTAGTTTAGACAGCATTAGAGAAGCAATGTATATGTTACAAAAATATTATAGTACTTAATTGTCCGAACATGAAAATAACATAGTGAGGACATTGAAGATTATTTTTTCATGATTTTAGAGGTAAATACAATAAAATACATGTACTAGCATACGGTAAGTGATTCCATTATTAATAAAGATTTTTTTATTGCTCTTAATTTTACAGGCAACCACTGAACAACTCGGCATTTTATATGTTATCTCGGTCGTTGTCAAAACACAGCTAAACCTAGGTGACAGCCATTTTTAGCTATATAATCGGTCCAATCATATTGCGTTGACAAGAAAACCCCGTCATACCACTTCTCCTTTTATTTAGATTTCTGTGTGTTTAATACATTAACTTACTCCAGACACAACATTACATTCAAATAATAGTAATATTTACACTAGTATAACAACATTAATACGCAAACAAACACAATAGTATTAGTTTCAATAAGATTTTATGGAATTAAAATGTACTACACGCCATTAATAAACGTAAATGTAATTACATTTTCATTGACGTTATATATATTTTCGTTGTTTTATATCAAAGTGCTATAACATAGCGCTCAGAATTGCCTGGTTATAATAGCGGTGGCCAGGCCACATAGCTCGGACAACCGACAGCCTTAGGGCGGAAAAGTTCTGGAATGGCAACCGCGTACCGGAAAACGCAGGGTGTGGAGACTCATCACACGATGGATTGACGACCTGTTTAGGACAACGGGAAGCCGATGGATGAGGGAGGCACAGGACCGCACAAGGTGGCAATATTTGGAGGAGGCCTATGTCCAGCAGTGGACATCTATTATGATGATGATGACGTTACATTTTGAAGTAATTTATTACATTACATAATATACCTACCTAGTTATTTAAAAAATAATAATATTATATCAATGACTAGATTTGCTTACCCAAAAAAACATCTGTTAGAACATAAAAATAATTTAACAATACCTATTACGCAAAATGCAGGCACTCTAATCGTAATATCTACGTAATAATAAAAATATGTCACTCTATAAAACCTTCTTCTTTTTTCCCTTCTTTTCCTTTTGGTTTTTGTCTTTTCTTTTTTATTATTTATATTCTCCTTCTTTTAATTAAGGTTGAACGAGTAAGTGCAATGGTCCTGCTGTTGTGGCGGGTAAATCACACGACTGACTGTTTAGAAGATACGATCTCCTAAACAGTCAGTCGTGTGCTTTAAATTATTATTTTTCTTAAACCTGATGATGTATGTTTCTAGACTAAAAAGAAATTTAGGATTTTAATTCAATTGAACGAGGTAAATACAAATCGAACCTTGCCAATTTTTAGGTCGCTCTTTTATAAAATCATGGTATTCTTAAAATTAATTCTTATAGTTTTTTTTAAACAACAATAATTTTTATATGTCACCATGCCTCTTTTATTGCTAGTAATAGTATTAAGTATATACTATCAACGTCTTATTATTTCATTCAAAACGACAGTAATACAAATAAATATAAGCGCAGTGTGTGCACAAATGGCACGGTTGATAGGTCTAGGATAAATAAGAAAACATAGCCTTGGCTGCCACGATTAAGTAAACAATATATATTAATTTACTATTAAATAATAATTTAATTAGTTTTAATAATATTTAAAGGCAAATAGTGTACATTTTTCTCGATTAATCTCACTTTAAAAGTGCTTATCATGACAAAATTTTCAAGATGGCTACACGAATCAGATTAGTTAGTAAGTACATAATATTCTTTAAAATTAATGTTGTGAATTTTATTCGATTTGAGACTCTGCAAGAGCTCTAATTTGCTGAGTTAATCCTTGCCTTCTGATTGTTCTACATCAAAAGTCGGCTTTTACTTTGATTTTTTTTGTATAATGGGAGGCAAACGAGCCACCAGTTTACCTGATGGTAAGTGATAATGATGTATTTTTTTGCAATCTTAATACGTACAACCTACTTACGCTTGTACTCAAAATTGATTAAGGAAATTGAAATTAAACCTTTATAAATATACCTACAAATGTTCTAATCTTTTTTAAAGGTGTTACGAGACTTTATACATAATGTCGACTTCGAAATAGTTACTTAGTGCATTAACAGTAAAACAAATAAATATAAGACAAATAGTATGTTATAATAAGTTATCTTGTAAGCCTTACAAATCTTATATGAGTATTTGCAGACGAAGATAAAATAGATGTAAATGAATAACGAAATGATGATAGAATTGATGTTATTCATGACATACACCTTGAAGAGTGTTATCATACTGTTAATATGAGTGCTAAAGAGTATGATATGATGAATAAAAAGTTTAAACTAGTGGCTCCTGATGGAGGCTGGGGATATATGATTGTACTTGGTGTTACTCTCAATCTTGTAAGTACCACTTTTACTAGATTTACATGTGGTAGCATAAAATTTGTTCGGCCAGCTGATTAACGTTTGTTTTTATTTTTGCTATGCTGTACTGTGCTAAAAAACGAAAAAAGGAGGATATTAGAGGTGCAATAAAAACTGTTCGTTTGTAGCTATGTTCAGTTTTTTTGTAAAGAAATATATATTATTTTTCCCCACCAAAAGTAGATAGAACAAAACACTTAGTTTTAACATATTAATACGTGACCTTATCTTTAAAAATCCAGAAAGTATGTATCCTTGAACCATAGAGATGCACTTAATTAGAAGCGTATTAAATTAAAGTCCTACTTAAAATTTAAACAAGACTTACCACATTGAAATTTTTCTATAAAAATGTCTACATGATTTGTAAGCATTATCATAAAAAACATTAGGTGATACTCCCGTTTTTTGTGCATTTAATCATTTAATCTCAGTGCCAACTGACAAAAACAAAAACAAGATTTAGTACCTACAGCAAGGTATTCCAATACGCTGATTGAATTACTAACCGTTTGGACCAAAACGCTTACAGACGGCCAGAAACGTACCCAGAAAAATTGTAGGCTCCTAATTTGTTCATTTTGTTGCGTGCCACAAGGTTATATAATTACATTCTAGATTAAATGCTTAATGAATAAATACAAGTGAGACATTCCTAAATGTTACGTGCTCAAAATGTGGAATACATTTTAGGGATTTGTTTTATATGGTGTAATACGCTTTCATTAATAGAAAATGCGTGTGGTCTTTTAATTGCCGTAATGAAGTAATTTTTTAATACAAGCGATTTGCGTGTGTATTGTAAAAACTAATTCGTGTTTTTGACACGGCATGATTTACTCAACGCTTACGTTTTTTTTAGTTTGTAGTTTCCAGAGTTTCTACTTCTATATTTGAGGTATTATTTATAGATAAAATAAAATTAGATAGTTTTAGTTTAATCTTCATGTCAATTCTCGTACCTTAACCCTTTCACAGTGCCGCCAGCAGACACAATAGAAAAACAATGCACGTTGACATGATAGTTAAAAGTAAAACCACACAACAACTTTGTCGTTTGTATGATGACTACCCATTTGTATTAATTTTGATTTTAGGGTGTACTAAGTATGTTTCAAGGAAGTTTTGGTATGCTGTACAAAGACTTTATAGAGGAGATTGGAATGAGTTCAACACACGTCACTGTGATGATAGGAATATGTGCTATGTCCTCAGCTATATCAGGTAAATGTTATTTTATTATACATTAATTATTTAGGTATTTGTTTTGACATACCGATCTGATGATTATCTTGATCGTAACAGAGGAGTATTGGAAGACAGCTTAACTTATTGAATTTACTCCCTGAAGTGTCAGTGGGAATTTTGGCGCAACAATGGGCGCCTTCCTGTACACAAATGTAACAAGTTGATAGAAACATCTATTTGAAGGACACAAAATAAATCTAGTTTCAAAACGATTTTGTGGATAGCACAAAGAAGTCCTGCGTGGGGTTTGGATCTGCGACTTTGTGTATACCAGCCCCATACCGTGCTGCAATTGACATACCACCAAGGCAGTCACTAGTTAGATAACAAAATATGATAGAATATGTAGAACAAAATTATTGATTAAAAACATTCTATTCAACACAAAATTGGTTTAGTTTGGTTATCGAAGCGGACAACTTTTGTTTCTGTAACGGAAGCTTTCCAGGAACCAAATAATGCAATTTATCGCTGCCACAATTACGATTTATGTTGTAAATTTGACTCGGAACGAGAAGGTATCCGTTGAAGTTAGAAATAAGTTACGTCAGCTAGTCATATAGTAGAATTGTCATATTGTGTTGTCTAGTTAAATCTTTTGTTATAGCTATTTTTAATGATATCGATAATCATACTTGACCAGGCCATCTATATATATAAAACTCAAAGGTGACTGACATAGTGATCTATCAACGCACAGCCCAAGCCACTGGTGGGATCTGGCACAAATTTGGCATGCAGGCAGATGTTATGACGTAGGCATCCGCTAAGAAAGGATTATGATGAATTCTACCCCCAAGGGGATAAAATAGGGGATGAAAGTTTGTATGAAACTTTGTCAATTTCAAACCGATAGGCTTTGTATGCATATAGCTAATATGACGTTGGCACGCCCCTAGGAAACAATTTGATAAATTCTAACCCCAATGGGAAAAAATAGGTGATGAAAGTTTGTATGAAACTTTGTCAGTTTCAATCCGATCGAGCTGAGACTTTGCATGCATATAGCTATTATAACGTTGACACCTCCTTAGGAAGGACTTTGATAAATTCTACCCCCAAGGGGATAAAATAGTGGATGAAACTTAGCACGAAACTTTGTCAGTTTCAATCCGATCGGGCTGAGACTTTGCATGCATATGGATATTATGACGTTGGCACCCCCTTAGGAAGGACTTTGATAAATTCTACCCCCAAGGGGATAAAATAGGGGATTACAGTTAGTATGAAACTTTGTCAGTTTCAATACGATCGGGCTGAGACTTTGCATGCATATAGATATTATGACGTTGGCACCCCCTTAGGAAGGACTTTGATAAATTCTACCCCAAGGGGATAAAATAGGTGATGAAAGATTGCATGAAACTTTGTCACTCCCAATACGATCGGGCTGAGACTTTGCATGCATATAGTTACTATGACGTTGGTACCCCCTTAGAAAGGACTTTGATAAATTCTACCCCCAAGGGGATAAAATAGTGGATGAAACTTAGCACGAAACTTTGTCAGTTTCAATCCGATCGGGCTGAGACTTTGCATGCATATAGTTACTATGACGTTGGTACTCCTTTAGGAAGGACTTTGATAAATTCTACCCCCAAGGGGATAAAATAGGGGATTACAGTTAGTATGAAACTTTGTATCTTTCAATACGATCGGGCTGAGACTTCGCATGCATATAGATATTATGACGTTGGCGCCCCCTTAGGAAGGACTTTGATAAATTCTAGCCCCTAGGGGATTAAATAGGTGATGAAAGTTTGTATGAAACTTTGTCAGTTTCAATACGATCGGCCTGAGACTTTGCATGCATATAGTTACTATGACGTTGGTACCCCCTTAGAAAGAACTTTGGTAAATTCTACCCCCAAGGGGATAAAATAGGGTATTACAGTTAGTATGAAACTTATCTTCTCTCATGGACTGCATGTTTTATGTTGCTTGCTCACGAGTAATTTCTCTCAATAGCTTAATAGTTTTAGCGCCTAATGACAGATTAATTATTAAGAATATGTGTACAAAGAAGTTTTGTAGGCCCCTTATTTTTACACACGCTAAACAAAAAACAAGCCTAATTAATCATAATACTTCTGAACGCGAGCGAAGCCGCGGGCAACAGCTAGTATTATATAATATAATAACCTGTTGTTTTACTAGGTATTTATAATTAACAAAATTTGTTTCTATGGCTTAGTGGTTGCTATATGCAGGTTTAAATCTTACGTTGGACAATCGTTGATATGTCTGATCTACAAAAATGTTTGTGCGTTAACATGCTTACTATATTATTATTATAAACGCACGAATTGTCTTTTTAAAAACGAAATAAATTTTTAAACTACATGTAGGTATATTTGGAATATACACAAAAGATGTATATTTGTGTAGGCTTACTTGGCTCTTTTTTCTACTATTTCTCTTTTAATTTATTTGGTTTATTTTTATATACAGGTTTCGTAACGTATCGTTTGCTTCTGATATTAAGTCTCCGCAAGCTGATGTTCTTATCCGCACTTTTATACGATATTGGAGTGTTTGCATGTGTTTTCGTCCATGATATGTTCTCTTTTTACTTATGCGCGGGAGTCTTACAGGTCAGTAACATAATAATAATAATTTAAGATTATTTTATTCTAATGAAGGCATGAAACTGTCCTTTTTTATGTAATACTTTTTTGAATTTGCAAGTAACGGACGAAATTTGGTTTCTTAATACCAAGCTGGGCAGTCGGGTTACTAACGATATTTCGTCAAGTTTAATTTTAATATTAATTTTCTCATAGATCTCATAAAATAAGATGGGATGGGAAAGTGAGACTGTGAGACCATTTATTTTTACTTGGTTATTATAAATATATTTAATATTTGTTTTCAGGGCATCGGTATTGGTATAATGTTTAATTTAAGTTTTACTGTATTAAATGAATATTTCGTACGTAGAAGACTGATGGCGATAAGTATTACTCAAACAATCATAGGTAAGTTTGAATCTTCAATAATAACCTATATTTAACTAACATTCTTGTATTTTGTGGATTATTCTGAGTAAGGTAAAGCGACTATTTAAATCTGTAGGTTTAATACAACATTGCCATCTTGCCAAAAAAAAAGAAAAAAAAACATTACTCCGTTGACTTCTACCACTATTTTTAAGGCAGTAAAAGCCTTAAGTATACTCATTTAAACGCATTCAAATAAAACAAAGTCACTGTTGCTATCTGTTTGTCACTATAATTATATTATTATGTTTAAATCTTTGAAACTACGCAGCGGATTTTTAAACGGTTTTGTTAATAAGTTGAGTGATTGTATATGTGTGATATTGTATAATACCTACATAACATTGTTGGGTGTAAATGTTATAGGCAATGTGTATAATCCGGCATTGTATAGAATACCTAGTCATTCTATACAATGCCTGAAGCGCATCAGGCAATGTGTATACGTGGACAACCACGTTGTTATTGTTATTGTTGTTATTGTTTAGAATAGCTTAGAATTTTGTTGTAAACAATTTAAATCTGGCATCATTGGTGGTCACAGTTCTAACCTAACCTAACCTACAGAAGTTGTAATCTTGATGTTTTTTTATCCTACGACGAAAAATAAAAGTTTTTGGTAGCAACTAAATATAATCTAACTAAATCTTAGGGAAGAAAAGCAGATGACATACATTACCTATACTTCAACCGGTATTCTATACAATGCCTAGGTATTCAATACATTTCCTAGGCAATGTGTAAAATAGTTTCAACATTGAATTTCATTTCATACATTGCCTGAACGACCCCGGTATTCTATACATTGCCTAGGTATTGTATAGAATACCTCCATTATACACATTGCCTATAACATACACATTGCACCAGTGTAAAGCCGAGTTGCTAATGTATCATAAAATAAAAACATCTAAGAAACGATTAACCTAACAATTATGTAAAAACTCCCAAAACATGATCCTTATTATGGAACCAACTTTCTAGGTGGCGGCGCTAGTAAAGGAAATAATAACGATTATCGCTTCTTGAGCTGATTGCTTGAGACCATCTTATTCTTACGAAGTCGTGGATAAATTTGGTTAGCTAGCCAAAAGCTATAATAACCAGATTGATAAAACTTTTGAGGCACTTAGTATTAGAAGATACGTTTTCGACTTATGCATCCCGGTCTTAATTACTTATTTCGTTTTTCTGCTTAGGTCATTGCATCTTGGTTTATAAGTAATATAGCATTATACAAGCATAAATAACTGTATGAAGCCAAATGATTTTGTTTATTTCTTTACGTTTTAGTCGACAGTTCAGTGAATCATATAAGATAATATAGGTATAATAATCGAAACATTAGGTTTAAGTAACAAGGTATTTGTAGGAAGTAGTTACTTAGTAAATTGTAGATAATACAAAGATAATGGAAAATAAGCAATATAATAAATAAAATATAATTGCTCTCTCTTATTGTTTATTATTTAACGACAAATAAAAATGTCTTGACAATGATTTAATGAAATTAACAAGTACCTACAGATAATGCTTGAAATAAATAAACATAAATAATTATTATTTATGTACTAATTATCTATAATTGCTTCAAAGTAATTTAATTATACAGTTGTGTTTAAAAGGGTACCCGTTTAAACGAGTGATTTTAATGTATGGTTTTATGTCCGTAAATATAGAATGGTATTGAATAAGAAAATGATATTCTAAAAATAAAACATACTTAACAGGTATTTTATTCATAATGTTAATATTAAAAAAGAAATTTAAATATTGTATGATAGCAGTAATTTAAATGTTACTCTGAACAGCCTGCAAAGTTAATTTAGTTACAGGCGTAACTCAAAGAAGTAGGTAGTATAAAAATCATAAAAGTAATAAACGATATTCTCGGAAAAATATTTTATAGAATTAAATCAAATACTTAATCAGCGTGTATATAAAGCTCTAGTTATAAACTCATTGTATACCGATAAAGACACCAATAAAGGCTAAAGGGAAAATAATAGATGTCTGGTAGAGTGGCCAGATGGCAAGCCATTCGCTGTATATCCAATGGTCAATTTACAAAAATGTCAAATGAAAAACCTTTAAAATAAATTTAAATAAATAAATATTCTTCACACATTCACACAACGTCATCTAGTCCCAAACTAATCAGAGCTTGTACTATGGATACTAGAGAAAGGATAAACATACTTATACACTTTATTTTTTTTAAATACATACATTTTTTTTTCAACTGCGAAAACATCTAAATGGTGATTAGTATTTAATTAGTTTATAACATTAGTTAAGTAACACTGTATGTTTTCCTAATAAAAAAAATATTACATAGAAACACTCAGACCAATGCAAACAATCATGTAAATGCATACAAATATTTGCCCTTCCTATCGAACTCTTGTAGAATACAGACGTGGTTTGCGCATTTATAATTGTCGCTTAAAAATAAATTAAATCAAATATAGTGTAGTGTGCAGTAATTGGAGAACTCAATTGACAGAGAATATCGAAGCGTCTGGCCGTGAGTAATTACGTAATAATATTCAGTAACATTTTAAAACTACGTCATTGCAATTATACACACGAGCTATGCCCCTCAAAAGAACACCCCCTGCTTCACCGGCCTTCGGTCACCCGCTTACACCTGCGGCAGAGGCTGTGGTGTCCGAGTCTGTTTACAACAGAGCGGACAACGTCCTATTGAACACAGCTGTTAATGAGTCATGTTTACAACATTGTGAATCTGAACCTGACCTACATTCACTTGCATCTAACATAAAAAGTACGGAACGTAAAAAGAGGAAGTATTCTAATGATCATCTCAACAACGTATCCACAATTATTAAGGAACTGTTTTCGGAATTTTCAAAGGAACAAGAGAAACGCTTTATTGACTTGCAGACTACAATCTCCATACTGACGGAACAAAATGATGAGTTAAAAAATAGTGTTGTTATGATGTCCAGCAAGTATGATGATTTTATACAAAAGATTAGTTGGAATCAGAACGGAGAACTGACAAAAAGATAATACGAGACCTAGAACTGAAACTTGAGACACTTGAACGTAAAACTTGCTTAACTGGGATAGAAATAAGAAACATTCCCAAATTGGAGAAGGAAACAAAGACTAACTTGTGTAAAATACTCGACAGCATGGGTGACACATTTAATGTGGGTTCTGTGACCCCCGGTATAAAAGACATTTATAGAATTAACACTAAAAATAACTCAAACACAATAATTGTCGATTTTACGTCAGTATTATTTAAGGAGAAAGGACAATGGGCAAATTTCATACAAAAAAAACCCAGGACCAACAGAATTAATATATATCCCTCATTATTACACATGTTAAACTTATATAATTTTCATTATTTGTTTATTGAATATGTATGGGGTATGAGAGATATAAGGCTCATAACAGCTATGAATGAAAACTACGATATGTGTTTTAATGTTTAATAATACATCATTTTTGTCCCGCTACAGGGACAGGCCTCCTCCCGTGACGGAGGGATACTTGGCCTACTAATTCCTCGCTGGCCTGACGGATTGGTATAGGGTGTAATTTCAAGTTTTCCTTCTTTTTATTTCGTAAAGATAATATTCATGGATAGTCCCTTTGTCGGGTTTCACGACACCCATGGGATGAGATGGGGTCACCACCCCATATTGTGTTCTTACTCCATCACCACGCCACGATAACCATCTGTAAGTCAACAATCACGAAATCGACCAACGACCTCGGTTGGGCGACGGTAGCGCAAGCGGCTGCAGTGCACGAGGTTGTGGGTTCGATCCCCACGCAGGACAATTATTTGTGAGATCCACAAATTATTGTCCTGAGTCTGGGTGTTCTTTGTGTCCGTTAATTGATGTTTGTAAACAGTCCCTGCGACACAGGGCTCGAGCCCTAGTGCGGGAGTTGTCTTTTTTAATAAGAAAAAAAAAACCATTGGACTTCCAGGCTGTTCTATGCCTACATGTCTAGCGTGACCTAAATAATATATTACGCTTATCATATGAGAACAGCTCCCTAACGTACGCATACTGTGGATACACGATTCTGTACGACATATTCTCCTAAATGATTTAATTTAACAAAGTGTCATCTCTGTCTAACGCGGTGTCCTACGTGGTCGATGAACGCGACGTACGCCATCAAATCAACGGTGTACCCTACTTGTGTCCTAAGTGACGGTCTGCGACGACACGTGACGTAATCATGTAGAACACTTGTCGCGTGTAGCATCGTGTCGCTTTCCTTGCCCACGTAGGACACCCCGTAATACATGTGGTGTAAGAGTGAAAAAGTAAAATAATACCTGAATCTGCGCATGACGCAGGCTTATGTATTTTTTTGTAGCGAGTAAAGACGATAGAATGGTTGGGTCGGTCTGTTAATATCAATTAGATAACGTTACATGTATTTCTTTGTTTTTATTAGAGTTATGAAATAGAAAAAAAACTATTTTTTAATTGTGTGTAATTACAGTTGGACAGCACCTAGGGGAGATTTTTTTTATTAAAATGTTTCTCATAGCAAGACTAATAACCCGGCATATATTTTGTTCCTGTTGGTTCTGGGTTAATTTTGCCCAATCTCTTTTATGCAGGGTGTGAAAAACTTCAACAAAAACAAACCAAAATTGGAAAAGTTAAACACATCTCACATTGGATCCCCAAATCAAATAAAGCCTATATATATATCCGAAACGCTGACTCATTATGGTCATAAATTGTATTACTTAGCAAGAACTCTGCAGAAGACACATGGATTCTCATTTTGCTGGACAACAAATTCCATAATCTATCTCAAGAAGTCACAAGATTCTTTCCCGATTCGCATTAACTCAGAATTGGATATAGAAAATATAAAAAAAAAACCGGTCAAGTGCGAGTCAGACTCGCGCACGAGGGTTCCGTACAAACCTATTTATTTTCCCGCCAAATTGTGATAACGTCAGGATTCAGCTGTTTAAATACTATTTTTCCCGCCAAAATTCAATGACGGCACGACTAAGCTGTCAATAAATATTTTCCCGCCAAAATACTATGACGTCAAAACTGATCTGTCAAAAATTATGTGACGTCACGACTCATCTGTCAAAAATTCAATGACGTCACTACTAAGCTGTCAAAATGAATTTTCCCGCCAAAATTCTGTGACGTCACGACTCATCTGTCAAAAATTCTATGACGTCACGCCTATCTGTCAAAATATATTTTCCCGCCAAAATTCTGTGACGTCACGAATCATCTGTCAAAAATTCTGTGACGTCACGACTCATCTGTCAAAAATTCGAAAACGTCACGGCTCAGCTGTCAAAATATATTTTCCCGCCAAAATTCTGTGACGTCACGAATCATCTGTCAAAAATTCAAAAACGTCACGGCTCAACTGTCAAAAAATATTTTCCCGCCAAAATTCTGTGACGTCACGACTCATCTGCCAAAATTGTATGACGTCACGGGTCACGTGACCAAAATTCTATGACGTCACAGGTCACGTGACTCAGCTTTCCCACCAAAATTCAATGAAATCAAAATATAATATGATTGAAGTAAAAATTTAAGGTTTTCGGAATTTTCCCATTACATGTACAATAAGACCTTGCTTCATGCCAAATTTCAAGTTTGTAGGTAGACTGGAAGTACCCTGTAGGTTTTTGCCTTTACCCCTCTAAATTTGCGACAAAAACGTCTTGACAGACAGACCCTAAAAACATATAACATCTTTTTTTGATATTATTCGTTCCATTTTTAGGGTTCCGTACCAGTTTTGAAAAAACGGAACCCTTATAGGATCACTTTGTTGTCCGTCCGTCCGTCTGTCCGTCCGTCTGTCTGTCAAGACCATTTATCTCAGGAACGCGTGGAGGTATCAAGTTGAAATTTTCACCAAATACTAAGGCTTGTTGCCTCTTAGTGCCGTAAAAAAATCAAAGTGCTAATCCAACGCAATCAAGAGATATAGCCGTTTTTGTCGCAAATTTAGAGGGGTAAAGGCAAAAACCTACAGGGTACTTCCAGTCTACCTACAAACTTGAAATTTGGCATGAAGCAAGGTCTTATTGTACATGTAATGGGAAAATTCCGAAAACCTTAAATTTTTACTTCAATCATATTATATTTTGATTTCATTGAATTTTGGCGGGAAAGCTGAGTCACGTGACCGTGACGTCATAGAATTTTGGTCACGTGACCCGTGACGTCATACAATTTTGGCAGATGAGTCGTGACGTCACAGAATTTTGGCGGGAAAATATTTTTTGACAGTGAGCCGTGACGTTTTTGAATTTTTGACAGATGATTCGTGACGTCACAGAATTTTGGCGGGAAAATATATTTTGACAGCTGAGCCGTGACGTTTTCGAATTTTTGACAGATGAGTCGTGACGTCACAGAATTTTTGACAGATGATTCGTGACGTCACAGAATTTTGGCGGGAAAATATATTTTGACAGATAGGCGTGACGTCATAGAATTTTTGACAGATGAGTCGTGACGTCACAGAATTTTGGCGGGAAAATTCATTTTGACAGCTTAGTAGTGACGTCATTGAATTTTTGACAGATGAGTCGTGACGTCACATAATTTTTGACAGATCAGTTTTGACGTCATAGTATTTTGGCGGGAAAATTCATTTTGACAGCTTAGTCGTGCCGTCATTGAATTTTGGCGGGAAAAATAGTATTTAAACAGCTGAATCCTGACGTTATCACAATTTGGCGGGAAAATAAATAGGTTTGTACGGAACCCTCGTGCGCGAGTCAGACTCGCACTTGACCGGTTTTTTTTGTACTTTATGTAATAAGAGGGAAACTTTGCCTTCATTTAAGTCGATTTATAATGTTAGTTATAAAAAAATACACCAAAACAAGTACACTAATACTTACATTCAATACCTATTATATTTTAAAGCAAATACAACTCCACACACACAAACAATTATAATTACTTCACTTAAATTACACATATCAAGTTACTGTAGCATACGCGTCGTGCACGATATCATTTTGCGACTTATTCTTAATACTAATTTTATTAGCAAAACAATCAACATTCTGAACCCAATTCACCATGTAAACAAGCCTGTTATTTACATATTACAGTACACATGTACGACTAAATATTTTATTACTTATTATACCTTTTATGACATAAAACATAATATACAATTATCAAGTACACAAATAAACTTTCTGACCTTTTTTACATCCATGCACATCGTAAAAATATATTTACACCTAACACGCCCACATACTATTGAATTCTTTCTAATTAGATATGGGAAAATCTACTTGTACGATAGAAATAAACTCACAACTACATATAAAAGTATAGATTTTACTATACATATACTATATATTACATTATCGTATCTAAACTTTTTTAAAAAAAGAATTTTTGATATTATTCGTTCCATTTTTTTGTACTTTATGTAATAAGAGGGAAACTTTGCCTTCATTTAAGTCGATTTATAATGTTAGTTATAAAAAAATACACCAAAACAAGTACACTAATACTTACATTCAATACCTATTATATTATAAAGCAAATACAACTCCACACACACAAACAATTATAATTACTTCACTTAAATTACACATATCAAGTTACTGTAGCATACGCGTCGTGCACGATATCATTTTGCGACTTATTCTTAATACTAATTTCATTAGCAAAACAATCAACATTCTGAACCCAATTCACCATGTAAACAAGCCTGTTATTTACATATTACAGTACACATGTACGACTAAATATTTTATTACTTATTATACCTTTTATGACATAAAACATAATATACAATTATCAAGTACACAAATAAACTTTCTGACCTTTTTTACATCCATGCACATCGTAAAAATATATTTACACCTAACACGCCCACATACTATTGAATTCTTTCTAATTAGATATGGGAAAATCTACTTGTACGATAGAAATAAACTCACAACTACATATAAAAGTATAGATTTTTCTATACATATACTATATATTACATTATCGTATCTAAACTTTTTAAAAAAAAGAATTTTTGTTATTGTATTATTTAATATGTTACCTCTAATGAGTCAAGCGTATTATATTCTCTCGGTTGCGGTACGTCAAATTTACTTACAATTTGAACAGTACAAGTTTATACAAAGAATTTATTACTTACAACTTAATTATTATTATAATTGCAAACTTACATTTGAAATAATGTTACCTATTATCAAAATTCGATAATACACAATTTTTCATAAACAAGGAATTAGATAACCTATCCGTGGCTGACTCTTTCGTAAGTAATATAGAGGAATGTGCTAACACCGTGTTCACTGATTACAATAATTCATTAAATATACTGATACAAAATATAAGAAGTGTAAATCGTAACTTAACGGGATTGCTAACACTTATGGCTCAATCAAAAGTAGACTGGGATGTTGTCTTTTTGACAGAATGTTGGCTTACAAAAAATAAACATGTACCAACAATAAACGGGTATCTTTCAGCTAACACAAATAATAATAAAACACAAAATGAAGGTGTAATAGCTTACTACAAATCTACTATGACATTTAACATATACGAGCATAATTTGACAGACGCAAATTGTTTAATACTTCATCCCAACAAACAAACAGCATTACTATGCATCTACCGTCCCCCTGGACAAAGAAATATATCTAAATTCCTTGAATCACTAAATGAACTATTAACTTCACTGTCATTGTACCGAAACATCTTCATAACGGGCGATATAAATATAGATATATCCGAATTGAGCTTAGATGCAAGAGCAGAAATTTATCTGAACTTACTGGCGTCGCATGGCATGCTGTCAGCTCACAATTGTGCTACTCACTCGCAGACATGCCTTGATCATCTTATAGTAAAATCTAATCTACCTGTAAGGTGTATAATTGCACCGACAACATTAACTGATCACTACAGTGTAATTTTAAGTATCTCCAAATTACGCTCCCACAATAGACACTACAAAAAAATCAAAATTGTACAATACCCGCAACTAGATGATAAAATTACAAACATATCGTTTGATAACATGTATAAATTGGATAACGTAAATCTTGCTGTCTCCTTTTTCCTACAAAACCTCTCTACTACGCTACAAAATTGCACAAAAGAAAGAACTGTACCACGCCGACAACACCTACTTAAACCATGGATCACGGTGGGATTATTGCGGTGCATGCGAAACCGCGATAAATTACATTTGAAAGCAAGAAGATATCCAAATGATACTAACATTCAACTGACATATACTCGATATCGAAATTTTTGTAATGACTTACTTAAAAAAGTAAAACTAAATTATGACAATTCGGAAATAACAAAGTGCAATGGGAACCCTAAAAAAATGTGGAGTGCAATTAAATCTATAACCTACACTAACTCCCCAAATTCACCAAGCACAAGTTTTATTTGTTTAAAAAATCCTATTAAATCAGTAAATGATATTAACAAATTCTTTATTAACATTGGTAAGACACTTGCAGCATCCATTACAAAACCAAACTCTGATATTCCCCTATTACAACCAGCTACAAAATTTTCCTTTGTACTTTTGCCCGTTGACATTAATGAGATCAATTCGATAATTTCTTCTTTAAAATCTAATTGTGCACAGCATTGTAACGACATTCCTAGTAAAGTTATTAAAAGGTATTCCAGTATCTTAACTTATCCCATAACATACATATGCAATTTGGCCTTCCGCTCAGGAATGTTTCCAGATGATCTCAAAAAATCTATTATTCATCCAATCTTCAAGAATGGAAGCAGAGACTGTGTAAATAATTACCGTCCCATATCTATCTTACCAGTGTTGTCAAAAATTTTAGAAAAAGCAATTAATACGCGACTCAAAAAATACCTCGAATCAAAAAACTTACTATCAGATAACCAATTTGGATTTCGTACCGGTAGATCAACAAGCGATGCGGTACATCGGCTTACAGATACTATTGTGACGCAAATGGATAAAAAGAAAAAGGTTATTACAATATTCCTCGATCTAGCAAAAATTTGACACAGTATCTGTTTCCCTCTTGCTAAGAAAACTGGAATACCTTGGTATCAGAGGTACACAGCATAAATTGTTTTGCTCATATCTGACTAATAGAGTACAAAGGGTAATCGTTGATGAATGGATGAGTGAAGATTCCGAGGTTAAAATCGGTATTCCTCAAGGGAGTATATTAGGTCCTACACTTTTTTTGGCCTTTATTAATGACCTCTGCGAAATAAACCTCACCAATGGCAGAATCATTGCTTTTGCTGATGATACAGCACTTATTTTTTATGGAGATACATGGGAGGAAGTGTACCACTTTGACCAAGTAGGATTTTCAGCGGTCTCCAGTTGGCTTTCTAACAATGAACTCACACTTAATATAAACAAAACAAAATACATAGCGTTTTCACAAGCAAATACTCGTTTAACACAGGAAAAATCACGAAAAATTATTGCCTACAAATGTTCTGATGCTACTGATAAATCATGTACGCCCCCTGAACTCCAAAAAGTTAACTCAATCAAATATCTGGGTGTCGTAATAGATAAAAATTTAAATTACAATAATCATATAGACGAATTATCTAAGAGAATTAGGAAATTAATTTACATCTTTAAAAGTTTACGTAGAGTTGCTGATGAAAAAATATTAAAAACCGTGTATTATGCATTATGTCAATCATTGTTGACATATTGCATAACTACATGGGGTGGTGCTGCAAAAACACATATGATTAAAATTGAAAGAGCACAAAGAGCCGTACTTAAGGTGGCACACTTTCTACCGTTTTACCATCCTACCTTGGAACTGTATTTAAAGTGCCAAGTCCTCACTGTACGGCAACTATTTATTTTACACCTAATCGTAAGACAGCATTCTCTTCTCAAATTCGATCCAAATTTAAATGCTCAAAAGCGTATTAAAACTAAAGTTTGTAACACACTACTCTACAGGAGCAGCCTTGCACATCATAGTTACTGTTTCCTTAGTTCCTATTTGTATAACAAACTCAATGCAATACTACACATATATTCTTTAACTAAACATAAGTGTAAACAAGTAGTAACAAATTACCTAGTAGGTCTAGACTATGATACCACTGAATCTCTCTTAATTGTTCGCAAGTAATTTGATTACAAAAGAATATATATATATACACGCACACACACTCACGCACAAACACACACACACAAACACACACATACACACACACACATACACACACACAAACACATACACACAAACATACAGACTACACAATATTATTTTGACTCTCACATCTAAGTTACCTAATAGTCATTCATTAACATATAATACACTACATTCTGTATTAGTTTTAAATTTCTTATAGTTTTGTATAACAAATAGTTTATGTTTCTCTTTTCTTTGTTATTACATTTGTTTTATTTTAAGGGTCGATAAGATAACTATAATATTGTATAGGATATTTTGTAGGGGGCCTGGTAATCGGCGTGACAGGATTTTCCTAGTGCAGATACCAGTCTCCCACAAAGGATTATTGTAAATCTGCAATTATGTATACTTAGACCTAAGACACCTTTGTGGAAGAGAAATAAAATTCTATTCTATTCATATTCTATTCTATTCATTGAGCGGGAATCGAACCCGAGACCTCTGCGTAGCAGTCATTTTATATAACCACTACGCCACAGAGGTCGTCAAAAAACTCAACGATTTCTAAATACTGTACCTACTCCTTTTAACGATATTTCGTGCCTAATCATCATAAACATGCTTTACAAACTGGCTTTTATAAAATACACGTTCGTGTACCTGTTTAGATAAACAACAAGTCCTTTGTTATTTCATGTCAAAAGAGTCCTCACGTCAAATCTTTTGACATGTCATTCATCATAAGCCGGCCATTGTTTAGATTTAACCAAAAGTTTGAAAGCTTGCAAGTGTATTTTGGTCGTTTTAGTTATGTAAATAAACCACTCGTAAAGTAACACATTAACTAAGGGTTAAATAGGTTAGGATTATATAATTTTCTAATTAAAATACCGACTTCAACGACGAACTTGATTATAATATCTACTTACCAATGATATTATATTAAAAAGAGTTAGATAATTATGTCATACGCTCACATAGTAATCATAATATGTCTGTTGAAAACAATGATTATTTCTGCTGATAATAAGTATGTACTTCCAAACGCTTCAATATATTTTTATAACATACTCTACTGAATTGTATTATTGTATAAGGGTTTTAATTCTTACCCTAAAATTTTATGTAAATACATTGCTAAACTTTTTCTGATGGTCTTGTCAGTAATAAAAAGCCAGTTATGGTTGCCCAAATTACGAAAATTATGTAATGGACATTAAAAACTGGCAAGAATAATGAAAAAAAATTATGATCACACACTTTTAGAAAACCATAATTATTAAACACGAGCACGAAAACCTTTTGTTAATTTGATTTCGACATAAATAAAAACTAACATAAGTAAGTAAATAGGTTTAGATCCAATTCTGCTCTAAAATTGATAAAGACAATTAAATATAATAAGTCGTCTAATTCAATGTCCCTAAACTTCTACCAAATAAAGTAACAGTATCATAAGGGTACATAAAAGTTGAAACCACCTCGTATAGCGGTGAAAAATCACATGGTACTTTAAAAGATTGATATAGCCTCCAAGTTTTTTCCCTAAAATACAAACGCCGGGGTATTTATTATATCCATAGATTACAAAAAGCGCTCGGTAGAAAAACAAAAGAAGATAATAATTCATTTCAACGCGTGACGTTCTATACACGAACCATTTCTTTTTACTAAATTTTCATCGAGTACTTTTCCCACGCGTTGGGGTGAGAGCAATAATCTGAACATAATAAAATTACAATATTTCTTCCTTGTCACAATATTATTTATTGCGATTTGATCTTTAGGGAGCGTTTTAGAAACATTGTTGGGTACCTATTGTGGTATAATTTTATTTCATTCGGCAAGTTTGTTTTATTTGCGCGGTGTTTTTAATTATGTAGTCATATTGTATCATTCTTTATGGCGAAAGGTGAAAACGTGACCAGTAATGTAAAAAAACCTGTTCTGAAGGAAGTACCTTTCAATAGAGAAGAAAGTTCGCACCGAGTTGCTTAATTGCTATTAAATTAAAAGTTTATTTACATAAGTACCTACTTGCAAATAAGTAGCAAAGGTACAAACCGCCGCTAAACGAGAACCAATTGGCAATAATTAACCGATCTGTGGCTAATAGAAAAAGAACAAAATTTTAGCACATTAAGTTTGTTTATATTTTTTTATAATACTTCTTAATGGACATCTATTTACCACATTTAAGGCATATTGCTCATTAACTATCTTATTGGTATTACAAATCATTGCTTATAAATCATTAACTAGACTACATAGACTACTAGTAAAACAATATAAAATATAACATACATAATACCTTGTAAACCAAAAAAATCCATTTTGAATTCCTGAGTAGAAGTAAATAACAAATTACACCATAGTAATGTAGCGTCATCTAGTGACTAATTCATGCGAACACCTACACTACCGCAGTACCCCCCACCATCAACAGGTGTCAGATACATCCTGAATCGCGATATCAACATTCGCACAGCGATTCCGCATATATACAACGTCCAACGAACAACTGTAGGGTAGTTGGCCCGCCAGGCACGATCACCCTCGCCTGGTCGGAGGATCCTCCCTTTTCGTTGGAGGCGTGGTGCTGTTACATCACCGCGACCTCCACATTGGTGACCCCGACGTGATGAAACCAACCTTCTCGGAGCGCACCATCACCTTCGGTCTGAACAGGACTACTCCATATGCTCGCCGTCATGACAAGCCTGGGGAAGCCTGCGACCTCATCACCCATCATCCGACTCACTGGACACGCCCCGACTCACTGGGGAAAATGGGGAAGGTGGACACCGCAGTCCGACTCACTGGACCGGCATTTCAGTTCCGACCCACTACAACTCTGGCATCAGCTCCACAAGAAGTCACATCAAGTGACTGGCACATCAGCAAGATCGGCCTCCGGTCTTCCGGGGGGAGTGGTGTAGCGTCATCTAGTGACTAACTCAAGCGAACACCTACACTACCGCAGTACCCCCCACCATCAACAGGTGTCAGATACATCCTGAATCGCGATATCAACATCGCACAGCGATTCCGCATATATACAACGTCCAACGAACAACTGTAGGGCACGATCACCCTCGCCTGGTCGGAGGATCCTCCCTTTTCGTTGGAGGCGTGGTGCTGTTACGTCACCGCGACCTCCACAGTAATAAAAGAAATGTTAAATATTTCACTGAAAATTTTGTGAACAACTTTATGCCTTTATATAACTAAATCATAAAATTCGACAAAGTTTCGTGCCTATTCTTAATACCCACCTCAGAACGATATAAAAGGAAAGGGCTACAAGGTCAACGAAGCGTGAAAGATAATTTCTATTTTGTAGGCTTACAGTAAAACCTTTAACCTTTGCTGAATAAATATTTGAAACTGAACTAATCATTCGTAGCAAAAATACATCCTTTTTGAAATACAATTTAGCTATATTATTTAAGGACAAGTTTTGTAAGTGATAGACGTTATTTGCTTATTCTTACGTTGCACTGAGAAGCCATCGCATTCATTGAAAAGATATTTGAACCAAAAAATGCGGTTATGTAAGACTAAAAACATCGGGCCGGACTCGTGGTCACACCAGGTTGTCACACCAGTGTGACTATCAGGAATTTTTTTCTTGTTAAGACTGCTGATCGTGTAGTTGTTTCAAATATTCGTGATTTTTATTTAGTGTGTTATATAAAGTATAATTATGTGGTCAACTTACACAATTAACCTTACAAACATACACATAAAATAATAACATAATACAAATATAATGCAATACATACGAGTAATTAACCTTATTACAAATTACCTTGTGGTCACTTTAGGACCGCACAAGGTGGCAATATTTGGAGGAGGGCTATGTCCAGCAACGGACGTCAATTGGCTGAGATGATGATGATGATGTGGTCAACTTACTAAAACTCTATTGCTCTCGCACACATTAAATAAAAGTCTTTATTTTTCAGCTCTCGTAACAATGGTTGTACCAATGTTTATAAAGTGGTCTCTTGAAGAGTATGGATACCGCGGTACATTACTGTTGGTATCAGGAATTAGTCTGAACAATCTATTTGGAGCAGTTTTATTGCAACCAGTAACTTGGCACATGAAAAACGTTGAGCTTTTGGATAGCGGTAAGATAAAACAATTCATTCACACACATTACATTATATTGAAAGTGTTAACAGCGTAATCCTTAAATTCAAAGGCTAACTGTTTTTCAGAATCTAACATACTTTTGCAAAACGAAAAAGAAGTAAGAATTGAGAAGAATAAAATTGTTATACCTAAAGAACCTATAATTGTTAAAGTCAATACATCAACCGATGTCACTTATGATGTAACACCAGAAAACAAAAATCCCAGCGCATTTATGTAAGAAATCGAGAACTTCTATAATAGTCTATTAATATATTATTATCATTTGATAATTGTAGATTGTATAATGATTTACTTTCATCAAATAATAATATTGATAAATTTATCTTTTCACTGGAAAAAATTAGGATAAGTGTCAGAAAAAAATATTTAAAATTGCATTTAATAATGCGTATATTGTATGTTTGTACTCAAATATGTGTCGTGATTAAGTCTTAAGTTATTATTAAGTCTTTTTGTATTGTTATTAGTGGAAACTTTTCGATGGATTAAGATTTTATTTTGTGTAATAACTAAGTATTTATACTGTAAATATACGTTTGTTTCCAAAATAAAATGAAATAAAATGGCTTGCAAATGTATCAAAATGTAGGGATTTTTTGGGATGGAATTTAATGATTTTTTTACTCTTAATATGATCTGATCTTTAATTTAATGTCTACTTGATATTGTTTAACCTTCATGTTAATTTGTTGCAGAAGAATTCTCGATTCGTTGATTGACAAATCTCTCCGCAAAACCTTTTTACTCTCATGTGTTTCTGTGGGCCCGGCTTTGAGTACTTTTGCTGACGTAACGTATGTTTTTATGTTGCCACAAGCTTTGTATACTGCTAAGTGGGATCAAGTGAGTATAGTAGTAGAAATAGTGAGTATGGAAATTTTCAATGATTTGAATATAGCAATCATCCCAGATTATACTTTGTTTATAATTAAATAATTAAAACAAGTAATTGTTAATAATCGTTGCCTTTTTGTAGACATTTTGTATTTTCTTGTGTACACAGCCATAGCAATGAACTATAAGTGTTTTACGAATATTTGCTGGTACTTCTTGGAAATCATTATCCATCATCTTTCTTTACTGTTTTATGACTGAGTTCAGTCGCCTCTAAGAAGGGTTGTCAAGGCCGAAGTGTCTTGTAGTTTATCAGCTAGATTTTGGTGGTATACGCGCGAGGAACCCTATTTCCTTTATGACTGGTGGCTCAAGAATGATCACCACTGTGGGCATCTTTTTCAGAGTCTAAGGCACTGTAAGACTAGATTCCAAAAGCTGTACTAAGTCTTTCAATTTTATGAAGTCATCGTTAGAATCAGTGCTAGTAGTGACTCCAATACTTTTGTTGTAGTTTCTCCAATTGTTTTGCGTAGGCCTTGTAGCTTCAGCTACATGTAGCTTCAGCTGTTTAGGGTTAGTTATTTTTTGGACAAGTACTTTGAGTTTGACCTGGCTGTAAGTTTATGAACTCGGCTGAATACAATCTCAACCATACCAGCAAAAGAATACGGCAGCTCTTTTTGAACTCTCCTCGATATTCAGTTAAGGTTTTAGGACGTTTAAGGATTATTATCAATTATGGTCAAGGTGTTGGTGCTGATGACTATATTGGAGTTACTGCAGGAGAAGAAAGCAACGGTTTTCGTGCCGTTCTGCCTTTTAAAAACACTATATCCATGGTGGATGATTTTTTTTTCTTTCGTTACTTCCTACACATTTTTTCCACAAATCACAAAGTTATTTATAAAACTACTTACCCTAAAATACATTGCTAGATTTGCTGATAAAGAAAGTGTGTTATTGCAAATAAATAACACACTTTTTTTTTTAGCAAAGTCACTAGTGATACACAAAATAATTGTAAATTCATTTAATAACACGTCTGATTTCAATCGGATCTACTGGTCAAGTCAAGTGCAGCATAGTACAGTCATGGTATTTAAAGGTCCGCCACCTTAAGGCCTATTTTCGTGTGCATAAGCAGTATGAGCGATACTCTGCTTTACCAATTGAATATGACATAATATTGCAGTCAATGGTCGGCTGTCACTAATAGGGATGACAATACATTATCGGTTACCTAGGATACAAAATTAGTCCTTCGTGACAGCTCGTGAATCGGAAATAATATTTATTATTATTTAATATTACCTATTTAATATTCAAGTTTTATATTCTGTGGCTATAGGTATAATAAATTATTATTTAAACAGTAATAAATAAACAGTAATAGACATTGACAATGAAACAGAGGATATCACAGCAAATTAAAAGTTTGTAATGACTAAACAGGCCTGTTGGCAGAATAATCGATTAACTTAGGAGCCATTATAAAAAATAGAACAGAACAGACTTAAAGTTCATTAAAAAGGTTTGATCTTGACATGTAACTAGACGTAGACCAAAGGTGAAAATGAATTTGACCCTTATTATCATACAGTGTGAGTATAGTTTTATGTGTTTTGTCTATACAATGCTTTAGTTTCAAAAGGTACTAAGAGTTTTAGGCTTCACAAACGAATGAAAAAGAAAACTGGCGGACGTTTTCGGTCACCCACTGTACATTACTGTTTAATATTATTTCTCTCCAAACTAAAATATTGTAACTATGAATATTTTAAGCAACTTTCTGGCTATTTTTAATATAAAGTCTGATATAAATGTTATTTGTAGCACGGGTACTCTAAAACTAGATACATAATAATTATCATATAAATCCAATTATTAAGTGTTAACATTCTTTAGATCTTTTTATAGATAACATTAAAATGATGCAAGATTAAAATCTTATCAGATACTCAAGATATTTATAAATATTCATTATTATGAACTAGTTGTGACGCCTTACGTTTTAAAATCGAATTTATTATCGATAAAAAAGCACATGTGCTGAGATGTTTAACCTTTATTGTTCTTGATTATTAATTAATAGGATAATGAAACAACAACAAAGTTTGTGCAGGCCCAGAGAACTATAATAGAAAGTGCCTAATTATCCTCGCTTTATAAAAAAATCATGTGAGAATGTTTACGTCACATTATGAAATTTAAAGTCACAGATAGAAATGCAATGATAGAACGTAATGTTGACACAATTAATAATTAAAGATTTTGGCATATCCAAATTTCTAATTCAATAAAACTAAAATTATCAATAGCCATATCTCTCATAATAAATGAAAACCCGATCCCATCCCGTCTTATCAATGATATCTCGAAGCTTACATTTCACTCCACGCATAATGGAATTTAATGTTGATTTTTTATTTTCAGTATAATGTTGCTTTAGCTATTTCATTGATGGGTTTTGGAGATTTAGCAATGCGGATAGTGCTAATATTCTGCAGCAATTGTATATTGAAATTGGGCAGTGAAGAAGTATACGTGTTGGGAATAATTCTAGCGCTCGTAGGTAGACTTGGTAAATATTTGTCAGTATTTTATATTTTTAGCAGCAAATTTTGAAACTTTATTTTATAAGATTAAGTTTGAGAGATAGTTGATCTGGTTTTTTACACCGTGGGAAGACGAACTAATAAAGGCAGCAAACCTACAGATAAAATTACATGATCGTTTAAAATGCAAATAGAATTAGAGAGAATTAGAGAAGTAACCAATAATAAATTATGCAGATACAATTAGTTTTCTTCATGTAAATAATTATTTTTAAAATTCGCAGATAATGTATTATTAGTTAAAGATTAGCTATCCTAAAACTCAATGATGTAAAACTCGTTGCATAAAACGTAAATATTACATTAGGTATAATTATCCCCTCGTACTCTTTTTTCATCTAAAACCAGATGCTTGGCTTTTATTGATTTGCTCATTACATGTAGTTTTTTTGTTGAACTCATACTTACAATTAATTGACATTAAAATATGGCCTTCTTCAATGACAAAGTTTCTGTCATTGAAGAAGGCGGAATTTCGTCGTCATTGGAGGAATATCGTTGACTACTTACTATATGATCATGGCAACAAAATAATAGTTTTAGATAAGTAATTGCAACCTCATGAGCATTCTTGTTTAAGGAATTATGGTTTTGGCTTGTGTTTCTGGTTGTACTTTACGTTGAAACTTTACAAGATACAACTGCAATCTTAGAAAATAAGCGCTCATTTCTGGTCATCATCATAACAGCTCGTTAATGTCCCACTGCAGGAACAGGCGTCCTCCCGTGACGGAGGCATACTAGGCCTACTAATACCAAGCTAGCCAGACGGATTGGTATAGGGCTTAATATTAAGTTTTCCTTTGTTCTATGTAAAGATAATATTCACAGAGTCTTTAAGTCGGTTTCTACGACACCCATGGGATGAGATGGGATAGTGACATATTGTATTCTTACTCCGTCACCACACGGAAATAAGTTCTGGTAATTCCATATTAAAACATCAATTTGATGAATTCTTTTTTAGGACTATAAACAGAAAGAACCATCAGGTTTTTAAAAGTGACAAAACTATTTTCTTTCTTTTAAATATGACTTTTACTTTGCAGGTACCCTTTGGTCAAAAAGTCTTATAGCAAATTTGTTTTATTTCACATTAACTGGTGTTTCACATTGTTCTATTGCTGTATTAATACCTGTTGTGATAGCTGATGCAGTATCACCTGAAAAATTTACCGCAGCGATGGGAATTTTTATAATGATGAGTGGTTTATTCAATTTGATACTTGGACCTGCCATTGGTAAGTGCCAACAAAATGCTTCAATATTGCTTCTTCGTGGTTCTTGATTACAGTTTTGATGTACAGTCCGCTGCAAGAAAATCTCACTCCTTTGGCGCGCTTTTATATTAATTTATAAGGGGGTTAGATTTCTTTGCAGCTGACCGTACGTAGAATTTTAAAATTTACGTACATGAACGTGGTGACAGTTTGGTTCCTTCTTCAAATAATATTATTTATTTTAAAAGGGGTTAAATTTATATTTACTTTGATTAAATTATTTACTTTAACAAAATATGTTATCCGTACAAAATCAGAGGTTTGCATCATTACTAACAGAATGAACTCATTTAACTGAAATTATTTTCGGTTATTTTTAAAACTTATAATTTGAATGATTTAAATGCTTTTTCCTAATAGTAGAAAAAAGTGATTTCTCGTATTCTTCAAGGTCATTAAGGGTGATCACATTAGAGCGCAAATATCAATAAACATAATGTTAAAAATAACGACTACTTTATTGTTAATCATTCTATAAAAACTTATTTAATATGCACAAATTAAGATAAATCAACATCTAAATATCAATTATCTTTGATAGTCGCGATAAGAATGTAAATCAGAAATAATTGGAACTGGTTACTTTATTATAAACATAATAAAATGAATATCAATAGGTAGACTTGGAAATAAAGCGAAAACTTAAAATAAAAATTTAAAAAAATTGCCTTATTCTTCGCATAACATTATGAAACTCAATTAATTTATGACCTGAATGAAAAACAACATCATGATAAGGTGATAAAGCCAGCTAGCTAATACCATAGTACAAATATATACAGTATTCCGACTTCATAGAAACGGACGAAATGCGAGTTATACCTACACGCTTACGATAGCGGTGGCTTTACGGAGGGAACAGTCACGACTGTGCCGCAGTAACGAGCGGGAAAGTAGGTAAATGTAATTAAAAATCTGGAGGTGGGCAGCCTTATCGCATGTTTACGTACCGCGCAGCTGTTTACAATAAATATATGGCCGAGATAGACTACTGGTTGAACTGTGCTAATACCAAAATTTGGTTAATACAATGTTTCATCCCACTACTTTTTCATCACATAGGCTGAAATACATAATTAATTCGTGTCATTTTTATCATTGTGTGATTCATTCCATTACTTTTTTTTAACTAAACCTTATTGTTTTAGTACAGCTTGGCAAAGCAATCTTATTTACATATCTCATAAATTAATTTCAGCAAAAAGGGGGATTTTTTATACAATTACCTATGACATATAAAACTGTTTAACATAACTATATTATTATGCTTTTTAGAGTTCCGTAGCCAAATGGCAAACAACGGAACCCTTATAGATTCGTCATGTCTGTCTGTCCGTATGTCACAGCCATTCTTTCCGAAACTATAAAAGCTATACTCTTGAAACTTGGTAGGTAGATTATGTATTCTGTGAACCGCATTAAGATTTTGATACAAAAACAAAAACAAATATTAAAAATAATATTTGGGGGCTCCCCGTAGAACTGAAAGTCAATTTTTTTTTTCATCAAACACAAACCTGTGGGCAATCTATGAATAAGTCTTCAAAAATGATATCGAGGTTTCTAGAATATTTTTTTTCTAAACCGACCACTTTGGAAAAAAGTTCCCCCCCTCTAACTTCTAAAATAAGAAAACGAAAATTCTAAAAAAAACATATGATTACTATAAAAACTACCAACGAAAATTGTTTTGAACAAGATCTAGTAAGTAGTTTTTTTTAAATTAATATGAATAGTAAATCCTTTCATTAAATCAACTCAAATATAAAAATAAACAAAAGACCTTTAATTTCATAAATCAGTGGTACGGAACCCTTTGTGCGTGAGTCCGACACGGACTTGGCCGTTTTTTTTACTTTAATTGTTTTATATTTAATCATTACACATTGGTGGGAAATGATAATTAGTAACAAAAGATTCATTTCTGTGATAATTTTCATGTTACAGCTTAAAATCAATAATAATTAACATAATTAATTGTTTAATATAGTTAAGTTACTTATTTAAATAATAAAGTCTTACCCATTCAAAGTAAACATACTATTTTATCTTCTTTCAAGTCTCGGCAAAACATTGGGAAAACTTGACAAATAACAAACACTATAGAAACCTGACCAGCGTGGTCTATTAGCTAGGCAAGTTTCTTGAGATAACCATTTTTTTTATATAAATAATTGGAGGCAAACGAGCCCGCAGGTCACCTGATGGTAAGTGATCACCGCCGCCCATGGCCACCCGCAACACTAGAGGAATCACAGATGCGTTGTTGACCGTTAAAAAGGGAGTACGCTCGTTTCTTGAAGCTCCCGAAGTCGTAACGATCCGGAAACAACGCCGCAGCGAGCTTGTTCCACAAAACAGTTGTTCGCGGTAGGAAGAACGAATTTTAAGCAGAGGTACATAAATGTCACAATCTGCATGCGCTCGAAAGTCTATAAGTCTAAGTCACTAATTGTAGTCTAGGTATCTATTACAATTTTTTATATTTTTTTTTACATTTCAGGTGCTGTCCGAGATTTGTCAGATAGTTACGGAGCAGCTTTCTATCTAATTGCATCGTGTTTTGCAATAATTGCCCTATTTTGGCTAATCGAGCTTTGCTATAAGAAGAACAAAAACAAAAGAGACCAACGAAGAGAATATTTAAGACAGAAGAAATTAAATAAAGGATGAAAAGTATTTTGTTTATTAATTATCACTCCCATGTCGTGAGCGGCAATCAAGGAAGATGCTACTAATGGAAACTTAGTAGAATGTTTCCCTTATTTTAGTTATACCCTTACTATTTAGTCTCCGTGTGGTGACGGAGTAAGAATACAATATGTACCACCCCATCTCATCCCATGGGTGTCGTAAAAAATGGTCTAAGGGTCTATCCGTGAATTAAATAAAAAGAAGGAAAAGTTGAAATGAAACCCTATACCAATCCGTCTGGCCAACGTGGTATTAGAAGGCCAAGCATCCTTCCGTCCCGGGAGGAGACCGTCCCTGCAGTGGGACATGAATGGGCTGTTATGATTATACCCTTATTATTTAGTCCGTATGTTAGTAACAGGTCAAGTCTCCCTACGAAACTTAAGGTCCCATATCTGCACTGGAAAATTTATTATAAATAAATAAATATTCCTGCATATAAATATACTGCACTCTGAGACGATATAATAATTAATTGGTGAAAAAAAGAAGAATAGGTAGTTGTTTTTTTTATCTTATTAATTTAATTGGGTATAGTGTCTAAATGTCACGTTCCTGTTCCTTTCGCCGCATATCTCGGCAAATCGGTACCGAATATGGTGCTTGATATCATCCCTAGTAACAAATTATAATTTGGGATTGAAACAATCCCAGTATGTTAATAATAATACTTGAATTGGGTGCTTTGCTCTTTAGGGTCGTAGCCCATATTAACGTAAACGGATCGGCACCGTATCAACTCGAGCCGTTTAGTATTATTTGTATTTCCAATTTCAAAATACTTTATTTCATAAAATTTATTACAATTTGTTTGAAATCATCGTTTACTTAAAATTGAAGCTACAATTAAAATTATAGATCGACACAGACAAACGCTACAGCACTAAAAAAGCCGCGTTGTATTGTCCAATGTAAATTAAAGGAGAAAAATAAAACCAATCTACTACTCGAATCTACTTGTCTGTGTTATCCATTAATTCCAGTTTCCTAATGGTAGGGCCAATGAGAAGAAACCTGGCAAAGAAACTCATGGCAACTCTTTTAAAATTCAGTTGTGTTTACAATTTTTTTTATTTACATAAATCATATACCCAATCAAAATATTTGACAGTACCAGACAATACACCATTTACACATCATAAAAAAAAACAAAGAAAAGAAAAATAGAAGACAAGCATGAGAACAAGGAAGACAGAAAAAAAAGATAGAAAGGATATAATAATACAATTAGAACTTAGAGATAAAACAATACAGTAGCACACATAAATAAAAAAAGTGCATAAACCGGCATTATTTGAAACAGCCTGGGAACAGAAGCATTTAATCCCAAGCCAAAGCCTTTTTGTCTTTCGTGTAGTCTAGGATAGTATAATATCTCTTTAGGATAAGTTTTTGTTTGACTACTTTCTTAAATTTATTAAAACTTAGATCTTGAATATCTTTCGGAATTGAGCCTAGAATACGGATGAATAAGTCTATATTTATTTCTAGTATTTATACTATGGACATCACTTCTTTTGACAAATTGGTCTTTATTTTTATAAACATAAATTATGTTTTCATAAATGTATTGACTTGCTACAGTTAATAAATATATTGATTTCTTTAAATTTTTCTTGAAGTGATTGTCTCCTACCTAAATTATAAATTGCATGAAACTCCTTACTACAACGCACACTAATAGGAATCGTAACGTAATCGGACTTTTGACGTTTGACACCGAGGAAAAAGGCGAGGCGGTGCCGATCCGTTTACGTTATAATTATGTGCTACGACCCTTATTCACACTCATATTTTACAAGCAAAAACATATAATTTATATAATTAATTTGAATATCATTTAATTTATATTCAATTATAATTTATGCAATTGAATCTGAAATAATATTAAAAAACAGAGATAATAATTATTTAGATGGAATGCCTATTGCAAATTCAGGTTTTGAGGATTTTACTGTCTTATAGTCTGAGGTAGACAAGTGGCGTTCTGTCGTCTCTGCCTACCCCGGACGGGATTAGGCTTGAGTTTATGTATGTAGACAAGTGCAGCAGAAAGGTATCATGAGTTCTAAATTTGTCAAATTTTTTTTCATCTGGTAAAGACAAGCATGGATGTATTATTGTAGTCATCGTGTCGTTAAAATAAGTGAACATATTAAATAAATATAAAGATTATAATACTCACGGCCATCTCTAAAGTAAGCTAGGCTTAGCCTACTTGTGTTATGGGTAACAGAACAACGGATGTAAATACTTACATACTTTGGTATGTAAACACCCAGACCAATGACAGCAATAATGGTCATGCAAACAAAGATTTGCATTGAGCGGGAATCGAACCAGAGACCTCTGCGTAGCAGTCGACAACGCCACAGAGGTCGTCTAATTATACCTACCTTATTAAATCTATACATAAATTAAGTGTAGGTATACATTTTTTCTATCTGCTTATCCCAGGTAGGTAATGTGCAAAAAGCCATTAAGAACTGTCTCGATGCTACCTTTGTCTCAACTTCCCAATGTTTTTCATAGCTCTCTTTGCAATTTTTAAACAATTCTCCAGTTTTAAATACTGTACGTCAGTCAGTTAGTCAGAAAACATCTTGCTTTTTTTTGCGCAGTAGTTTAAATTGTAAGAAGTTCATGTCCACATTTGAAATTAATTTTGCTGCATTTACTTGGCGAAATGATATAGGAAAGGATTACAAGTTTCTCTTACTATTTAACTCGTTAAAAATGCACCGAACATGGTGGATGATGCCATGCCCAATTGTGGGACAACAACATTGATGAAACTAATTAAAGTGTGCTTTTTGTATGTCATGTCAGAAGTGTGAGTAACCTGCAGGGCTTATTCTAATATAACATTGACATTCTTGGACTCTATTGGATGCTTAACATCAGGCACCATATAGTCATTCTGGTAGACCAATTAAAAAAAATATATATTATGTCTTTGGTACAATAAAGGATAGTTCTAAAATTTGCGCTTAGGTTGTAGGTATTTAATTAGGCTTATGAGATACCATACTTCTCTTGCTAAGACTCCATGTACTTATGAATTAAAAACAAACTTCTGTTTTTAATGATAATGTGCATCCAGTTCTGATTAGAACGACAATCTATCAACCACTTACTGCATCGTCGACAGATGAAATGCGAAGCCAAAAACAATGTTGTTAATTTATAGAACAATGAATGCCGCTAATGTTACTATGTAAATTGTTTTAAAATCATAAATATTAGAAATATGTATGTAAGAAAATTGATAAGTAAGTAGAATGTGGTAAATGGCTAAAGTGTGTGGTAAAACTCCGTGTGGTGACAGAGTAAGAATACAATGTGTCACTACCCAGTCTCATCCCTTAGGTGTCGTAAAAACCGACTAAGGGACTATCCGTGAATATTAACTATACTAAATAAAAAGAAGTACAACTTGAAATTAAACCCTATACCAATCCGTCTGGCCAGCGTGGTATTAGTAGGCTAAGTATCCCTCCGTTACGGAAGGAGGCCCGTCCCTGCAGTAGGACATTAATGGCTGTGGTAAAACGTAAAGGTTATAGAACAGACTGTAAGATAACTGCATATTACTAAAGAAGGATATTTTTTTTACATTAACATACTTATGTAAGTTTAAGTTAACAATCCAAGTTTCAGCTTATTAAAGAGCTTCAATTATTTTTAATACAGCAAAAATGTGTTAGGCAACATCAATACCGTCAACAATCCAAATTCAATTCATGATATTTTAGTAAAAATAGAAAAAAGGGTAGCTATACTAAATAATAAATGTTGACAACTTGATGCAGGAATGTATCTGTTTTATTTAACGTTTACTTTTTATCAATATAGTTCTTACAGGTAATATTTGGTATAACTAATTAACATTTTATAAACAGCAGTAAAATTCTTAAAATAAATATTAAGTATAGCAATCAAAATGTCAAAAAAACCTACTCTAAATAAGATGCAATTAGAACATAACTAAACAACAAAAGTAAAAATAATAACCATACTTGAAGTACATACATAAAAAAGATGTCGTCATAATTAATCGAATAATCAATTAAGACGAGTCAATCAGCTTTTTACGAGTTGTAAATAATCCTACATTTTACGTAGGTCTGTAGTTATACTTCATTAAGTAAATGGGTCAGCCGCTTTTCAACTGTTAGACACATAAGTCGCGTACCTCATGAAGAACAAACCTTTAGTTATACAAATAAATAATAAGTCTCACAGTTAATTAATAATTTTAATCATTTTATTACCTACACGTTCGAAAAAGATATCAAGGTTAAAAATTTAGAGACACGTAAAAATGTTAACGGAAATAAAAATATATATTATAATATATATAATGTAAAGTTTTTAGTGAAATTAAGTAATAGCTTTCAAAATGAGTGCCAAAGAAGTGAGATATAAGTATAAGCTGGTAGCACCTGATGGTGGATGGGGATGGATGATAATGATTGCCGTTACCATCAACCTTGTAAGTACTTACTTTGATATTATGTTCGTAAACGTCATTTTAGTTACGTAAGAGACATGTGTCCAGGCGTCGGATGTTAATAGGAGAAGATATCAATGTCCCACAGCTGTTAAAATGTCTCCAATTAGGAATAATACGATAGGAATTCAAGGAACTCGACGGTTTTATTTATGTTTGTTTTTGTTTTTTTTTCATTACTTTTGAGTACAATAAGTCAATAAAACTATATAAAATAATTAATATGTGAAATATATTAAATATATGATATAAAATAAATGTATAATAATTAAAATAAGATAATGCTTAACTTGTTTATCATTATTAGTAAACATAAATTAATAACAATATTTCACTATTGTTATTATACCATTTGTTATTACAATAGATATAAAAAACAATAAATAATAGCAACAAAGCATTCACATGACACACTAATATTTGCAATCAACGCTAAGGGATGGAGGGGCATGTTGTTACATTTTGCACATAATTTTTAAAATATCACAGCTCCGTACAATTTCATCATCATCTTAACAGCCAGTTGAAGTTCAGCTGGACATAGGCCTCCTTCAAATATTGGCACATATATATTTAATGTTTTTTGTCGATTGCCTTACTTGTCAGCAAAAATAGTACTCCTATCAAACTTTCTTGAAAATGAACAACGTAATCAAAACGTTCTTAAAATGCTCTTGATTCTATGTTAGTTGTTATAATTCAGAGGTGATGTTTTCAAATTGTACCATTGGAGTATTTTACATTAGATTAATAAGTTAATTAAACTTGAAGTCTTTGTTAATTCATTACTACTAGTTAACAGCAATATTTTATGTTAAAGAAAATATAATAATAATGTTTATTTTCTTTTCCACAAATTATTTGAAACATTATAAAGTAATTTTAAATTAAAATAAAATAACATTCTTGTAATTATTATAGTATCAACAAAATTCTAGCATTATTAAGATATTATAATTAAAATTCGTGCAGCTGCTTATACCCGAGACAACGTGCCCTATCTTCCCCTGCTCAATAAAATACTCAACAAAATAATAATTTACAAGCAATTTCGTAATCTCATTTCAATAACATCTACATTGTTTAATTATTTTATTAATTTATTTATATGCTTAGCACAACCACATCGTATAATATGTTGACAATCGACAACGGTGTACTGTAATTATTAATTATATTAAAATGTTCATTGAATTTACGAATTAAAGGGGATAAAACGTCATTCTAATCAACATATTACCCTTTAAAATTTTCACACTCCGCCGATTTTTACGTGTGGAAATCCCTGACGGACTTCTTGGCACCACATTTGTTGTCAGCTCCAGGTAAGCCCTTCTAAGGGTGATGCTTAAGACCTCTGACAACTTTTAACTTCACCGATCACATAAACTCATTTCTAATGTTATCCAATCCGTCTGGCCCGCGTGGTATTAGTAGGCCAAGTACCCCTCCGCCACGGGAGGAGGCCCGTCCCTGCAGTGGGGCATTAATGGGCTGTTAGGAAGGAATATGTTATACAATGCTTGTGAGGTAATTAATGATTCTTGAGTATCTGTGACGTCATAAATATTTATCGGCAAGTAATTAGTTAATAATTCGTGGGTATAAATGTTTTATTGTGCATTCGTCGCACAAGGTATTATTTTTGTACACCGTGCATAAACTATTTCAAACGTCAGCGATACCTATTACATAATGTTGTTGAATTACTTGTTTTATTTTATCGAGACATTGGTATATAAATGACTTAAATTATATAGTTTTCAGTACATAAACTAGTGATTGAAAGTTTTAATCTGGCAGTATTATTATAATAATAATTATCTCAAAGCGTAGATACCTACTAATTAACTAATAAGTTTAGTTTAGTAATGTACATAGAAGACATCCAAACCGGAGTTTGTATGTTCTTTTACTTGACAATGTTTTTATTTTGCTCGTAATACGGGTAGTTATCTTACATTAAATAGGTACACACCCAACACAATGCAAAGATTTACCTTGAGCGACAATTGCACTGTAAGCCCTACGCAATGATTATTTTTTATTAATAGACACCAAAGGTAAAATACTAAATTAATAAACTTAAATTTAATTTCTTGCGAAATTTTAATTCTGTCAACAAACACAAAAATTTAAAAAAAAAACATTACCTTACTCTAATGAAGGCGCATCAATTTTCTTACGAGAAAACAATGTGTGTACCTAATACTGTAGGTATTTCGCACCAACGTGCATCGCTGTGGGAAATAATCGAAATTATGTGTGGTGTGAGTAAGAATACAATAAAATAATACAATATATCACCACCCCATCTCATCCTATGGGTGTCGTAAAAACCGACTAAGGGACTATCCGTGAATATTATCTTTACGAAGTAAAAAGAAAGAAAACTTGAAATTAAACCCTATACCAATCCGTCTGGCCAGCGTGGGACTAGTAGGCCAAGTATGCCTCCGTCACGGAAGGAGGCCCGTCCCTGCAGTGGGACATTAATGGGCTGGTATGATGATGTGTGGTGTGGTGTACCTACCTATCGATGTGGCAAACTTCCACATGATGTGTGATTCGCTTTTCAGTACTTTTGGGCTTTCGTTCATTCAATTCACTGTAGAATGAAAACAACTAAATTAGTCATCATAACAGCCCATTAATGTCCCACTGCAGGGACGGGCCCCCTCCCGTGACGGAGGGTTACTTGGCCTACTAATACCACGCTGGCCAGACGGATTGGTATAGGTAGGGTTTGATTTCAAGTTTTCCTATTTTTATTACGAATATAAAGATAATTTACGGAACTGAATTAGAACTTTCTAGTTAAAGTTATTTATTTTACGATCTCACTTTATCTAGACATATTTTTTTGCTTGAATAGCTTTCTTAAGAGTATTTATATCACTGTGGAGCTCCACTTATGTATAAAGGCCTCCTTCAAGTGTTTGTACCTTATTCTATATTAGTTTCCATGATTTTGTTTTGTGTATAATTTATATTATATGTCATCTCTAGTCGGTAGCACAAATAGCTCTCAATAGCTGTGTTAAGCATGCAAGCACGATCTGTCTGATAAACTTACTTCCGATTGCGAACTATAAATTATAAACGTACACTACTTTACTGCTAGGCTTCATAAGACTTCAAACTACATAGGTACTATACGTACTAGGAGAATAATACTGCAATTTTGTATGTAAGCTGTTGTTACCTAATATCTAAGAAAATTAAATTTTTTAGTTTTTATTAGCTCCTTTTCGTCACACTACAGGACCACAGACAGGTCTTGGCTTACTAATATTTAAGGATACTAGACAAACGTGTTCAAAAAGGGTTTGTTTCAAGTTTTTATGCTTAGAAATGGTACTATGTTTTTTGGCCACAAATCAACATCTAGGGCCAAAAGTTTTTGTTTACAAATTTCTTATTTAGCTACCTCAGTGTCTAGTACTTTAAGTTACTGAGATTAAGAGCTTTTATATGGCTCACTAGCGTCGCCAATATTGAAAAAAAATCATAATTCACGAATAGCATCAATAATGCAAAATGTTGTTTACGAGTCTTGAGAAAAGGCATTCAAAAATAAAACGGCCGTTTTTGTTTTAAATGCAATATTTCTCTAATTAAAAAAGTTTTTAAGTGTTGAGAGTGTGTTATACAAATACTTTATTGCCATAATTTCTCAAGACTTAGTAACCAACATTTTGCATTTTTGATCCTATTCGCGAATTATATTTTTGATCCTATTCGCGAATTATATATTTTTTTCAATTGGCGTTGCTAGTGAGCCCTATAAACGCCCTTAATGTTATGATAATTATATTTTCGATAAAAATGTAAAAGATATTTACTAAATAAAATCAATTTTTATGTTTCCAGTCAGTGGTTACAATGTTTCGTGGTAGTTTTGGACTTTTATACAAAGAATTTATGGATGAAGTTGGTATGACCTCAACGCATGTCACAACAATGCTGGGAATTTTTGGGACATTTGCATCATTAACAGGTAAAATAAATATTTATTCTAATCATGTACTTAATTAAGAAATATCAAGCATGACAATCACCTTTTTCTTTTCTTTTCTTTAAAAAAGACAACTCCCGCACTAGGGATCATGCCCTGTGTCGCGGGGACTTTTACAAACATCAATTAACGGACACATATAACACCCAGACTCAGGACAATAATTTGTGGATCTCACAAATTATTGTCCTGCGTGGGGATCGAACCCACAACCTCATGCGCGGCAGCCGCTGGCTTTACCGGCGCGCCACCGAGGTCGTCCGTCCTACCTATTTGTGTCCCACGGGCCTTCCCCACTGATGAAAGGAACTTAGCATAATGACACCAGAGATAATAAATTTAACTAATTTATCTAATACACGATTAAAATATCGCAACACACTGGGCAGTCAGTAGTATATCATAGTCTGCCAATTTTACCTTACTCAGCTTTAAGTTTAAAGTGCAATTTTAGCTGTTAAAAAAACGCTTATTTCATCACATTCCTATGATCGATTTTCTAAAAGAATGTCACATTATATTTTTACGCCTTTTCAAGAAATCGCGTAGAAATGTGCGTTATGACATTGGAATGAAATAAAAATTAAGGATTAGCAATGCAAAAAGAAAGTTTTTGGTGACTCAAATCAAATATTCTCGCAAAATTTATCAATTTCTTTCATCATTTAACTTCGTAATTAGTATGTAAGTAGCAAAAAAGTAATTCAGAAAAAGGACCTTACTTAGTTTGCATCAACCTAAACGTATTAGAAGCCGTGTCTTCGTAATTATTAACAGTGCTATTTTTATTCAGGGGCATTGCGATACATTAATTAGGCTACTTTAATTAGATACACTCTGATTTTTTGTACACTAATAACGTACATTTTACTACTAGATAGTAAAAAAATGTTTTATAGCAGATAATTATTTTATAACTAGCTTTATTATTATTTTTTTAGATGCCATAAAATAATAATGTAATGATTCTGGGATATACTATTGATATTGAGCGCGAAATATTAAAAGAAAAAAGTTATTACTGGTAAAATAGAAGACTCGTTCCGTGTAACTTTTTGTTTATTTTTTAATTTGAGAATTTATAATGCATATATTTACAGTTTTTTTGCAATTTCTAATGTATGAATTTATGTGCAGAGCAACACGATTATGACAACAATATTATACGAACCACACGAACTAATTAATCTAGTATTGCTAATTGTTGTGGAATGTTAAATATCTTTACAAAGCAATTAGCTAAGTATATCAGTTTGCCATTATACGGCACTAATAGGACACCTTTTATAAATTGCTTATTTTACCTACATCATAGAAACAAGTTCTTTAAATTTATGTGACACTGATATGCGGATAAATGATTGATATGTATATTTGTAAATGAATTAGACTTACCAAATTTGGCCATAGAACGAGGCGTGTAGAAGTCAAGAGCCCAAAGCCATAGGCAAAGGCCTATGCCTTTGCCCAGAAATGGAATGATCCAGGCTAAAGGTCATGGCACATTACACCGGCACCGCAACAGCACCGCTCCACACCAGCATTTAACTTGTCGTTCAATTTAGAGCATTAAATCGTGTGTAGTATAATATATTTCATAATGTCAATTAGAAAAAGCCAACGGCGGGCAGTCAGCGCGCTTGCCGCTACCACACAACTCGACCCGCAGCCCGCGTGCTGCAAGCGAGCGGACCTTATGCGTACGGCGCACAGTGGTATATGTTGTATGGGGCTGCGGAAATAATTGTGTAAATTGCCCATACGTGTACAATACAATAAAACAAACTATTTTTCATCGATGTTTGCTTATATAATAATGATTTAATATGTTTTTAAAGGTATTTATGTAAGTATTTTATAAATGTCTAAGTATTTATTTTTTCATGTAACTTTTTTGACTAAGATATAAATACAGATATAAAAAAAATTGTATGTATAAAAAATAAAATATTTAAGTAATTCTATGCATAAAAAGTAATATTACATAATAAATTTAGACTAAACATGGTATGGATGTAAAAGCTTTTTTATAGAAAATTAAGAAATTTCTTTACATAACAAAGCTTTTAAATGCTCTGATAGTGGTAGGTATATGCTTTGTGTTACGTTTGGCCCTTAAACTGCTTATAATAATATATTGGTCTGAAGAAGCCATGAGCATTTGAAAAACATCTGTGTCCGTTAATTCTCGCGAGCATTTTCGAGAATGACTTAAGAACTCTCTGTTTCCTGACGCCTCCTTCCCCTTCTTTGAGAATTTAGGTAGAAAGGTTTTGTTTAAATATGCATTAACTTTTTCCAACACGGACTGTGAGACATTCCTGTACTTGTTTTTCCAAATCCATGCACATATGTGATGAACGATCACTATTTACTGCAATTTCCACTAAATTGACGTATGAAAATCTAAAATCACCCATATTGTAAGAAAATAAGTATCACTATGTAATTGTAGACAAGTAATGAGACACAAAATAAAATTAGAACCCTTTTATAGCTATTACTAATAATTATTTTAGTTAACTACCCTCATTGAGAAAGTTATCTTAATGTACGAGTTCATTTACTAATATGCCTTAAAAAAGAAGGCTAGCAAAAAATCGCAGCTGGAAGTGATTTTTTAATTAACTACATACATGTGCCTATTATATGAACCATAAAAGAAACTGCAGAAAACGCCAAGCAGCGCCAACCTAGTTATGAACGTTTAAACTAAAAATTTTACTTAAAAATACTAGTGTTCATCTCTAAATACCCTGAACTGATTCTAATTACTTTATTAAGAATATTAATTATCTACAACATTCATTAAGACGTGTAGAATTATAAAAAATAAGTTAAAAACAAAAAGAACTTCCAGTTTTGAACATACAACCATTGAAGTAAGGGCCTTTTTTCAAGTGAAAACTTAAAATCTTCGAACATCCAACTTTGACATGCTATTAGTCTATTAAATTATTCTAATGTAAATGATTTTTTTATGGGTTTTTGTTTAATGAGGCCTGTAGTATCCAATACTGGTATGACATATTTGAATATTCGTACTTAGCAATATTGAATTTTTTCCGCTTATATACCACTGTGCGGCGCGCCGACGGCATGCTCATTACGCGCCGACTCCGAGTCGGTAGCGAAACAACGTCATTGCGTCGTCGCAAGTCAATTTTCAATCATAAATGTCTTAAAACAATATTGAGTTCGCGGTGACAGCAAGCTTACACCTCGCGGCCACCGCGCGGACTGTGAGCTTACACGTCGCGGCCGGCGCGCGGACTGCGAGCTTGCACCTTGCGGACAACGGGTAGTTAGCGCGCTGCCAGCTAGCCGTAGTCTAAATTCGAGGCGACGCCGTGCAGCAGCTGTGCTGTTGCGGTGCCGGTATAATGTGCCATGACCTTTACACTAACTAACTGTTCAATGCAGCGCAAACGAAATACAATATGTGACCCAGTTTTTAGTCTTTATAAATTATAAAATAATTATGTGTTACTCTCAATAGTTTATTACTGTCTTAGGCAAGGACAACCTTGCACCAGTAACAAAAAAGAAAACTTACCCCGCTATTAATGAAAACTGAACCTGAAAAACCTTTTATTTATTTCAGGTTTCATAACGCATAATTTACTATCAATTATAAGTATGAGAAAGCTTCTGTTTCTGGCTACAATTATATACGACACAGGAGTTACTGCGAGTATATTTGTAAATTCTATATTTACATTTTACATCTGCGTGGGCATGTTACAGGTTAGTTGTTATTGTTTTAAGCTTTATGTATGTTTATGTGCACTAATATATAATAGGTTTTTAGTAGTTAATAAGTAAAGCTAGTGACATCTCTTGTACTAATGTACTAGGTCGTGATTCTCCTTAGCGAGATCTAGGTCAGTACCACAATGCTATGATTTAGCTGTTATTTAGTAGCTAAATAACAGCTTAATCCACCTCCAAAAGGTAATACGAAAATGTACCTACTGTGTTTGGGTAGAAGGAAAGTAAGAGATTACTTTAACTTCAAATGCTAGATTAAAGTGAGTGTACTCGTGACCATGGCTGGTGTGTTTAGTGTTTAACAAAACCTGTTTGCTTTAATACCCGTTAATATAAATAATAATAAGGATCTCCCACACTTCCACGGTTCCCCAATCAAACTACAGGGTTGTAAGACTAAACATCTTATATTAACTTATATCGGCTATGTTTTGGCACTAACCATTAAGAGGTTTAATTGCTTATCTGCCTCCGTGAATCTAAAAAAATATAAACCAACAGTAAGCCTGCAACAGCAGCCTTTAACTAGTCGCTAGCAGAGCCGTAAACTTGTTAGAATATTTTTATTTTTTTAATTTTTACCTTATTTCAAAACAGTAAAGGTAAAGAAATTGTTTTAGGCGCCCTTGGCGACAAATGTAAAGTGATTTGCACGTGACTTAGAGATTCATTATTAAAAAATTCCTAAATCTGTGTATGGCCAGCTGTGTCTTTATTATTATAATATTTACAATAAATGCAACAATATTGAATACTGCCAAACAAATAATTTATTCAATATACGCACACCAAATTCAGCCAATCGAAAATGTATTCTATCACAAGGAATTAGGGTTTGTGGTAACCAACTTCCTTCAAACTCGTTGTGTACACACATAAGGGTTTTGGCTTATTATGTTTTAACAAATAATAATTTCCCTGCTACTGTAAACAATGGCTACCTTATTGAATAAAAAAGTTGACGTTTTAATTATTTAAACAACACCTGTTTAATTAAATATTATGAAATAAAAAAATAACAATATTGAAATAATAAATTATTTGTTCTTTGTTTCAGGGTATTGGCTTAGGTATTATATTCAATTTGTCATTTACAATTTTGAATGATTATTTCGTACGAAGAAGACTGATGGCTATTAGTATTAGTCAAACTGCTATTGGTAAGTTTATTCTCAGGTCTAAACTCACTTTTATTATTATCTGTACGCATATGTAGTTTGAGATTTTAAAATTTAAAATCTCTCTATAATTTAATAATAATAAAAAAAATCAAACTCTACTTCAATCTTTTTAATCTTGTCAAAATACTCTTAAATGTTTTATTTTTTAGCTAAAACATTTGTTACAAATAAATAATATAAAACATTTTCAAATAAATATAAATGAAATAGTACCTATTTTCAATTCAGTATATTTTCTTTTTTAATTTCAACGCATAAACATGCTCTGTAACTACTTAGTTGAAGATTATTTTCGTTTTATTTTAAAGCATTCACTGATTAAAAAAAACTAATACATTTTTTTATTACTTTCAGCATTGATAACTATGGTAATACCCATGTTTATAAAATGGTCTCTAGAAGAATATGGTTACCGAGGAACATTGTTACTGGTGTCAGGGATAACGATGAACAATTTGTTTGGTGCAGCCTTAATACAACCTGTCAAATGGCATATGAAGAAGATTAAAATCTTAGATTGCGGTAAGATTATTTTGAATTCTAAACTTAATTTGACGACCTCTATGGCGTAGTGGTTATTTAACATGATTGCAACGCAGAGGTCTCGGGTTCGATTACCGCTCAATGCAAATCTTTGTGTGCGTGAACATGATTGTTTGCATTGCTCTGAGTGTTTTCTATGTATAATACGTATGTATTTACAAAAAAAAAAGTATTTAAGTATGTTTATGTGTTGCCTAGTACCCATAGTACAAGCTTTGCTTAGTTTGGGACTAGATGGCGTTGTGTGAAAGTGTGAGGAATATTTATTTATTTTGTTTTTAAATAAAGGGCCTGAGAGCCCAGCTCCTGATTACACACGTATTCCATAGAGTCTGTGTTTTCATCATCAATTCCACTGCAAGATAGGTCTTCTCCAAATACGTCCACCTTGCGCGGTCCTGTTCCTCCGTCATTCATAGGTTTTTTGCCGCCTTAGCTAGGTCGTATGTCCACAGCACAGAACATTAAAATACATGTATTTTAATGTTCTGTGGTCCACAGTGTGAGGGGTCTCTTTCTGCCTCAACGGCTGTCAGTTCTTTGCGGTGCATGCCCACCGTCAGTTTTTTAAACAAAATAAATATTAAAGCTGGTTCGATTCTGTATGTCCACAGTGTAAGGGGTCTCTTTGTGTCAGTTCTTTGCGGTGTGTGCTGCCCCCCGTCAGTTTTTTAAACAAATTTTAAAGCTGGTTCGATTCATAAAGCCATAAAGCCTGTTCCTTTAAAAATATATTATGTTTGTAACTTTAAAGAATATAGACTTAGTTTGTCTAGTTTTATAATGTAAAATAATAATAATGAATGGTGAATTTCTACTAAAGCAATTTGAACCGCCCAGCTTTGTTTCTGCTATCGTAACTGTATCTAATTGTACTTCATAATACAAAATTATGTAATACGAAACCATAATACTATGTGTTTACATGTACCTAACACGTGTATATTATTATTACCCTTCACAAAATACCGACGACCTTTTAAAGGTTCGAGGTTGATGTAAAAGATAGGCACAGAGCCACATGCAACATAACGTTTGATGGGCTTGCAGCAGTAAATCTCTTTTGACTGATATAATAATGTGTGTTACTGTTATTGTCAATAGAGGTAAATAGAAAGACATAATTTTGTTGGTAGTTTGCCTTAAAAACTCAAGAGAATCTGAAATGAAGATGTACCCAGAAAAAACAAAATGTCCGCTTAAGTTTGCCTTCTTGGTGTGTCCGCATAGCGCTCAGAACCACGGCTATTAAAGGAGTAAGGTTAACCCCGTCAAAGCGACGGAAAGCCTTTGGAGGCCTATGTAGAAATATATAAGAAAGGCATATGCCTTACACGTAACACGTGCCCCGTGTGGTGACGGAGTAAGAATACAATATGTCACCACCCCATTTCATCCCATGGGTGTCGTAGAAACCGACTAAGGTACTATCTGTAAATATTACCTTTACATAGAAAGAAGGAAAACTTGAAATTAAACACTATACCAATCCGTCTGGCCAGCGTGGTATTAGTAGGCCAAGTATCCCTCCGTCACGGGGGGAGGCCCGTCCCTACAGTGGGACATTAATGGGCTGTTATGATGATGATGCCTTACACGTGGAGGACCCTTACGTTATATAATTACGGTGATGATGACGATTAAATACATAATATTGAATAGAGCTGATTACATAAATTTTTGTTATAAATATGATACAGTTATATATCCAGGGAGAAATATCGAAATATACTTATTTTATATGTATTAATTAACATAACGTAATAAATATGTGTGCAATAAAGTATTTCAATTCCCACGTTAGCAGTCCCGTCATGACCTTGCGGAAACGACGAGCATTTGATTTAGGTATAGGTACATTACTAGCAATGAATGTATAGATTCAATTGTGAAATGAAATGAAATGAAATGAATTTGAAAGTTCTCTGTGATATAAACTTGGCAAGTAATGGTTAACTAAGACGTCATAGCGGAAAACTTATGGTCAGACCGTAAATGTGGAAAAAAGGGTTCACATTCAGGTTTATGTTTCATTACGAAACTGTCAAAACAGAGTTTTTACACTGATTTGCACTGTAAACTAATATAGTATAAAGGTAAAACTTTAATGAATGGAGCAAATAAAAAAAAATACTGTGAATAGGCATCCAAAACTTTTTGTATAAAAATGACAGATCCGCTTCTTTACATTACCTGTGGCAGTGTTACTTAGTACATGCAGCACAGTGTAGCAAAGTATCATAATTAAGACGACCTCTGTGGCGTAGTGGTTATATAACATGACTGCTACGCTGAGATCTGGGGTTCGATTCCCGCTCAATGAAAATTTTTGTGTGCTCCTCCTCCTCATGATTGTTTGCATTGGTCTGGGTGTTTTCTATGTATGTATTTACAAAAAAAGTATTTAAATATGTTTATCCGTTCTCTAGTACCTATAGTACAAGCTTTGCTTAGTTTGGGACTAGGTGGCGATGTGTGAATGAGTGAGGAATATTTATTTTTTATATTTATTTCCACCTTTCGAGGTCCCATGCCTACTTCATCTATTGATTTTCCGCTTCCCTAATTAGCTCCACTGTGTAAGGTGTCTCCCTGCTTCACTGGAAACATGAGGTGTATAGATTTTTATATGGAAGCTTTAAAATTACTATTAATGATATTTCAGAAATGAACAGTCTTTTGGATGGACCTAACAAACCGAAAGCTGCGATGATTAGGTCCATCGACATAGAAAATAATATACCACCTGTCAATGGGATTATTAAAGAGACTTTGTTAACGTAAGTACCTATTTATACCAGCATACTAAAGGCACAGCCCTATTGAGTACGGTTAGATAAGTGTGCGTTGCAGTAAGGAGTTTCATACAAATTATACTGAACGGCTCGAGTTGCTACGGTGCCGATCCCTTTACGTTTTGATATATATGTGCTACGATTCTTAAGTAGTTCGCTTGAATAGCGTTCGTCATTCTGAGACCAGCGGATAATTTCATATTGCACTGTATTTTACCTAATTTTAATCTTGTTTTTTGCAGAAAAATATTTAACGCATTAGTAGACAAATCATTAAGAAAAACATTCTTGCTGTCATGTGTATCATTTGGGACATCACTTTGTTTGTTCGTCGACCTCACCTACGTTATTATGCTACCACAAGCGTTGTATGCAGCCCAATGGGACCAAGTAAGTGCAGTCTGTTATGTAATGTATTATTTTAAAAAGTAATCGACGCGGTGCTACGCGATGCGATACGACGCGATGATACACGCGACAAGTGTCCTACGTGATTTTGGTCATTACCTCTCGAATCATAAAGAAGTACAGTACATTTTTCTTTGAAATCGTGGTGTCGTTTATGATCGCCCACAAACCAAGTAGGTACGCGTTACGTCGCGTCTCGTCGCATACGTTCACATAGGACACGAGTAGGGTGTACGCCGTGGATTTAAACGCGTACGTCGTGTCGCATTCGTCGCCCACGCAGGACACCTGGTTAGCTTTTTGAGAATTTGTTTCCTCGTAATGGGGCTACTCTACTGCGTGATGGTAAGTGATAAGGAAAAGATTATATTTGTTGTGATACTCAGTTTGGCTATGGCATTGCTACAAAATAGCCCATGTAGTTAAATACTACAAAACCATAATATCACATGACTAAGCTTTGGTTAATCGTCCTCAACAAAAAAAAATGACTAAGTGATCTAAGGCATATGTCTGCATAAAAACAGTACAGTACCTGGCGGTAAATATTACACATCGACCTGTTGAAAGAGACAATCGATCAATTTCGGCTTCGTAGAGCGTAACGGCGCTTGTACACGGTAAGAAAAATCGCCGGGCCTACGCAAGAATTCGTGTCGTTTCTAAGCACGACCTGTGTACACAGCGCCGGCGATGCATAAGAAAATTTTCTTGTCTGCGCAAGACAAGACATGGCGAACGTTGTTGCGGAGGGGCGGGGAGCGGTGTAGTAGGGTATCATACTTGTTTGCTTTCTAGTTAACATTTTTACTAAAGGAAACTCACACTGATTATCACACTTGTTATTACTTGCGCGCCCTACGCCCGTCTGACGACTGTACGAAAAAAACCCTGGCGTGTACACGTTCCGAATTGTCTTGTCTGCGGAAGACAAGAAAAGTTTTCGTGTACGACAAAATTCTTGACGTCTACACGAAGATTTGTCTTGTCTGGCGTAGACACGGCAAATTTTCTTAGCGTGTACAAGCGCCGTAACTCGTAACTTTTACTTTAGCGTACTTGTAACTTTCCTTAAGACGGTAAGCGTATTATAGTGTTCTAATGCAAATGTTTTTCTTCGTTTTTCCAGTACAACGTTGCACTAGCTGTTTCAGTGATGGCGTTTGGAGACTTGGCGATGCGTATAATATTAATATTTACAAGTAACCTTATAACAAGGTTAGGTAATGAAGAAGTTTACGTTGCTGGAGTCGTTCTTGCTCTTGTAGCTAGACTTGGTTGGTACTATTCATCATAACATCCTATTAACATAACATCCCATTAATGTCCCACTACAGGGGCGGGCCTCCTCCTGTGTCGAAAGGAAACTTGCCCTACTAATACCACGCTGGCCAGACGGGTTGGTATAGGGTTTCAAGATTTCCTTCTTTTTATTTCGTAAAGATAATATTCACGAAAAGTTCCTTAGTCGGTTTTTACGACACCCATGGGATGAGATGGGGTGGTAATTTATTGTATTCTTACTCCGTCACCACACGGAGCCACACAAATAAGATTTAAAAAAAAAAGTATACGAGTATGTTTATCAATTGTCCAGTGATAATACAATGTTCTGCTGATTTTATATAAGAGCCTTCCGAATCTACTTTGTAAAAGAAACACGTGCAACGTGTATGTAGGGCAGTCGCCTTTTTTAAACCGCTATTGAGAGTGCTTTGGATAAGCTTAAACTCGTTACGTTACATTAAAGATAAGGAAAAGTAGAACAAAACCTTATAGCCATGATCGGGGAGATAGCTGTTGAAATGGACGACTGTAAGACCCGCTCCTCCATTATCAATGGTACATATACATACAATAATGATGATGAATGATATAAAAACACCCATTGACATTATAATATGTTGATCAAAATAACCCAGTAATGTCCCACTGCAGGGACGGGCCTCCTCCCGTGACGGAGGAATACTTGGCCTACTAATACCACGCTGGCCAGACGGGTTGGTATAGGGTTTAATTTCAAGTTTTCCTTCTTTTTATTTCGTAAAGATAATATACACGGATAGTCCCTTAGTCAGTTTTTACGACACCCATGGGATGAGATGGGGTGGTGAAATATTGTATTTTTACTTCGTCACCACACGGACACTTTTTTTAATTAAAATCCATACCATGTACAAGAAGACACTGTGACATTAGCGACATTATTTTTTAAAGATTTGTTTGATTTTCAGGCACACTTTGGTCAAAAAGCATTATAGCTAACATGATATTCATCGCGTTGACGGGAATGGCGAACTGTTCTATCGCCGTTCTGACTACAGTCGTCATAGCCGATGCTGTCCCACCGGAAAAGTTTACAGTAGCTATGGGAATGTCTATGTTAATAACAGGAGCAATCACTTTGACTGTTGGACCTGCTATAGGTGAGAAAAACCTTCTTAAAACTTTTTACTAACTTGTTTAATTTATTAGCTTTTTGTTGGTACTATATGGTTACAGTACTGATTAAATTTAAAAACAAAGAAATTAGGAATATGCCAACTACTTTATCTTGAGGGTTTTGCAAAAAAAACTAAAACCCGGTACTATTCCGCTAAATCAGTATTGTGTATGACGATAATACATCTCGAGTCATCCTCTTAAGGTAAAGAGGTTGAAATGGGGAAAAACTTTCACAACACAGGTATCAGTGGGTATCAGTACCTATTCCCATCGATAAATCCCTCCCATTTAAAAAGATAGTATCAAAACAATTTAATAAATTAATTAACCTAATTAATTTTCACCATGTTTTGTTTCTAACTGTCTTTTCAATAAAGATTTATTTTCTAATTTCTCAGGTGCAGTACGCGATTTATCAAACAGTTACAAAGCAGCTTTCTATGTGATAGCGTCATGTTTTGCTGTCATCATTGTATTATGGGTCATAGAATTATTCTACAAAAGGAATAAACGAAAGAAATTAAACGAAGAAAAAGTATATAAAGAAGGAAATTCATGAAAATTTGTTGAACAAAGTTATTGTAAGAGTATTTTCAAAACGTAGTAATACGTTGATCCAAATTTATTGCAGTCCAATTAGTATGTCTGCGTTTACCATATTTTGGCAATAATTAATATCGAATCCAATCAATCAAAATCAATCAATTAGCCTATCGCAGCCCACTGCTGGACATAGGCCTCTCCCAACACGCGTCACAGAACACGGTCCTGCGCCTTCCGCATTCAGTCTGGCACGGCGACCTTTTTGAGGAGTTAAAGAATCTCATTTTATTCTCTTCACCTTGACGTTGGCAGAATCATTGGGAAACGATGGGGCCATTTTATTAAAAAAAAACGGAACAGAAAAGTTTCAATAAAAGAAGTAGATTTATCATATAAAAGTACGTCTAGTTTTTGCCATAAATAGCTTACAGTAAATAATGCCATAATTGTAATTAGATATTATTATCTAGCATGCTTTAATTGTAAATATTGTTAGAAGTTTTCTATTAAATACGTTTATGAACTAATACCAATTCTTTTATTTCTTTTATTACTAACTTTTGCCTGCGGCTTCGCGCGTGTTAAAAGGGGCAAAAAGTAGCCTATGTTACTCTCCATCCCTTTATCTCCTTATTAACTAATTAACTATCTCCACTTAAAAAATCACGTTAATTCGTCGCTCCGTTTTCCCGTGAAAGAAACACAAACAGACAAACACACTTTCCCATTTATAATATTAAACCACAGTCGTACCGGAAGGAAAATAGTGTGTACTCTGTGGTACTACTTATACGAGTACAAACGAAATAGTGCCGTAAGCTATCTCTTATTAGACTAGAAGAACTAAAATCGAAAAATAGATGTACTTCATACGTTCCATCATTTTAAACTTCTATAAATATTTGTTTGATTGTCGACGACCTCTGTAGCGCAGTCAGTATATAACATGCCTGCTACGCAGAGGTCTCGGGTACGATTCCTGCTCAATGCAAATCTTTATGTGCATGAACATGATTTTTTGCATTGGTCTGAGTGTTTCTATGTATAATAATGTATGTACTTACAACAAAAACAGTATTTTAAGTATGTTTATCCTTTGTCTAGTAAAAGCTCTACTTAGTTTGGGACTCGGTGGCGTTGTGTGAATGTGTGAGGATTATTTATTTATTATATTTAAACTTCTTTAGGTTAAATATTTGTTTGATAACTATAAAAGAGCCTCTAACTAAGCAGCAATATAAAGTGGTTCTCCGTCAAAGTAAACCGAATATACGTATACAACTGTAGTTTACTTTGAGCAATATAAACTTCTGCTAGGAATACGGCACAAAGTTTCTTGTACCTTATTTAATGTCTCCAAAGATCGTTAGTTCTGTCGACAGAATCTCTAATATAAATGAGCAAACGTCTTTAGACGTGGATAAAGTAAAAGTTTTTATTCGTTTAATATTCTATAGTTTTCTAATTAAAACTAACTCTAAAACCACAGCATTCATAGCAATTTTTATTTGCCTTAATGAATTTTAACTTGTATTTTTTTTAAAGAAAAAGACTAAAATTTGCTTTATGATAAAAAAAAATAACAGTTTAGAACAGAAGAAAAGAGTAGGTACAGTATTACTTAAATAAATATAATATATTGTGTATATTTATGATGTTACGTCACTGGAATATCATACACTTTTTATTATAAAATAATGTTTTTATTTTTTAATCTAATAACATAGTTTTAAGTGAATGTATTGTATACTAACAAATTATGGAATTGTTATTATTCTGATATAAATAAATATAAATATTAAGGTTTAAAAGTACCTCTAATTTCAACAACAGCCATTTGGTCATAAAAAATACAGTAAATGCAGCAGAAAAACATTAAAAACCCTCATTCTACCAAGTTTTTTACCTGATTGATAAGAAGGCAAAAATTATGATTTCCCAAGCGCTTTCAAGTTATTTTATTTTAATTCACCCGCTCACTTAACAAATTAAAAGAAGTGAAATTTTAACATAATTATCCAGAAAAGGAAGAACTCTTAGGATACGGATTTCTGTGTGTAACTTTGATCCCTTACCTGTAGCTAAAACAATGTCCCCTTACTAACCATACATCGTACCCTCAGTGGAAAATAGACATAAGTGATTTTACGTTGAATCATCGATTTTATCATATTCGGAAAGTACGTCTAAAGATACGTATGATACATTTTTTTCATATTTTTCTTGTTAAATTTGACGAAATTATACAAGAAATTAGTTTTGAGAATTTTTATTCTATCACATTTTTTCTTATGGATTATTAGATTATGTGATATTACGCAAAGAATAAATTGAGAAATATGGCGTATTACTTAATATTACATTTATCCCTTTATTTAAATGTAGAAAATATATAGTAACAAATATTATGATTTAAATGCGTTTGGTTTTTTTACATCGTTAGTTTTGTATACACGATTACTGCTTTCTTCCACTAAAAACTTTTCTTTACGCAAAAACATAAGACCTACATACTGCAGCGAGGCTGTAAAATAAGAATGATTACTTTTTTCTTCCACTAGAATATTTTCATTGCACCGAGACGTAAGATTTGATACAGCGGCGCGTGAGTAGGCAGAGGGGACATAAGTGTGAATACGTCGATGCGATAATTTATTAGTATTTTTTTTTCCTTGATTATTTTAAAACAAAACGTACTGGCAATGAGTAGTCAATCAATTAGCATATCGCAGTTCAGTGATAGACATAGGCCTCTTCCAACCCGCGCCACAGAACACTGTCCTGCATCTTTCGCATCAAGTCTGACCCAGAGACCTATTTGAGGTCGTCGGTCCACCTAGCTGGGGGAAGTCCTACACTACGTTTTCCGAGTCGCGGTCTCCACTCTAGGATACCTTTGTTCTTTCTGACGGCCATCGGTCCTTCGACAGATATGATCAGCCCATTGCCACTTCAGGTTGCTAATTCTACAAGCTATGTCGGTAACTTTGGTTCTTTGTCGGATAACCTCGTTCCGAACTTTATCCTTTAAGGAGACGCCGAGCATAGCCCGCTTTATAGCTCGCTGCGCGATTTTAAGCTTATGGACTAGTCCTACTTGCAAGTGTCCAGGTCTCGGCACCGTACGTCATTACTGGTAGGACGCATTAGTTGAAGACTTTGGTCTTCAGGCATTGCAGTAAAGGCGAAGATAAGACACGACGTAGCTTGCTGAATCCTGTCCAACTGGATCCTGCGATAGGGATGCGCGATCCAGTTCATCGATCCGATTTTAAGGATCGGATCGGATCGTAATGCGTTGATCCGATCCACGAATTGGATCGCATGCCATCGATCCGATCGATGTCAAGAAAATCGATCCGGATCGGATGCAAATAAGTAAGACACAATTATTTTTAGATAGGTAAGCATTTATTAAGTAAATACAATTATGAAAGGTGAGGAAAAAACAACCAGTTATATATAAGTTAAAAGTTCGAGTTGGCATCTTTAGAAATAGTTCTATAGGTACCAATCTTCGAACTCTAAACTTTTGAGAAACAATAATTTAGAGAGACGACATGGATCGAGTCTGTTTCGACATTCGCTTAAAGTTAAGTTTGCCGACGAAAAGAGCCGCTCTGATGGCACCATAATTCAGTTTTATAAAACAAAATGTCCGCACAATGAAGATACTCAATAAAACTAATCAACCGACCATAAACTTTACTCGTTTGTTTACGAACTTACCCACACAAATATTATAAATAAAATGTAATAAGATGCTCGTATACCTACCCGCAAAAGACGCCGCCAAGTTTGGAACATAACGTAACCTAAACAAAAGATCATTTCGTTCCTAACAACATCGTAAGCAGTTAATGTAGGTAGATAAACTGAATTTGAATCCATACGATCCAAACGAATCGATCATTGTAGCTTTGTATCGATCTTACAAAAAATCGTATGGACTCGATCCGATCCAAAAATCGAGAGATCTTCGATAATCGAGAGAGCTTCGATCCGATTTTCAACAAGATCGGATCGGATCGGCGCATCCCTATCCTGCGATCGATTTCTTTCTTGAAGTTGTTTCTACCAAGTTGAACAACTTGTAAACATACTCTTGAACAACTTCGAGTATCAATCCTTTGACATTAGATCGACCTCGGTGTGTCATGATTGTGTAACATGTTCTTTGTTTTGTTTAGATTTATACCGAGTTCAACCCGTCGACAGGCTTTAAATTTAGGCTTTGTGGCTTCCCGTCAAGCTGTTCCAGTGACTCTGCCACGATGACGATGTCGTCAGTAAACCGAAGGTGTGAGATGTACTCGTTCTTGCCGTTAATGTTGATGCCCAGTCTAGTCCACTACAACGTCTTAAAGACGTCTTCGTGCGCGTTGGTGAAGAGTTTTGGAGAAATTACATCCCCTTGCCTAAACCCTTAACGGGAAAACACTCACTAGATGGGGTAGTTTTGTCCTGGAGCTGGACAGTTATACTGGTGGTTTCATATAAAGATCTACACATAGATGTATGCCAATCGATGCCACATCACTGCAGAGCATCCAGAACCATCCAGGTTTCAATTGAGTCGAAGGTTTTTACGTAATCCACGAAAGCTATGCACAGCGGCTGATTGTACTCTTCAGTATTCTGTACAATCTTCCGAACAACATAGATGTGGCTCAGGAGAGATATGGGCCTATAGTTCTTCAGCGACAATTTGTCACCTTTTTTGAAGAACAGGGCAACGGCACTCCCGCCTGAGGCGTTAGGCCCTGGTGGATAACGGAGCTAAAAACACGTCACAAGTGTTTTTAGCTCTTTTTGATTATGTGTTCCGCCAGTTTTAATAGCTCTGTGGTGATTCCGTCATGCCCTGGACACGTACTGTTCTTTAGTTGGTCGAGAGCAACTCTGACCTCGCCCCGGATGACATCGGGGATGTCCTCTGCATAATGGGGCGTGATTAGGGCTCTGTGGTCATCTTTTTTAGGTCCTATGGGTTTAGTCATCCGTGATGCGTGCAGGTATTTGTAGAAACTCTCTATTTCCTCGAGTATCTCGAACGCAGAGGTCATAGTTCTGCGGTCCGCAGTATTGAGTTTCGTTAGATGGGTTCTACCAAGCTTGCTCGCGAATACTTTGGTGACTCTATTCTGTTCGATCGCAGTCGCAACGGCGCGGGTGTTGGAATATCTGAGGTCACGCCGCACCAGTTTCTGGATCTTCCGGTTAAGGTATCTCCCATTCGTCTGAAAGTAAAGTAGTCTGCTTCGAATAAGTCGGTGATCACTCCCAGTATTAAAGGTGTTAATTTATTTATTTATTTGTAGATCAATTTGTGTGCATACAAATTTATTGATCAACAATGGTAAGCTTAATGCCTTAAGGCATTCTCTTCCAGCTTACCTTTGGGTGATGCAGAGAAAAGTAAGTTGGTAGGTGCAATAAAGACAATAATAATTATCACAGAAACATCTCTGACCATGTATCTTCTATCGGTCATGATAAAGTCTATCTTGTTCCTTGTCACAGTATCGGGGCTTTGCCATGTACCCTTTCTATGTGACTTCTTCTTAAAGAAGGAGTTCATTAAGAAGAGCCTCTGCGTCTTCAGAAAGTTGACCAGCATCTGCCTCCTGTGGTTTCGGCGCCCCACACCGTAGTATCCAATTTTCTTTTTGCCGTATTCTTGTACTCCCACTTTGGCATTGAAGTCTCCCATAACAATGTCGTAGTAAGCCTCAGTATTGCCATTTAGTGCTTTAGCGATATCTTTACATGGCATCGGCTATGTCATCGCTGTATTTCGAGGTTGGTGCGTACATTTGTATCACTGGCAATATGTAAAGTGCCTTTAATTTAAATTTGTTAATTGTAATTTTTGTTTGTTACTTTAGATTTTTATTGAGAGAACGTAATGTTTTGTTGTATGGATCCGAGAAAAACCTTATTCTGTTAATTGTTACAAGCCTTTACAAATTATCTACTGATAAAAAATATAAAAAAATTATTAGTGGTAGTAATCTTTACCGAAATTCCACATTTCTGAATTTTTATTGTACAATTTCATTGTTAATAGTACGAACTTTAATTGTATCCAAAAATCTAATTAGTATTTTGTCTAAATTAATAAATATTAAATACAAAAAATGCATTTGCTTTTTTTCCCTATAGTCATAAGCAATAACTCAAAGTAATATGTGTTAATATGCAGCAAACATTTCTATAACATAATATAATGGAATAAGTAATTACTATTGTTTACTTCTGGTTTCTAATCAAGTCCCTAAATTGAAAAAAGGGGTAAGTACAGCTTATACATTTCAAACATAATTTTAATAAAGGAAATATGCAGTAATCTTACTTATACAACCATAAATGTTCATACTTACAAGTTCATAACTGCTTTAATACAACATACTTTTTAAACATATTTTACTTTTCTGACAAAGCCTGTCATAAATTTTGATAATCAAAATGCGTTATTTTTTTACATTCTGAAAAATAGCATAATAATTTATTTTTACAATTCCTAATAAACTATAAGCATTAGCACTAACTTAAATAGGTATAACACGCAGTACACGATTTTTTTTCCTTTTTTTTTATATAACAATAATTGTTCCACGTTTCAAAATAAAGTAAATAAGCCCATAAATTCAGTTTTTACGCCCTAGTGAAAAATCAGCATTTTCGTCTTATGCCTTTTTTCCACTGAGGGTGCAACATTTACTCTTGTTTCTCCTAGAATATATTATTGCTTCATCTATGTACCTATATCTATACTTCTAATATTATAAAGACGTAAAGTTTGTGTGCATGTATGTTTGTGACGTTGTGGGTTACCCCCTACAACGTTCGATCCTGAGGAACGGATTACTTTTAGTGTTTTTTTTCTACTATTATTATTCAATACGAGCTGTATGTGTGTACCCGCGACTTCGTTTACGAAAAAAAATATATAGACGACAATTAAATGGCTTTATCACCTCTAGAGTTAATTTTAGTTGCATGTCATAAAACTATTAGGTTCAATATCGCACAACATGGAGCGCTTCTTCTTGCATAACATTTCAACTCTTATTATCGGATCTCCGAAAATGTTTCTCATATAATTTAAAGTCATAATGATCATTCTTCATAAAAAAATTCAATAATAGTTTTAAAAGGTAAAAAAAATTAATATACTTTTACAGGTTTAGAGGTTCCTGTAAGGATTATAAAGATCTTCATCTATACTAATATTATAAAGAGGTAAAGTTTGTGTGTTTGTATGTTTGTGTGTTTGTGACGTTGTAGGGGGTAATCTCTGGATCTACTGAAGCGATTTTAAATAGTCAATTTATCGGGGAATGTCATAGGCTATATAGTATCTCGCTATGACTAATAGGAGTAAAGCAGTAATGAAATAAGAATGTTTTAAAAAAGGACGTGTTTTTTGCCGCCCAACAAAGTGGGCACGGGTCAGCTAGTGTTTAATAAAGATTACAAGCATTATAATATTAAAATTTACAATGCACATTACCTACTAAGTTGACGTCTTACTACAGGAACCCGCCATTTGTACATTATTATCAATTAAAATGGAACACCATAGTGGAGACTAAAATAATTATAAAAACCTTACCATCAGATACATGCGGGTGTCTCTCAATGTTTGATTAAAAAAACATATTGTAAGAAAAAAACTTTTACAATCATACCATTTTTCTTAATAAAGTATCTGCTTTCTGATTCATTTTACCTGTAACAAAGAAATATGCCAATAAATATACCGGTAAGTAAAAAAAAAACGTAATTAAACTAAAAAAAAACCGACCCGTTTATTAAAATTGCTCGATTAATTGCTCTAGATCGGTCAATGTCGGTACATGCATTTTGTTGAATCACACAGACTACGTTAAAAAGGAGGCCGGGCATGTAATTTTGTGGACGGTTGGTAATTGTTGCAAGTTGACTTATACATATAATTGTATGCTTTTATGACGTAATCTTTACAGTTTCTTATATTTATTATTATATAAATAAATTAAAACGCAAATACACTGATTTATACTTGTTTGCGAAAAATCTAAGACAATGAATATTAAGTTAATCGATACGCACATTAGTGAAATCGCTTACAATCGAATAGTATGAGATACTGCGGGACGTGACTAACGACAAGCTGTCAAAATAACATTCTTATAGTGGACAGCGTATAATTGAAATTGTTTCTGCGTGACAGACCGTAACAATGGTATATTATTTAATTTCAAGGTTTTCTTAAAAACTGACTATAACCAAAGCCAAACTCGATGTGAAATCTTTGTAAACAAACCATAAATGACATGTAGGGTATATCATACCATTCCGAAATATTTTTAAGTTAAAAATGATAATTTTACTAGTATTTCGGTATTATTTCGGACATAATTTGGTACTATCTGCTATCAAAACGACATGAAGTAACTATGGCGTAAGTGATGGGGTTTTATATTTGGCCAAAAAAGCAAATTATAATATTTCAATTTTTTTATAACAATTAACAACCCTTATTATTTTGACTTAATGTAATTTTGCAGACCTCATGAACATTTTTTAATTTTCATAGTATACTCAAATAAAAATGGGCATGAAATTACATTATAAATTACAAAACCTACATACATAATTCATAATTAAATTATTAACTGTAACTGAAATAATTAATTGATCAGTTTTGATCAAATCTATATAAATATAAATGTCTCCCCACTATGCGTTTTCCGCGTACCGGAAAACGTACATTTATTATTAAATGTTGTTATCCCCTGCCTGTCAACAATGGTCGCAAAGCGTAGGCTTGTTATTGAACATTTCACATTGACTTTGGCTTTAGTTTAATTCATTATCCCTGCTGAAACGGTTATAGTTAAAAAAATAATTTGATTGATAGCTTGGTCGTAACTAGTTAAATTTTTACTTTATCCTAAGCAAGGCATTAAGGGAAGTTTAAAACGCTAAAAGGAAATTAAATAGTCTAAATACTAAGTGGTATGACTAACACGTGCGTTGTGCAGGAAACGTAACGTATATATCGTGGCGTAGAATCTTATAATTTCAGTACCTACATCACTAGTGACGGTCAATGCTAGTCCAGCTAACTAGCTACCGCGGTGGTTAGAGGCATGTGTCTAATTAGGTTCGGTGTGGTACCTCTGAAGGTGCAGTGTTTGCTCGCGCAATGTTGTTGCGATTGTCGATTCTATTTTCACTGGTGGCATAGTTACCTACTATATTCTTAAAACATCGTACAGCATTAATATTATATTACGGTTTTACGAATAGACAAGTATACCTACGTATTTAAACTTCGCCATTACGAATTTCAGGAAAATTAATGAATACTTCTAAATTAAAATGTTGTTTTCAATCATGTATAATTTGTCACTGTACAAATAAATACAAAGTTTCGTCAGCGAAAACGTCGACAATGTTTACAAATCAGAGCTATTTTATTAATTAGAGTAAACTTTTGTAAATAAATTGCTTTTGAAAAACAGATATAAGTAAGTAAAGTTTTTAATGTAATTTGTATTCTAAATAACACGGGATAATTAAATAAGATTTTATTAGATGCTCTTCAGTGTTATATCTATCTAACTCTAAAGCCCGATTTAGAGCTACTTCGTACGACGGGGCTACTTCGTACTTAACTCGCCAAAAAATAGGATCAAGATCTATTAAAATCAACATAATCAACAACTTACTACTTAACTCGCTACTGTACTTGTCGATGTTTAAATCGGGCTTAAAACCAAGTACAGTTTCCTAATTTGCTTATAATTATTTTATGTTTGTTAAGAATACAGTAATTTATTGACCAATTTAAAGATTTTTTTTGTATGAAAGTGTATGAAAATTTCATTATTAGAATTCATCGAAATTGGTTTAAGAATTGACATCATTTTTTGCTAAGCATGTCAATTCTCGATCCTTTAAAACGTTAAAAATAAAGTTAATTTAACTTTTAGTTGTCAAATTGTGATACAATAGGTATTCTTGTATTTATAATTTAAAATCTTGTAATTTTCGCGCTAAAATGAGTATTTTTGTCATTATGAAACGTCAAAACCTTTGCATAAACGCAAAGGTTTTGACGTTTAGGAGCGGCAGTGCGCATGCGCGAGGGAAGCGTAACGAGCGGGAAAAACAAGTTAGGGATATCGCATTACTACATTCAAAGACCCTGATTTTCATATATTTTTTTCTTAGAATATAAGTTTACGGAACTTATAATATTTTAATTTACCGAAGATAATTTTCTGTAGTTGATTTATATATTAATGTTTTATTTCTGTCTTAGAAAATCTATTAAAATTTACAATCTTTTAAATTGTAAACCGTAAACTGGCAACTCTGTTATTTAACTCTTTTTTGCCATTTAACTTAATTTTAACTTTTTCTTTACCGGACAAGAATACCACTTTGGATTAATTAAAAATAAAATTTAAAAAAATTAAAAATTATGTTAAATTAAATAATAATATGTTTCGAGAATTGGCCTGCAGGTCATAGAATTGTTTTTTAATTAGAAATGAATATTAATAACATCCTCCATTTGTTTTAGTCGCTAAAAATGTTTATATAATATCAATCAACAAAAATATGGTAATAAAACATAGCAAATAATTATGTTATGTTGAGGTATTCCCCAGTAAATAAATTAATATTATAAATGCTATGTAAATAATTTTCAAATAAACTATGTATTATAAATCATAATGTTTATAAAGTTATTAGTTGTAATTGTTGAATAATTTAGCTTGTTATAGATTAGATAGCATTATTATCGAATAATATATAAGTTTTGCGAAAATAATTGCATACAGATGCACGTGGTTTTAAATCCCTGTGTTATTTTAGCGGATGTAAATACTTGTACAGTCACGAGCAATAATATGTACACATTTTCGCATTTTGTAAACCAGTTATCTAAAGTTCTGCCAAAATTATCATATCCAAAATTGAAAATTCGAAGATTAATTCAAAACTGTACGGAACCTCTTCTAAATTACGAATTCATTTTGATATTGTAATGTCTAGATAAACGTGCAGATAGTTTAGAAAATTTGAAAATGTGTACATATTATTGCTCGTGACTGTACTGGTATACAAAATGGTTCTCTATTTTGTCTCATAACTTTTTTATCCATAATCTAAGGTGTCATAACATTTCGTGTCCGAATCATCATGTGTCCGAATGGTAGCTAGCCCTAAATTCATGTCTTATAATATCACTTGTCCGAAAACCTAAATCCCTAAACATAACATGACCTAATTTTATTTGCTATAACCATCACAATCTATAATATTTAAAAAACATAAATACTATATTCTAGTTTTACATAAAAAAAAAGTTTCTGGTCGCGTTGTGATCACCATACTAACCTAACCTAACCAACTGTTTCTGACTTTTGCCCTAATATTTTATTTTAGGACATGTGAATTTATAGCAAGAAATAATAGGATATGTAATAATTATAGTACCCCATTTTATGACACACAAGTATTATAGGTATAGACGATTAGGTAATATACGATTTCGTATACGCGAACATTATGGAAAGTGATGATTATGGGAAACTTGTTTGGGATTATGATTTTCGGACGATCGATATTCGGAGAAGAAAGGGACTACCATACAAAATACATGTATTGCCTCCTTTCCTAATATTTTTTTGCAAATACACTAACTGATGCCCGCGGCTTCACCCGCGTTGCTAAGGTAGCTTAAATGTTATTCTACACCATGTTATATACTTTCATCAAAATCCATTCAGTAGTTTTTGTTGACAAAATATTCAAGGCCTAATATTATACTCTGACCACTCTAATAGGTGAAATTTGGCAGATGTAGTCTATAGTTGGGTTGACGACTATTGGGAGATTTATCGATTCAGATAACAAATGATTTAATATAGATATTTTTGAAGTTAAAATTAAATCAAAATTGGGAAAGGTTAATTTAAAAAATGAGGTGTTGTACACATAATTCATCAACCACCTTTTCCAATAAGTACTATAATGTGGACACAGTATCATCCGTCAAAGATTTTAACTCGGTGTGTTTTGCATTTAAAGTTTCACATATAAATACCACTTTGTTCCAGTTCTTTATTCTGTTCATTTTGCGAAGAAATGTTACTCTTTGCATTTTCAAAACAAATCTGTTTTCGAGTAGAAGTATCCTCCATACGATTAAAAGGTAACAACCAGAGATAATAGTAACATCACTAAAATTAAAAAATAAAAACCAAGGAACGAAAACGTTTTTAGAAGTAAAAAAATAACATTAGTTGGTACGTCAGTTTAAATTACTTACAGTAAATTAAGTTACCTTCTATGATTCAAATCAACTGTCAAATTTCACTTATTAGAACGGTTATAGTATAATAAGGTTACTTTAGACTGCGTTTATATAATTAAGTAATTAAAGCAGTCTTTGGACGATTAAAAGCAAGTATAAAAAGTGAATAGCGTGCATAACAAAAACACGCCATTGTCTCTTGTCGAATTATCACTGCCACTAGGCCAAGAGCATTTAGGGCTGAAACTGCATTACGCGGGTGCGGGCGCGGTTTCATACAAAAGTGCTCCGTCGCGGGCACCCGCGCGGGCGTCCGTCTCGGGGAAGCAGATGCGGTTAAATAAACGGGCTTACTAACTAACTTAACTATCGCTTCTTTTTTTATCTCATGGGTGTAGTTAAAACCGACGAAGGGACTATCCGTGAATATTATCTGGGCAGCGTGGTATTATTAGGCGAAGTATCCCTCCGTCACGGGAGTAGGCCCGTCCCTGCAGTGGGACATTAAGGCGCTCTTATGATGATGATGAATACAATAAGTTCTCTATCAACACAACTTTACATTCACAAAGATAATATTGAACTATAAAACCCGACCAGGGACCGTTGCGGGCGTCCGCTTAACGCAGTTTCAGCCCTTAATGCGTAAACCATCTACACGATAAGAAGAAGAAGCACTGCCACTGCCAGTTAGTATCTCCAGGAGCATACCTTCTATAAATCATTCTAATAGCTACTTACAAGTTCTAAAAAACAGTACCGTAAACTCTTTCTGCCATAAAAAATTATAGCATGTTGTGACACCATTTGTGTGCATTTACTTTATACGGCTGCTTTTATTGTAAATTTATGTAATAATGTAACAACTACTGGTTGTCCATAATAATAAATAAATAAATAAGAAATTAAAATTTGAAGAAGCTGCGTATTTGCGCAGTCCTCTTTAATTTTCAATTGTACCTAATCAACTTGCGGTTCATTGTAATAAGGATTATCTAAATTATGCGTAATCAACAATTATTTATTCAAATAGCGTCCACAAATCAGGACTCATTGTTACGATCTTGTTATTTTGCTGATTAAAATTTATAAATTTACATTCAGTTCAGAATTTGTAATTAACTTTTGTTTTTATTTATGTAAATATTTCTTATGTAATAATCGAAAATTTTACGCCAGCATTGCTCTTTACAAATCACTAAGTTTCCGTGCTAAGGTAACATGTAAAGACTAATTTATTTATGACTTAAACGTTTTTTTTTGGTTGAATTTATTTATGAGTCATTAATATATCTATATCTATACTTATAATAAAACTGTAGAGAGATCAATTCTGTACATTGAATATATGTTAAAAATTAATATTGGAGGATGAATGGTGATCGATACTAATGCCAAAAATGCAATCAATAAATTTTTTGTCTGTCTGTCTGTCTGTCTGTCTGTCTGTCTGTATGTGCACGCATGGGTCAAAAACTACTGAAGGCATTTTAACCAAACTTGGTACGATTGTAGTCCATACTCCCGGGCAGGTTATAGGCTGTATAACATAACGCTAAGACACATAGGAGCTGAGCAGTGACGAAAAATTTGAAGCAAGTCGGTTGAAAAAACGCGCGTTCGAGCTCTTATCATCGCATACGTTGATCATACGCCAAAAATATGTATTACAAAAATAATAGTCTTCAAAAGATGTACAAAAAAGTCCTGAATAGTATATATCTATCTTTTATATATTAGCCACAATAACCTGTTTAATCGTTAGGGTTTTCTTCAAAGTGTATTAAATACATAAATATATTGTAATTTGCATAGACATATCTTTTTCAAACTCCCATATTTCAAAAGTACACTTTAATACCTTATTCATAAAAAAAAAATTAGAGAAATCGGTTTATAAACACAAGATTTAGATGAAAGAAAATTTCCAAATGTCGCCGCGCCAGTATGAGTACGGCTGTACGGTTGATTTTTGTTTAACGTCCGAAACGGCCAACCGTTGCATCTATATAATTTCATTCACATTGACTCTTAATGCGAACTGACGTGGTTCTTATTGACTCTTCTCGGAATAAGCGCGCTTTAGATATTAAAATACATAGATACGTAGTTTTTAGGTATTAAGTTTAAAGTAGGTATCTATCTATACTATAATAAAACAATCGGAATCGGATAAGTAATACTCGAGATATCGCTAGATCTCTTTATTAGAACAGTCCAATACAAATCAGGGGTCATGAAAAATGGATTTCGTTCAATGTTGAATGAATTTAAATTTCGTTTCTTTTGTTCACGAGATGGCGTTACCAGTAGTAATCATAAAATAAATAATTTTTAAATAATCTATAACTATTTTATTATTAAGTGCTATTAATAAGTTATTCCTTTTAAATGTTAATAAAATTAACCATGAATCGTATGTGTAACATCAATTATAAGTCTTCACACTAGCCTTTAAAAATATCAATTTAACGGACACAAAGAACATCCAGACTAAGGACAATAGTTTGTGTATCACAATTGTCCTCCATGGGAATCGAACCCGCGACCTCATGCACGCCAGCCATGTAATGGCTAACGCAGACCTGGACGTCATGGCAAACGTCCGCGGCATTGAAAAATCCCTTTCAATGCCGCGGCATCATTTTAAAGCATAGCAATTTATGTCGTATTTCTGTAACAGTACGGTTGAATTTCCATTAATAAAAATTAAAATACTTTGCCATGCCGTCTAGGTCTGCGTTAGCCATAATGCGACCGCCGCGCCACCGAGGCAGGTAATTCTGCCGCACCGTAACGTGGCGTGCAAATGTATTCATTCATAATTAATTAGCGATTATCCGTGTGGTGACGGAGCAAGAATAAAATATGTCACCTCCCCATCTCATCCCATGGGTGGCGTAAAACAGACTAAGGGACTATCGGTGAATATTATCTTTACGAAATAAAAATGAAGGAAAACTTGAAATTAAACCCTATACCAATCCGACTGGCCAACGTGGTATTAGTAGGCCAAGTATCCCTCCGTCACGGGAGGAAGCCCGTCCTTGCAGTGAGACATTAATGGGCTGTTATGATGAAATAAGCGATGTCATTTATTTTAACTTACAAATTTGACAACAGATGGCATTGTGCCTGTGACGTCATTTTCAGTATCGCGGTATTACGATTTTACTTGAAAGAATGACGTTCGCTCATGTCTTTCAGTATAAGTTTAAACACAGTCTTCATAGATCTGTCTTTGTAAAGATCTGTTTTTGAAAAGGTTTTGGTTCGTTCGTTAATTTTACAATTCGTGTATATCTGTTTGTTATAAGGTTTAAAAAACGATTTTTCATTATTAAATCGAATTGCGAAGTAAGTAATATCCGCCACGCGAACGAAGTCGCGGGCACAGCAGCTAGTTCATAATAATAATTGACTAAATCAATTTCGTTTATAAAATCATTTACTTACCGAAATTTAATAGTTTTAGGATATAATCAAATAACCAGACAATTTTTTATGGTGAAAGTTGTTATAAAACTAATTAATGTGAGGGATAAAAATATTTTTGCTTGGGACTTTTTTTATGATTTTATAAAAAAATATTGATTTATAAGTTAACATGAAATTTTATAAAAAGACATAAGCAAATTCAATCGAATTGATAGGTGTAGGAATATTATATCAATTCGGCTGTATTTTTTCAATTACTCATCATTTATCCTCTTATTTTAATCGGTTAAAAAATAATCACTTTGAAAAGTAACTTAATAGTGGTAGGTCAGTTATCAGTTAGTAAAATTTCCTTCCGTCACAGATCCTGCAAAATTAAATAATCATATGAGGTTTTGAGAGCGATTGGTTGATAAGATAATTCAACTGAGTACAATAAAAATATTAATTAGTCAATTCTAAATAAAATATCACGTCTTATTCTATTTTAGGGAGTTATTTAAAATAAATTTAATAGTTCTAGTGTGAACCAGTAAAACAATAACACAATTAAATCATTAATTAGTAAATTTTTGCACTAATTATGAATTTGCGAAACTAAATTAACGTTATAGTTTCATTGACTTGGATATAATAATGTTTGTGGAAAACCCAAAGAGGCTGTACGTATTTCTTACCCTCAATAAACGTGTTAATGTAATTAAGCTTTAAGTAAATAGCATCTGTACATTTGAAGATAAGGATAGATTTATAAAACCTAACGTGTTTAGATGTTGAGTAGAGTGCCTAGATTTCACAGTGATAATGAAGAAAACAGATAGTGTTGAAAGTGATCGTCAAGATTATGAATATGTACCGCCTGAAGGAGGCTGGGGGTTCGTCGTATGCCTTGGTTTATCACTTATTTTTGTACGTATTTTTTTTTCTATTTTAAGTAGAATTATCTCTGTTATTATGAATATTGTGTGATTTATAAGCTGGTATTTAATCATCTTGACGTTGTAGGTCCTGAAACATAAATATTTCCTACTACAGGTGACGTTCTTTTTATGCCTAATTGTTGTATTACTGTACTGTTATATTGATATACTGTTGTGTACTGTTATATTGATTTTTATGGAAAACAGGAACAAAAATAAATGTAAAAATAATCTGCTTACACAAAGTTAAGTTACAACAAGTAAATAAAGTATATTAAAAAAAACGATACAGTTGATATTCAATAGTCGGTATTTTTTATCAAAATCGGTCAATCCATTTAGATTACATGAAATAATAAAGAACGACTAAAGCACGTTATACATCATTTAACCACGAATACAGTAGGATAAAACGCAAAATATCAAAACACCAAGTTTATATGACGTTTTTGAAATTGGACAGTCTGATTTGAATAGTATTAACTGTACAATATTCTACGTATTTTGTGTACATTTTAAGCTTAACAGGCACAAAAGCTTAATCAAGTTTACCGTTTTGTTGTTATCAAAGTATCAAAGACCATCGAATTGATATTCTATTTAAAACAAAAGAAATAACAACTATAGTGTCAACCAGTGTGTGTAAAAAAAATATTCTTTTCAAAATTTTAAAGGGAAAGTAATTATTATTCGAACTTTTTTTTTATTTAGATCGCGGGAACAGCACATCAGCCAGTATTTGGGTACATCTATAATGACTTTTTGGACGAGTTGGGTGCAGGCACAGGAGCTGTTACTGTGGTATTTGGAGTTTTTCAAGCAACTGTGTCGATTGCAGGTAAAAGCGAGTGAAGGAATTGAAAAAATTACCGTTTGTAAATCGTTTAAAGCTTAATAGTACACTAGAACCTCGATAACTCAAACCTCGGTAACTCAAAAACCTCTATAACTTAAAAAAATAATATGTTCCCTTCCCTTCAGAGCCCAAAACCTCTATAACTCAAAATTCGCAACCTCGATAAGTCAAATAAGTAATCTCTGTATTGGACCTCAGTAACTAAAAGAAATGTTTCCACAACCTCTATAACATAAAATTGTTTATCAATGAATCATTTTGAATGAGTGTGCAAAACAAAAGTTTTCGGTATTTATGGCTTGCACGTGTTCACTACATAATTAAATTGATAACCTAAACAATACATATGTCACCTATTGTTTGCTTCTTCGAAATTCTTTAAAGCTTTGCGGTGGCGGAAAATAGGAACAAGGGGTCATACATACATATGTACATACCTACCTCTATACATATTAACCTAAACCCTTGGTAACTAAAAACTCGATAACTAAAAACCTCGATAACTCAAAATATTTTGTGTTTCCCTTGGACTTTTACTTATCGAGGTTCTACTGTATTATGTTCACTGAAAAATACTCAAAAATAAATCATTACAAGAACAATTTAAATTATTGTTATAGTCCTGTGATTAATTAATACAAAAATATCTCATTCTTATAAATTGCTCGTCGCTTAATAGCATCGTCTTAACATTTTCCATTAATTGTCTTTCAGGTTTTTCAGCAAACATAGCTTTAAAGAAACTATCTCTAAGGCAAGTGGCGTTAATAGGAGCATTTATCTACACCTTAGGTTCCTTCTTTGCAATATTCGTAGTATCTACAACGCAGATGATCATAACAAATGGCTTCCTCCAAGGGTTAGGATTGGGACTACTTATACCTGTCTGTTACACAAGTTTTAATAGTTATTTCACAAAGAAAAAAGTGCTTTATATTAGTATATGTAAGGCTTCAATTGGAATGGTGAGCATGGTGTATCCATTATTTATCAAGTTTACGATAACGGAGTACGGATTCAGAGGAACGTTGGCAATACTTTGTGCCATATCTGCTCATTGTATATTTGGAGCTTTAGTTATGCATCCTGTGAAATGGTACATGGTGAAACAGCCTAAGCCATGCGAGAAAATTGTATGTGAGTATTTTATTTACCTTTATTTTTTAATAAATTCTTTATTTAAATTATTCCGTGTGGTGACGGAGTAAGAATACAATATGTCACCACCCTATCGCATCCCATGGGTGTCTTAAAATAAAGAGCAAGAATTAGCTTTTCTCACAAGGGTGAGCAGATCCCTGACACGGTGGACCTACACGACCTGGTTAGGACGGCAGGGTAATTTGGAAATGTTTGGACGAGACCTATGTCTAGCAGTGGACGTTTATTGATTGATAATGATGAAAGTATAAGATAGAAAATATAAATAGACTACATAGAAACTATTTATTAATATATATTATTCAGTGACAATAAATATATTCCAAAAAAGTATTAGGTATTTTGTTGTTTTCTTTTGTAATGATCGCGTACTAATTTATTATTCCAGTGATACCGCCTACACCAGCTTCAAAAGAAACTAATATAGAAAAGTTTGATTTCGATAAAATACGCCCCGCAATTAATACATCAAACACTGCAAAATCCTACGAGAATCTCTACGATAGCAATTACACGGAGAATGTCAAAAACGGAACGCAATATCTATTTGTATCGAAACAAGACGATCCTAGAAGATTAAGTATTCCAGTGGTTTTAATTCCCAAAGATAGCAAAGGCAAGTTTGATTCAAGTGACCACGTGTACAGAGAAAATTTATTGAAAGCAACTTCCGTATCGAGTTTAGGCAATTTCGGTAATATTGCGGCAGAACCGCTACCGATAATAAAGAACAAGGAAGGAAAATGGTAGGTTTAATTAAATATATTTTTATTTAAGACTTGGCTCGGTGAAAGCCTCTTACTGTGATTTATTTTAAGAAATAAAATACGCTTTCATAAGTGGTATAATTAAACTTATGATACGGGAGAAATATAGCTTATTTGAAGAAATATAATGTTTTTCTAATAACTTGACGTGCGTTAAGTGCTCAAATTATTGAATGTATTCGACATTCAATAATTTGAGCACTTAACGCTCTACATACAAAATAAAAATTAACATTATAAATTTTTGAGATTCGTGACGTAATGAATCAAGTCATCAACAAAAAAAATAAAGAATACAGGTCCCCGTATTGCACCTTGTGGAACGCCTGTTATAATTGAAATCATTTTAGACCCGAATGTTTCCTTAACTCCATACGAACTATGACAACTGCTGCTTCCCGTTACTGCTTTTATTTCAACAAACATTTTCCAATTTTAAAGATAATTATGATTGAAACAGTTTTCCCGCACTACACCTAACTTCATAGAGGTTTAGCTTCTTCAGAAGCAGTTCATGGTTGACCGTATCAAATACAGCATTCAGATCTAGGAAGAGCCTAAATCCTCTTTTTTACTCGATTATTCCATTTACTACATCACTGACATTATCAAAGGTTATTTATTATGTTTTACACATAGGTATATTAATCTATTTTTGATTGTTTAGAAAATAAAAATTATTCCTTTTTCAGGCAAACAGTAGCAGAATTCCTTGATTTAACTCTTTTGAAAGATGTGGTTTATGTAAACATTATATTTGGTCTAGCGTTAACCTTTATTGCTGACTTGACATTTTTTACAGTCGAGCCTCTGTTTTTGGATAAACTTAATCTTAGTAAGGTGAGGAACGTTTTTATATTTCATTAAAGGTATATTTTGCTGCCAAATGATTTTGGGAAATAAATTAAAACCAAAGTTTTTAGATAGTTTTTTGATAATGAAACAAGAGTAGGTTAAAAATAGTGTGATTGCAGAAAACTGAAACTATTTGAAATTGAGAATAAGAAAAGATAATTATGAAACGAATAATCTTTTCTTGAAGATGGTATATATAGCTGTATATATATTGTCTTCCCATTTTGGGTTTAAAACGAACGTTTTTTGTCTTAGTCGATAAAGAACAACACGTGCAAAGGTCGTTAAATGGCATTCTTTTTTCAGGCAGAAATAGCGAATATCCTTTCAATAGGTGGTGCAATGGACATGACAGCGCGGTTGTCTTTAGGAGCGATAGGACAATTTTTTCATATCAAGTCGAGATATATGTTTTTCGCTGGTGCACTTTTAACAACGATATTTCGATTAGGTGAGTTATTAACTTACTATAATTTAAATAAAAATAAACCTTTTTTAGGTAAACAGGAACTTATCTATGCAAGCCACAGACCTATTAGGTGTTTTGTACATGTCAGTATTGTAGTTGATAGAGAAAAGGAATGAAGAGTCAATTTCAATAAAAGGAAAGAGGAAGATTTAAGCTTTAAGTTCTCTCACAAAGCAAACGGTACTTAATATTTATGTATGTATTCAAAGTGAGAAAGGATATATTGTGTAGAGCATTGATGTACGATTTGATCAAGTTGTTCTCCATATTATAACAAGTTAATAAGTAAGTGTCTACGAACGAATTACATACACAAGTATCTATATAAGTTGTTTAATACATAGGTACCTATTGTACAATCAACAGGAAGAATAGATAATTAAACTATCCTTTTGTTTAATGTAAGTCCAAACAATATCGAGAGAGCGGAATCTCTTCCTAACACGTGTAGAATGTCAAGGAGTAGGTACCCCGTTTATAATAATTAAAATAAAGTCGATTTTCGCTTACATCTGTTCATTTAAATCTACCGATACCTACTTATAAAACTGTATTGTTTCTCATTTTAGTTTTCATCAATTTCACCACCTATATGTCCATGCTAATATTAACAGGCATCCTGGGATCATTAAGAGCATTACTTCACATCTCTCTGCCTATTGTGTTAGCTGAATATTTGCCGATAGAGAAATATCCTCCGGCCTTTGGCTTGTATATGCTTTTGACTGGAGCGATCAGTTTAAGCGTTGGACCTGCGATTGGTAAGTCCTTTTTAAAAAAATATTTTTTTTTTACACATAGACCCGAGGCAATTCCGCACCAAAGAGCAAACTCTGTATTATGAAGACATACTATTCACCTTAACAAAACTAAGTTGAAGTGGATTCGAACTATTATATTTTCTAGCCTTCCTTCCGTCGTAGAGAAAATGTCTGGTACCTATCGTAAAGGTGATATTTTGCTTTTTATCAGTTAACACTGAGTTCTGGTATAAGGTTAAGGTTCTAAAACACATAGATGGTTGTTATAAAAATAGCTTCATAAAGGAATAACATTTTCAAATAACTTGACTATAAACAAACACGTACACAGTTAACAAATTAGTGGATACAATATTCAATTGTATACCCAAATTGAAATCAGGAATACCCATCAATAGCATTAATTTGTGTGAGTATCTCATCATTTACCTAGCTCATTGATTATGCTAGATTGCCGAAACGTGTTTCCACAGAACAAGCAATTATATAGTTTCAATTAATGTCTACCTTATATAACCATACCCTACTAAATTACTCTGTATTCAATTAATTATAATTATTACCTATATTTAGTTGACCCATATTCGTACTTAATTTACCGTAAACCAACATAAAAATATTTTGGTTTTGTTTTATATTGGCGATAGCAATAAACCTCGTGAATGGAATTTGCTCAGCTTAATATAGCAGGCGCTTTATTATTTTTGGTATGAGTTAATACATTGGAAATATTATGTTTCGTATATATTTTGTTAAATTTAGGTATTTTATTGTATTTGGTCATTTATTACTGAGTTATTTAAACATTTTTAGTTAAATTCTGACCAACCGAAGAGACCTCTATTTATTTAAATCCTTTTTATTGGTATTTAGGACTCTACCGCTATGAGATGGGATGGTAGGTCTCTATATTTTTCGTCCTTCACCGCATGGACTAAAAAAAACACGAATACTTCTATGACGATGATGATTTTACTATTAATTATGAATATTTTTACCTATACGATGTATTTTGAAAATAACTTGTATTTTATTGTTGCAGGTTTTATAAGAGACTATACAGGGAGCTACGCAATAGCATTTAACTTGCTGACCTTATGTAACGTTCTCTGCGTTATACCGTGGACAACAGAAGCTGTTTACAAATAAGTATATTAAGAGAAGAAAAACTTTCTGTGACAACAGTTCTTAGATTTACGCTTCTAGTATGGAAAATTGATCGGCCTAGCTGTGCCCTAGCATTGCTGGAGTCAGTGAGCGACGGTAACTTACCTTTATGAGGAGCAGCCTACACGTCTGCCGCATTAATGCAATTAAAAAAAAAACAATTGATGTAGATAAATAACTCTTTGCTAAACATTTGCTGGTTGAGGTCTCAAAGCAATTAAGAATATTGTAGAAGATGATATTTTCATGTACTGGCGTATGCTGATCTCCTCAATCAATCTAAGCTGAACTTCTACTCTTAAAGACATTTGAAACAAGAGGCTTGCTCATAAACGTTATCGGAGCCATATGCATCATAATTGATTATTAGCACCGTTCAACAAATTGTGTTAATTTTAAGATTCAAACTTGTACTTATAATTGTATAAATAAATAAATAAATATTCCTCACACATTCACACAACGCCATCAAGTCCCACACTATGCAAAGCTTGTACTAGTGGTACTGGACAACGGATAAACATTCTTAAATAGTATATAAATACTTATAAAAATACATTACATATAAGTTTTTAATTTTAAACAGAACTGTAAACGAGGTAATTATTTAAAAGTCTTGTTCCTAAAATTATTGTAATTATTAGTATTTATATTTAAGTGCTGTGGTATTTTCTACAGGCTCATGACAAAATTGTTTGTATAAATAGTTACTATGCATTCAAAAAAATTACATCTATTTTTTAATAAAAAAGAATAGTGAACTTTTGAAGCCTTTTAATTAACTAGGTAATTTCAAAAATAACGAAATTAAGAACTTCCGCGTTCTTAATTTCGTTGTATTTATTGTAATGTTTTAATTATTTTAACTACTTCATTACACACTTTTAAATTAAAACGTATACATAAAACATACAAGTTGGCGCTGACATGAAAGGGATTGGTTTTAATAAAAATTTAGATAAGCTAATAACGTGAGAGGATTGACATAAAACTAATCAAGAATACAAGGAGTTACGATGCAATTATTACCTGTTTCGTATTTGTTAACTACACATTTTCCCCCGTACTCATAAATGCCTCTTAAATTTAATCACTGTTTAGTGAGATTTTTCTTAGTAAAACCAACCTTATAGGTACCACACAAAACCGTAAAAAACTAAGCTAATCAATTGACTAAAATTTAAGAGGCGTTTATGACTAAGGGGGTTTATATTATCCTGTCCGTGAGCTAGTATAGTTTCAAATCATTACTAAAGTTAATTGACATTTACTACTGAAGGAATCGTGTTTATTTGAATATAAAAAATAAATACTTGTATAGAAACTGAAAAATGTGGCTTTACAATTTAGGGTGTCAATTATTTTTATTTGTGAACATTTTCTTTAAATTTTTTAAAATAATATTATAATTTGAAGTAATTAAAAGTATTAGAATTACCTTGTGATGAGGGAGTAAGAATACAATATGTCACTCCACCCAATCTTATCCAATAAGTGTTGTAAAAACCGACTAAGGGACTTACCGTAAATTATCTTTACGAAATAAAAAGAAGGAAAACTTTCAATTAAACCCTATACCAATCCGTCTGGCCAGCGCGGTATTAGTAGGCCAAGTATCCCTCCGTCACGGGAGGAGGTGCCTGCAGTGGGACATTAATGGGCTGTTATGATGATGATGATTAGAATTACCACATAATGAGGAGAATTCTTCTACCAAAAAAATGAAAGGTTAAATCAAAACCTAATACGAGTAGTACCTCGGCTGTCCAGCTCAATTTTAGGTAGGTAGGTCAAGTTTTGCTCCATCAATGAAGGAGGTTAGTATTTTACATGTAAGATGGGCAACGGTGATATTTAGAGCTTAAATAGTTACGAAAAACGTTGTAGATTTTTCTTATTTCAAAACTATTTTATATTGTATCCATTGATTTACTGATTGTATCATCAAAAGCGAGACGAAAAACAATTTAAATATTAGCAATGATTTAATGCCGCTATAAAACTGAAACGATGCTGCTGCGCATCCAATCCCCTGCACAGCTCGCGATTTAGTCGCAGAGTAGGGTGCGATTTTAAAATAGCGATTAAGTATATGTAAATATTATAATGGATAACTACTAAGATAAAGTTATATTAGACGGGCTATAAGTACTAGTCGGAATAACTGTCTGGAAAAGAAATAAGTAGTGAGAGATCCCTGTGATGTAGTCAGTCAGTAGATACCTACCTATACCGCTAGTGAGACACCTGCGATCGAAGTTGCTGCCGTGTGCACTTAGAGATCAGATTACACTTAATTATCCGTCACCACACGTATACAAAACAGTGACGATAATAATTATTAAATAGATTAAGCAGATAAAATAATATTATTGCTGATAAGATACATAGATTACTAAGGGTTTAATCACACATCTAGTTAAAAAAAATGTTGTGCAGAAATTAATGTGTTATAAAAATTATGGTAAGTGGTAAAAATCCGTTTACAAAAAGAAAGATTGTCGAACTGGGTTTGTTCAGCCGTCAGCAGGTCAATTCTCGTAATATACAATTTAATTCAACTTTATTATAACTTTTTTTTAATTAATCCAAAAGTGGTATTCTGGTCCTTAAACATTTCGTTAAAAATAAAGTTATATGATAAAATATTCGCCAAGTCTGACGTTTCTTAATGGGAAGATTACATGACTTTAAAAATTACAAGAATGCAGTTTTAAGGTTAGTTACAGCACGACATTACTTTAAAATAATCTACCATATAGAAACAAGTCGGGTTTTCCTTCCTGACGCTTTAACTCCAGAACGCACGAACCGATTTCCACGGTTTTGCATTCTTTGGAAAGGTCTCGGGCTCCGTAAGGTTTATAGCAAAAAAAAATCAGGAACAATTTCAACAGAAAAGCGGGAAAATAATGCCCGTGCGAAGCCAGGACTGGCCGCTAGTTTTGAATTATAAATACTAGAATACCTATTCTGTGACAATTTGACAACTAAAGTTCAATTAACCAAATTTTTATCGATTTTAAGGTACGCGAATTGACATGCAGGATAAAGTGAACTCAGCCCGCAAAATAGAATTTATGTGAATAATTTGTCGGTCAGGGCAATCGGTCAATGGTCGATATAAATGTCGAACACACTCAGTGCGGTTAGCGTTCTTTGGTTGTTGAAACTATTCATCTATTATAATAACCACGGGATATAATAGGATACCGTATATCATAAATTTAGCGCTCTTTGTTAATCAACTTTATTCGGCTTTTACCTATAACATCCACAATATGAAATGGGATAGCAGCAATATGCATTTTTACTCTTTTATCAGACAAAGAAGAATACAACAATTTATGCAAAATTGTTGCCATTTTCCATTGGGTTAAAATATCCCTTTTAACTGCAAAACCATTAAAAAACATTAAAGTATAATAGATATAAAACAAAGCACACCGTATATGTTAATAGTGTGAGAGTAAATAATAAATATACAAACAAAGAAACATTTATCTTCGCAACGTATATTCACGTGTATTATGTATGTTGTACAGTGGGTGGTGTGCATTTATTATGGACGATTTCACACTGTGCGACTTGTGTTCATAACTTTGAGATATTGGCATTGGAAGTTATATTGGCATACTTATAATAACCGAAAACATAATATAAACAAACGAACGTCCGTTTGCCATTCGACAAACGCACTGCTCCGATAACGCAAATGTCCGACACGAAACGTCTAAATCGAAAGAGCCCTATAGGTGACCCAGACGGTCTTTTGTTGACGTTCACCACAATAGAAAAAAACTATTAAAGGCTACTACGTCAAAATAAACTCATACATGATCTTCGTATTTTTGTTAATATTTTACGCACGTGCTTCTTAATTAAACAATTGTATTATTTATTCATTATTATTAAAATAGTTTGTTGTATTCAAATACCTAGTTAGTTGTAAGCTCACGCGTTACTACAATCACATTTGCGTCACCTACATTATTTATTGGGCTAGTAGGAGCAGGTACTTAATTCTAAGTGCGTCTTTACACTGTTAGATACTTGAACGCAAACGAAATTAGAATTCAATAAATCCAACGGAGAATGGCAATTAAACTTTCTTGCATGTTTTGAGAAGGGCAAGTAGCAAACAAGAAGAAACATTATTATTTGTTAATGCAGAAAAACTTAATCCCGCGCAGGGCAATTCTTTGTGCGAATCACAAATCATTGTCCTGTGCGGTTTTTGTTTTGTGTCTATGCAAGTTATTTGTAAAAGCTTTCACGTCACAGAGCATAATTCCTACGGTGGGAGGTGTCTTGAACAAAAATGTTACAAATACTGCGCGACAAAATAATCGCAAAAAAAAAATCTGCTGGCTGTACCAAGCCTTAGTTGTAGTCAGTAGTGTGTTCGCTATAGTTTATCGGTCGTATCCGGAGCAGTATATCTACGACTAACGAAGATAGCGGTATTGTGAAATGGAATCGAGAGATATGGAACAGAAAAATATCGATAGAAATGGATGGGGTTACCTAGTTGGATTAGGAACTGTTATTACTTTTGTAAGTTCTATTTTAGTTTTTGTTTTGTTTTGTTGAGTTTATTCATTCATTAAATCAGACTTAAAAAAAACTGTTTTGTTATGATGCAATCTTTTGTTAGATTTCTTGTACGTAAGTTTCAAATTAATTGTATATATTTTTAATAGTTAACAATACTTTGATTAATTAGTATTTTTTTATTATTTTAGAGTTGATGTACTTGAAAACAGTACTTAGGTTAAATTGCAAAATCGTGTTGCCTTATACAAGATACTAACAATAGGAATATAAGCTACTATATATGTGCCCTTGCTCTTGGCTACACATAGTTATATTATAATATCATAGGAGCCCATTATTGTACCACAATTGGAACGTGCCTCCTACAGTGACAAAGACATGCCCTACTTATACCACGCTAACCAGACAGATTAGTATTAGGTACTACATCAAGTTTTTATTCTATTGTTTTCGTAGAAAAAATATTAGCAAACTTGCACAGCTTTTATTTACTACACAGATTATTCATAACAACTACGAGTAAGGTCGGTGACACCATTTATATTTTTACTCCGTAACCTCGTAGCTAAATAATTGTAAACAAACTTTTAGTCAGAAATACCAAACATCGAAGGCCAAGATAGAAGAAATAAGAATACTTATTTATTAAAATAAAATCAACTCCAGTTTTGCGGTCAATGGTTTAAATAAACAACAGTTGACACACAATGCCTTTATTAAACAACAAGTATATTCTTTATTATCTTGTATTTATACTCGTAATAACTACTTACTGTTTTTATTCTTAGTCATACCACTGTAACCGTATCATCTTACTTCCGCAGTCCACTGTAGATTAAATAATAGGCACATAATCAATATATAAAAAGAAGGAAAACTTGAAATTAAACCCTTTACCAATCCGTCTGACCAGTGTGGTATTAGTAGGCCAAGTGTACCTCCGTCATGGGAGGAGGCCCGTCCCTGCAGTAGGACATTAATAGGCTGTTATGATGAATCAATAGAAACAATCAATAGGAAGTAATTCTCATCTTATTACCTAGCGTAGCATCTTTTTTTTTTACTTGTTAAAATTCTGAACGGACTTATATCAAGCGCATGTTGAACTAAAGGTGTTCCCTCACTGGGAGCATTTGGATGCAATGTAACGTTACAGAGTCGAGCATTACATCAGTGAGGGAGGAGAACTGAGCATTACAGTCACAAACTGTAATGATACAAATCGAGTTTACGTCAATGAAGGAGGAGAACTGAGCATTTGAATGCGCACCTTGTAATGATACAACTTGTAACATTACTACGCTTTTTTCTGTTGCGTCTGGCCGGCCACCGCTGATTACATTATACACGAATGCTTGTCAATCAGGGAGGTAGTATTGTAATGTAATACTCAAAGTCAAATCTAGAATGTTACATTACACGCGAACGCTCGTCGGTTACGGAGGTAGTATTGTAATGTAGTGCTCAAAGTGGAATCTATAATGTTACATTACACGCGAATGCTCCCGGTGAGGCAGCACCTTAAGGTACAAAACAAACAGGGACTGTCAACAGTTTGATTAAGTTATTAGTTTTTAAGCGGATGTTATTGTTTAAGCGTTAAAGGTTCTTACCGAGGCATTTGAGCAATGGCCGCAACAGGCCCAAGGACAGCGTCTGATGACGTTATGTACGAAAATTTAAGTAAGAATAGACTGATGGTTTTACTACAGGTGTCATAGAAGAAAATTAAGGTAATAGATAGTTGTCACCTGCGAACAGAACAGTGTTTAACTGTTCACCCTGTGAAAACATGACCTAAATTCCTTTACCAATCTGTCTGACTGATGCCAGTATTAGTAGGGAAGTCCCTACAACGGGCAGTGTTTTTAATTCGGTGAAGTGACTGAGTAAGAATAAATATAGCATGCCATCACGTCGTGTCTTGATCTCCACATTGTACTACCCGACGTAAATATATTCCTCACACATTCACACAACGCCATCTAGTCCCAAACTAAGCAAAGCTTGTACAACGGATAAACTTATATACTTTTTTTTATAAATACATACATATTATACATAGAAAACACCCAGACCAATGCAAACAATAATGTTTATCACACAAAGATTTGCATTGAGCGGGAATCGAACCCGAGACCTCTGCGTTGCAGTCATGTTATATAACCACTTCCCACAGAGGTCGTCGTAAAGAAGCAGTCATCAATTCTTCAAGTTAAATCAGCAGACCAATATCTACTTTTATCCATATAGAGAAACAATATCGTAATATTCATTACAATACAACATTAGCTCTTAGACAACCTCTGTGGCGTAGTCGGTATATTACATGGCTGCTACGCAGAGGTCTCAGGTTCGATTCCCGTTCAATGCAAATGTTTGTGTGCATGAACATGATTGTTTGCATTGATCTGGGTTTTATCTATGTATAATATGTATTTACAAAAAAAAATTATTTAACTGTGTTTATCCGTTGTTTAGTATCCATAGTACAGCTGTAGCTTGTACAAGCTCTGCTTAGTATGGCACTAGATGGCGTTGTATGAATGTGTGAGGAAAAAACAATATCTACTTTTATCCATATAGAGAAACAATATCATAATATTCATTACAATACAACATTAGCTCTTAGACAATATATATGTAGATGAACACGTACATTAGCATTAGTTCCATATAACACTCAGTTACAATTTGGACAAAGCTAAACTAGGACAATGTGCAATCCGCTGTGATTGATATTCGTGCGTAATAAGCGTTCCTAGTTGCTCTAGTTATCATACTGTGAGCTAAGCCATATTGTATTGGATGTTAGGGAGGTTTACTCCTTCATATTGTGCTATTTGATTTATCTATTTTAGTAAATTAAATATAGATAGTAGGTAAATAACATTGTCCGTGTGGTGACGGAGTAAGAATACAGTGTGTCACCACCCATCTCATACCATGAGTGTCGTAAAAACCGACTAAGGGACTATCCGAGAATATTATCTTTACGTAATAAAAAGAAGGAAAACTTGAAATTAAACCCTATACCAATCCGTTTGGCCAGCAGCGTGGTATTAGTAGGCCAAGTATCCCTCCGTTACTGGAGGAGGCCCGTCCCTGTTGTGGGACATTAATGGGCTCTTATGATGAAATAACGTGTAAATAAGCTTGCTAAGCAGTGATTAATAACAATAAGATAAGTAAGTGTTGAGAATTAGTAGTATGTTAAGTAGTAAAAAAATATATTGAGAAAATATATAATAGGAATCTAGCAAAAGAAATTTCCATCGCAAAAGTAGTAGGTAGCTTTGCTAGGGGACGCCCTAAAAACATATAGGTACAGGGAAGTAATAGATAACATCCTATAGAAAATCTTTGCCCTTTACGTAGCACTGGGAACCGAAAAGCATATACCTGAAGATATGTTTTAGTAGTTATCATAACAGCCCATTAATGTCCCACTGCAGGGGCGGGCCTCCTTCCGTGACGGAGGCTTATTTGGCCTACTAATACAACGCGCTGGGCGGAAGGATTAGTATAGGGTTTAATTTCAAGATTTCCTTCTTTTTACTTCATAAAGATAATATTTACGGTTAGTCCCTTATTCGGTTTTTACGACACCCATGGGATGAGATGAGGTGGTGATACATTGTATTCTAACTCCGTCACCACACGGAGCGTTTTAGTTGTTGCGTGATATTAATTTTTTTACGTTCATAGAAATTACCCCCCTTCAGTAGGACATGAATGGGATGTTATAATAACCTTGAAAATAGTCACTGGAAATTACCTAAAACATTAGCCCATATTTAGCTATTGTATTCTTATCTTAATACAAACTAACTCCTATTCCAATAACCTAATAACACTTTATTTAATTAACATTGATTCATGATTGCACAAAGTTAATTGTTTTTCTTTAATGAATTCCCTAATTACTAGTAGTGACTAATGTAGTTTTGTTGCTTTGTTATAAACAACTTTGATCACCGACATTGCACAATTTTCTTCACTATTGAATAACATTTCATTGTTACTAACATCCCTATCATATTATTTACTAGCTGACCCTTGCCCACTTCGTTGGGCGGCGAAAAAACGCGTCCGTTTTTGAAACATTTTTCATTACTCCTCCACTCCTATTAAGTAGTTATAGCGTAATACTATATAGCCTATGATGACACTCCCCGATAAATGGACTATTCAACACAAAAATAATTTTTAAAATCGGTTCAGTAGATCCAGAAATTACCCTCTACAACGTCACAAACACACAAACTTTACCTCTTTATAATATTAGTTTAGAAGTATAGATAAACATTAAAAGCAAACAATTTAATTGAAACTTAAAAGACATACCAATTTTATCTGAAGTAACCATAGACTTTTTAAAAGGTAGATCAATACATTATTATATCATGGACTTAAACAATCTGGAGCTCAAAGTCAATTTAAAGAAATACATTAAATTCTATCGTTATATTTAGGGAGTATTGTATATATTTTGATAACTATTTAAGTCAATATTTTTCGAAAAATAAAACCCAAATTCATTTGTTTCTTTATCCCTTTTTAAAACAAAAGAAATAAGCTTTGCAAAGTTTTAGACACTGTTAATGTATTGTACTTTGTATTTCAACAGATTGCAGGCATCGGTCACGTAAACTCTTTTGGACTGATTTACCATGATTTCATGATTGAAACTAATTCAACAGCGAAATCTTTAACTTCTGCTTACGGAGTATTTGCTATAATGTTAGCAATTGGAGGTAAATCATTCTTCCTGTATTTATTTTGTAACTTATCTACAAAGCTATTTAATTTTATCAAGAATACTAAGCGTAGTATCATTTTATTTAACAATTCACGTAGTTTGTAAATGTTTTATATACTTATGTTTACTTTCTACTTTAGAAAAACGCGAAATCATACCAAATAAGCAAACACGTTTATGACATATTTAAATACAAAATATTATGTTTAAACTTCATTTCCTTACTATGATTATTTTCTTTTCACTCGGCAACATAATATTTTGTACGAAATTTTAATAACCAAACCCTTTATTTTCAGGTATAATACTCAATAGTTTAAAAAATAAGTATTCCTTAAGAGTGGGAGGTCTTATTGGAGCTGTATTATTATCAACAGGATCTGTTTTAACTATATTTATAACTAATATCAACCAACTACCACTTACATTCGGATTCCTTCAAGGAATAGGATTCGGAATGGTAGTACCCGTATGTTATTCAACTTTGAACTACTATTTTGTAAGAAAAAGAACAACAGTTATGAGCCTGTGTAAAGCAGCACAAGGTATTATACTAATGTGGTATCCGCAACTACTAAAACAATTGATGATCAAATATGGATTCAGAGGAACTCTTCTTATAGTAGCAGGAATATCATTCCACGTGTATCCAGGAATGCTAACAATGCAAACTGAAACAGCGATGCCGAGAAAAATAAGAACAGGAAGTATTTTTGCTTTATCAAATACTTTATCTTAAATGATAAGCTAAGACAGACATGATAATGAACGTAAACGTTTATCTTTACAGGTGGTAATTTAGAAAATGGTAAAAGTCCTGATGAAAATAAGGAACTGTTGCATGCTGAAATCAATCTCAATACTGTTGTTGATGTTGAAGAGAATTGTGTTCAGAAATTCTTGAAGAGAATAAGGTATTTAATACTACATAACTAAAAAATAATTATAGTAGTTTTACCACTATTGACCACCAGTAGGTAATGTGTAATCCATAAATTGTGTACAAATTGGATAAATTTTGGTAGAAATTAAATTAGGCTAGGCAGATTTGTCAGTAGAGTCAAAAATATTTATACGTGACCGAAAGGCCTTAAATGGAAGCCTCAAGACCGTTTAGGGTGAAAATATAATTTGCATCAGAAGTGCAAGGGTTTAGGCTTATAATATGATTCCATTTTTATGTTTTATTTTTATTTTTCAATTTCAGAGACGAATTATTACTAATATTGAATGTGAAGACCTTAAAAGATGTCGTTTATTGTAACATTTGCATCGGACAGAGTTTCGTCAACTTCTCAGATCTTACATTCTTTATGTTACAACCGATGTTATTGTTTCAATATGGATATGATAAGGTATCGTTATCTTTTTATTACTTAATAGTTTATAACAATAGACAGACAATATTATTTTTGTTTATGCCTTGGGCCAAATGAGCAATTTTATTTGTTAAGCAAGCGACCACGTGATGGTAAAATAATATGTTACCAATACAATAGCTATAATTATTATAAAGCTATGATCATTTTAATATTTGTGCTGTTTTGCTATACTTAATTCAACTTGAGTATAGTGTCATTATTACTATCTCGTTATAATTGGAAAACCCGATAGGAAGGTCTTAAAGACTGACAACATACACAAGTTAAAAAAGCTGACCAAATTTTATAAGCTCTTAGCAGCACAAAGACGCTTCGACAAAATACTACTGGCAATCATCAGACTTCAGAATGACAGTGCCGATAATACACATGTCTTGCCGTTTGTTAAGTAATACATGAAACTGGCGTTTTACTTCTCACATTTATGTAACAGGGTGACATTATTTACTTGAATAATATCATTTGATAAAATTGCAGCGGTTGACCTTCATCATATATGTATTACATTATTTGTTATCATGCGAAGTCGCACATTTACTTACTGATAGCAAAAATGTTTATTTAGACATAAATAAGCTTAAATAGAGCATACGCACAGCATGTACGGCGCTATTCAGAAAAACATTTAATTGTCTAAGTAAAATATAATATAATAATATCTGTTGCCGCCGGCTCCCAACCAACATACCTTTAAAGATGTGAATGTATTGCAGTTTCAATAAAGATATTTTTAATTGTTTATTAGGCTTACATTTTAATTACCTCTACTTGTCTTACGTTTCAGACTGATATAGCAACTTGCATTTCAATTGGCGCAGCTGCTGATCTCACCGGTCGCTGTATATTAGCTTTAATAAGCAGCGTTGTCCATATCAATACGAGACAACTGTATTATGTTGCGACTTTATTTACCTTTCTCATTAGATTAGGTAAGAATTTCATTGAACTTATTTCAGGTCTATATAAAGAATTACAAACCATTAAAGAAGATCTAGAAAGTAAGAATATAAACATATTCGTGACTAGAACTGGCGACAATATTCGGACTTTAGAACAGTATTTGTTTACATTTCCCTATCCCATCGCTACGCATACTCTTTCCAGCTCAATGAATATGCGAACTTTACTAGAAATCCCCATGAGTCTTTGATTTTTCATTCTGACATTTCCTCCGAGTATATTAAAGGATTTGAATTTAAGAAGTAGTAGTTAGTACCTAGTGTTGTGGTCTTTGTTTATCAATCAATACTCATTTGCTATATATTCTGTAGTCAGTTTAACAACATAGAATTTATCTTTTAAAAATTAAAAAATAAATAGCTAGCGCTTATTATCTAGCACTAATGTTAACTTCTTCTCAGTCCCTTGTTTATTACCCAAAAAGATTTTTTAATTGTCAACATTGTTTTTCAGTTATGTTACAAATCCAAGAATTTATTTGGATGGTGATAGCAACGGCGGCTATGGGAGTACTCCGAGCTTGGCTTCACGTAGCAAGTCCCTTATTGATCTCTAACCATGTTTCTCACGAAGACTTCCCAGGAGCGTATGCATTGTCCATGCTTGCAGCTGGCGTTGTAAATGTAACATTTTCTCCTATTATCGGTAAGAAAGTTACTATTGCTGGTACAAAAGTTAGGCCGTTTTTTGTAGGAATAGAGTAAAAATTGCTGCAATAAAACCGCAGTGCCCAGGAAGAATAGAGTACGGTTATTTGTAAACTTTTTTTTTCATTTAGTAGATTCTTTTGCGGGATTTTTAAACCCTGCTCGAGTTTTATTTATTTATCAATGTATATTTAAGGTTTTATATTTTAAGGTTAGTGAAATTATGTACCTATTCTTATTAAAGCATATTTCTGATTATTGTCCTAAGTATTAATAGTTAGCGTTTGTCATCATTTCGAACTTATATAAACTAAATGATACTTAATTCTTCTTTGACAGGTATGTTAAAAGACGAGTATCAAGACTACGTACCAGCTTTTTACGCTTTAACAGCATGCTGCATACCATGCCTCGTATTATGGCCCATTGAATACATAAAACGCAGAAAGTGATATTTTATACCTATTGTGATTACAAGAAGAGAAGGAGGTCAATTTAGTTTTGTAAATATTTTTTACCTTCCTCTGAAATCAGTAATTTATGGACCTTTTTTTTTGGTTTCATTTGTAAGGATATACGTCTAAAATGGTCTTACAGAAATATTGACAAAAATTGGTCTTGTAATTTGGTCTTAAAAATATATTATTTCTTTATTATCTATGTAAACAAAATTATAAATTATTATAGTCGGTATCTACTCGTAACAACGTTCTGGTTAGTCGGTTTTTTAGTAAACTATTTATAAATACATGATAGTATTTTGTTCACACTGTTGTAATTAATTATATTTTTACATTAGTAATATAAACTGTAAAATTAAAACATAATATAGTTTTTTTTCTGTCGTCTCTGCTTACCCCGACCGGGATAAGGCGTGAGTTTATGTATGTATGTAATATAGTTTTATTTGTGCAATATAATCCAAAATATCCTATAAGTACCTAGGTTATATATCTTTTACTGACAATGCACGCTTTCTTATTCTATTGGCTAAACGCCATCCAAAAAGGTCAGCAGACTGTGATTTATACCCATTTATTTAATGTTTTCGAGGTATCCCAAAATTGCAACACCATTACTAGATTACACGTCATACTTTTTTTTTAAATCCTTCTTTTTTTAACTACTGCACTAGGAGTTGAGCAGAGCACTGTGTCGCCGGAATTTTTACAGTCATCAAATTACCGAAAACAAAGTAGGTACATTCATATTTAAGACAATAATTTATGGGTAATGTCCGTGTGGTGACGGAGTAAGAACACAATATGTCACCACCCCATCTCATCCCATTAGTGTTAGAACCGACTAAGGGACTATCCGTTAATATTATCTTCACGAAATAAAAAGAAATAAACTTGAAATTAAACCCTATACCAATCCGTCTGGTCAGCGTGGTATTAGTAGGACAAGTATCCCTCCGTCACGGGAGGAGGCCCGTCCCTGCAGTGGGACATTAATGGGCGGTTATAATAAATGATTGTCTTGTGTGGGACTCGGCACGACAGTCGATTACTCGACCGTCTACCGAGGCAGATTATAACAAGATTACATGCCCAATAATCATTGGTACAGTCAAAGTAAAATAACGTGTGCAAAAGCAAACACATCTTAAAGCTAGTATATAAAAACACAGAATAGTTTACGAAGCATTTTCGTGTACTCAAAATAGCAGGTAAAAATATTACGCCATTTGTTTAGCATTACGCTAATATTACCTACGAAGCGATGTTGAGCGGCCCTCATCATTAACCCTTAACGTTCGAGGTGCTTTAGAAAAACCTTCAAGAAACCTTTGGATAGGTACATCAATCTTGTTGACGCTTTCTTATTGCCCTTTTCGTGGTTAATCGGTTTTAACCTTGCTAAGGTTGTGATAACTGGTTGTCCTTTCATGTTTAAGAATTTTGTGAGGTTTTTGTCCTTTATTTTTTAGGATTTTATACAATTTATGATGGTAGTAAATATTTCAGCAAGTTCTTAGGTGTATCCTGTTTATTCAATAGTTTTTTTACTCTATTTATCTATAAATAATCCATAATATAAAATTAGTTTTAGTCGTTGCAACAAGTAGGTACCTTCCCCAGATTCCTCTTAAAAAAAAACTCTTATTTCCAAAAAAAAATCAAATATTAAGAGGTTTTATTATACACACATTATATTTTATTCTTACCAATATATTACAAGACTTATGAAGGTAAAAAGAGGTCGAATGTAATATTTTAACAGATTCTCAAGAGAGTAACATGACAAGAGATATTCCTTATCCCTAACAAAATACGCAAAGGAAATTACCTTGAGACCACCCCAGGAGGTTTAAGGAATATGCAAAGTGCTCGAATAATTATATTACTAGAAAACCACAACTATTTTTATTTTCTATCACTTATGAACTACTAAAGGGTTGTTTATGTAATAAAAATGTGCTTACTTTTACTTAAATACTTTTGATAAAGGTGGTTAAGGCAACCTCTACGAGGTTATTTCATAGATTAAAAATATATATTTAATTGGTGATAAGAAAATATTACTCTGCCAAACCGCAGAGCTGTTTGATGGGTTATAAGATAACTCAGTAGTAGTATAATACAGGTTTCCATGCTTTGGAGGGCATATAAAAACTCCGACTATAAGAAACAAGAAGAGTTTTCTTAAAAATATATCAATCACACAGACTTCAATGGAATAAAGTCATGAACCTTAAGTATTTGACCATTAGCTTTATCTTCAGAACAATTTCTGTCTCTTTTTATAGACGTAGGGTTTTCTCTAAGAGTCTTTTAATTTAATACACCATAATTGCACTGTCAAGTTATTCACGGGTCATTAATATCTTTATACATTCTATGGGACCAAGTCACAAAACAGCAGTTAAGGAAAACTGAACGGTAAAACAAACAATGTAAGGTTTAATTTCAGTTAAATAAATTTGACATCAAAAAGTAACAGACTAGCTAAAGCTGAATGGATGATTTTGAATTGTATTTTTGACAAGATATTGTTTTTTTTTGTAGTTATTTAAGCATGTCAATTCTCGTTCCTTAAAATCGTTAGAAATTCGGTTAAGGGTCATAGCACATATAACGTAACGTAAACGGATAGGCATCGCCTCGCCTTTTTCCTCGGTGTCAAAAATCCGGTTACGTTACGTATCCGATTAGTGTGCGTTGCAGTAAGGAGTTTCATACAAAGAATACTGAACGGCTCGATTTGATACGGTGCCGATCCGTTTACGTTACGTTATACGAGTATGTGCTACGACGCTAAGTTAACTTTACTTAGTTGTCAAATTGTCATACAATAGGTAAGACAATTTGACAGCTAAAGTTAACTTAACCGATTTTTTTACGATTTAATTATGTAATAATTGAATGTACTATTGTACTGTTGTATGTAATAATTCAATGTTCTATTTTAAATTTATTTTTAACCAAAGCAATGTAAGAATCATTAACCAAATGCAATTCACTAAGTAGATATCAAATCAAGTAATTACGTGTAAATAAATACAAATCTTTAAAAGAAAATGAATAAATGAATATTATTATCCTTGCTGAAAATAAAGTATAAAAGTTCTCAATACAAACGTACCAATCTCACTGGAACAGTCAAACTAAATCATCTTAAATCTATGAATAAATTTTACATTGGACCCTGTTAGCTGACTCGTCCATACTTTTCAAGTCGGTTCGATAATCCTCTTTCGTAATACTTTGCGAGTAAACTTATTTTATGTGAAAGGTGAATAATGGTCAAATTTTGTTTTGCGATTTATTTATTTCTTCTAAAACTATATTTTGTTATACATTTTATTAATCTTTCACATACTTATATAAATTTAGGTTTACAGTTATTGTAAGCAAGATACTTTATTATTTTTTGGTTTTTGGCAGCATTGTGAGCAGATCTTCAGTGGGTGTAATATCGCTGCTGATCTTTAATCTGCTTATATCATGTTATAGAACACAGATTTAGCTTACAGAAAGTAAATTATGCAAAATGTGTAATTAAAGGGCACCAAAGGCTCCAACCCAACTCCAAGTATCGATTTAGTGTCAACGGGTTGTCGACTAGGTGATCAATTCGCCGGCCACTTGTGAACAACTTGGCGTCAATGAAGACAACCTGTAAATGCGTGCACTCTGTCTTGCAACAGTATTCGGAAGAATAGGATGGACTGATAAGCAATCAATGCGACGCTCGCTAGCAGTAAACTTATCGACGACTCGTGGCCGACTCGTCGTTGGCGGTAGAACTTCACGTAGACCACGCGTGCGTCGTCTACGACGTTTACTTTTAAATTATGTTTGGCAAAATTCACTCGTATATAAAAAGGAACAAAGCTTACATTTTAATGTCATACTGTAAATTGAGTAGGAATGGAGTTGACGTCGAGTTGTTGTAATGTGCGACGACCTTAAAAGGCCCTGAACCATCCCGTTATAAGCTCAGTCTTGAAATATACACTAAGAAAAGGCTCCCTATGGTACACAGGTTTGTATATTGCTTAAATATCTTACTAAGATTCAATAGCCTTGCGTTGAAGCGACTGCTTGAGAATACAACTCGAGAATACACAACGATTACCGTGTACCTACTCGAGCGAAAAGCCTACAAATGCACTTGTGAATCGTGTTCGGGGATCAGCCGGTGTAGGTAAACATCTAGTGCGCAGTCGTGTGGTCAGACCTACTACTACTCTATACTATACCCACTAGTATATACTATAGATATAGTACTAGATGTCCGTGTGGTGACGGAGTAGGAATACAATATGTCACCATCCCATCTCATCCAATGGGTGTCGTAGAAACCGACTAAGGACTAACCGTAAATATTATTTTTACGAAGTAAAAAAAAAAGGAAAACTTGAAATTAAACGCTACACGTATCTACCTACAGTATCCCTCCGTCACGGCAAGAGGCCCGTCCCTGCAGTGGGACATTAGGGTAAGGTTGCGACTATTGGACCACTTAATTTTAAACAGTCCTGGTATCTAAAATAGAGCGTGAAATAAAACAAAATCTGTGTAAACGCGTAGTCTGTATATTCAATTATTGGTAACTAACATAATAAGGTTAATTTTATTATGTATATAGTCACAAAAGAAGAAAATAAAACTTTGTGATGGTTTTCTTGTTTGAACCACTGTCTCTTTCATCGGACCACTTAGTTGCTATAATTGGACTTAGGGCATTATAGGTGGCTGGTCCATTCAAGATGCATGTAAAAAAATTAATAAAGTAAAATATTTTTTTATTCAATTTCTTTTCTTTTCGAAAATAAAATAAAATTAATTAGTCGACTCTAATTTTATTTATTTATTTGGCATGCAAAATCATAAAAATATTTCAGGTACGTCAAATCTTCTCTTTAACGTCACTTTTGGCACTCGAAACATTCTGATTACCTCATTCAATAAAAAGATTTGTTTTTTTAACTAACAGACATTATAGAAGTTGCCATGATTGAACCGGTTCAATGAAAGAGAATCGTGCCAGTCCATTGATAGAAACTCACTAACATTTACTAAAATATTTATTTTTTAAAAAGTAGAACGTTACTCAACAAAAATATACGATAGTATGTAAGTCCTTAATTACTGTACTTTACTAGTAAAAAAAAATCACATTAAAATAATTAATATAACAGTACTTACATGCTATTATTTGCTTCGTAAAAATTATATACGAGGTCCGAGAAACAAAACGAAGTACGTCCATCCCTCATGCTGCCTGCTGCGGTAGTGGCGGTTGGAGAGCTGTGTGGGGGGTTGTAAAACTATCGTTTCGATGCAAATATCGGGTTCAAATACGAATAGATCGCGAAATATTGAAGTGGTCCAAACAAAGCGCTAGTCCAATGATCGAAACCTTACCCTAATGAGCTGTTATGAAGATAGTACTAGATAAATCCTATAACAATGATAAATCTCTAAGAAAAACTTGGAATTGCATCTAGGCAACATTCAAGTAAATTTAATGATGATTAATCGAAGCTAAATATGATAAAGTGAAAAATTATTTACTTAGAAGACGCAAGCAGTTTTTTTTCAGTTTCCGAATCTTGTGATACGACTGACTGATACCAGGAAATATATTAAAATGTTTCTGTTCAGTATCACACGTGGACTCTTCATAATAGCTAACTTTATCATCGTCGAACTTCTGTAGTTCTTTATTGAAACGGCAAAGTTTCCAATTTATAGCAGTTGCAGTTTGTATAAAGACGATGTGCAATGGAAGTGATAACCGGCTTAATTATAGTTTGAGAACCATAGAGTAAACAAAAACTGCTTACAACTTAAATTCACTCGCATTTGTGGTGATACAAATACAATTATGGTGGTAGTATTGTTTTTTTTCAAATTATAGCATAAACTGAAAAGAATGTTAGTACCGTAATTTAAGAAAATAATAATTTAAACCAGCATGTCAATTCTCGTTCCTTAAAATCGTTAAAAATTCGGTTAAGTTTACTTTAGTTGTCAAATTGTCTTACCTATTATATTACAATTTGATAAAAAATAAAAATAAAAAATAAGTTTACACTAGTGTGGCGACCGCGTACCGGAAAGCGCAGGGTGGGGAGACCCCTTACATGGTGGACCGACGACCTAGTTAGGACGGCGGGAAGCCGATGGATGAGGGAGGCACAGGACCGCACAAGGTGGCATTGCTTGGAGGAGGCCTATGCTCAGCAGTGGACGTCGATTGGCTGAAATGATGATGATGATGAGTGTGTCTAATCCTTTAATAAACATTTTCTGTGTATTTTATGTAATTTAATCGACCCAAAATTTGCAACCAAACCTAAAATTTGCAACGATTGACTGTTAACATATCCCCATATTGAAATTTTTCTGACTTCACATATGAAACTGCGAAAGAGAATACAAATCAGGAGCTATAAAATATTTATCATAAATACTTATTCACAAAAATTGACATACAAGTATTACGGTACCCGATTCGTGGATTTTTGACAATATCAAAATAAATTATAATTGACGAAGGTAAAGGTTCAAAATACACATTATGACAGGTTAAAGGTGGAAATCCTAAAAGTCATTCCATGTGTCAATTTAAATGATCGTTGTATTTCTAGCTAATCCTATGTTTTATTATTATCTTTTCTGGCTGACTATAATAAGTAGTAAGTCTAATCAAAGCCGAACATCAAAACCTGGTGTACAATATTAAGCAATAAACACATTATGCACAAAGAGATGACTAAATGAATAAAACTCATTGAACATAGTCCTCAAGGACCCCGTAAGGTAAATGTATCGCGAGCGGTAAAATAATTGTAATTCGTCTTTTCACTGATATGATAAGCAAGAGAAGTAAATAATAGTGTAAAGTGTAAAGTTATAGGTACTTTTAATTTCAAGTACGTTTGGAGTATATCAAATAGTAACTACATTACATACTTACAAAATCTGCACGCGTTTGTATTGTAAGCTAGCCTCGCGTTAGACATAAACTTTTGACACAGTAAAGACCTACTTTAGTGATTCGTACGCCCTATAAGGCTAACCCAGCCCGGGCGGGCTGTATCGACCGGCGCGTAGACGCGACGGACTAGCTCAAAGCCAATCTTTTAGGACACGCTTTAGGTTGTAAGAAAGATAAGAATAATTTAGTACAATTTTTTATAAAAATGTGATGTTATGCGGTGGTTTTCTTTTTGGGTCTTATATTTCAGATATCTCAGATTAAAGGGAAAAGACTTATGGACCGAATTTATAAAAGATTGCCGATACCAAACACAGACTCTTTCATAACAAGACTCTTTCTACGGATAGCTATGGGGTTGTGACATCATGTTTTTAGGAATATGTAACATGACACACATATTCTACATCTTCTATTCTTGTATGTCCAACTCCCCCTATTAATTTACCCTTTTATACTAGAAGAGGCTCCTCGTTGGACATTAAGAAAAGCTACATAATGCACAGATAAATTTCAGTTAGCTTAAGTAATAATGTCAAAACTGTTGTACCAAATATACCAAAAACGAATTTCTAAATTGTTCCATTTGTATTTGAATATTCTGATCTTACCTATATCTACGTTTTACCCCATTTTACATATTCGAGACGAATATTTTACCTATGAAGATAAATGGATTGGGCTCTTCAGTTACGTGGAGCCACGAAAACAGCGATAAAACGGTGATAAAGTTAGACAGTGACATAAAGTGAAGGATCGTTTGTACATTACTAAAATGTTATGTTTCTCACAGAATTCATTTAGAATTAAACGTGGTTTCATTTGTTTTATATTCATTTTTACTGACGTCAAATGGCATGGGCGTTAGTTTATGCGTATGCTACGTCAGAGGGCGCAGGTTTGATTCCAGCACAAAGTAGAAGCATTTTTCTGTAGGTTTTGGTATAGTTTAGTTTTGACTTAATAAGATAGACGTTGTGTGAGTAAGTGGGAAACATATTTATTTCTGTTTTCACATTTTTTTGTCGTGTTTGAGTTAATTGAAGACTAGAACCATAGTCAGAAATCGAGCCGAAGCCTATTTAGAAAAAGTAAAGGCCAAATAAGGTGATTAGCATGTCAATTCTCGTACCTAAAATTCGGTTAAGTTAACTTTTAGTTGTCATGTTTTTGCTATTGCAATTGTAACCTTCTATGGTCATGTTAAAGTTTTATTTAGAGTGTGACAATTTGACAACTAAAAGTTAACTTAACCGAATTTTAGGTACGAGAATTGACATGCTGGTTTATTTACTGAAATAAATAAAAAGCCAGATACTTTTAAAAAGAGATACCTGCTTTGAAAATCAAACTAAGATTAAAAAAAAACAAACAATGACTAGGTATTATTAGCTTTTAGTTTATTAGAAGAAAATAAAACATTTTATCGTTATTTAAACCAGTAGTAAAGTTTTAAGCAGGTGTCTATAAGATAGTGGTCGGTATAACTTTTAACAGTAACTGAACATCGTAAATCTAGAGCAATACCTATTATTCCTCAACTATAGTATCAAAATTGTACTGGTGAAGATATCGTTGACTAGACTCAAAACTTAAACTTTCTCCGACTCAAACTCAACTTGATAATAAAATTTTAGAGAATTCCTCTCACGAGAACTTGTTAAAGTTATAATTTAATAGCTAAGTTCTTCATACTGTTGGTATTTTGTTATATAATGTAAAAATAGAGGGTGATGTTAGTCTGTTTTAATTTGAATTTCTAAGGTAATTAGTAAGGAAGCGATTACCAGACATGCATCATAGGCAAATGATTCTTATAGAATCATAGTTGTGGTACAGAGTGTAAAATTAGTGCGTATAAAATACAACATATACCTAAATAAATATACACCTATATCTTTGTGTACATACATTCTATACATGTGACGGTATGTATATGGATAGTATTTAAACTTTTTACTATAAAAACACAGCCTGTATAAGCATCAGTTCAGGTTGATTATTCCGTTCTTAATGTGTAGAGTTTTTTTCTGTATTTTCCCAGGATGTGAATAAATTTATTTTAAAAGTCATATTTTATAATATTTTAGCGCAGAGGAGTACGGAAACTATGGGTACTTAATTTGGAAGTGTGCATTAAAATAATTTAAGTGGCAGAACCTTTCTTATCAGTTGTTTAATATAGTTATTTAAACTGTCAATATCACATTCACTATTATGCGGCGCTTGTAACAGCGCAGCGTCAAAATATCGGAAAGTCAACTATAATAGTTGAGTTTCCGATATTTAACAAATTAGTTTAATAATAGTCGTTTAATGTCTCACTAAACGGTCAAGTCTCATCTAGTGGTAGAATTTGTTTAGGAGGGTTTTCATAGAGCTTTTCTCTTGTATAATTTCCCTAGGTTAATTTTTACTATATTTGCGAGAAGAGAAGAATTATATGGTTACCATACTTATGTGAAAATTAAATTATTAAACACTATTATTGGATTAATAAGAATAAGATTAGATGAAGTCTACATTATCTATCTTTTTGCACAAAATGCATATAAATGCACAACATGGATGGAATGCATTTCGTTATAAAAGCCGACAAGATAAAGGTTAACAGATAGTTTCTATAAAAAAATAAGAGAAGAAAAACTTAATAAAGCCTTATTCCGTGTTAGTAGGCTAAGTTTTTCTTTGACAATGGCGAAAATTCAAGGAGCCCGACTCTCATTTTCCGTATAGTGACGAAGTAAGAATACAATATGTCACTACCCCATCTCATCCCATGGGTGACGTAAAAACCAATTAAGGGAATATCTGTGAATATTATCTTTACGAAATAAAAAGAAGGAAAAATTAAACCCTATACCAATCCGTCTGGTCAGCGTGGTATTAGTAGGCCAAGTATCCCTCCGACACGAGAGGAGGTCCGTCACTGCAGTGGGACATTGATGGGCTGTTATGATGAGACTCACATTCGCGGGTACCGGTAGTGTGTGCAACTAGAAATAATTTAAAAAAAATGCCTGCATTACCTTTTTGTTTTGAAATTATTGCCATTATGAACAAACTCTTAAAAGGTGTGATCATAAAAATAACTTAAAAACTTTTCTTATTCCAAAAACAAGGTCACCTTTTAAGACTCAACATTTACAAAATTGCTTAACCTGAACTCCGATCAATCTCCACGCTTTTACGTCACAGTATCCTAGAATAAACTGACCTACATATAAACCATAACCCATAAACTTGTATTATCATATTATTATGAAAATAGATTCTCGGATCACAGAAATGCGGAATTCCTTTACAGCTCTATATTCTATAGCATAGATTTTCTTTGTTACACGAGAACGCTTTGGTGACTACAGAATATGAGGTATACATTGTAAATGGCTATTTTCTTTATAGGTAACAAAGGCTAGGTGTAAAATGTCTGTATCAAGCTTGTATACCTATGGATTATTATAGATTTTCGTTTATATTTATTTTTAAAAGGGAACGTAATCTTTATCAGACAGGAAATTGAAGGGTATACAGTGCATCTTAAGACAAATATCTATCTTGCGCGGGATTCAAACCTGGTGCCCTACGTGGGCGACGAACGGGACGTACGCGATCAAATTAACGGCGTACCCTACTTGTGTCCTATGTGACCGTATGCGACACCACGATTTCAAAGCAAAATAGTACTGTACTTCTTTATGATTCGAGAGGTAATGAACGAAATCACGTAGGACACTTGTCGCGTGTATTATCGCATCGTTTTCGTCGCCCACAAATGACACCGCGACGCACGTGACCATGTGCCTTGCGGCCATACGACCATATACGACCGAATTACCCTCAGGTTTACATAAATAAATGGTTCATTTTGTTTAATTTTAGTCGCCTAAGATTAAGTTCAGGCAATAGCTTTATATTATACACGTATACTTCTATTTCATAAATATGTTAAGTACAATAAATACATATAAGAAGATAGATTATGCGGCTTAGCCAAGGTCAACGAATACGAAGCTGGATGTTCGCCTAACTCACTTGGGGATAACCCATAGTTTCGAATGTATAACTTTACGAACCTCTGTCTGTAGTGAAAAATGAATGACAAATTGGTGGTTCTGTTATTCTCTAGGCTCTCTAGGTAATTATTTTAACTGGGGTATCTAGTTTACTAATTATAACGTGATTTGTAATAAAGGAGGATGGATTATAAACCGGTTTTGATGGAATTTTCGCAGGATTTTTTTTTATGTAACTACTTTAGGGTTACTTTAGGTTTCGAAAAATATATAAACTGAGGCCAGTTACATAAATAAAGAGATGTTTATAATAAACAATTTCGGTTTAAGAATATATTTCTAAATAATATAAATACCTTCTCGTCCAGACAGGATAATGAAAATTGACAGATTTAGGGACAGTTACTAAATTGAAGTACAAGGGCTTACAGAACATTTAATAGCTCTTGAGTTTCGTCCACTTGATGTCACGTCAAAGAAGTAAGTGCGTCTCGTATTTCGTGAAACGCAATGTCGGCGTAAATCACTGTCGTGCCTTACTTCAATGTGCCCTTAAGCTTCAATCAAAATGAGAATTCAATACAGTGATTAATACGTTCGTCCAATATTGAGTAAAAGAGAAAAATACGTAAGGTGAAACCCTACTATGTGTTTGGTTGCTGAATGCTAAATATAGGCTTCCACTTTTAACTTGCGTCACTTTTATTGATGGGCTTTTCTGGATTTTATCAAACTTGGTCGACTTCGCAACCGGGTCAGCAGTAATAGGAAAGTTAGGCATTTATACTTACAGATTTTATTGCCAGTATGATGGTTCAAATTACATCATTAAAACCCTCATACAATTACACCTTTTGTCTCTTCTTTAGAGGGTTTTTTTTCTAAAGATGATCAATCCTGGTCGACTTGGAAGAAGTAGACATCGCACGAGACTGTGGTTTTAAACCCCACGCTGGACAATGTGTTTGTGGAATCCAAAAATGAGTTTAGCTGCTATGTTATAAAAGCTGTTTTATGGGAACTTTTATACTACGAGTATAAGAGAGATCACAAATTTTGTTCATTATTTTGCTGTCGAATGGTATTTCTGTGGATATAGAACACACAAAAACACGCTGACATAACAGGACCAAAAAACACGGGTATCGTAAAAGTAGATTAAAGGTTTTGTGTCCTGACTCCGAACTGAGCGCAACGACACAGTCGTGACAAACCCAATATTTCAAGACGTATTAGGCTGCCCATATAAATCTTATTCTAAGCGTACAGCTGCCAAACTAAAGAGTCGAAACATCAGCTGCAATTTTTCTACTACTCTTAGAATTAAAAGGGGTTGGGAGTATTTTTTGTCACTTCCACTAAGACAATAATTTAATAGCAAAATAAACAAAATCATTTTACGAATTTGATTGATGTTTGTGTGAAAATACAAGGATCTTTTATTATTTTCCCCTCGTCGATTTTTCTGAGTGGCTCGAATAATTTCATGGCACAGTTTGGATGGCAGCCAAGTTTTATTGTTCTACGTGTTAAATTTTGTTTTGAAGGAAATAGGTTGTATCTCGAAACATTTTTCTGTTCATTACTTACTGCTTGGACTTCGTTTTCAATGAGATTTTCGTGACAGATTGGTTGAAATTGAAACAAAAGAGTTTAGTTAGTTTTTCTTTACATTTTTTTCTACGCTTTATTGAAAATATGTACTTGTAGTAAAATGAAAAAAGTTATTGTTAGACTGATAAGGAAACATCTTAGCGTGTCATCGGCGCCTTAAAGATTTCCGACTGTAAGGGCCTTACAGTCGGAAATTTACACAGGTTTACACCAAAGTGGAGAGGAGAGGAGAAGAGAGGAGATAAGTATGTTAGAATAAACCAATCAGATTTCGTTATTTCCACATCTTTTCTCCACTTAGTTTCAGTGGAAATAGATCAAGCGGAGAAGAGAGAAGATGTCTGATTTTTTCATAGAAATTTGTGCGGAGCATAGAAGGTAAAAAGTTACTATTACAGTTACTGCTACTCTTCTCCTCTCCGCTTTGGTAGAAATAACCTACCAGCTTTACAGCACGTCTCCTCTCTTCTTCTCTCCTAATGCCCGATTTACACATCGACAAGTACAGTAGCGAGTTAACTTGCCTCATTGGCGAGTTAAGTCACTTTATGCGTGTGGACGGCAAAAGCGAGTTAAGTAGTAAGTAGCCCCCTCTCTCGCGTCTCCCTCACCCCGCGCCGGCTCGGTGCTCGCAGCGCCGCAGTTTAGTACAGTCACGAGCAATAATATGTACACATTTTCGCATTTTGTAAACCAGTTATCTAAAGTTCTGCCAATCCAAAATTGAAAATTCGAAGATTAATTCAAAACTGTACGGAACCTCTTCTAAATTACGAATTCATTTTGATATTGTAATGTCTAGATAAACGTGCAGATAGTTTAGAAAATTTGAAAATGTGTACATATTATTGCTCGTGACTGTACAGTTCACAAGTTCTGTATTTATTTTTGTCTGTTTTTCTATGTATAATGTGTACGTATTTACAAAAGTATTTAAGAATATTTATGCGTTGTATAGTACCCATAGTACAAGCTCGGGTTAGTTTGGGACTAAATGGCGTTGGGTAAAAGTGTAAGGAATATTTATTTTTTTATTATTATTCTATACTTTTCTATTAAAATTTTATTTTCAATGTGTTGTGCAAGTGTTAATACTATTTCTCGTATAATAATACGCGTAAATTGGTATTCAATTGTTCAATGTCCATTTTATCGATTAAAATAACCGTACCTAAACAATCTCAGGCGACGCACGCCGGCACGCACGACGCGACTGGTCTTCGTCTCTGTTCGGCAACTTATGAGCTGTACTTCGCCTACGTGTGAACTGTACTTATTACTTAACTGTCTATTTTAACTCGCTACTGTACTTGTCGATGTGTAAATCGGGCATAACGCATGTCTAAGTACTTTATATACAGGCTGGTCTGCGTGATAAAATAAAGGTAAGTAGGTATCCTTCCGACCTTGTAGAAGTACTATCGTTGCAGAAGGACATTTAAAGGCAATTAAATTAGAACTAGACTAAGCATAAGCTGTAATGAGTATGACCTCAAAGCTACAGTACTTATACTCAGCAAATACATTCCACGTTTCATTTTAATAGCTCACAGAACAAATGATTGCTAAAAGAAACAAGAGAGTACTTTTTTATGGGCGTTTCATTCATATTCGTTTTGCTAACGGCCGGCCATGGAAGTTTTATTCGAATCTTTTTTATTGGTACCGGAATATGGTTAACGTTTATGCTTTTTTAACTTTCAACGTAAAAGGGGATGTATATTTTTAATGTTTTAAAGTGTAATATTAATACGGGTAGGGCAAGGGCAAGGCGGAAATATTTGGAGGAAGTTTGTGCCCAGCAGTGAACCTCAATTGGCTGATTGCTGTTAATGAAAGTGTATGAATCAAAACTACTTATGCAGTAAATTTTGATGACCTCTGTGGCGTAGTGTTTATGTAACATGACTGCTACGCAGATGTCTCGGGTTCGATTCCCGCTCAATGCTTTCTTGCTTCTTTGTGTGCATGAACATGATTGTTTGCATTGGTCTGGGTGTTTTCTATTTAGGGTATGTATGTACAAAAAAAAAGTATTTAAGTAAATACTTACTTAAATACTTTTTTTTGTTTATCCGTTGTCTAGTACTCGTAGTACAAGCTCTGCTTAGTTTGGGACTAAAATGGCGTTGTGTAAATGTGTGAGGAATATTTATTTTATTTATCTATTTATTTTATTAATTATATTAATCCTAACCCAACCGCGCTAATGTTTACTAAAATATACCTAGGTACTTACTTATGATAATTAAATACGTATCAATAATACACCACAATGTGCTTTTGTGTTAACAAGTCTCCCTTAGGCTGAGCGCAGACTTGCAACACGACAGTCTTAAGACAGACTATTGCTTTACAATATGTATGAATATGCGCACACTTGGAACAAAACGTCGTAGAGACAATATTGTCTCAGATAGACGAATACCGCACGGCGACAAGTCTGACTAACGATTGTCGGCTTCCCTTTTGTATCAATGCGGGCGCGCACACTAAAGACAAAACTGTCTACCGTCACACCCCTCACCCCGCACGCACCCCACTCTCGTCCGAGCATTCAGAAAGTAAACACGTGACATCATGTTTACAGACGAAGAACTCGTAGTGTATCAAATGTTTTTTTTTTTAATTATAAACTAAAACTATTTTTATATTATCAGGGTCCTTAAGTATTCAAGTCGAATAAATAGTTTACTGCATTTTTGTATCAAAGTAGTTGGTTTTTTAAATAATTTTTACATGTTTTGTCTCCTTTTGTGAGTTCGTGTATTTGTTATTAGTACCTATGTGTAGGATTAAAAAAACTTTTTTATGAATGTAAAAGTGTTATTAACCAAACTAGCTGCTATCCGCGACTTCGTCCGCGTGGAATAGTTACTTAGGGCTGACATTAAACAAATGAATGGACTATTTTGAATACTTTTAAAGAACAATTCTTCAATTATTCCGTAGCAAGTACATATTTATGTGTAACTATAAGTAACCATATAAGTACACAGCGCACGCAATGTAAGCTTACAAAAGTAGTAATTTACCCCCGTTTTTGCAACATTTTTCGTATATGCTCCGCTTAAATTTAACGTAATGTTTTATATATCCTATATTACTCGCAAAGAATGTATCTATATATTGGTATTTACGTGTAATAGCAACAAATAAAGCCGCAAACATTTATTAATGTAGTACAACTAATATTTTAAACCATAAAACACCTGCAGATAAACAATAACATGAAAATTTGTTAAAAAAACAATTAAAAAATCCAAAACATTAGATACATGAATGCAGCCGAGTATTTATCCGAACTTTTTGAGTATTTATCCAAGAATTCGGATATTTACGAGTATTTACTCACTTTTGGATATTTACTGAGTTTTTATCATTTGAGTATTTATCCAACTGCCCATCACTGCACGTGTTTACTTTCTGAACGCTCGGACGAGAGTGGGGTGCGTGCGGGGTGTGACGGTAGACAGTTTTGTCTTTAACCCTTTGACCGCCAAGAACGTATTAAAGCGTCATTCAAAAACTTGATCCAGACGCCGATGACGTCTATAAGCGTCCACCGTTCTATAATATTTTAATGACGTCTATAACTTTGCTAAGGATGATTTACTGAATGAAGAATATGTCTAAAGGTTCATCTAGACTTTGGCTACTATTATTATACATTAAAACATCGATATATAGTATAATTCAGTACGTAATTAACGTAAATTGAGTGATAAAAAAAACAACTTATAAAGTTACACTCATGGCGCCATTGACGTCTTAAAGCGTCGTCTAGTGCTGTGACTACCCTTATTATTTTCTATATCTCAGTTCAAAATGGGCCCTCAGGTGGAAAGTTTATATAAAAAGACCATTAGCTTTTGGCAAATTGATTGTGACTATTTGTGAAAGCAATTATCAGATCACGATATTATCATTTTGGTGAAAAAAAATTACTGTGTCAAAATTCGGCCCCCCAATTCTCCACTTTTTTGTTTTCGGTTTTTGTCGCTTAAAGTATGATAGCTAGGAAAATCATAAAACGATCTTCTTTGTTAGAAAAAATGTGCTTGTCATATTATAGTTTTCCATTTAAATAAACATCGACAACTTATTGGAACATTACTACTCGACACATACTTTTTTATGTCGTGAACGCCGTTGACGACTTAAAGCGTCCGCCTGTGACGTCACAAGCGAGTGCATTACTAGTTATAGTGTTGTGAGTTATAGGTAGAAAAATAAAATATTTTGTGAGTATACCTCAAGACAAAAATTATTATAACTGCAATAAGTGTTTTACTAGCAGAAAATTTTGCGTAACGCGTCTTTATTAAATTTGTTAAGTACAAAATAAGGATCACGATTAGCTGCTTCGACTTGCTATTTTAGAATTAGAATACAAAATCAAATTTCACTATAACTACCACCACTATTTCAGTTAGGATTAGGTATATAGCATAACATCACTTTTCCAACGATATTGACGCTTTAAAGATTGTGCGGAACACTTTCTAAAAAATCAATTTTTTGGTTACTGTGTTTGTGTGTGGTGTTTTTTACTGTAATATAAATAACTTAAATCCTAACATAATTATAATAAAACAATGTAAAGTGTTTTATTATAAACAGAAAATAGAATATTCTCTGTCCAATGACAATCGATAATATTTATTTTTAAAACATGTCCCATCCCTACTGTTTTGTAGGTATTTAATGCGTAAAATATGGCTTGGCGCCGAGGGCTCGCCGATGCAATAGCGCTCTGGCGGTCAAAGGGTTAATGTGCGCACCCGCATTGATACAAAAGGGAAGCCGACAATCGTTAGTCAGACTAGTCGCCGTGCGGTATTAGTCTATCTGATACAATATTGTCTATTAGACGTTTTGTTCCAAGTGTGCGCATATTCATACATATTGTAAAGCAATAGTCTGTCTTAAGACTGTCGTGTTCCAAGTATATTACAATAAAAAACTTATATATTAATATGTTTAAAAAATAAATAAAAGTATAGTAAAATAATATATTTGAATTTAGTTATAAACAAGTATTTATTCGAGAGGGGTAAAATATAGTATTCTACGTAATGAAACCAAGATAAAATGAATTAAAAAAAATAATTTTCTAATTAAAAACGGACTTCAACGACAAACTTGATTATAATAACTACTTACCAATAATATTATATTATAAAAGTAAATAATTATATCATGGTCACAAATCAAAGAAAAGAAACTTCCTTCTTTGTTTTGAAGTCGGTTAAAAATATAGTAACTTTCGAAGGTAAATTTCCAGGTTGATGCAAAGTATTGCAAAGATAGTCAAAACCAGTTATAATATTAAAAAAAACTAAATATTTTGATAGGAAAATGCATCAGAGTTTTTATCCCAAGATTTGGATAAATACTCGGGTAGGAACGAGTGTTTATGAGTATTTACTCAAAAATGAGTTTTTATCCGATTATAATTCCATCACTGAACACGTGGTCATGTATGCCGAGTATAATCCCATCACTGATTATGAGACAAAACAGTTTTGTTTTATGTGTGCGACGTATCGTAGTCAAAACTGTTTCGTTTTAGTTTTAAGACAGACTTGTCTCTATGAGACAAGTCAGTCTTGAGACAGTCTAGTCTCCAATGTGCGGTCAGCCTTAAACGTTGTAATTGTAACGTTGTTTATTATAGTAATAAACAACGTTACAGTTAACGAGTTAAAATTCCTATAGAAGGTATGATTCAGTATGATTTTTATGATTACACTAAAAGTTTAGTATATTACGGAAAACTTTATACTTAGATAAAAATAAGTATTGGTAAAAGTATATTTTTGTTTAAAGGTTTGGACAAATAATTAGTACCTACCTAACTCATTTCCATCTTTATTGTACGTCATTAATCTTTGCGCTCCACAGAAACTCCACCATTGCAAATGTATTAAAACATTACAATATACACAATGCTTAACGATACTTTTTCATAATTCTTAAATATCATTTTATAATAATTTAATTTAATGTTAGAACTATTAGCGCCACCTGTTATTATTTCCCATAACTACAAAACCGCCACCTAGGCACAGGCTCTAACATTAACAACGAAAATAGAGACGGAAATTTGAGGTGTGGTACATTGTGTTATTATAATGTAGCGAGTTAGCAGTAATTTCAATAGATGGCGCTGTACAAAATTTATATTTCAGAGTATTTTGTTAAAAAGTTATTATTCAAATAACGTCATGGTACTTATTTAAAGAATATAATTAATGAAAACTTTACCCTTTCCACTGTTAAGGTTACCAATCGTAATATTTTTATTTTCTCCAATTAATAAAACAATTCTTTGAAAGGCTACTCCACGCTACGTAATATCATTAAAGTTCTTGTAAAAACCAATACTACTTCTACATAAAAATACATAGTTAGTAAAATACAAGTGAAATCTCATACAATTTCCTTTCAATCAATTTATTAGCTTAAAGTTCTTATAATTTAAGTAAAAATGTCTTTATGTTTTTCCGTATAGAAAGTTTCTAAGCAGACAGCATCATGTAATATTTTCATGTATCAATGTAACTACCTACCTAATACATTATTACCTATAATTTATAAATTATTTCAAATAATTGTTTATAGTTTATTAAACGAAGCATTCAAAGAAATATACTTTACGTATGTGACCGGAATAGTTTTTGCTTATGTTTGCAATTCCAAGAACTTTAGTTTCCCTTGCGAGGTACCTACAGTATGTTCAGAATTATAATTTAGTCCCACAACTAGAAGTCGTTAATAACTTATTACCAGCTTTTGACTTTGTTATTTATTGCTTATGTAACTAAGTTTCTTTTTTAATGACATGCAGGTATTGACTGCTGGAAAAAACTAATTCTGCATTTCTGCTTCTTTAAGATGACCGCTTCTCTGACATAGGTACATCTTTGATATAGTCCATAACTGCTACGCGTAGCTGTAGGGTTAGTTTGAGACTATAGGTGTTTTGTGAATGTGTGAGGACTTTTATTTTTTACGTATTTTATTCAGTAGTTAGTAGTAGGTAGTAGTTCTCACTTGGGCAAAAAGAGAGTGGCGCAAACTTAGGAAGGCCTATGTCCAGCAGATGGCCGGTCATGGCTAAGAGAGAGAGAAAAACAGAGAGAGGGAGAATCCTCACTTGGCCTATTTCCTGAAACTACACTTCATAATACACCTTGTATACTTATAATACGATATATTTTACCTTCACCTTCACAGATCAATGATTCATTAGGAATCCAATTAAAAACAGTATTCAAACTTCGAATGCAAAACAAAAGCGATACAATATAGGTTAAGCAAAACAGAAATACCTGACCTCTATCGTGTCAGGGTAGCACAGAACTGGTCAAGGTAAGGGACACGTAGAAATAGATCTGCTAATTCCTGAAACAGACACGAGTTTTGAAAGTGCAGTCGGTTGATAGTTGTTTGGGTTCTGCTAAATAGCAAAACGTCAGCGTAGACAACGTTATTAAATACTCTTTAATTAAACTTCCTTTTTTCGCACGGCAATAGGTATATTTCGAAAAAGATTAAAAGCGCGAATTAGTCCAGAAATCAATGCAACTGAGAAAAAAATTACTTCACTTGGTGTGGTGACTGAGTAAGAATACAATATGTCACCACCTATATCATCCCATGAGTGTCGTCAAAACCGACTAATGGCTAACGCAGAGTAGGACGGCATGGCAAAGTATTTTAATTTTTACTAATGGAAATTCAACCGTACTGTTACAGAAATACGACATAAATTGCTATGCTTTAAAATGATGCCGCGGCATTGAAAAATCCCTTTCGATGCCGCGGCATCATTTTAAAGCATAGCAATTTATGTCGTATTTCTGTAACAGTACGGTTGAATTTCCATTAGTAAAAATTAAAATACTTTGCCATGCCGTCCTACTCTGCGTTAGCCATAAGGGACTGTCCGTAAAAATTATCTTCACGAAATAAAAAGAAGGAAAACTTGAAATGAAACCCTATACCAATCCGTCTGGCCAGCGTGGTATTAGTAGGCCAAGTATCCCTCCGTCACGGAAGGAGGCTCGTCCCTAGAGTGGGACATTAATGGGCTGTTATGATGATGATGATGATGATGTTGTCATTGCAAATCTTTCTTTCTTTTTTAATTTTAAATAAAATATATAATAAGCTTGATGGGTTTGGTTAAATAAACCGCTGAATTAATGAAAGAATAATGAAATAAAGACTATTAAGTAAGCCGCAGCTTTAGTAAAAATATGCCAGGAATTTATGTAATTCTCAGAAATTCAAATTGCTTTCCTTTCAGATTTACTCGTTTTTGCACTACCATTAACAGAATAACATTATTAATATATTCAGTATTATAGTTCCCTGTGTCGTGACGGAGTAAAAATACAATATGTCACCATCCCATTTCATCCCATAGGTGTCGTAAAAATCGACTTAGGGACTAGGTATCATCTTAACGAAATAAAAAGAAGGAAAACTTGAAATTAAACCCTGTGCTAAGCCATCTGACCAGCGTGGTATTAGAAGGCCAAATATCTCGCCGTCACGGGAGGGGGCCCGTCCCTGCAGTGGGACATTGATGGGCTGTTATGATGATATTCAGTACTCATAAATGGATAATTTTTTATTAATTAATTACCATGACAATAATGTAGCTAGATGGAAAGTGTAAATAAAAGCAACGGATGGTAGGCATGATAATAAATAAATAAATAAAATGATGTGATTTCACTCCATCATTTCCAAATTCTTCTTCTATTTACGTCTAAAGAACTTAAGTCACAAGAATTCCTAAGAAAAAGTCTTATATATTACCATAAAATTAAAAGTTAAAGAAGATTGTATCATATTTTATCTGTGGCAATTTCGTGATTCTACGTACGCTATAAGAAAACAGATTAAGGTCAAACATTAAAATGACGATTACAAGAAGTTATTGCCCTTATACATTTAAATTGCTTTTATTTATTATTTTTGTTCCGTGTGGTGACGGAGTAAGAATACAATATGTCACCACCCCATCTCATCCCATGGGTGTCGTAAAAACCGACTAAGGGACTATCCGAGTATATTATCTTTACGAAATAAAAAGAAGGAAAACTTAAAATTAAACCCTATACCAATACGTCTGGCCAGCATGGTAATAGTAGACCAAGTAACCCTTCGTGACTAGAGGAGGCCCGTCCCTGCAGTGGGATATTAATGGGCTGTTATGATGATTCTTTTTGTTTTCAATATTAGAATAAAATTTTCCTATTGTTTTTTTTTTTAATTATATTCGGGCGACAATTTCATAACAAGGTGACATTGCCTTTATTGAAAACGAGAGAAAAGAAAACGTTTTGTTATTCTAATTTTGATTTCAATTAGACTATTATTTTTGCTGTAATGCGTTTTAAAGTTGAAAACAAGACAGAGTTATAAATTGATTCTGACTTTTATTTAGCCCTTATTTTTAAAAATGACTGTAAAACTTTCGTACCATAGCATAGTAAGGTTTACTATAATCTTGTAGATATATATCTTTTATAGGCTGACTACGTAAATTGATTAAGAAGAAACCGGTTAGGAATAAGTATCCCTCCGTCACGGTCCCGTTTTTGCAGTGGGACACTGCAGTGCAGTGGGACTATTATTTTTGCTGTAATGCGTTTAAAAGTTGAAAATAAGACAGAGTTATAAATTAATTCTGACTTTTGTTTAGCTCTTACTTTTTAGTAATGATTGTATGCGTACCGTAGCAAGGTAAGGTTTACCTTATTCTTATAGATATATATTTTAAGGCAGACTACGTAAATTGATTAAGATGATTAAGAAGAAACCAGTTTGGAATAAGTATCCCTCCGTCACTGGAGGAGCCCCGTCCCTGCAGTGGGATATTAGTGGGTTATTTTGATGAAGTGTTTAAAATATATTAAATAAAAAGTTGTAAAATATATAAAATGAAATTTATAACATAAAATGAAAAGTTATGTTTAAATCTTTATAAAGGTTGATATATCCCATATCAACCTTTAGAAAGTTTGAAACATAACTTTTCATATTCAAGGATTGATTAACACGTTCACTGCGGAGCCAAATTTTTAGTTCTTGTCTGTATGGCGTTACGAGACCGAAAAGTATTCGTATTGGAACTTTCGTAATGACGCAACGAGACTCTTTAGGTCTCGTTCGAGGGGTTCTTTTTAATCCTTAATATTTTTATGAAAATTGATTAAATTTGTATTTTTTTTGTGTCAGCAGGTAAATAATGAATGTATCTTTTAGTATGCGGAGCCGCCCCGAGTTTGGAGTAATATTTCATTGGTAATCTTTTCAAAGAAACTTACGAGAACTATAGGATCTCGTAAATGCCTTTTTTGGAAAATTTATACGAGTTCATTTAGATCTCGTAATGCATAATAGTTAAAATGTCGATAAATAGATAGTGATGACAATGAAACTAAAGTTTCCAATATCGATAGAATAGTTTATTTTAAAAATATTTAAACAGGTTGCTCAAATTAAAATCAATGTTTGTCATTAAAACATGTTATACAAAAAGTCGAATTACAGTTTTGCCTTTTTATAGCAAAATACACTGCGTTTTTATTTACTTTGGCTTTGATTATAGAGATTTTTCAACCTCTTTCATAACATTAAATTCATAAGAATTATTCAATGAAATTTATAATATTCTATGGAATCGCTTTTGATTCTTTATGTTATCAAAACCGATATGGTTTTGATAACATAGTGAAAACGACCCACCCCACAAAAGCTGTCACAACACTAACTAATTTTGCAACTAGCTTCGTACGAGATTGCTACAAGTCTTAAAGATCTCGTACCGCCCCAGATGTAGATTTTTATCATCTGGTCGCTACGAGTCCTATTAAGTCTCGTACGTTTTTTTTCATAAAAATATTACTACTACTATAACTAATTAGGATAAGTTCAGTCATCTCACTCTTACTTCAAAAGAAAGTACTGTAAATTCATTTGCCAAATAGAGTAAGTCATACTATTTCACGTACGCGCCATGGGCAAGTCGCTTACGAGACTTATCAGATCTCGTAACGCAGTGAACGTGTTAATGAATCCCATCAAAGTTGAGAACGTTATTTCGTATTGTAGTGAAACAGACATACCGCAATCAAAAACTTGAGCGGTTTAATTAAAATATTTGACACAAAGAATAGATTCCAGCTATTTTCGAGCTATCGTCAATTGTTTGAAGAACAAAAATCAAGATAGTGTGTGTCAGTGTTCGTGTTTTTGCTCTGATACGATAAAATGTTAAACTAGGAAAAAAAATGCAAACTGTAAGTAATAAAAAATGTATGATGACTGAATTTAAAATTTATGGAATATATATAAATCTTTCCTAGCTTTCTCGGATTAGATGTAATACTCCATGTAGTTTTGATTTGTCAGAAAAACAAAGCGTTATCAGGATCTAAATAAATGGTAAATTGATTGAAAGTATCTAAATATGCAAGTCTCGTACGGTGATTAGTTTAATTCTACGTTTAACCCTACTTTTTATGTTATTATTTTTTTTTCCTCCCCTTGCTGTTGGAGAAAATATAATTCTAGGATAGTATAAAATATATTGCCAATGAAAACTATGTTATAAGATGGAGCTAATTTGTATGTTACGAGATTTTAAAAACTTTATCGGTGGAATATTAAGCTCAAAAAAATTTCTTCATAATCTAACTAGATAAAAGAAAAATTCCTTTATTCCGTAGGTATATAAATCATCTTCTGTCAAAACTGTCCATTATCTGAGCACGTTTTGTTCAGATGGTCGATATGACAGCTTGAATTAGGCCGAACTTGCTTATGTACCTGGAACAAAAAGAAACTCCAAACAATGAAAAGAATAATTAATTAGAACCAACAAATTTTATCATTAATAAAACCTAGTTTATTACTGAAGTTAGAATTGGTTTAAAATCATTTTATTTGTTTAAAACATAAATATCACAATATTGAAATATTGCCCATAGATATACGAGTAACGTCCATTAATATCTCACTGCATGGACAACAGCTAGAGAGAAACTTGTCCGTACAAACGAAACTGTCAATGCAGATTATTTATTCCTATTTTATCGTCACAAGGAGAATAAAAATTTAGATTTTATAAATAGATTTGGTGCTGCGATTGACTAGCAATACCAACCATTCTACTGTCAAGAATTTAATGAGGGCAAAGTTAAATAAAAAACCTTTGCTTTGAATTCAGTGTTAATTTTCAGTTTGTATTTCACTCTTAAAGTATTACGTAAGGTCTCGGCAAGAAGCAACAATGGCACAGGTAGCTGCGCTTAATGAAAAGTGGTTTTCTGTGTTAGAATCGTCATCTAAGTGTTTTTTCTTTTGGTTTATTGGTGCGTGATATTTAGTGGGGAATCTTAACCTTGTACTTACTAGGTTAAGATATACCTCTATTTTAAAGTTTTTTTTTTATTTATATAAAAAAGTGTTTTGTAACACATTCACACAACACCATAAGGCCAGGCGCAAACAGGCCACCGACCACAGCTATTGGTAGCCAGCGACAGCCGCTTAACATACTTTTTCATATTATATTTTTTGTATTTGTAGCGAGTGGCCTCCACCGGCTACACGCCTGTGGTGCGTCTATACAAAATGTATGCAAAAGTGCGCTAAGTGGATGCCGGTGGCCACCAGTGGCTGTAATCGGTGGCCCGTTTGCGCCTGGCCTATGTCGCAAACTAAACAAAACTTGAAATATACATGTATCAGTAATAAGTTTTAAAGATAATAAAGATAATAGACTTGCAAATTATATAATACCACAGTAAATATTTTTAAATTTTAGACCTTTACAAATTAGTTAAGTACTTTTATTTTGTCAATACTTAGCAACTCTTTCTTCTAAAGCAATTAAATACATAACACACCTGATAAAACAAACTAAAGAGGATATCTTAAAAGCTGTCGGATGTACTCGGGACTGAGTTAGACATGTCTTTGATTGATGAGCACTAAGTTGCGGCGAGGTCGCTCTGCCCTCAGAATAATACTAGTTGAAGGATCTCTGTGATAGATATCGTAATCGATTTTACTAGATACGTACTCGTAGATATGAAAGTGTTGAAAATGAAGCATGTGTTTTAGTGAACTTTCGTAATCTGAAAGTTTTAATCTCAAAAATCTGCAGTTTTAGGGTAACTTGGTGTAGGTACCATTGTCAAGCAGAGTACTACAGGGAACTGCAGGTACTTGAGAAAATTTGTATTGAAGTACCTTATGGTGACGATAACAATAGGTATAGGAATCTAAGAATAAGTCCTTTTTCATTACCCTCATTAGGTTGAGTAAGTATTAGTGGTTTTTCTAAGTGAGTAAACTTAGTCTGTACCCGCAGTTAGCAGTTTGTGAATGATGAGCAAAGCAATTCCATATTAAGACAGTGCAAATAAACATTTCGGAGTGATACTTTACCTAATAAAATAATATAATATTTCTCACACACTCACACAATGCCATCTAATCTCTTACTAAGCTCGGCTATACAATGTTTATTACAACGGATAAACGGACATCGGGTGAACATACTCACCTACTTTTTTTTGTAAATGCATACATTATATAGAATATCAAATTGTTTATTTTTTTTAATACTTGATACGATACTGGATTGATCCAAAAAATCGCATCAAATCTATTGGATCGATACAGTGTATAACGATCCATTGCGATCCAGAGTATCGATACAAAGTGTCCAGATCGAACATCCCTAGCATATACTTATATCAATGCAAACTTTCATGTTCATGGACACAAATATTAATTTGTGTTTAGCGTGAGTCGAACTCGACTCCTCTGCGTATCAGTCATGAACTAAGCACCACCACTACGTCACAGAGGTCGTTTTTAAATACATAGATCATTTTCATCATAATAGCCCATTAATATCCCACTGCATGGACGGGCCTCCCGTGACGAAAGGATGCTTGGCCTACTAATACCACGCTGGCCAGACGGATTGGTATAGGGTTTAATTTCAAGTTTTCCTTCTTTTTATTTCGTAAAGATAACATTGACGGATAGCCACCACCCATTGGATGAGATGGAGTGGTGACATATTGTATTCTTACTCCGTCACCATACGAAAAGATTGAAAGAAAAAAATTATTTCGTAAAAATCATATTGACGGATACCCACCACCCATAGGATAAGATGGAGTGATAACATATTGTATTCTTACTCCGTCACCACACGGAAAGATTGAAAGAAAAAAATTATCTCCCTTTAATTTTTTTTTTTTATTTATGTTTTATTTATGAAATAGAATATCCCTACTAGACAGAGTTAAACAAGCTGAAAGCTTAGCTTGGTTAAACAACACAAGATCTAATCATAATTGTAAATTATTCAAATAAACCAAGCTGAAATAATTTACGACTTTCATCCATTACACAGCTTGCTAATTTTGATTTGTGAAGGCTTCCATGGACAATCTATTATACATACATACATACATAAAATCACGCCTTGTCCCGTCCGGGGCAGGCAGAGACGACAGAACGCCACTTGTCACGATCCTGGCAAACAGATTGGGCCTCGTCCACATTCATTAAGCGATTCATACATGCGCGTCGGTTACAAGTGCTCTTTATTTGGCCCTTCTTCTATATATACTATCTATTGTATAATTCTTTTAGAATTATCACTTTGAGGGCCTACCTAGAAAACCTGGCTTATGACAGCTGGGAATCCGACATGCTTAGGTATAACACTGACAGCCTTCATAATTTTGATGACCGTTCGGAATTTCGGATTTAAAAAAACGGCCCTTCTAATGGAACGCAATATTTCTGCCATATTCTTAAGATATTTCATCATCATCATCATTAATGAGTAGATGACCACTGATACAGACACACACACAAAACTATTTACAATATAAGTAGTCCCATGCTTAAAACATTTATTCATCTTATCAGCCCATTAATGAATGAATAAGGAATGAATGTGTGAGGATTATTTATTTATTTATTAATGTCCCACTGCAGCGACGGGCCTCCTCCATTGACAGAGGGATACTTGGCCTACTAATACCACGGTATAGGGTTTAATTTCAAGTTTTCTTTCTTTTTATTACGTAAAGATAGTATTCACGGATAGTCCCTTAGTCGGTTTTTACGACACCCATGTGATGAGATGGGATGGTGACATATTGTATTCTTACTCCGTCACCACACGGAGAACATACATATTAAATTAGGCTAATATTGTATTTTGTCTACCAATTACGAATATTTGGATCCAATAAGATCTTAGATATTTCTCCTTACTGTTAAAATTAATATAAATATTTTTATCGTTTCTCTCCCTTGTTAATATAAGAAATTTCCTTATTCAAGTGGAGATCTGTTATAATTTCCTTAATTTGAGTGGTATAACTTATGATGACGAATCTTCTAATACATTTTTCTCACTTTTATTGATAGGGAATATTTCTGTAAAAATATAATTTTAGAATTACAAAACAATAGTCGTATAATGTTGGCGTTTTTGGTGTCTTTTTCAAATTTTTCAAATTTTTTGATATCGTCAAATTGCTTGCAGGGCAACTAAGCATAATAATAAGTCTCCTTAGTCGCTGAGTACCTAAAACGCAGTTTGCCAATTTCCTATGAAATTGCCGTTTTATTTCTGCGCAGTCTTTAGCCTCTACATTCTTTAAAAACAGTGTTGTTTAAATCTTCATAAAAAACGGCAATTTCATAGGTAAACACTTAATATTATCTAAGTTGTCACACTATCTTACATTTCATGTTAGGTACTCGTCAAGGAAGCGTACTATTTGTCGTCTCGAGATCCTTTCTCGGATAAATTAAAAAACTTTCCCATAAATTAGTGACACAAAATATCCTTATACAATACTCTGTCACCTCAAGATATCATCATAACAGCCCATTAATGTCCCACTGCAGTGACGGGCCTCCTCCCGTGACGGAGGGTTACTAGGCCTACTAATACCACATTGGCCAGACGGATTGGTATAGGGTTTAATTTCAAGTTTTCCTTCTTTTTATTTCGTAAAGATAGTAGTTGCGGTTATTCCCTTAGTCGGTTTTTACGACACCCATGGGATGAGATGGGGTGGTGACATATTGTATACCTCAAGATATTAGGGTAAGGTTGCGAGTATTGAACCACTTAATTTTAAACAGACCTGGTATCTAAAATAGAGCGTGAAATAAAACAAAATCTGTGTAAACGAGTAGTCTGTATATTCAATTATTGGTAACTTACATTATTAGGTTAATTTTATTATGTATATAGTCACAAAAGAAGAAAATAAAACTTTGGGATGGTTTCCTTGTTTGAACCACCGTCTCTTTCATCGGACCACTTAGTTGCTATAATTGGACTTAGGGCATTATAGGTGGCTGGGCCATTCAAGGTGCATGTAAAAATAATAATAAAGTAAAACATTTTTTTTATCAAACTTTTATTTTCGAAAATAAATAGATAGTGTCATTAATTAGTCGATTCTTATTATATTTCTTTATTTGGCATGCAAAATCACAAAAATATTTCAGGTTCGCCAAATCTTCTCTTTAACGTCGCTTTTAGCACTCGAAACATTCTGATTACCTCATTCAATCCAACTTCTTTTTTCCCTAAGCTACTTTCATACTCGCCTCTCTCTCCTCCTCTTTTTGCCATGCTAAAATAAAAAGATTTGTTTTTTGAAAAACACACATTTAAGAAGTTGCCATGATTGGACCGGTTCAATGAAAGAGCATCGTGCCAGTCCATTGATAGAAACTCACTAACATCCACTGAAATATTTATTTTAAAAAAAATAGCACGTTATTCAACAAAAATAAACGATAGTAAGTATTCTTAATTAGTTTACTATACTAGTAAAAAAATTAACATTAAAATAATTAATATAACATTAACTTACATGCTATTATTTGCCGCGTAAAAATTATATTCGAGGTCCAAGAAACAAAGGGAAGTACGTCCATCCCTCATGCTGCCTGCTGCAGTACTGGCGGTTGGAGGGCGGTGTGGGGGGTTGTAAAGCTATCGTTTCTATGGAAATGTCGGATTCAAATATGAATAGATCGCGAAATATTGAAGTGGTCTAAACAAAGCGCTAGTCCAATGATCGCAACCTTACCCTACCTTAAACAATTTCCAATTACAGTTTAATCTAACCAACATCATGCATAAGAGAATGCCGTTCAATTACGCTCCCGATATTCCAATACTGCATAATCTAATTAAGATTAAACAATGATAATAATTAATAATGAAAGGCATAATATAGTGTGCCACAATATTAGCCTAATAATGATGTTACGAATGTTGTATCATTGTTCCACATATTCACATATCGTAAGCAGAGTTTATAATTATTATTGGTACTACAGAATGGATAAACGTATTAAAGCCCGATTTACACATCGACAAGTACAGTAGCGAGTTAAGTAGTAAGTTGTTGATTAAGTTGATTTGAGTTAAGTACCAACCCAAGTAACACAGAAAGCATTTTAACAAGCAACAAGTGAACTTATATAGAGCTTACCAGAGCCAGTCAACGAAGTCCTAAGACATAAGTTCCTTGGACTCACTATTGAAAGTGGACTATCTTGGAAGATACACATTGAAGAACTATGTAAAAAAATTAACAAATCCGTTTATGCTCTATATGAACTAAGACAAATCAGTAACATTAGCACGGTACTAGCTGCATATCATGGAATGGTGGTGTCATTACTCAGATATGGTGTGATCTTCTGGGGTAATTCTACAGATAATGACGTTGTATTCAAAGCACAGAAACGTTGTATTAGATCAATGTTTAGATTACAATCAACTGATTCATGTAAGCCATACTTTAAGGATTACAAAATTTTGACATTTCCATGTTTGTTTATATACGAAGTTGCAATATTTGTAAAACAAAATTTAAGTTTGTATAATTTAGCCTCTGCAACAAATAATAGAGTACAACGCGATATCTTTAGACTTTGTATACATAAGGCGAATACTACACTTAAGCACAAAAGTATATTTTGTATAGGTCCAGTAATATACAATAAGCTACCAACCGATATAAAGAAAATGAATGTAAATATTTTTAAGAAAAAACTAAAAAGCTTATTAGTAGATAAATGTTATTATAGCCTAAATGATTATTTAAATGATAGATTGTAAAGAGAATTTAATTATATTATATTATTTAATTCAATTCAGAAAATATTATTACTGTTAATTATTTATAAATCCTGATGTAAATTGTTTATGGATGTGATTTGGTGCTCCCACTTTTATGTACTACCTGCATGACGCTACCTTTATCATTTTATAATAAAATCCTTCGTTGTATGGATATGTATGGTATACAATGGTTGCAGCGCCTGATTACAGTTATCTACAATGTAAAAAAATTGACGTCAAGAAAATGCAGCAGTAGAGTTTGTTTCGCCGCTTCTTCTCTACTAGCGCTTTGGAGGCGGTGGTAAAGTTTGCTAAACTTTTACATGTATTTAAACTTAGATTAAGTAGTTTAAAGGACGTCAAGAAATATATAATGAGAATTGTATTTATCTTGATTAAAGCGTTTTTGACTTTGACTTTGACTTTAATTTATTTAGTGTAGAATTATTTTGAAAAATTAATTTAATTTTAAGGCTCAATGTTGCATGCTGTGAAGCAAAATATAGCGATACCTAAACATAATGTACTTACCATCCTTTTATACCTATATTTGGCAAAATAAATGATTTGTATTTGTATTTGTATTTGTACGACCCGTACAAACTCTTATATAAGTTCACCGAGCGTCTTGAAGCTGAACAATGGCATTTGAAAATCATTGTAATGCTTTACGCTGTATAACAGTTGGATAATAGCATATCAGAATGCTTTTGTAAAGCCTTTAGCTATTTTTAGTGCTTTTGGTTCTACAAAGACATTTTAAAGTAGTTAATAAGTGCTTGAAGCTGTTTTACAGCACAAACGTGAACCACTATAATGCCATGTAAATCCGATATCCAGCTTTAAGCTGTTTTTTGTGCCTTTTGCTGTGTAAAAGCACTTGTAAGGGGTAAGTAAAAGCTTAATGCTGCTGAACAGCATAAATGTGAATCAATATAATGCTTGCATTTTAAAGGAAGAACTGAGTGCTGTTGTGTATCTAATAGCTCTTTAAACAATCACACGTGAATAGTTGTAATGCTGGTGGCATTAATTGGGCTCACCGGGCTGCTTAAGGCTGACCACCATTTTGTAAATATTTTATAACCAAAAAATATTTTCTTTCGGACCTATTTACAAAAGGAATTGTCATTTAAAATATTTATATAACTTAATTTAATACAGTACAAGCAAAACTATGATTATATTTATTCAAAACTTATTCTGTACTAGGAATACACATTTGTTTTGGTTTTACACACATCATTTTTATAAAACATTTTGTATGAAAACCACAAAATATCGAAGGCGCGTAAAAATTTTCAATGAAACTTATATAAACAAGTACAGTAAACTACACTGCGCAGTAATATTTGAAGGCAAGAAATAACAAACGAGTCAAAAATTAATCCGATGAATTTGTTTTGATGCAAACTATAATATGGCGTCACTTTTTTTGATTGTAATAATTTACACGCAATAATATAAAGTTTCCTAAGTGTGAACACTTAAATTGCTCCAATAATTCTTTTAGCACATTTAAATGCTAGTCTAATGCTTTTGTAATGCCGTTGGCATCTTCACTATCAATATTTTTGCTATTATAATGCTTCTGTAATGCAATAGGCTATCTCATTGACCATTTTAATGCTTTCTTAATGCGATTGGCAATATTATTGACCAAAATGATGCTTCTTTAATCCGATTGACATCTTTCTTGACCACAATAATGCTAATTTAATGCGCCAGTAATGCTATTAACCAGCTACTGTGAACCTATATAGGGCATAAAGCTGTATAATTTGTGCCCAAATAAGCACTACAGTAGCAGTCATATAAACGTTTATAATGCGACTATAAAACTAACTCAAAATGCTAAAAGGATACAAGAATACTCTTATTCGGCCCTTATAATGCTTTGATGTGTTACTTGGGAAGTAGCCCCCTCTCTCGCGTCTCGCCAACTTAACTCGCCAAAAAATAGGATGGAGATCTATTTAAATCAACTGAATCAACAACTTACTACTTAACTCGCTACTGTACTTGTCGATGTGTCAATCGAACTTAACACACATTGTTTACATCGTAAACGTACTTTTTTGTAGACCGATGTAAACATACACGATAATGCATACAAAGATTGCCTTCACGTAGCAGCAAGACCTCTGCGTAGCAGCTACGGACTGTACCCACTACGCCACTGAGCCTATTATAACATAATATCTTATACCAGCCATTCTATATTCATATATCAATGACGACCTCTGTGGCGTAGTGGTTATATAACATGACTGCTACGCAGAGGTCTCGGGTTCGATTCCCGCTCAATGAAAATATTTGTGTGCATGAACATGATAGTTTACATTGGTCTGAGTGTTAATATGTATGTATTTTAAAAAAAAGTATTTAAGTATGTTTATCCGTTGTCTAGTGCCCATAGTACAAGCTCTGTTTAGTTTGGGACTAGGTGGCGTTGTGTGAAAGTGTGAGAAATATATCTATGGTCTGAGTGTTTCAATGTATAATATGTATGTATTTACAAAAAAAAAGTAAATATATATAAGTGCTAACATCCGTTGTTCTGTTACCCATAACAGAAGCAGGTTAAGCCGGCTACTTTGGGAACAGATGGCTCTGTGTAGAATATTTATTTATTTATTTATATAGCGTGTTATATACGTAGGTCAAGTTGTCCATTAGATAGATATGTAACACGTACCTGCAGAAGACAGTCATGACTTGTACGTATTAACAGTAATAAATATGTATAACCGACCTAAAAACAGCTAGTTTAGTCGGCAAACCGTATTGCATCTTCCGGGAGCTTATACATCTACCCGCATGTGTCAGTGGTAGTTGAGCGCACCAAGATGGATTTGAATAGGGCGTAAGTTTCTAAGTCATTTCGATTAAACTCCTTCATAGAGCCCTAACATTGCCGCTACTAACATAAAATCACTAGTCCTAGTATAACAGCCCATTAATGTCCCACTGCAGGGGCGGGTCTCCTCCCATGACGGAGGGATACTTGGCCTATTAATACCACGCTGGCCAGACGGATTGGTATAGGGTTTAATTTCAAGTTTTCCTTCTTTTTATTTCGTAAAGATAGTATTGACGGATAGTCCCTTAGTCGGTTTATACGACACCCATGGAATAAAATGGGGTGGTGACATGTTGTATTCTTACTCCGTCACCACACGGAGAATAGTCCTATATTTCCGTTTTAATAAACAGATTGATGGGTACTTCAGTGTGTTGTATAGATTCAATTTCTCATATTGGAGCCTAATCGTAGACGTAGTTTCAATCTGTAAGGTATATATCATATAATCAATCAATGTATTATACGTTAAACTAGTTTGAGCTTTATGATGATAGATTGTTTATAATATAGGTTTACAGGTTGATTCATCATATTATCAGCCAATGACGGCCACTGCTGTACATAGGCTCCTCCAAATTTCGAATTATTACAATAATCTATGATACTGTATTATGTATTATACCTTGACATGTTAAGGTGTAAGTTAAAATACAAATTAATTTGATTATCTATGTTTCCTCTACACTTTATTCAAATTCTATGTATTTTTATTGTAAGTATTTTTAGGGTTCCGTACCAGTTTTGAAAAAACGGAACCCTTATAGGATCACTTTGTTGTCCGTCTGTCCGTCTGTCCGTCTGTCTGTCAAGACCATTTATCTCAGGAACGCGTGAAGGTATCAAGCTGAAATTTTCACCAAATACTAAGGCTTGTTGCCTCTTAGTGCTGTAAAAAATTCAAAGTGCTAATCCAACGCAATCAAGAGATATAGCCGTTTTTGTCGCAAAATTTAGAGGGGTAAGGGCAAAAACCTACAGGGTACTTCCAGTCTACCTACAAACTTGAAATTTGGCATGGAGCAAGGTCTTGTAGTACATGTAATGGGAAAATTCCGAAACCTTAAATTTTTACTTCAATCACATTATATTTTGATTTCATAGAATTTTGGCGGGAAAGCTGAGTCACGTGACCAGTGACGTCATAGAATTTTGACAGCTGTCAAAGTGACAGCTGTCACTTTTGACAGATGGGGCGTGACGTCATAGAATTTTTGACAGATGAGTTGTGACGTCACTGAATTTTGGCGGGAAAACATTTTTTGACAGTTGTGTCGTGACGTCATTGAATTTTGACAGATAAATCGTGACGTCATAGAATTTTTGACAGATGAGTTGTGACGTCATATTATTTTGGCGGGAAAATATTTTAGACACCCGTCACTTTGACAGCTGTCACTTTTGACAGATGTGCGTGACGTCATAGAATTTTTGACAGATGAGTCGTGACGTCACATAAATTTTGACAGATGAGTTGTGACGTCATAGTATTTTGGCGGGAAAATATTTTTTAATAGAGCTGAATCGTGCCGTCATTGAATTTTGGCGGGAAAAATAGTATTTAAACAGCTGAGCTCTGACGTTATCATAATTTGGCAAATAGGTTTGTACGGAACCCTCGGTGCGCGAGTTAGACTCGCACTTGACCGGTTTTTCAGATATTTTTTTACTAAGAGATATTTTTTGACCAAGTTCTCAAGCAAAAAATGTGTTATGCTTGCGACTTTGATTTTCGTACACATTTAATTTACTACTTTTATATTGTAACTATTCTCGTAATGTTTGAAGCTATCAATATTTTTTTCAGCCTTTCACTATCGACGAATTGATAAAAAGAACAAAACAAATGTTAAATAAAGGTTTTCCTCATCATTGATAGTCTACTCTCGTCAGGTTGATTACAGCCGGCTTGTAAAATAAACAAAGGGCCCACGCTTGATCGTGGCTAAACGCCTTCTTCGGGTATCAATGAGCTTTTATTCTATTTAGAATTTGAAATATCGATATATTTTCAAAAGAATTCCTATGATATTATGACAGGCATTAAAGATCTATATAATTATCTGCAGATTTTATTACTATGAGGACCTTATTAAATATTTACTACAGTTTATAAGTTGCCCTTAAGTAATAAAAGTGGAATGATTAATTTTTATTGGTAAGTACATTGTCTATTACCTATGTACGACTACGACTACGGACTATCACGCTTTAGCTAGTAAAGGTGAGAAATAAATTTTAAAAAATCATCAACCGATATTATATATAAAAAAACCGGTCAAGTGCGAGTCTAACTCGCGCACCGAGGGTTCCGTACAAACCTATTTGCCAAATTATGATAACGTCAGGACTCAGCCTGTTTAAATACTATTTTTCCCGCCAAAATTCAATGACGGCACGATTCAGCTCTATTAAAAAATATTTTCCCGCCAAAATACTATGACGTCACAACTCATCTGTCAAAATTTATGTGACGTCACGACTTATCTGTCAAAAATTCTATGACGTCACGCACATCTGTCAAAAGTGACAGCTGTCAAAGTGACGGGTGTCTAAAATATTTTCCCGCCAAAATAATATGACGTCACAACTCATCTGTCAAAAATTCTATGACGTCACGATTTATCTGTCAAAATTCAATGACGTCACGACACAACTGTCAAAAAATGTTTTCCCGCCAAAATTCAGTGACGTCACAACTCATCTGTCAAAAATTCTATGACGTCACGCCCCATCTGTCAAAAGTGACAGCTGTCACTTTGACAGCTGTCAAAATTCTATGACGTCACTGGTCACGTGACTCAGCTTTCCCGCCAAAATTCTATGAAATCAAAATATAATGTGATTGAAGTAAAAATTTAAGGTTTTCGGAATTTTCCCATTACATGTACTACAAGACCTTGCTCCATGCCAAATTTCAAGTTTGTAGGTAGACTGGAAGTACCCTGTAGGTTTTTGCCCTTACCCCTCTAAATTTTGCGACAAAAACGGCTATATCTCTTGATTGCGTTGGATTAGCACTTTGAATTTTTTACAGCACTAAGAGGCAACAAGCCTTAGTATTTGGTGAAAATTTCAGCTTGATACCTTCACGCGTTCCTGAGATAAATGGTCTTGACAGACAGACGGACAGACGGACAGACGGACAGACGGACAGACGGACAGACGGACAGACGGACAGACGGACAACAAAGTGATCCTATAAGGGTTCCGTTTTTTCAAAACTGGTACGGAACCCTAAAAAGATCCAAATTCCATAACTGTAGTTATAAATAAAATAATAATCAAATTAACTAATAGGATTAAACCATTAGCAGAAACGAGAAATCATCTGACTGCTTAAAAATAATTTACATTAGGCTAGGTCACTTTTCAGTTTGTTTCATGTAATTCAGTTCTACTTCAGTTTTAAACTGATAAAGCATTTCTTAAGTTATGAAGAAAAAGCTACAGCAAATCTGCTTAGATTTGCTGTAGCTTTTTCTGTTTCGAAGCCGAAAAGCAAATGTTAAAGTTTTCCTTCATTCTAATAATGTGCTACCCATTTATGTACAACGTTGCATATCGCATACTCCATAATTCACGTAAATACCGTAAACTGTAATCTGTGTAAATATCCGCTGTCATCGTGATTCATGATAAAAAAAGATTATCCGAAACCTCAAACAAGCATTGTTCAGTAGGTATTTAAAAGATATTTTCTAACAAAAATATCTACTGAACAATTCGCTTATTCTTTTCAAATTGAAGGGACGGAAACACAATTAGTTTATTTGGAACAGAGGATCGCAATCCTTTTTTGTTTTTGTAACTTTTGTTTGATCATGTTATAACTCGGGCGTAAAGTTTCTTTTGGGAGTTAGTCGTAGATATGTATGGCAAATGGAGAGGATAAAATACCGGAGACGAGGGACCAATACAATATGTTTTTCTTTTCTTGTTAAATCTAAGCATAAGGATTTCCTCTTTAGAAACATAACTTATTAAATATTAAATATGAAGTCAGTATATTTTCCGTGTGGTGACGGTAAGAAAGCAATGGCACCAACCCAACTTATCCCGTGGGTGTCGTAAAAACCGACTTAGGGACTATCCGTAAATATTATCTTTACGAAATAAAAAGAAGGAAAACTTGAAATTAAACCCTATACCAATCCGTCTGACCAGCGTGGTATTAGTAGGCCAAGTATCCCTCCGTCATGGGAGAAGGCCCGTCCCTGCAGTGGGACATTAATGTTTTGATGAAGTCAGTTATACTGGCTGAGACCACGGCTAGCGCAACCTTTACCGAAACTTCAAGCAAAATCAAGGTAAAAAATAGCATGCCTTGTTAATCTTTCGTTTATTTTTAAATATTTATAATCATGCAACGCTTAGCTTTGCTTATTTTGAGACAAGATGGCATTGTATGAATGTTTGACAAACATTGTTTTGTATATAGTTATTAAGTCTAAAAATTCTATCGAATTAAAAAAGAGTGCATGTTATATACAGAGCTCCATTTTAACCATAATCAAATTGATAGAAGACTGTATAGTATTGCACTCAGTTTGAATCAATTTATATGCAAATTGCTCTATTGCATATTCTAACTTATCATATCCCAGGGTAACGTAATAAAAGTGAAGTTCAGAGTAACCGCGTTTATGTGAAAGCAAAAGTGTTGTACATTATACGACCATTGAGTATCAAGTCTACCCTAAGTCTGAGTTGGTCAATATGAAGAACAACTTTGAATCATAACAAGTAATGTTGAGCAATGCTTTAAATACAAATAATATTCGATCTAAAAAAACTTTTTTTTTATTTTAAATAATATATAGACGGTATATTATTTCGCATTTTATTTACCTTTATTTTACTTGACGTTTCAGCACAGGTTGCACTGGCCGTGGTCGTTTTTTTTAAATTTGAGCTTTCCACATGCCTGTCTTTATGGCAGCGCAATGTAAGTAACAACCAATCCCGCTATAAAAAAGGTATCTTCGCTTTTCGCCATCCAGTCACTGACACCTGTGTTTTTTTTTTAACTTGGGAAACCTTTTAGAGGCCGTCTACCAGCCTTTGACTAATTCGGGCAGGTGTGCCGGAGTCTCAAGAAGAAGCAAGTAGGTGTACCGGCTTAAGCCCTGTGTGTCCCTCTCTCACCCAAAAATTGCCAGACTTGGCATTGTGTTGCCATTGACGGCAAGAAGACTTACATTACTCAAGCCGTTCCGGCAGTTGCTGTTTTGCGATTGATTGTTTATAGGTTCACCTACCTGGTTGCGATCAGCGAACAGAAGCCAAGGCTCAGCAATAGTAAATATTCTTTGAAGAGTTATTGTATTACTTTATCTAAACCTAGTTTGTAATCTGTTCTACTATTGTAACCTCACCTTTATCAATCAACAATAGTAAACTTAATCTTAAAGTGTTCATTAATTTGTAGTTGAATGTAATCAGAGCTTTGTGTGATATTGATCTTTCATTAACACTCTGTTAGTATAAAGGAGGGTTTCTCATTGAGAGTAATTATTGGAAGTTGTGTCTGTAATCCAATAGTACGTATATACTTTTATATCTTGGTGGAGTTTCAAGTGGGAAGTACGTTTTAGCGGGTTAATGGTTAAGTAAATAAAAAGATAAGAATATTTTAATTTTTATTCGACTGAAGCTATTTTTGGTCATAGTATATTAATTTATTCTACCTATTGTGACGCTGTATGAGTTTTCTACGTGAGTTCTACGTGTGGTAAAACAAAAACATGGTGTCATGACCTCAACTCATTTCGTGAAAGTCGTAAAAGCCTTTAATTTGGGCTCAAACTTTTGATGGATTTTTAAAAAGAACCAAACTGTTTTTTAGTGCTTTTTCTTTTATTAGCAAAACAAAATATTTTTTGACATAAATCCATATATTTATTATAATAACAGTGCCTACTAAAATGCATCTCTATACTTTATTGTGTTTGTGAACACATAGACTCATGTATCAAGCACAAAAATTGCTTAGAGCAGGAATCAAATTCTCTGCGTTACAGTTAAATACTATAATCACTTTCCCACTGCGGTTATCAAAGAGTGTTTGTAACTCTACTAATTGACTTACTACTTAACTCTACAAAGAAGTATATTTCTTTGAAATGTAAACAATGAGAATTTGGTTAAAACCTTTGTTGCGATGCCACAGCTTGTGTTTATTAATTATTCAAATATTCATCGAGTGTACCGCAGTTGTGCAGCTGTTAAGTGGCAATTACTTCCAGCATCTGGTACGTTTACCTCGCCAATTATAATGTATTGTCCAGAGGCTGGTTCAACGTTAATTATTGATGTATGCCTTTGAATCTCGGCTGCATATTTGATATTGGACAATTTGTTACAACAACTTGTTGGACCTTATTATGAAATGAAATACATTTTGTATTTTTATTTAACCTTTAACTGGTGACATGGTTATCATGTAACGTAACTGGTGACGTGCGGTCTGAGAAGCCGCTGCAGTGTTTGGTCTATAACATGGAAATTAAGTATGGTAGCTTATTATGGTACTTAAAAATAGTATAATCAACTATTACTGGTTAAAATAAAACAAATAAGTTTACGCTAAATATAACTTTTATTAGGAACTTGGCATCACAGCTATAAGTAATATTTTCAATCAATTAAAAATAGATGAGATCAATAATTAGTAATAAAAAAAATTAAAATCAACATTTTAATTAAAAAACAATTTTTATTTGAAAGATTAGATAGTAATTAACTAAAAAAAATATATACTGAAATAAAAAAATAGAATTGACAAAACTGACAGTGGCCAAACTTATGTCGTCTTATTAGAGGTTCATCTCCACTATCACTTCCGGAAGACCGTTTGTCCTAAGTTGACTTCTGGCTCACAGTGTGGTGTATTACTGGTTCGTCATCTTCAGAATTACTTGGTTCCGTTTCCGAGTTATGATCACTTTGCTCCGGGTGTAAATTTTCGGGAACGTCTTCGGCTTCCGAACCACTTAAATCTTCCTGTACCAACCATTCCTCAATTTGATATTGTGTTCTAGTCCTTGGCACTACTCCCGACTCCCTTCGCCTCTTTTTTAATGTTCACAGTTGTCCATGTTGTACAGTCACGAGCATAAATATATTTCTATGGGCAGGTTGGCAATAACATCTGACATTTCAATGAGTTCAATAATATCTCTCTGCACGAACGCAGCATAAACATCTGATCACTCATTGGCAACATATAATTTTGACAGGCCACAAAGCAAAAATATGTGACGCGCCACTTTTCTCAAAAATATCTGACATGTCTTCTCGTGCAAATATATCTGACATTTGATAGTTTCTGTATTTTTGCAAGAATTGGTGTGTTCTTCCAGTAGAGTGCATTAATATCTGACTTCAACATGGCGGCATAAATATCAATTACCTTTCTGTAATTTAAATTTATTTGATATAATTTGAGTATTTACATAATAATAGTTGGTTTATATTATATTTCTTTATTTTAATAAATAAAATGAATATTATTCCTATTTATTTACTTTAAATAAATATTTTTTCATGATTTGATTTGAAGTGGTAATACTATATATATTCTAAAATAATAAGTATATTTTATTTGTATAAAGTATAATTATAACAATATATAAATAATAATAACAGGGACGTAACGACCTTCACTGTTTTCATACATAAGACATTAATATTTGAATACTATTATTATTCGTAAATAACATAACGATATATTTTAATATTTGTTATTGCTCTTATTTATTATTCTTACCTAATTTAAATTTATTTTTACATTAAATAGTTAGTTTATATTATATTTATTTATTTTAATAATTAAAATGAATAATATTCCTATTTATTTACTTCAAATAAATATTTTTTCATGATTTCAATGTATGTAGTAGTGGTAATAACTTCTATATTCTAACATAATATTATGTATATTTTATTTGTATAAAGTATAATAATAACAATATATTAAATAATAATAACAGGGAAATAATAAAAATAGTAATTATACCTTCACTGTTTTCATCTATAAGACATTAATATTTCGATACTACATATTATTATTCGTAAATAACATAACGATATATTCTTTATTTAGACTATGTGAGAGTTGTGTATTAAACTGTTATCCTGCAGCAGATACCTAAATATGAACCAAGTCAGAATAACAGATGCAACGAATAACGAAATTAATTAATTACTTTGTTATTCTGATTACATGTGTGCACTGGATGTTCTACTAAATCCCCAACAAGAAACAAGCAGAAACCATTTAGGGAGGCTTTAGGCTTAAGTGTATGGTGGCCATTAGTTTACCTACTACTAACCTAAAAGTGGTCATGGAAATGGTCTCTACGACAGTCAGTCTCACGGCTTGTTATCAAAAAAATTACTGGTTCCATTTATATCAAAAGATTTCATTAGCCAATTGACGTCCACTGCTGGAGATAGGCCTCCGCCAAATATCTCCTTGCGTGATCCTGTGCCTCCCTCATCCATCGGTTTCCCGCTTCCTTAACCAAGTCGTCGGTCCACCGTGTGAGTGGTCTCCAATATGTTTTATACATAAATAGTCCATTTAACAAAGAAGGTTTTAGACTAATAACATAAAAGTAGGACCAATATATAATAGAAGGAATAATAAATAGGACCAATAACAAATAAAGAATATATCGTTATGTTATTTACGAATAATAATATGTAGTATCGAAATATTAATGTCTTATAGATGAAAACAGTGAAGGTATAATTACTATTTTTATTATTTCCCTGTTATTATTATTTAATATATTGTTATTATTATACTTTATACAAATAAAATATACATAATATTATGTTAGAATATAGAAGTTATTACCACTACTACATACATTGAAATCATGAAAAAATATTTATTTGAAGTAAATAAATAGGAATATTATTCATTTTAATTATTAAAATAAATAAATATAATATAAACTAACTATTTAATGTAAAAATAAATTTAAATTAGGTAAGAATAATAAATAAGAGCAATAACAAATATTAAAATATATCGTTATGTTATTTACGAATAATAATAGTATTCAAATATTAATGTCTTATGTATGAAAACAGTGAAGGTCGTTACGTCCCTGTTATTATTATTTATATATTGTTATAATTATACTTTATACAAATAAAATATACTTATTATTTTAGAATATATATAGTATTACCACTTCAAATCAAATCATGAAAAAATATTTATTTAAAGTAAGTAAATGGGAATAATATTCATTTTAATTATTAAAATAAATAAATATAATATAAACCAACTATTTTTATGTAAATACTCAAATTATATCAAATAAATTTAAATTACAGAAAGGTAATTGATATTAATGCCGCCATGTTGAAGTCAGATATTAATGCACGATACTGGGAAAACACACCAATTATTGCAGAAATACAGAAAATATCAAATGTCAGATATATTTGCACGAGACGACATGTCAGATATTTTTGAGAAAAGTGGCGCGTCACATATTTTTGCTTTGTGGCCTGTCAGAATTATATGTTGCCAATGAGTGATCAGATATTTATGCTGCATTCGTGCAGAGAGATATTATTGAACTCATTGAAATGTCAGATGTTATTGCCAACCTGCCCATAGTAATATATTTATGCTCGTGACTGTAGCAATAAGTGTAAAAATAAGAAGAAAGAAAAAAAAGAAAGTTTACATTTAGTTACGTGAGTGGTGACATCGTGCCTGAGAGGCCGCTGCCGAATTTCAAATCACTGTAACTTACCTATTTGGGTCCGTGCGACGAAACTTTATTCCTCTATGTCGTAAATGGGACTAAACTTGAAGGTACTCGGGAGTATAAACAAATGAAACACTGGGAAGGGGGTGTAATGACGAATCACTGACGCCGCTCGGCCTGTGAGACCGCATGTCACCAGTTAAAGGTTGGCAAATGTTTTTGTTGGAGGACTGCTATCCGTTTTCTGAACGCTGTAAACGCTATATCTCGAATACGGAATTTGTTGTATGTACTAGAAACCTTATAAAATTCTCCATTTTTCAAAACTTTGCTTTTTACATATTTTCTCTATCTCCAATCGTTGCTTATCTAAGCAACGATTGAGATCTGACGATATCTATGCGCTCCGAAACCGGCCGTTTTTCAAAAACCGTCAACCGTACTTTCGTTCAAATGGACGTTCGGCCAATTGGATATTCGGTCAAATGGACGTTCAGCCAACTTGACATTGAAATTCTTTCAAATGTACATTCGGCCTACTGTTTTATCGTGCTTGAGCTGTCTGTAAGTCATCCTTACGTAGAAAACATAATTATGGCGCGAAAAGCCAACATTATATAGATATTTAAGGAAAAAAAAATTAAAATTAAGTATAGTAATAATTAAGTATTGTAATTTTACGTCTTAATAGTAATTGCAGGTTTTTGTTTTTGGGCTAAAAGCCAATAAGGTAATTTAGCATAGAAGGCTTATATCTAATATTTTATGAAAGTAACTTGTCCTATAGGAATAGCAATATATTTTAGAGGTTTGTCAATACGCTTATTTGTACTCGACGGACCGTTTAATTCTACGTCCATCTCGCATGCAAGAGACAGTGACGTTGGCATCGACTTGCCTCTTTAGGGTTGACAAACTAACTACATATTTGGAAATTAATTGTTTATACACACATCAAAAAAGTCTAAGCAACATGCATGATATTACAAATTTACCATTTATATTAATTTATTTTACCATTTATTTTAATTATAACGTTGTATTTTATTTTTAAAATAATATTTTTAGGGTTCTATGATGTAAAAATAACAGCTGTTTTCTTTATAAGTTCTTTTAATAACAGAAATTAACAATATTAGAATATACAGGTACATAAGAAACTAAACTTTTTTTTTACAAATTGAAATTTCTTAAGAAAATGAATTTATTGTGAAAGAATAGGACAATTTAATACAAAGTATGGCCTCCTCTGCTATTCAGAACTTGTCGGCAACGATTATTCATTGAATTAATGAGACTGTTTATGTCATCTTGCGGTATTCGCTCCCAATGGAATTGTAGCAAATCCTTCAGCTGTTGGGTTGTTGTCACTCCGTCCAAGTCCTTCAAAACACGTCTCTGGAGCATGTCCCATGCGTGCTCGATGGGGTTGAGGTCTGGCGATTGTGCAGGCCAGGGCAATACCTGGATGTTCTCCGTTGCCAAGTATTCACTGGTTCGCCGAGCTGTATGTGAACGCGCATTGTCATGCATTAACGTAAAATCGGAGCCAAAGGTTTGTGCAAATGGATGGACATAAGGTCTGAGAATATCCTCAACGTAATTTTCAGCGTTCATGTTTCCATTTACAAAAACGAGCTCAGTTCGCCTGTTCTTCATAATACCCGCCCATACCATAACTGTTGAGCCGCTGTATGGATGAACTTCCTGAACGCACCTGAGTCTTTCAGTATTTCCGGGTCGACGGTACACTCGCACCCTTCTTGTATCAGGCCTAAACCCGAATCGCGACTCATCGGAAAACATAATTTTATCCCATTGTTCCTGGGTCCATGTTATGCGTTCTCTACACCATTCATTTCGACGAGCGCGATTCCCGTGACGTATCGGTGGGCACCTGATAGGGCGTCGAGCTCGTAGGCCGTACTCATGCAGTCGATTTCGCACAGTTTGGGGACTTACATCAACACCACTTGAATTTTGTAGCCTCAAACTTATCTCTCGAGCGGTTAACATCGGCTGGCGTCTTGCAGTCAGTTGTATGTACCGGTCTTGCCGAGTGGTTGTACTCCTTTTACGGCCTGGATGCTGTTCAGCGGGTTCCCCTGTATTATTGTAGCGCTGCCAAAGATGACAAATAACACTTCTATGAATACCAAAATGTCGAGATACCTGAGATTGATTACTTCCCGCTTGCAACATCCCTACAGCTCTTTGCATTTCATCTGCCGTCAAATGACGTCGCTCCATGACGTAAAGAATATCTAACAATTCAATTTTGTCGCCAACTGTATTTAAATGGTTGGTAAAATTATAAAATCAAGACTAAAACGTAGCAATTAACATGCACTCAAATTCAAACAAATTCGCAGTCATTTGAATTTTATGAAAAAAAACAAAACATAATCGAAATTTTTTTTTTACAACCAGCCAGTATGTCATCAATAACAAAAAAGTTTACTTACCTATACACTTTGAGTGAGTAAATACTTAGAAATTAATTAATATAAATGGTAAATTTGTAATATCATGCATGTTGCTTAGACTTTTTTGATGTGTGTAGTTTCCAGTCACTATACATCTAAGCAAAACATTGTTTTTTTTTATAAGACAACTCCCGCACTAGGGATCATGCCCTGTGTCGCGGGGACCTTTTACAAACATCAATTAACGGACACCAAGAACACCCAGACCAGGACAATAATTTGTGGATCTCACAAATTATTGTTCTGCGTGGGGATCGAACCCACAACCTCTTGCACGGTAGCCGCTTGCGCTAGCGTCGCGCCACCGAGGTCGTCATTATTCATTATTGTATTTCATTAGCTACGTTTGTTATATCAGACGTCTGCTATTTTGACATTATGGAAACACTTCTATATTGTACGCCTGAGCTTTATGCGAATCAGGACTTATGCTCGATCAAAGATGCTCTGGTCGTAGAGACGTTCAGTGATAGAATGTTCGCCTGCCACGCAAAGCTACCTAGGTCCCAAACTAGGTAAACCGAATAAACATACTTAAATACTTTGACGACCTCGGTGGCGCGACGGTAGCGCAAGCGGATGCCGTGCAAGAGGTTGTGGGTTCGATCCCCACGCAGGACAATAATTTGTGAGATCTATAAATTATTGTCCTGGTCTGGGTGTTCTTTGTGTCCGTTAATTAATGTTTGTAAAAGGTCCCCGCGACACAGGGCATGATCCCTAGTGTGGGAGTTGTCTTTTATATAGAGATTTATATACAGACTTTTTTTACATATAAGTTCAAGCATTCAGAACTATTCAGAATGATCAGCTTCGAATGGACATCGAACCCACAGTTATGTGTAGTAGCTGAGGACTAAAAGAGTCGATAAATAAGACAAAATATCAACAATATTTCAATTAATTTTGAGCAACCCTGCATTAGTGCAAATGTTTCATTACGGTAGATTGTTCCATTTAACTTGGAAGTTTTGGGATAACTCCAGACACAGGTTGTCTTGACTCAATTTTGTTTTAGTGACCGTTAAGCAAAGTAAGACTATTTGCTAAGAAGTTTGTCAGACATTTTATTATTTTGTTTGAATGTGCTTTATTTTATTGTCTCATACGATTAAGAACATGGTTGTCATCAACCCGTATCTAAAGTCCTTAAAGTCTAGGTTTATTTTTGGATCGGTACTATAATTTTATCAAAAGTCTGAAAATTTCTGTTAAGTATAAATAAGGATATTTTTAAACAAAATTATACTGCTAAAAATATCGTACTTTGTCTCTTACAATAATTAATGTTGCGTGGGAAACTTCAAGGAATATAATATTCTGTAGATTAAAATTAGCCGCGGTAGTATGGGCGCAACCCATAAAAGGTACAAAATAGGAGAATGAAAAAGTGTACGGACAATCATTTTATTATAATTTTACATAAAAAATGGTTCCTATTCAGGACATTTGTTTGAGTAATCTAAAAATTTGGCTTACGTGGTGTCCTACGTGGGCGACAAAAGCAACGCCAGTCGATGCGATGCTACACGCGACAAGTGTCCTACATGATTACGTCACGTCTCGTCGCAGACGGTCACATAGGACAGAAGTAGGGTACGCTGTTGATTTGATCGCGTACGTCGCGTTCTTCGCGTCGCGTTCGTCGCCCACGCAGGGCACCGCGTTAGAGTTTGAATTATAACAGCCCATTAATATCCCCAATGTGTAATTTCCACTTCAGGGACGGGCCTCCTCCCGTGACGGAGGGATACTTGGCCTACTAATACCACAGACGGATTAGCATAGGGTTTAATTTCGAGTTTTCCTTCTTTTTATTTCGTAAAGATAATATTTACGGATAGTCCCTTAGAGGGTTTTTACGGTGGTGATATTATTCTATTCTTACTCCGTCACCACATGAAGAGAGGGAGAGAGTGTTTGAATATTCATTGCCAATAGCAGTTAGTACTTTTGCCGAGTTAGTTACAAAACGTTCTGTAAAAACTATATCTTAGTAAGTTGTCTCTTAGCTGGTACTTAATAGGTAACTTAACACTTTCTTAATGGATGTTAAGAGCTTGGGTGATCTATCTTAATACTTAAACCAAGAAAGTTTACTTGTATTGGAGATGAATGAAATTTAATATAAGTACAAGCTCTGCTTAGTTTGGGACTAAATGACGTTGTGTTAATGTGTGAGAATTTTTTTTTAATTATTTAATAGTTGTAGTAGCTCTTGTATTTTTTTATTACCCCGTTTAAACAAAATCTATCTATACTTATAATAAAACTGTAGAGAGATCAATTCTGTACATTGAATATATGTTAAAAATTAATATTGGAGGATGAATGGTGATCGATACTAATGCCAAAAATGCAATCAATAAATTTTTTGTCTGTCTGTCTGTCTGTCTGTCTGTCTGTCTGTCTGTCTGTCTGTATGTGCACGCATGGGTCAAAAACTACTGAAGGCATTTTAACCAAACTTGGTACAATTGTAGTCCATACTCCCGGGCAGGTTATAGGCTGTATAACATAACGCTAAGACACATAGGAGCTGAGCAGTGACGAAAAATTTGAAGCAAGTCGGTTGAAAAAAAGCGCGTTCGAGCTCTTATCATCGCATACGTTGATCATACGCCAAAAATATGTATTACAAAAATAATGGTCTTCAAACGATGAACAAAAAAGTCCTGAATAGTATATATCTATCTTTTATATATTAGCCACAATAACCTGTTTAATCGTTAGGGTTTTCTTCTAAGTGTATTAAATACATAAATATATTGTAATTTGCAAAGACATATCTTTTTCAAACTCCCATATTTCAAAAGTACACTTTAATACCTTATTCATAAAAAAGAATTATAGAAATCGGTTTATAAACACACAAGATTTAGATGAAAGAAAATTTCCAAATGTCGCCGCGCCAGTATGAGTACGGCTGTACGGTTGATTTTTGTTTAACGTCCGAAACGGCCAACCGGTAATTTCATTCACATTGACTCTTAATGCGAACGGACGTGGTTCTTATTGACTCTTCTCGGAATAAGCGCGCTTTAGATATTAAAAAACATAGATACGTAGTTTTTAGGTATTAAGTTTAAAGTAGGTATCTATCTATAATATAATAAAACAATCGGAATCGGATAAGTAATACTCGAGATATCGCTAGATCTCTTTATTAGAACAGTCCGATACAAATCAGGGGTCATGAAAAATGGATTTGGTTCAATGTTGAATGAATTTAAATTTAGTTTCTTTTGTTCACGAGATGGCGTTACCAGTAGTAATCATAAAATAAATGAGTTTTTAAATAATATATAACTATTTATAATATTAATTATTCATAAGTTATTCCTTTTAAATGTTAATAAAATTAACCATGAATCGTATGTGTAATATCAATTATAAGTCTTCACACTAGCCTTTAAAAATATCAATTTAACGGACACAAAGAACATCCAGACTAAGGACAATAGTTTGTGTATCACAATTAATTGTCCTCCATGGGAATCAAACCCGAGACCTCATGCACGCCAGCCATGTAATGCGACCGCCGCGCCACCGAGGCAGGTAATTCTGCCGCACCATAACGTGGCGTGCAAATGTATTCATTCATAATTAATTAGCGATTATCCGTGTGGTGACGGAGCAAGAATACAATATGTCACCTCCCCATCTCATCCCATGGGTGGCGTAAAACCGACTAAGGGACTATCGGTGAATATTATCTTTACGAAATAAAAATGAAGGAAAACTTGAAATTAAACCCTATACCAATCCGACTGGCCAACGTGGTATTAGTAGGCCAAGTATCCCTCCGTCACGGGAGGAGGCGCGTCCTTGCAGTGGGACATTAATGGGCTGTTATGATGAAAAAGCAATGTCATTTATTTTTAATTACAAATTTGACAACAGATGGCATTGTGCCTGTGACGTCATTTTCAGTATCGCGGTATTAAGATTTTACTTGAAAGAATGACGTTCGCTCATGTCTTTCAGTATAAGTTTAGACACAGTCTTCATAGATCTGTCTTTGTAAAGATCTGTTTTTGAAAAGGTTTTGGTTCGTTCGTTAATTTTTCAATTCGTGTGTAGGTATATCTGTTTGTTATAAGGTTTAAAAAACGATTTTTCAGTATTAAATCGAATTGCGAAGTAAGTAACATCCGCCACGCGAACGAAGTCGCGGGCACAGCAGCTAGTATGAAATAAATGTGTTTGTTTTTTTAAATTTCTATTTTCCTCAAATGCCTTTGACCGCTAGGCTACACGATTCCATGACACGTAGATCTAATTTTTCTTTTGCTTTGTTCAGATCTAATTCATAAAATGGCCTTCTGGTTTTCTATTTTTCCAGAATATACAATCAACTTAGAACTAACTTATTTCAAGAGCCGCTAATTACGCCGCTATCTTCTTACTTTATAGATGTTCTTTGATTTAATAATAAAAATGACGACCTCATGACTGCTACGCAGAGGTCTCGGGTTCAATTCCCGCTCAATGCAAATCTTTGTGTAGATGAACATGATTGTTTGCATTGGTCTGAAAAAAAAGGCAAAAAAAGTATTTAAGTATGTTTATCCGTTGTCTAGTTCCCGTAGCACAAGCTCTGCTTAGTTTGGGACTAGATGGCTTTGTGTGAATGTGTAAGGAATATTTATTTACATATTTATTATAAAGATAATGTACATATAGGCAGTACAATTTTTTACGTACCTACATTTTGAAGTCAACTTTCACCCTTGGGAATAATCTTTTAAATAAGCAAAAATGTTAGTCAATTTCAGAACAATAACCACCTGGGTATTATATAACGATTCTACCGTCATATACCTTAATTATATTCAAGATTAATATTATGTTAATCTGAAGATTCGTTGACTTGCGCTTTATTATGGAAATTTGAAATAAGCCAAGTGTCATTCATTTCATTAAGATAATAACCGTTATCGAATAAGATTTTCCGTTAAGAATTTGATAATTTCAGTTTAATAAGTGACAAACAGGTAATCAGTGCCGAAAAAAGCTACCGGTCACTATTTTTGAACTTTTGCAGTCCTTTTGCAGTCCTTTTGCAGTCCTTTTGCAGTCCTTTTGCAGTCCTTTTGCAGTCCACTGCTGGACATAGGCCTCTCCCAATACACGCCACAGAACTCGGTCCTGCGCCTTCCGCATCAAGTCCGACACAGAGACCTTTATGAGGTCATCGGTCCACCTAGTTGGGGGGCGTCCTACACTACGTTTGCCGAGTCGCGGTCACCACTCTAGGACACAAACATTTAAATGTCCAAATCAATCTAAATCAATAACTTTTAATGACTCATTTTATTCTATTTCTAGTATTTCTTACATTTATGTAATATTTCAAGAGAAGTATTTTGGCAAGTTCATTTAATTACCTAACATTTAAAAATAAAGACAAAAAGGTCATACTTTTCAAATTAAAAGATCGTAAGATAATTACCTACGCAATGTTTATTTATGGATCTAATTAACATACCTACCACCAAATAACAGCAAATTATCTTTGAAATGAACCTACAAATAATCTATTTTGAAGAAAACAAGTAAGCACAAAATAGCGTTTCAGACTTTAGAATATATTAAACATTTTACTGACTCGTAAATAACTTAGCAGTACCTACTCGTATTTGTATTTAGAATTATTGTTTAACGAATTTGTTTTGGGTAACATTTCTGACAAATTTATACCTATTGTGAAAGTATCTAGTTTATTTCATTTTAACTTTAAATTTAGTCATGGTCCCAAGTAAATACTCTGGTCGAATTCAACAAGTTTAGAAAGCTATAACTTATATATTTTAGTCCCAGTTGCCGTGCTACATATGGATCAAGAACATTTAATTATTGGTCTCACAAAAAGTCAAGCAAAGAATAGAAGATGCTATGTTTAATAGAATGACTAGATAATTGCGAGGTCCGGTTAATAAGTAAGTTATTAACAACTTTATTATCTGTAATTTCAATTAGTTTTGCAAGTATAAAATGTGATTTAATCTCTTGTCTCAAATTTATTCCAACCCTAACTTTAATATTAATAATATTTAAAGAAATAAGTGATATCTACATATTTTATGTAGATATCACTTATTTCTTTAAAAAAATATCATTATATTTCTATGATTGAGTGACAAAGTCATGAGTTTATCACCCCGTGAATTTAAATAGTAAGCATCTATTCGATTGGGTCCATATACTGCCATCAAAATATATGTGAAATGTCTTTTGAATTTTATTTCTTACAATATTTCTACTCATATCAGCGAGATGAAAGCCAGAAGTAACAAAGTGATAAATTAGGTACTAGCAGTGCTACAAATTACAAGTCCTTACTTAGGCGATTTTCATTTAAGTTAAACACAAGTTGTTTGTTAAAAGATTTTCATTAATATTTTTACTAAAATGATGACATAAATTTTAGCCTCTATCTTGTTTTAACAAAAAGTACGTGTAGGAAAAAACTCATCAAGTTAAAACTCTATCAATATATGGAGCATCACACGTTCATGTTACGTAACAGGGCTGCATCGGAAAATTGAGATGTACTCATATCTCTACGTAATACTATGAAACAATGTTATGAGTATGACAAAGTAAAGCGTGTTTTTATAAAAATCATGAATACACCTTTTTTTTAATATTTTTTAAAGTTTTTATTGAAGAAAAAATTGTATATTTTTGGTACAGACTCGAAAAGAAAAGAAAAGTACAATAAAATCTTATAATACTTTATATCCTTTAAAAATTTCTGCATTTTAGCTGGGAAAATGCGATGTATACAACATTTGAAGTTGAATAGCATTGTTGTTACATAGAAATGATTTCTGGTACTAGAATTGAAACTCTTAGAGAACAAAAAGTCAGTCGATACGGAATTCTTCTCATTGAATTCCAGTCTATGTCAGATACACGGTACGGATACAAAGACGCAGAGTAACGGGTAGATGTATTTTCAATAAAACCCTAACTGCTAGTGACAGAGGGGAACCTCTACCATTCTGCCCAGACGAATGGGGTTAGAGCTTTTCTTCAATGTTCTTCTTGTTTTCGTAAATAAACGTGCGTCGGCGGATCTTAACTAAGTAACTATTTTTTTTTAAAGACCTGTACAGTGTTAGATGATGTAATATTACGAGATATCATTTGTAAAAAAAAGAATAATTTTGCTTATGGCCTAAACTGGTACCTACTTTGAAAATGTTGAAGATTTAATTATAAAGTAAGCTATTGAGTATAGATAACGGTTTCAAAGACTTGATAAAATCTCAAGCCTTATCGACTAAAGGAAATCAACTCTCTGACTTTCAAACCACATTGACTTCTCCAATGCTCGGTAAACTGAAGTTGAATATAATTAATCTTAAATCTCTTTGAACTAGAAATATTTATATCAAAACCAATACTATTTTGGTGAAGGAAAATGAAAGAGAAAGTAGGCATAATACCAATTTATTAGTCTTAAAATTTTGTCATAATAATATTGTTTTACACATTTAAGCCATCTAGTCCACCAACTATAAACTAAAACTAAGTTATGCTGGAGGTGCTATTACAGTAGGTGTATAAAAAATGTGTCTAATATTAGCCTTGAGACGGCTGTACAATAAAATTCGTCCATTTCTCTTAACAAGCTCAACAAGCTGACCTTTGTGGTAAGTTAAACAATAGCCGCCCTCCTATACTATACACTCGAGCTAAAAGCGAACAGCGTGGTCGGCCCGACAAGGCGATTCCAGTCTAGAAACGAATGCAATAGTTCCTAGACTGCATACACTCTTTCTTTCACGTTCGATACAATGTCCTTTAACCAAACATAAATATTATATAAACGGGATATTAACACACATTCTATTTACCTTTATTTTACTTGACGTTTCGGCACAAGTTGCTCTGGCCATAGTCGCAAGCTGACTCAAAAGAATACACGTTAATATCCCGTTTATATAATATTTATAATGATGAAACGCGATAGTTTACAAGTTATGGTTAAACAAAACATGTAGGCACATACTGTTACTAGAATCGTATGTTCGTTTTACTGTTTATTTAGTTATCTATTTTTATCGTAAAGGTCAATATGATTTGCTCATCCCTAACAAATTAGGCACTATTTTATTCACATCCTTTATTAGAGACTTTCTGGACTTATACAAGTAGTTTTTCTACCAATTTTCTTACTCCGACGTAATCCAATTCTGCACGAACCTAAACCAATACGACTTATCTACGAGAGTAATACATTTTATTACTTTTGTCTAGTTTACACTAGCTGTTTATGGTTTCTAGCTTATTTTTATAGTTGTAATAAATATTGACAGCTCAGTAATATTGCTTGAAGGTCAAACGAGACTCGTGATAGTAACGTAAAGAAAGATAGTACCTATTTCATTGCTAAATAAGTTTCGATGAAAAAATACAAAGTTTTAGAGTAATAATTCTTTTCCTCTTTTTTCTTACTAAAGTGTGGCTAGAAAGGAGAGGAAAGGGATTTGTTTCAAGATTTTGGACATGGGGTTGTATTTTGCAAAGATAAATTAGTGTTGTGAAGGATAAATTAATTGAAAAAGCAAATGATTGACATTGCGAATCTCTATCAAAAATATCAAGACCAGGTATCTTGCTAAAAAAGGTTAGGCGTAATATTTCTTTCATAGCATTAAGAGACCACGAACTTGCCTTGATCTATAGAAGCGCAGAGTCTTAAGAATCTGAAAGCTTATAATAAGTAAAAACACTCAAACTAAATTTATTATACAAAATATAACTTCGTTTACAAACATTTAAAACCGTGAAACAATGTTATCCTTTGTTTAATGTCTGTTTCGTCACGAAAAGTTAACTCTCCAAGCCATTTAGCTTCACTTTGTAAGGGTGGATATCTCATCTAATTGCCTATTGCTCTCTACCCACTGTTAAACGGTGTTTCGCCTGCTCGCCTCTTAATGCTTTTGAGAAATCGTTCTAAATTGGAACGATTTGGCATCATTCAAGATAATTGAAGTAAATATAACAACTGAGTAATGGTTTGTTCTGTAAAGGGGATTTTGTACTGGAGTGAAAATCGAATGGTAATACAGTAGGTATAATGTTCATTTTGGAGTCTTGGCGTCCCTAGTTCATGTCTACTGGATAACCATGTCATTTATATAAAAAAGTATATTATTTTAATGTTATCGAAAATTGATTTTTTTTTACTAAAGCTTATTTTTCGAGCTTTTTAATATTTATCACCTGAGCGCGCTTGGTCTTGATCATTTATAAAATTGGAGACTTTACAAATACATTGATTTGTGAATAACTTCAACTAAGTACGCATACTTTCTACATACTCACTGAATTTCCCAGCAAGTAAAACTCCATTAAAACATTAAACATTTAGGTATTCAATTTGCACATACATTGAAGAGTCAACGTGAAATGGTAAAACTTTTTAAACAAGCCGAAGTAAGAGCAAAATCGGTAGTAAATCAATACATTTTCAATCGTTTGAAAAGTTAATGTTTGATTTTATAGCCTTTTTTTTATTGCATGTACGATAAAGTGCTTCTATAATATTATTATAAGGATCAATATTATTAGATAAGCAGGTAAATTACTAACTATTAAAGGAATTATTGATCAAATTAAATTATTGATTTAATTGTAATAGATCAATTAACATATAGTTGATCTCCATATCATCCTGTGATCTTAATAAATGTTTTCTTTTCTTTATTTGTTTGACATAATTTAACTGTTTTCTCTACCTGAATTTGTTATTTATATCCTTACCACAAAATAAATAACTAACAGTTGACAAGATACAAAATTCTTTTACCAATATTCAGCAACAAAATTTATACTTAACTCTCTGTGGAGAGCGCACATTCTTCATTCAACAAGTCCTATAAGAAAATACTTAGAGGCGTAGGTTGACAGAGTGAAAATATATTTGATGTCACCGTGCTCTATCCAGATAACAAAAACAAGAGAAAGAAAAATTGACATATAACCCTTTATTAGTCCGTCTTGCTAACGTGTTATTTGACGTAGTATTTGAATATTAACTTTAAAATATTCGTGTTTCATTTTATGTAATTATTATTAACACGGGTATTAACACGTATATTATTTTGGTAAATATTTAGTAATAATTTACCTTTGAGGCTCTCGACGTTTCGGTCTGGTTACGAGTCTACTCGTGACCACGGCTGGTGTAACCTGGCCGAAACGTCGAGAGCCTCAAAGGTAAATTATTGCTAAATATTTACCAAAATAATATACGTGTTAATACCTGTGTTAATAATAACTAGTATTTGAATTTAAATAGTCATAATTTTTTTACTGACGATGATGCCTACGCGTATTATATAAATTAAATAATTACCATTTTCAATATCTTTACTATTTTATCACAAAACTAATAGTAAACCTTAATGTTCATGTAATAATGTGTACACTAAATAAATTAAATGTTGCGATAAATTGTTATGGGTCATAATTTATTTAATACTTGCAAGAGTTACTTTTACCGATTAGGAATCATCAGTCATAAGGATAATAATTTACTTAAAATATGTAGGTATGCTATTATGCGGCAATTTACATTTATGTCTTAGTACCTTGCCTTTTAAAACTAATACAAATAAATTGGATAGAAACACTTAAAAAAATTGACTATAAAAATTGTGAAATTGCAAAACATAAAAGGTATAATTTTGTAAATGCGTCAATTACATTATTTCAAGCTCAAACAGATACATTATTTTTGACAATAATTCCGTAACAACGTAACACATTATGAATTATTTTTATCTCTTTATCTTTTCTTTATCTCAAAAAAATAATGCGTTCCCCTGGGATGAGCAAAGAGTTCTAACGTATTCGCTTGGATGTTGTGATACCCGACATGAATGTCGAACAATAGCTTCTTACATTTCGACGGTCCCTATTAAGAATGTCGGTACTCCTAAAACACAACTTTTCAGTAGAGCAGTTTAAAGTTTATTTTGAGGATAAAAAAGGTATTAAAAGACACAGCCGTTTCAAATTTGGACTGGTGTTTTTTTATAATATTCATTATATTGTGGCGTAGAAAACTAAGGGAATTAATTGATAATTTTCAAAATAATGCACTACTGACATTATCATCCGGACTATTTTTTAGGAAAACTGTCGATAGTGGCACTTTCGACAATATTATTTGCATGTGCAATAGTAATTAAAGTAGGAAGTGGTATATCCAACATTTTAAAATGGAAAAATAGATATTTTTATGTCGTATGTGTTTGTCTTACTAAGTTAAATTAGAAAATAAACTACATTTTATCCAGTTTACAATGTTTACACATTAAAAACTGGATAAAATGTAGTTACATGAAACACAGAAAGTCAATCAGACAAAGAAATTATACAATCATTCTTAAACCAAGATGAGAATGACAGATACAGCGTGCACGCAATGAACCTAGAAATGCAAAATGAATGGGTTACTCTAGGTGACTACTGTATAGGGCTGCAAAGTGCTTTGAGATAGAGGTCATTACTCGCAACGCCACGATAGAGTAGGGATTATAGGTGAAGCTGTGAGTCTATAGATTGCTAGAGCTAAAAAAAGGACTGACTACAAATGAAACACAAAACATCCAATTTGTTTAGGAAGGCATCACTAAAAAGACCACCTACAAGCCTTTTTCAGTCCTGAGTTCGGCAGACGACTGGACACTACTGGTTGACACGCATGAAATACACTTCAAAATCCCAGGGGATATCTGCTTGTCACCGTTAAGATCAGACGTGTTCCTCTACTCAAATTCGAAAAAGCTTGTACTACTTATTGAGCTTACGGTATTGTGGGAAACTGACACCCCTAAAGACCAGGCAATTAAGACAAACAAAAACTTCGACTGACAAATGAGATAACAAGAAATACAGGGTTACTCTGCTGTATGCCGTAGAAATAGGTGCAAGGGCTTCACTATCTAAATCCCTCTACAACCTATTAAAAGAACTAGGACTGCCGAGAACTTCGGTAAGCTCTCTACTATCACGAATGTCCGAAACGGCATTGTTAGGTTCCACCAAATTGGGATAGGTAGAGGACGGAACATAGCAGACAGTGAAGGTGACCGTTAACACGTTGTAAGGGGGCTTCCTTAAACCTACATCTGGGTCGTAAGTCCTGACGCTGTTATGCCAGTGTTCCGTCCTCTATAACGCGATGGACCCGGCACCCGCATGGAGAATCCATGGAATGCTAAGATTAGGTCTTACCTATACTTATCTTTATAAACAGTATGACTATAACAGCGTAAACACAAACCGCAATACAACCGTCCTTAACTGTTAAAAATATTTATAATTACTTGTTTAGATCGTTTACTGAAGATTATTACTATCGTGCATTAACCCAGATAAGCCTACTGTCCTATATGTAGGACGGTATAAATAATAAAATATTTCCGATTACCCACTTAACTTGAAAATATTAAACCTTGTGATTTGTAGTAACGAGTATATGTGCGTTTGTTTAAAAATTATACAAAATAGTTATTTTAATTATTATTTATAATAATTAACGCTAAAAGTTTGTAATAAAAGTGTGTCGCCGACATGTCGAATTACAGGTATGTGAAAATAGTTGTATTTTACAAATTAATTTTATTTTTGTGTGTTGTCACCTTGTTTAGAACCTCAATTTTAGTAAAAACTAAGTATTTTATGTATAAGAAATAGTAAAGTCTATATTATATCACTATAAATATAGATGTCCTACATATGGGACAGTAGGATAATACGCAAGGTTCTAATAGAGTGTTTTAACTTTTTACTTGTAGATCGCTAGCTGCTCAAGATATTTTAGATCCTTTGGAAAATATTCCCGATGAAGAAGAAGACTACAGAGAAAGAGTCATATGTATTCTACCTCCTCCTGTTGACCCTGGCTGCATCACTGATGAGGATTCGGGGGAAGAATATTATGTAACTCTTAAAAACTTACCACGAAATATACTGCTCCAGCCTGCAGAAGTAAGTACACTAGGGCAGGGTACGGTGAGTGATGCAGAAGAAGAACCTTCTGAGTCTATAGTGCGATCAAAACGTAAACGAACATATGCTTCAAGAAAGCAGGATTTAGAAAAAACTCGAGTGACTTGGCCTGAAGTTCAGGGGCCTTTCCGAGATAAAAGCCCAATTGAGAGGTTTAAACATTTCATGGATGAAGATGTTATTTCGTTATTGGTATCAGAGAGTAACAAATTAATATTGCCGTCAAAAATAAATTCTTCTGGAGAAGTAACCGTTGAGGATATGAAATGTTTCATTGGTAGTGGTTACGCATGGCTTCCCGAACATACAATGTACTGGGAAAACTGTCCTGATACAAAGAATGAGTTGGTCAGTTCTGCTTTCCCTAGGGCTAGATTTGACTTTTATCATATTGGTATACGAGGTAAGAAATGGTACATGCCGGTGCTTACACACATGATTGATCTCGCCGAACATAATGCTTGGCAGTTGTATAAAATGAATCATGAAAAACTTGATCACGGTTTTCGCAGGAGAGTAGCAACTGCTATGATTGAATCCAATAGAAAAATAGCAAAGAGAGGTCCAAGCCGACACTCCTCTCATGAACATATTTATAGTCGAAAAGATCAAACCAATCATATGGTTATTCCTCAATCTAAGCAAACATGCTGCCGCCAATGTCACAAGAAATGTTTGACTCGTTGCAAGAAATGTCATGTTGGAGTGTGTGTCAAGTGTTTTAAAACATTTCATTCGTAACATATTATCCATACAGTCAATAATCTGCCAATAAAATACTTTTCAATTTTCTAATAAAACATTTTTTATTGATCCCTATTATCCTACCGTCCTACATATAGGACGGCTGTTTTCCTTAAAGCCTTACATGCAATTTTTTTTTCAGTATTTTTCTTATGTTTCTTATGACCTATAAAATCAAAATATATCACTTTTTTTTAAAATTTTACAAATTAATAGTTTCAGGCTTATCTGGGTTAAATCTGGGAAACAAAGTGCCATTTCTACATCGAACGCAGCCAGTACAGGCGAAGATCCATTTGGAAAAAATAATAAACCTTAGAATAAAAATGTTAAGTGAGCAGTTAGGTATTTATCGATAGAATTAAGCAGTATGTAACTATAGAACTAAATAGAAGGAAAATCAGATGACTTTTTGCTTAATCTACCTTCTCACTTATCTTTTTCTTTTTTATCTTTTTATTAAAGGCAACTTCCGTACTACGATTCGAGCACTGTGTCGCGGTGACATTTACATACATGAAATAAATTGACACAAAGAACACTCAGACCCTAGACAATAATTGGTAAATTAATTATTGTCTTGCGTGAAACTCGAACCTTCGACTTCGATTAATAATTGTTTTGCGTGGAACTCGAACCTTTGACTTCGATTAATATTTTTTATCTTGGGTGGAACTCGACACTTCGACTTTGATTAATAATTGTCTTGGGTGAAACTTGAACCTTCGACTTCGATTAATAATAATTGTCTTGCGCGGAATTCGATTCTTCAACCTTGTGCAACCGCATACACGACCGCTTTGCCCCCGAAGTAGTTAATGATTTAAGATTAAATAATAATCTTAAGTCACTGTTCTAGTTAAGATGTGCATCCAATAGAAAAAAGTAGACGAATGGTGCAGTTTACGTATAGAAATTAACATATCCGACATGCTCACTTGTATATTTCCATGCAATAATGTCAGAAGCCACACTTTGTTTGTGGGTTACATGTAACAATGTTCATAGTGACACATACGACAAAATGAACCTATTTAACGTCCGTACAATAAAGTCGAAAGTGACACTTTCGACAAAATGATATGTTTTATATACATACAATAAAGTTGGAAGTGACACATTCGACAAAATGATTAGTTGTACTTCCATAAAATAGGTCGGTAGTGGTACATCCAACCAAATTCACTGGTTGAAGTCCATGGAAAACTGTTGTAACTACCGGAAACTACTTTGTTAAAGGGAATAAAATTATTTTTTCTAAAATCTTGAAAGTTACTTCGTAAAAAGTTTAAAACCTTTAAACTCATATTCCTAATACTCATAAACTCGCGCGCAGTCCTGAAGACTAAGACTGTAGGTAGTGGCAGATCCACACCAAGACGCGTTCCCTCTATCCCGCGTAGAAGGCTCGTACTGCCACTACCTACAATTTTGTAGGGACGCCGATATTACTACCAACAGTATTAATCTGGAAACTACCATAATAATGATTTTGAGTAAAATAAATAACTAGGTAAGTATATAGAACTTTTAATTGTGATTCTATTTATGTAAAAAAGTGATTTTTGGCAAAAATGAACTTCCGACATTCTTAATAGGGACCGTCGATTTCTACTCATAAATATTGTCACCACCTAATAGGTGATTCTGACGGTTTTGTTAAGGTGTTTACTCAGTTTTGATTATTTTTAATAGACCTTGATTGTTGCACTGCAGAAATGGATCTCATCTATTAATGGAGGGATTTTAGCGTAGATACATAAGTACATTACACTAATACATTAAGTATTTTCGAAATTTAGATTTGTTAGTTATATTTCTTTTAGTGGATTTTCATAATTATTATTAGTCAGAAAGGGTCACCAGAGTCGCAACTTTCTTTGGCATCTTATAAATTTTATGAAACAATGAATACATTACTTTTTTTAAATTTTTACAAAAGTTTTTAAATTCGATACTAGTACACGTATTAATAAGCTTTTACTAGATCTTTTAATGAAGTATGAACATTTATGTTTCAATTTCAAATGAAATTTCCCTTATTCTATAACATAAACTAAGTCTAATTAAGAATAATTTCTACTACATTACGTAATCTAGAAAAGGGACAGGACGTTATTTCATTAGCTTTTGAATGGATGTATAAATTGTTAGCTGTCTCGACGGTACAAGAGAATTTATACAATCATTCCGAAACTAATCTAGGTACCAGCGTCATAAAGAGAACAAAAAGGCATTAAAGTTTATTAAAACTTTTATTACTCGGACTAAACTAAAGTATTTTCTGACAACAATTTAGGTAAAGAAAAATGTAAAAAATTTAATAAGAAAATAAATATATTTCGTGGCTACATCATCTGAATCAGTCAATCATTTAACAACTATAATTAAAAGGTTTATATGTACAACATTGCCCTATTTGTCAGTTGTCAACCGACTTCAAAAAAAGGAGGAGGTTCTCAATTCGGTTGTATTTTTTTTATCACAGACCTTAATTGCAATCTCTCTGCTATACTTCAGTCCGCATGAAGCAGTGAAGATCCTATGCAAGTAATTACTTATGCCCAAGAAAATTTACTACACCTACCTTTTAGTAAATAAAAGTAAAAGACACACTAAGTATGTTTTAAATATAAATGTATTTCTCAAAAAGGGACAACGTTACACTCGCTTATTTCTTTTTTTAATTTCAAAAGAGCGTTCCTTAAGTTCCGTTTCCAACTCGTTTCCGCTTTTGATGAAAGTCAATTTAAGCGGTAGCGTCGCCTTTGCCCTTGGGATCAGAATTTTCCAGTATTCTATAAAAATACTGAATACAAATTCGGTCGACGTCAAATGTGTATTGACGTTTTGTCTATATTTGTACAACGAGATATTTGTTCAAATATTGGTTTATTACCTCTCTGAGCTTACGTTTATGCTCTACTAATGCTTAACATGTGACTACATACACCTATACGTAAATAAATACCTGATAAATAGTTAAATTAAACTAAAAATAAGATTCTAAATCTAAATTTCTTTGGTTTTCTGGGGGCTAATCCACTTTTATACCTCTGACACTTGGTAAGTACCTGGCTTGGCAAGAGAAAAATAGCCTTATTTTGCAAAAATATATAAAGAATACAGTGTGAAAAACCTAAATCTTTTGGAAGCCGCAAGTAATTTAATAAAATAAAATTGCGTTGGCCCTGGCAAACTTAAATGATACTATCTACCATTGAAAATAATATTATAAATGTTATTACAAAGAAGGTTAAATACAGATTAAATCCATGGTATCTATTTAATCTTTAGGAAATTATTATGGCTCATACCAATTAAAAGACTGCTTCTGGACATAAACATTTCCTCTAAGCGCGACCTTGTGTTTCCCTCATCCATCAACCTCCTGCCATCTTTATCAGGTCCATCGCGTAAGCGGTCTGCCGATTCTACGTTTTCCGGTTGCAATAAAAGGTATTAATTAATCAATCCGTTAGCCAAAGTAAAAGCCATGGAAATTGACTCAGTGAAAGGTATCCCATAAACAAAAGCGTGAGTATTTAATTTAATTGAAAAACTCCTTATACACAAAATAATGCCGGCCGTAAAAATAAATAAAGGAAAATCGTGTAGAGTAACTTGTAACAATTTGAACTTCTTAAGTCAACAGAAACAAAGTTATACCGCAAAAATCATGGGCTAGCTAGCAAATTTAATATTTTGGAGTTTATCCTTTAATTACCTACTTATTCAGATACTTAATAATTTAAGTAACCATGAAAAAATATGTAACATTAAATATAATTATGTCTAAGATACTTAATATTATAAAAATAACTTGAAGTAAATAAAACTTTACAACTATTGACTTTGATATCGCCAAGTATCTTATAAAATGAAATGTACTCTCAAACACTCACTTAGGTACTTTTACACGGATAAATGAGTTCTTTATGTCACCTATGAAACGAACGATAAGTAGACTTCACTATTCTTATCCAATGAACTGTCTCTTCGAACTCCTTTAAGCTTTGTGTTCATTTTCTTTAGAAGGTATTCGTAAAATTGGTGGACATTTTAGGGAGTGTTCTTACTAAAACTAAGGTTTAATAAAATAAAAATAAAGCTAAAATTAAGCTTTTTTGTTGTGGTACATTTTATTTAAGGCTTATGAGACATGCTTTACATGTATGTAGAGCTTTATTTGTAAACATTTTTGTCTAATTTTACGTCTCTCTAGAAATGCCATTGAATGGCAATGATTCGTATTCTTCTTAGTCTGTCACCACTCGTATTATTAAATTAGCGACCACTTATTGCAAATCCCTTACATCATCATTCCCCTGCCCTTATCCCAATTTTTTTTTTTTTTTATTGCAATTCCCTTACGCGATGAACAAATGACTGAACACAATTTTTCCTTAAAACAACTTAAGACTGTTGAAAGATCAAACAAAGGTAGCTACAACCGCAGAATTAAGCTCGTATAATATTATGTATGTACTCGTATGTACCTAATCATTGTCCATCTGATATCAAGTCTCATAAACAAATATTGGATTCAATCAGTCAATCAAATGTAGGTACCTACATTTTAATTAGTAATTCAGAGGTAATTTGAACATCGAGTTACAAGTTTATCGAGAAAATACACTGGATAGTAATAAATTTCTCACCGCGCCCGCAGGTTCCACAAAGTTTTATTACTAGATATAAGTAATATAATATGATTCAAATTGTAATTTGAACTGTAGTGATGCCTCGGGGATAAATAGTTAATTAACTCGTAACAGAGAAAATGACGTATTATTGTTCTTTTGAAAAAAAAGTCCTGTTTTAAATTGTGTAAAATTCCTGTGTTTTATAACGGGTAAACAATTATCATGAAGTAGAATTTCAATCGTGGTCTTTGGCTTAAGCTAGCTTTGTAAAAATTAAAAAAATAAATACTAAGTATTCCCTATCCTACCTATTTCTATGTCTGGGGTAAAGAAAACGGTCTCCCTTAGCTTTCCATTCATCTGTTGCGTATTCATATCCATTAAAAACCAAATAGTTGCCAAAAACAAGATCTATTCCTAACATTTCCCAGTAGGTTGATTTTAAACTAACAAGCCTGTACGTTATGCTGTTAACTATCTGTACACACGCGGTGTTGAAGTGATGACATTATTTCCGTCCATTAATTGCGAGCAATCGGACTTTGCAAACACCGATCTCGATTAATCAAATGTTTGCGTATTTACGACCTTATCTATGCGTGTTTATGGCGAGTATTCGTGTGGCATATATGTTGTTGATTTGCATGGAATAGTGGTGTTAAGACTTGCGGGTGCTGTCTGCTAAATACGTGGTTGAAACCAACAACCATGTAGTATGAAATCAATCAAAGTTTGTTTCGAAAACATGAGTAAACTATATTTCAAATTCATCTGGTTTTATTTGAATAATACATTTGTGTTAGATAGTTCACTTGTAAGGAAGATTTTATAGCAACGAATAGATATGAGGAATACTATCTGGTTTTGAGGAGATTCACATGAGAAGCAAGGTGACCAGCATAGCACTTGTGATTCCTGGTACAAAGTTAATGGCGAGAGGAGAACACCTAGCAGCATGGCATGTAGAACCTAATGAAACTGATATAGGTTAGAGGTAACAGAAAATGTATTTAGGCTGATCTGATGAAACTTGATTTCAATAGAAGAAACCTTCACTCCGCAAAGCCACCTCTATCGTGAGCGTGTAGGTATAACTTGCGTTTCGTCCGTTTCTATGAAGTCGAAATACTGTATATATTTTGTACTATGCCTATGTATAAAGTTACTCAGTATAATTGGTTATCTGATAAATCAATTATAATTAAAAATGCTACCAATCAAACTCAATAATGATATTGATTAAACACAAATTTTAATCAAAGTATCAAATTGATTGTAAAATGGGTTGGTTAAATATAATTTAGGCATTATCTTGATTATGCGGTTAACTGAACTGGAAGCTGAAATGCTGATACAAAATATTATTATCGCAATAATCTGTGAGGTTTAATTGTGGCACGGTTACTGTGGTAACGGGAACTTAGATTGCTTTATCAAAGAACTCTGAGAATGGTTTGTACAATAATATATACTGCCAAGGACAAAATACATCTGAAAAATTCATTAGATAGATTATGATGACATAATACATTTTTAAACTTGAATTTGAAAGCCTTTTTTAATATTCAGAGACTAATGATGTAAGCACTGTAATTTCTTCAAGGTTACCAAAGGAAGAATAAACAAATCGATATCAACCCGTTAACGTGTTACTAGGTGGTGGCCTTTGGTATTGATACCAGGAATTTTCTTAGGAATCTTTAATCAAGGAATAAAGTAAAATCGCATTTTATGTAGATATTTATAGTTCTGTTCACGGTTTCTCCGTGTGGTGACGGAGTAAGAATACAATGTGTCACCACCCCATCTCATTCTATGGGTGTCGTAAAAACCGACTAAGGGACTATCCGTGAAAATTATCTTTACGAAATAAAAAGAAGGAAAACTTAAAATTAAACCCCATACCAATCCGTCTGGCCAGCGTGGTATTAGTAGGCCAAGTATCCCTCCGACATGGGAGGAGGCCCGTCCCTGCAGTGGGACATTAATGGGCTGTTATGATGATGATGATGATTTATAGTTAGGTAGCTAGTTAAGTTAGTTAATATGGTACAGCGCAAGTTAAAATAAATTCCCATAATAATCCTTTTATAATGATATTTTATGTGCCTGTTCCGTGGTGTGGACTTGCTTAATGAATGACACTGTTCTTATTTCAAAAGTCGAATAAAAACAAAAACAAATCATTATTTTAGCCAGTGACCTTTGTAATTAGCCAGTAATAAAGTATGCACCCTAATTTCTTTAAGGTTGTCTAAAAGGTATCAGAGCAATCGATTCGAACCCATTCATTCATTCGAAGAATCACCTCGATATAGATAAGTTAGAGAATATTTTCAAATGATATGGACATTGTAATCCTAAAAAGATAAAATGCATATAACTATCAGAGTAATTATTACAAAAATAGATGGATGGAGAGAAAGAGGAATGCCGAATAAAAGGTGGATGGACTGCGTAAAAGAAGATATGAAAGAAAAAATTGTGAATGATGAAATCACGGCTGAAAGAAGATTCAATGCAGAAAAGGAAAAACTCTTTGTGCCGACTCCAAGTAATTGGAATAAGAACAGGGGAATAATAAGAAGAATAATTTGAATATTTTGAGATCAAGTAAACTAGACCTACTTCGTGTACGGTATTTTACAGTGTATGTACATGTGTGGATTGGTGTTGAACTGATGACATTATTTCCGTTCAGAAATTGCTAGCAATTGGATTCCGAAAACTGTCAGCTGAGTTAGGCATTCGTTCCGGACGTTGACCCGCATATGTTAGGATCGTGTCAAAATTCTATGACCCAGAATCAGAAAAGCCACTTGCATGCTAAATTTTACCTTAGACAAGTCCGTGTGGTGACGGAGTAAGAATACAATGTCACCACCCCATCTCATCCCATGGGTGTCGTAAAAACCGACTAAGGGATTATCCGTGAATATTATCATTACTAAATAAAAAGAAGGAAAACTTGAAATTAAACCCTATACCAGGTCTGGCCAGCGTTATATTAGTAGGCCAAGTATCCCTCCGTCACGGGAGGAGGCCCGTCCCTGCAGTGGGACATTAATGGGCCGTTATGATGAAATTTTTATTAATAGCTTTTAAAATCACTTAAAACATATTATATAATCTGTTTTTGTCCATCAGTGTGCAAATTAACTAAAAAAACACTGTGTTGTTAGAATTACGAAAGTACCTTATACGTTTACTTGGATGGTTTACAATTTATTTCATATTTTTAAGATAAAAACAAATTCCAAAAGTTAAAAAAACTTTCATTAAGTAAGTATTTGAATGAAGGAAAGGAGATCTTTTTTTAAATACATCGAGACATAGAGTTACACAATAGAGTTAATTATAAAGTGGTAATTAATATTTGAATAAACATAAAACAATAGTTTGCTGTATGTAATTAAATAAAAGTAATAGGTCGGGGAAAAAGTCTTTTCGCATAACGTAGGTATAAACTTATTATAAAATTTATTTGACTGTACTACTTGTGTCTGGCTGGTTTTGGTAACATTAAAAAGGTTACATTATAAAGAAAAGAAAAAAATTTAAAAAAGTTGTTTCCCGCTATTTTTCATTTGTTTTTCTCTCCGTAAAAATGAGTGAATCTAATGAAGAAATTCGATACATTTTAAAATTTTATTATAAAAAAGGCAAAAATGCAACTCAAGCAGTGAAAAAAATTTGTGATGTTTATGGACCTGATGCAGTGTCAGTAAGAGTAGCACAAATTTGGTTCAAACGTTTTCAGTCCGGAAATTTTGATGTTAAAGATGCACCTCGCTCTGGTCGCCCTGTTACGAATAAAATGGACGCCATTTTTGAAAGAGTGGAGCAAGATCGGCATATTAGTAGTTACGATGTAGCTTTTTTTTTTTTTTTTTTTTATATTTATTGTCATTTTATTTAAAAAGAATAAAATACAATACTAATATTACAATCTAGTCTTAAGACTAATAAGTAATTTTAATTTAACTTAAACGTTTACAATATGTTACAACTAAGTGATTATCCATTGACGTCATCTTAGATTTTATTATTAAGGGGAAGCACTTTGTTCTTGTGTCCGATAGTTTAGTACTTATACTAAACACTTATTTCACTAACACTAAAATCACTACACTAACTCGAACGGTTTAGTCCTTTTAAGCCTTCTCACCAGTCCCGTGTTATCGAGGAGCTGGATAGCCTCGACATTCACGTGGTGATGAAGCCTCCACTCGTGGGCTGTAGCAAACTTTGAAATGACTTTATCGACGGTATCCACCTTGAGATCCCTATGAATATCGCAGTTTCTGACATACCAAGGCGCATTTACTATGCTCCTCAGCACCTTGTTTTGAAATCTTTGGATTATTTGAACGTTACTTTTTTTGGCGCATCCCCATAGTTGTATACCATAGGTCCAAATTGGTTTCAAGATTTGGTTGTATATAAGAAGCTTGTTTTGGATAGACAGGGTTGAATTCCTGCCTATAAGGTGATACATTTCTCTATATCTTAAGTCCAAATAATCTTTCTTCTTCTTTATGTGAGCTTTCCAGCGTAGCTTTGCATCTAAGGTCATTCCTAGATACTTAGCCGTATTAGCATATGGTACTTGATTGTTGTTTATATATACATGGTGCGCGGTTTTCGAATCTTTGTTTGTGAAATCAACGTGGACAGATTTAGATTCATTTAGTTTTATTCTCCATTTTTTTGTCCATTTTAGAACATTATTAACAGAGACTTGCATTTTTTTTGCAGCTTGTTGATGGGTTTCAGCAACAGCCAGAATTGCAGTATCATCGGCAAAAGTAGCCATAGTATTATTATTGAGTTCTGGAATATCACTAGTAAATAGTAAGTACAGCACAGGACCTAAGACGCTTCCTTGTGGAACACCTGCTTTTATTTCTTTAATTTCAGAGTAAGCATCTTGCTGCCTTATTCGAAAGGTTCTGTTAGAAAGATAAGACGTAAGTAAATCAGAGTATTGTTTTGGCAAACAATTTTCTAGCTTCAGTATAAGGCCGTCATGCCAAACTTTATCGAATGCTTGTGCAACGTCAAGAAATACAGCAGTACATACTTTCTTTTCTTCAAGAGCTTTTTCTATGACTGTTACTATTCGGTGCACTTGATCAATAGTTGAGTGTTTTTCTCTAAACCCAAATTGGTGGTCTGGAATTATTTTTTTCTTTTCTATTATAGGAATCAGACGCTTTAACAGAAGTTTTTCAAAGAGCTTAGATATAACTGGAAGCAGTGATATAGGTCTATAAGAGTTAACTTCATGAGGAGGTTTCCCTGGTTTTGCTATCATAATTACTTCTGCAACTTTCCACAAATCCGGGACATGCTTAAGTCTAAATGTAGCATTTATTATAGTTGTAAGCTTAACTATTGCTTTCCGTGGAAGATTTTTAAGCACTTCACCAGTGATAAGTTCATATCCAGGTGACTTTTTTGCATTAATATTTGTTTGTATTTCCTTTGTGACTTCTTTTGGAGTAACAAGTTTTATATCTTCGTCATCTTGGATTACTATATAGCTGGGTGACAAATCATCTTCTTGAGCTTCTAATGGCTGAAATGTATTTGCTAGGTATTCTGCAAATATTTTTGCTTTTTGATCATTATTACTTGCCCATTTGCCATTTTTATCTTTAATCGGAGGAATTTGATCAATTCTTTTATTTACTTTCTTAACTGCTTTCCATAAAGAGAAATTCGTACTTTTATCTGCAGTTAGCGATTGTAAATGGTTATTTGTTTGGGTGTCCGTGTAATGTTTAATTTTTCGAGTTAGTAACTTAGTTAAGTTGTTGAGTAACCTTTTGTCTAGTGGGGATCTTGTTTGATGCCAGATTTTTCTCTGCTTTCTCTTTGTGCGCAATAAGTCAATAATGTCTGAAGGATATGATGGTCCCTTATGTTTTTTCGTGATTGCGGGAGTATTTGTCCAAGCAGCATGTTGAATATCATTGACAAATTTAGCGACTTCCAGGTTTAGTTGTTGGGAAGTTTTTATTGGCACTTTAAGGTTGATTCTATTTTCTAGATCTAGTTTAAAACTGCTCCAGTCTGTAAACTTGTTGGTTAGACTGGGAGAGTTCTCTGTTTTTAGTATAGTATTAGATAACGTTAATATTATTGGAGAATGATCGGAGTTCATGTTATGACATTCTTTTATTTCTAAGTAATTTCTTGAAATGTTTTTATAAATAAAGAAATCTATGAGATCTGGAGTTTTGCTAGGATCAGTAGGCCAATAGGTAGGTGTGCCTGTAGAAATCACGTCACATTTTGTGTCAGTTAGTGCATTCAATAGTTCTCTTCCTTTAGTAGTAGTTAGTCTCGATCCCCAGAAGGTATTCTTTGCATTGAAGTCTCCGCCAAGTAAGAACCTAGTTCCTAATTGGTTTATGAGTCTCAAATAGTCCTCTTTCTTCGACTGATATCTTGGTGGGCAATATATTGCAGCTATTGTTACTGGGTAGCGTTTTGTGGTAACGCATACACCAACTGCTTGGAATGCCTGGCTTTCTACTTTCATGAATTCATAATGGCGGATGGATTCCTTGATTATAATTGCACTACCTCCTCTTGCGCAGTTATTCGGATGCGTTGCGTTGTATACCTTATAGCCTTTAAAAGTGACAAAGGAATGTGTTGTGAAGTGTGACTCTGATATAAGGCAAATATCAATGTTTTCTGTGTCCAGGATTACTTGAAGTTCTTTTTGGTGTTGAAGTAATCCATTACAATTCCATTGAATAATTTTGAGAGACTTAATCATTATTACCGGTTTTGTGGAGCTGCAACAATCGCGCAGCTTTCGAGTTTTTTTATTCTTTCATCAAGTGATGACATAAATTTTATAATTTGGTCCAACTTATCGCAGACTTTGTCGTCAGCAGGTGAATTTTCACTTTTATTTTTGTTTTTATTTTGTGATACTACTTGAGCAAAGGACAATTTGTTTTGGTTGTTTGCATTAATTGTGCGCGTAGAATGTTTAGCAAAGTTCTCAGAGGTTTCAGGTTTTTTAACAAGAGGTGTTTCTTTTTTGTTTCTAAGGTTTTGTATTTCCTTAGCTACAATACATCCCCTGTAGTTCGCTGGGTGTGGCTCACCACAGTGCTCACATTTAGGTTTTTCGTTCGCTGTTTTTTTGCACTCAGCAGTCAAGTGCTTACCAGTGCATTTGACGCATCTTGGTTCTTTGGAACAGTAACTTTGAGTATGTCCATAGGCTTGACATCTTTTGCACTGTGGTATCAGTTTCGAGGTTCTTAATGGGTGAATTTCGATATTACATCCCATAATGTATTTTATTTGATGAATTTTGTCTATATCTTCTTGGTTGTTGAAGGTGAGCATGAACATATTGAGTGGCGTTTTATCTTTCCACCTAAGTTTGTTTACTGCTCCTTCGATTTTGAAACCTTGGCTTTGCAGGTCTTCAATAATTCTTTGTGGCTCGCACGTAAAATGCAGTTTTTTAACAATGACCCTAATAGGTCTCATCTGTTTATTCTCGTAAGAATGCCAAAGTAATCTGTTGTCAGATAGATAGTTAATAATACATTTGTATGATTCTTCATCGATACAGTTTATTTTGATGCTATTGTTACTTAGCATTTTTAGAGTAAACAACTCAGACGAGAGTTTAATGGTCAAGAAGTCATAAAATTTTTGATAATTTTCTACTTCATCTACTATAACAGGAGGAGGTGAAGGAATTTTTTTCACTTTTGGAGGTTGAAATTCTTCTTTGGGTATAGAATTAGATTTATTAAGCGGTGATGGAGAAGTGTTCAGTTTCCTTTTTTTTCTACTTTTCGCTCTAATCCAACCCGTTTCTTTAGCTAGGTCCTCTTCATCAGTACAGTATTCAATGATAGTACCTTTGTGGGTGACCTTTGGTTGATCTTCTTTTTTCTGGGATATTTGCTCTTGAAGACTCTGGATCTGATGTTGCATTTCTAGAACCAGCTTCTCCAGTTTTTCACGATCACATTTTTCTTTATTGTAAGCATCGAATAGCATGCGCTCCGAATCGGTTTTAATCTTTATAGTACATTTATCAGCCATTTTGTACGATAAATTATAAATAAGTATAGCTTCGCCTTAATATCAATTGTTAACGTTGATTATTCATCATTATTACGTTATTAAGTAGGTCATCGCGAAACACACCTCGCGGCACGTACGACGATTTTGTTGCGTATGCACTTTGCTCAGCGATAGAGCGAGCGACCGACTCAACAGCTTTAATACGAACGATGTAGCTGAAGAACTGGGAATTGACCACAAAACAGTTTTGACCCATTTGAAGAAAGCTGGTTATACAAAAAAGCTCGATATTTGGGTGCCACACGAGCTCACTCAAAGAAACTTAATGAACCGTGTACTCATTTGCGATTCATTATTGAGACGTAATGAAACCGAGCCGTTTTTGAAGAGATTGATAACTGGCGATGAAAAGTGGATCACGCTGTTTCTGGCGCGTTGTGGTCACCATACTAACCTAACCTAACCAACTCTTTCTGACTTTTGCCCTAATATTTTTTTTAGGACATGTGACTTTATAGCAAGAAAAAATAGGATATGTAATAATTATAGTACCCCATTATAAGACACACAAGTATTATAGGTAAAGGCGATTAGGTAATATACGATTTCGTATACGCGAACATTATGAAAAGTGATGATTATAGTAAACTTGTTTGGGATTATGATTTTCGGACGATCGATATTCGGAGAAGAAAGGGACTACCGCAGAAAATGACTATTTTATATCACAAATAACCCGATTCCCATATAAATTTAAACAGCACTACGTTCTTAACAATATGACTATCATGAAACTATTACTTCAAAATATTACGCATGGCACAGCGCATTTAACTACTCCATTCAGTTTTACGACTACGTTTATTTCCTTCTAACATATTCTTAGATCTGGCATACATAATTGTATGTATGTACTAGCTGGTGCCCGTGAATTCGTCTGGGTAATTTAGACAATTCACCCAAAATCCATACTAATATTATAAATGGGAAAGTGTGTCTGTCTGTTTGTCTTTCTTTCACGGCAAAAGGGAGCGACGAAGTGACGTGATTTTTTAAGTGGAGATAGTGGAAGGGATGGAGAATACCAATTATTTTTTCCTCATGTGTCCAGGAAAGGGGAACAGTGCTACCCCGAATTTAACGCGAGCGAAGCCGCCCGGAAAAGGTAGTATGTTTATAAATTGTTTCCTAAGTGTTATTATGATGTTTAAGCTATATTATTGTAAAGTTTCATAAAAATCCATTCAGTAGTTTTTTCTTGAAAAAGTAGCAAATCTTATAAACTTTCGCTTTTATAATATTACTAGCTGATGCCCGCAGCTTTAACCGCATTGTAGAGGTAGCCTATATGTTATTCTATACAATAAACTACCTCATCATAACAGTCCATTATGCCACTGCAGGGACGGGCCTCCTCCTGTGACGGAGGGATCCTTGGTCTACTAATACCACGTTGGTCAGACGAATTGGTATAGGGTTTAATTTCAAGTTTTCCTTCGTTTTATTTTGTAAAGATAATATTCACGGATAGTGTCTTAGTCGGTTTCACGATACCTATGGGATGAGATGGGGTTGGGACATATTGTATTCTTACTCGGTCACCACACGGAGACCTACTTTCATCAAAATCTATTTAGTACTTTTTGCGTGAAATAGTAACAAACATCCATCCATCCTCACAAACTTTCGTATTTATAATATTAGTAGGAGTAGGCTAAGATGTAGGACTAGTAGGATAGTATGTCGTATGTATGTATGTGGAATGAAATTTGAAAACGGGTCTCATCATGAGAAATGTCGGTCTTGTTTTAAGCTCGTTAGGCTTGTGAGACTTGTGGTTTAAATTCCAGACATTAACACAAGACAGAGAGCTTTGTAAATTACACCTTAAAAGTACTTAAGGTATTACATTAACGTATGTAAGTATTCGTACTACGTCCAATGTTGTGGTTGAAGTCTACGTCTGGTAAAATATGCTTACGGGTTCGATTCCTAGTCAATTGCAAATTATTATGTGCTTGAACTGGTACTTTTTAGGATTCATCTCACTGTTTTCTGTGATAAATATGTTTGAATACATTTTACACATACAGGTAATATGTAGGTTTATCTGTGGTCTAGTTTAGGTACAAAGTAAAAGCCCTGTTTAATTTGGTTTTTGGACTAACTACATGTGTTTCCTTGTTCGTGTAATAAGAGATAAATATTAATAATAAGCCTTTAGCGAATGATCTTGAAGTTACAAAGTAAGTTTGTTAGCAAATAAATAATTTTGCCTCTGATTCTAACTAAGCCAGGCAGCTGACTAAAATGCACGTTGTTCCTCTTTGCCCTTTACGTTCATGTTACGAGAGGCAACAATATAAGCAATCTCGTTGCTCGGGTGACCTATTAAAAGATTAGTAATAAAAGGGAATACAAAAACTATACCTATACTAAATGTCCAAAACGGCATTGTTCGGTTCCTACCATTGATAGGTAGAGGACGGAACATGTAAGGGGGCCTTCTTAAACCTACATCAGCATGTCAATTCTCGTTCCTTAAAATCGTTAAAAATAAAGTTAATTTAACTTTTAGTTGTCAAATTGTCACACTCTAAATAAAACTTTAACACGACCACAAAAGATTACAATTGCAATAGCAAAATCATGACAACTAAAAGTTAACTTAACCGAATTTTAGGAACGAGAATTGACATGCTTGGTCGTAAGTGAGACGCTGTTATGCAAGTGTTCCGTCCTCTATCACGCGATAGACCCGGCACCCGCACGGAGAATCCATGGAATGCTAAGATTAGGTCTTATCTTAATTACTAACTGATGACCGCGGCTTTACCTGCGTGATATAGGTAGCCTAAATGTTATTCTACACCCTATAATCCAAATTTCAGTAGTTTTTGCGTGACAGCGTAGTAACAAACATTCATCCATCCATCCTCACAAACTTTCGCATTTATAATATAAGTAGGAAGCAGGACATTATTGCTATTGTAATAATTAATATTAATACAAACATAAATTTGAAAACTACGGATAAGTACCTACTATGAATATAGTGTGATATCAAATTCATCTCATTCTATAAAGAAAAACTAGAACAAACGTGTACTATCAATTTGTAATTTCTTGCCTCCACGACATCTGTAAGTAAAGTTTCCCTACAAATATAGTGCCTTTTTCGAGACCACACACTCGTATTTTTTTGTACGTGTGGTGACGGAGTAAGAATATAATATGTCACCACCCCATCTCATGCCATGTGTGTCGTAAAAAGCGACTAAGGGACTAACCGTAAATATTATCTTTACGAAGTAAAAAGAAGGAAAACTTGAAATTAAACCCTATCCATCGGGCCAGCTTGGCATTAGTAGGCCAAGTGTCCCTCCGTAACGGGAGGAGGCCTGTCCCTGCAGTGGGACATTAATGGGCAGTTATGATGACTCGTATTTTAATAAAATATATATTATGTAGGAGACCTCTCCTTGCATTAAAGTTCATGGACTGTAAAGAGAAAAATATAAAAAAAAACATTTAATTAACGTTGAGGTTGCATGAAGCAAAAACCTCCTTTCAGACAAACTAAGAGTAAATTACTTTGTAAAAGTTATTCCGTACTACGTTCATTGTAAAACGATCTGTTTTTTCAAACAAAAAGTTTGTTCCTTGTTTGAGTTTCAGATGCGCTTTGAGTAACTTCTGATTCGTAAAAACAGACGGGTTGATGCAACGGAAGGGTCAAACTTGAAATTAAATGTGTTTTCGATTGAATGAATGAAAATTTAGATTTATATTGCCAAGGTAAGTCTAGATTAATTTACTGTCTTTAAAATTGAGTTTATCTTATTAAAAACGACATTATCAAATTGAAAAACGTTTTTTATTTAATTATGCGGTCTATAGACTGTGTGAAGGACTAAGGCGCTGTCTCCACGAGCGATAGAATCGCGACGAGTCTGAACAAAAATCGCCGCGATAACATCGCCGTGTAGAGACACCTTCATACTGAGTATATAGAAATACGTGGCACGACGATAATATCGCCGCGTTTTTATCGCTCGTGGAGACAGCGCCTTAGAATACAAAATGACACTTCTCACGTCATAGGTAGGTATCATACCTAAAAATGAGGTTGGAGAAAAACTCCGCTAGTAATCCTCTGGTTAGAAGGTTTGGTTCTGGGCTTTTTCTAATGATTTAAAAACGTTTTCTAAGTCGATTTCTACCCCACGATCGGAACGATGATTCTATGATGATAGCGGATTCATATTATAATTTTCCTATCTTGCTTATAAATAAATAACTCTTACGAGGTGTTATTTATGGATAACGCACATTGTCCAGCGCAAAATGAGAATTACGTAAGCCGCTTATTGCGTCAGGCTATAATTATCATCGAGGAAGTTGCAATTTATTATATTCGTTCTCAGTTTAAGCAAAAGTTTAACTAAAATAAAAGTAAACGCAACCAACTGGCTGACCTATGCAACTTTGTCTACGTTGCAAAAGGAATATTTTACATTTTATTTACATTTCAGTATAAAGCTAGGGAAAGTTATATTGAATGTAGCCAAAAAATATCTTTAGTTTAAAATTTATTTGTATTATCTGTATTAGTTATCGTTTTACCTGACATTTGTCTAACTGGCTATTTCCTCGATAAGTAGACTTTTCAACAGGTAATTCTAGTTCTCATTGCAATTATGTATAATAAGTAATTATTGAAATATTAATTAACATAAATAAAAAAACAGTACAGAAATACAAACATAATTCTTGTAAGTAAATACTTCAATAAGTAGTAATTCCTAGGATCAACAAAACAAATTAACAAAATATTTGGCTTTATGATACCTATTATAGTATTACATCTAGTAAATGAAAGTGAGAGAGTTACCTAAATAACGTCGTTTACGATGAAATTTAGCTCTAATGCACATCAATTTAGCAAATGTGTTCACATCTCAAAATGGTATTTTCCGCCATAGCTGATTCTCGCACTCCTAAATATGTATGTAGGGGATATTCATGTGGTAAGATAGAAACTAAGGCTAGCTGGAGATCAGTGATTTGAGGGCATGACTTAGTAACCGTTTCTTTTTAGAGATTGTAACATTTTTAGTACTGAGACATTAAAAACAAGTGAAGACTAATGTAAAAAGTAAATGCTGAACAAGCTTCAAGCTTGCGAAGAAGCATCAGTATTACGCTAACCATGAAAGAAGAACTTCATTATATTATCTTCATCTTATCCATGTTAAACTGTATAACTTGCGATGCCAGTTAAACAACTAAAGATTTTCATGAAACGCACATTCAACTCACTAACATACATACGCGTGAACAACACAACCATTCAACAAAATCGTAGTAAAGAGTAGTAGAAGTGTTGAGTAAAAACCCTTAAAAAACGTCTAGTTTCCAATTCCTCTACCTAGTCATTATTCTACAGTAATGACAAAGTCTTGTAAGCCGATGTATGTTATTTTCTATTTGCAGTGAGCTTAGAGATACTCGTAATTACATCATACCGCACACACGTCTCGGCACACCAAAGTGGATGGCAGCTGGAAAATTATTTACTGCCTTTCACGAGCCCCGTATTTACTAACTGTAGGCTTTTACACGAGTACATAAATGTACTCAATATCGGTTTTGGAAAGTAACATTATTTTAGAAAAGCAATTTTATTTGATGATTGCTATACGTTTTATTGGAGATCGATATGGTTTGAAAGATTTTTTCCTTATTATTTTCAAGGGCTTGTCATGTGCAAATCTGGTAGTAGCTTGCAGAAAAATACTTTTACTTTAACAACTTATTTATATTCCACTTAAGTGCCGATTGTTCTCCTATGACAGAAACTACTAAGACAACGCTTTTTATATCGGTTAATCTTCTGTAGGCTCGTATGCTGTCATATACAAAAATTCTAGGAATCATCACACGAACACTAAAAACTTACCTATAACTATTATAACTGGCATTTCATATCGTTGTCCAGTACTTAAGCGCGTAATAATTACCTGAAAAACGAAGAAAAAAATTATTAATACAGGAAATAAATTTAATTGACTGTTTTGTTTTTTTTTTTCTGCTTTCACAAAAAATCGTCTGTCAAAAGCTTCTCTCAATGCTATTTAAAATTGCGATAATTAAAACCAAAGGTAACTTTTTATTTTAGCAGTCCACCCAGTCTTTTTAAGTAAGCTTAGATTCTTTTGTCAGCAGCCTTCTAGCTGCTATAATAATGATGAACTCCGTGTGGTGACGGAGTAAGAATACTATCTCATTACATGGGTGTCGTAAAAACCGACTAAAGGGCTATTCGTAAAAAATCTAAGACAAAATAAAAAGAAGGAAAACTGGAAATTATATCCTATACCAATCCGTCTGGCCAGCGTGGTATTAGTAGGCCAAGTATCCCTCCGTCGGGAGAGCTCCGTCCCTGCAGTGGGACATTAATAGGCTGTTATGATGAAGCAATGATGACTAAAAGTTGCACGTCCGTACCAGAAGAAAATAAATTACACAAAAAAATCAATAAGGTTTAATAGAATTTTGTTGTAAAATAACTGAGCATACAGATTTACTCTAACTCAATTTTAGTAGCAGCCAGTGCCATTGTTTTCTACAGTGGGATTAAAGGACACTCCAGACTTGATTGTGTTTGTGTTTAATTAAAATGGAAGCCCAGTTCCAATTAATTGATATTTTATTCATATTTTAATACCTACATCAATGTTGTATGACGTAACAATTTTAGAAAAAAGAACCGGAATAATTATGGTTGACAACCGCCCCAGTGGTTGTTTAAAACCGTCTTTGTCCACAATGTCGAGGAAGCTACGCAAAGTATTAAATATGACTTTTATAAAAAACTTATTTTTAATGCAAAGGCACCTTTCTAATGCAAATTTTCAAAATAATTACTGAGCTTACAAAGCGGTTATAAAGTTCTTTTTTGTTTATTCAGAACACAATAATGAAGAAAAGTAAAGTGGAACTTAAGAGCAATATGTCTTGCTTTAAAACAGTAAAGGTAAGTTATCTGTAATTCATGAACCGCAATTCAAATTTTTAAAAAAATGCCTTTTTCTGAAAAAAGGTACTTTTGTTAAGGTTTCCACGCATTTTATACCTATTATATCTCAAATTCTTGTAAATGCAATTCAATATTTTCTTTTTTATATCATCATGAGTTTTTTTGACGGCATAGCAACTTCTAAAGACAACGTAAACTGGTGGAATTAACGATCAAACGGATAATTGTAAATAAAAAAATACTTTAAGATAGGTATATGATGGTGTTTACGCATGCGAAAGAGTAATAAAGCAATAAAATATACAGAAATTATTATGGTTTTAATAACTTATTTACAATTTAAAAATTAAGACATAATTAATGTGTTTTGGAGGATTAATATTAAGTTTAGGAGCAAACCAAAACATGGAGGAATCTAAAATGGATTTTCGAACGAACGTGACCTAATTTAGTTACGGTCTCAATCCGATCATAATTCAACATAAAATAAGTATAACTGTTTAATAATTTTATTGTTAGTTATTTTGTTATAACTATTTCATTAATAAAGAGATGCAAACATCAATTTAACAAATAAATTAATATTATGTTATATATTAAAGTTTTTGCTAAGTAATTGCACAAAAAGTATGCAAAGTAATATTTTATCTAAAGTGCTAAAATTATCTCAAATTAATACAAAACTATAATAAGCTTTAACAAGCTATTAACAAAATAAACCACTTATATCTTTATTTAAACAGGCTCGCATCTTAAACCTAAGCAAGTAATTTTGCGTCCTAGTACAAATGACTATCAGCTAGCGAGCAAGCACTCTCCCTCTACCTCGGTCAACCTGATGCGATTAACTGCGTCCGCAGATTATAACTGCGTTCATATTCACTTACAAAGCTCTAGTACTTGTAGACGCTGTAGAGAGCTGTCGAACTAACTCCTACTCTGTAGACAATGTTGTATAGGGTGCTTCAGAATTTATCAAGACTTTCAATTTCTATAGACGTTTATATAGGTCACTAAAAATATTATGAGCTAAGTTAGTTTTTTATGGTTTTTTCTACAATACTATCTCAGGTTACACAGCAATTTTTTATGTAAAACACAAAAATAATCTCAAGATAGTAAATTAATTTTAAGAACAGAATTACCTAAAGTTTAACGTTATTAAGAAAATAAACTAGCCTTACCTAATTTAAACAGACTCCAATCTTGTAAACCTAAGCAAGTTAGTTCACGTCCTACGAGTAGTACAAATGACTATCAGTTAGCGAGCATAAAGCACTCTCCCTCTACCTCGGTCAACCTGATGCGATTAACTGCGTCCGCAGATTATAACTGCATTAATATTCACTTACAAAGCTCTAGTACTTGTAGACGCCGTTGAGAGCTATCGAGCTAGCTCGTACTATGTAGACTATGAATACTTCAGATATTCTCAACACTTTCAATTTCTATAGGCGCCTTTAACATCGTATATGAAGTGAATTCATATTTTGTATGTTATTTTCTAGAATATTGTCTTAGTTTTACCCTAAATGACATTGAAAGAAAATTGTGCTTTGGTTTTATGTAGGTACAATCACATCTAAGTACTCGTAATATCTACTGGAAATAATAATATGTATGTACCGGTCAATTGCGAGAGCTACACTCCTGTCGTTATTGAGGGATATCACCGATTTGGTTTTTATTTCTCCTTTTAAGGCATCATATCATAATTTTACTCACGTTACCTACTAATTTTAGGCTGTATATTTATATTTTTACCATCAGTCTGTGAGTTTTATAAATGAAATAATGTACAGTCACGAGCAATAATATGTACACATTTTCGCATTTTGTAAACCAGTTATCTAAAGTTCTGCCAATCCAAAAATGAAAATTCGAAGATTAATTCAAAACTGTACGGAACCTCTTCTAAATTACGAATTCATTTTGATATTGTAATGTCTAGATAAACGTGCAGATAGTTTAGAAAATTTGAAAATGTGTACATATTATTGCTCGTGACTGTACAGACAGCCCCAAAAGTCGCTGAACACATTTTAAATTCCAAAACTGCTGAACACTAAAAATGGCATTAGTCAGTGTCGCAACAAGAGTACAGAATAAGGTTTACATACGAAACGACCATAACACGCTGAACACGGTTATTACAAAAGTAACTAAACCCTAGTATTTTTAAAATTAACTGAACACTAGTATGCCCAAAAGTATTTGAACACTAGTATTCCAAAAGTAGCTGAACATCATTAAATACAAAAGTAGGTTAACAAATCGTATTTTCAATGTTATTGCCTGTCAATCTACTTTTGGTGTTCTTGATGTAAAGCGAATTTTGGTCCATTGACATGTAAAATAATTTGACAAATCGTCGCCTGAATGCTTATTTGCTCAACCGACCATTTTGACGAATTTCACTTTTTAATGCAATTTTATTAAGGATCAAATAGCGGTTCGATTGGTATATAACACTTGCTGTTTGGACTTAAAATACATTATTTATAAGGAATTTAAGTTTTTGAAAACTAACACAAGAGAATTAAAACTTCATGCTTAATTGCTCAAAGTCCGTAGAGAAACACCAAACGTGCATCCGAGCATCGATTGCGTGCTTAAGTATTCAATCTCCTCACAGGTAACCAATCACGACATCGCATTTTGATGACGCAATACGCCGCCATTATTAATTTATTTTGTGACGAAGCTGGTGCTCGCACTCATTTGAGTAAAAACTAACGCGAAATATAGAAAAAAAGTATTAATTTTAATAGAAAATAGTACCCGAAATGTCTGTGACGAAATATAAATAGGAAAATATAGTCACAACTATAGAAAAGAATCGGTTACTTGTATTTTTGTTAACATTTCTTTGCAGATTATTACTGCGTATCGTACAGGATGTTTAAATTTAATTTTTATAATTTCAGATTTAATTAAATCTTTAAATGAAATTGTGACGAGATACATATTGGTAAAAGTGATAAAATAAATAAAATCCCAACGTTTTTTGACCATCAGATATTTTTTTTTCATAAATTAAGTATGTGGTAGCAAACCAATGGGGCGCAAAACACTTGACCGATTTTGAAGTTTTCGATCAAAAGATCATTTGGTTAGATTATGTAATGTGGCTAAGTGTTCCGTACTGTCCTTCAGTCGCTCGCGAACCCCGAGCCATCATGAGTACGTCATGGAGGGGTTACCGTTAAGGCGCGTTACGGAGGTAAGAGACCTGGGCGTGCGCTTCGAGTGCACCTTATTGTTCCGGCAGCAAATTATTGACATATGCAAAAAAGCATACCGGAGTTTAGGGATAGTATTGCGACAGGGTAACAACTTTACTAACATATATGCCTTGAAAGCTCTCTACGAAGCACTCGTAAAGAGTCAGTTGGAGTACAATGCAGTAATTTGGTCACCACACGAAGAAAAGTACAAGCTAATGATAGAGCGTATTCAAAACAAATTTCTTAGGTTCTTATACCTAAAGCAGTATGGCGTGTACCCAGGGTACCCACTTTTGTATCCCAGTTTATTTGTTTTAGGTATGATTGGCTATTACAGACTCGAAGTGAGACGTGAGGTAGCTTTCTCCACTTACATATTTAGTGTAATACGCGGTAAAATTCACAACCCGGGTATTATGGAGATTGTTCAGCTGTGTGTACCAGACGAGTATGTGGGACGTCGGCGACGACCACCTCTGTTGGCGATGCCCCACGCGCGCACCAACCTGCTGCAGCGCGCACCGCTGGTGCGGGCGCTGCGTATGCTCAACGACCTGTCTGGTCAAATAGACTTATTCTCTTGTTCACTGAATGAATTCACAAGGACTGCTTACTGCCTGTGCAGCAACTAGTTTTTGTTTTTAATTGTTTACCGTGTTTTAAAATATATATTATAATAAGTTAATAATAAGATAGTATATAGTTACTAGTACATAAAAAGTTATTAGATAATAAGCAACTTATCTGTCGCATTAGGTCTGCCTGTAAAGATAGATTTAAGTTTATATAAATAAATAAAATAAATAAATGTTAGAACTGTGACAACCAACGCGCGAAGGCGAGCGAGCGAAGCGAGCGGGCCTCGGCAGCAACCGCCCAGCGCCACATTCTTAATTTATGAAAAAAAAAATATCTGCTGGTCAAAAAACGTTGGGTTTTTATTTATTTTATCACTTTTACCAATATGTGTCGTGAATTATTAATAATTACTACTAAAAGTAATAAATTTCGATCGATTAATCACATTTACCAAAACATGTGGTTATTTTTAATAATAACCGGTAATTATTAATAATTTTCAATTAATCACATTTACCGTAACATATATATCAAACAGTGTTTTTTTTTAATTCTGTGTTTTTTTTAATAATAAATAGCCAGTTTACTAGTTATATTTTTTCACCAGGATCCCAAACACACTGTATTTGGTTTTAGGGCACTTAAGTACTAAATATATTCGAATGCAAAATGCTCAACCTCCACTCCAATAGTCGTCTATCTCCAATTGCATAATTTGTTTTGTGTTTATTTGCTCAACCTCCATAAAAAATTGTGAAAATAAACATATCTGTTTGACTTTTTAATGATTATTTGTAATATATCATTTCATAAACACGTTAACTATTTTTTTAATATAAAACTTTTATAAAATCATATTATTTGCTTAAACTAATCAATAAAACGTCTCTGGTGTAAAATGTTGCAAAATGAGGTTGGACACTTAAGTATTCGTGCGACGAAATGTATACCTAGGCCATAACCAAGATAAAAAAACGTTGTAATTAAACCCCTTTAAACAAAACTTATCTGTTCTAAAAGTTTTTATTTTTTTTAAAGATGCTTATAGTATAATACCCAAAAAGTAGGTTTTAATACGAATTGACGCGTATGTACAGCTATTTTTGGAATCTTAGGCGTTCAGTTACTTTTAAAAATACTAGGGTTCAGCTACTTTTGTAATAACCATGTCCAGCGTGTTATGATCGTTTCGTATGTAAAGCTTATTCTGTGCTCTTGTTGCGACACTGACTTATGACATTTTTAGTGTTCAGCAGTTTTGGAATTTAAAATGTGTTCAGCGACTTTTGGGGCTGACTGTACAATATAAGACTTCGTGTACATAATAAAAGTTGATTCAAAAACAAAAAAATGTGCGGTTTCAGGCGAATTCAATTGTGATTTTTTTTTATCGTATTAACAGTATTTTAGGTTTTAAGGATTGTTTATAGCGTCTGAAAAATGCTGTAGTGAAGTTTGTTTTTTACGTAAAAATATTAACAACATATTTATGCAACGACATAAAATAACAGATAAAGTTATAAAACTGTAGTAGTTAATAATGAACTGGATTAAGCATAAACTGGGAGAGTGGCCACTCGCATTGTCTTCGTGCTCGTTGTTAGTTAGCGAGCACTTCAGCCAAGCTTATTGTTGTGGGCACTCCGCTCTCGTGACGCACATACTACAGCTAAGGTTTTTATAACTGTTGGTTTATTTTAATATGGCTTTTTTTTTGGCTAGTTCATAAGTTACTGTTAATACTCATATGAAATATTTAGTAGATAAGTGTAAATACAATAAAGCATTGCTTTTATCTAGACAAATACATACATAATATCGACGAATATGACGTTCGGTTCCGGGTGTTTAATGTTAATAATAATGTCGCAGTAGTTTAGATTTAACCTAAAAATACAACTAGCAAACACAACTACACAAAAACACACAATATTACATAAAACTGCACATAAAGTTATAAAACAGTAGTAGTTAATAATGAACTGGATTAAGCATAAACTGGGAGAGTGGCGACTCGCATTGTCTTCGTGCTCGTTGTTAGTTAGCGAGCACTTCAGCCAAGCTTATTGTTGTGGGCACTCCGCTCTCTTGACGCACATACCACTGCTAAGGTTTTTATAACTGTTGGTTTATTTTAATATGGCTTTCATTTTTATTTGGCTGGGTCGTAAGTATGATCGCAAAGTTCAAATATATTATGAATATACATCAATAATCATTTAAAAGATTCAGTAGGCGTCTGTATCCAGCAATGCAATGGGAAGCTTCTGTCTACTTTGCCCCATTCCTGCACCTGCACATTCTCTCTTCCTTCCCGGAAGAGGATGAGAGGTTGGGCTTTCGATGCCACACACACACTCATCGACGAAACGAGTTAGCGTCTGATACGTCGTTTTTCTCTGAAATGGTGGTAATGCTCCGGGTCTGCCTATTCATGCAAGCAGCGTTATTCTACTACTGAATTATAATTTAAGAAAAATATCCCAATAATGCTTATCCCAGCACAATGAAGTATGGTTTAATAAGCGGCATGGCATCTTACTCATTTATTCGCTTGTAATATTTATTGAATTTAGACCTTAAGTTAATGATGCCCTGCTATGTAAAGACTTTGGAATCCATCCTGAAGATTAATGATTCAGGGATCTTGACGCTGAAATGGTATTTTAATTTAATGGTTAACTTTCTTAGTTATTCCGTGATATAAGGACAAAGGTACCTAGTAAGTTTTTGGATTTTGTTTTTTTTTTTGTAGCGATCCATCTGATACTTATGACTTCGTAACGAAATATTTTTGTACAAGTATGTAAAATTTTCAGGGTTTCGTTAATTAATTTTTGTAGAAGAGTAGCCTAATTAATCCAATGTTGTCATTATCTGCCCGTACAAAAAAATCATATTGTGAAAAAAAATTTACCCATTTTTTCTTTTTTGCGTAACTCTGACAAATCCCATATCATTTCAATCTTTTTTTGCTATTATAATAATATTAAATTTTTGTATAGGATAGAAAGTTAAAAAATAGAATGGTTTTTATTCCAAAACCTAGAAACGCAATCGGCAAAAGTAATTACAATTACGTAAACTTACGTACGAAATTATTTCATATCAAAATTATCGAGAAACATAATATTATTTACTGACGTCATTTCGACTAAAAATAAGTATATACCGGTAAATATAATTAAGAGTTACGTAACAAAGTAACATGAGATACAACACAAAACACAACCACACAATAAATTTATTAAGCCCGTACAGATCTAACGACTTTGTTCGTACCTCTGAACTCTTACTCACCTACTACATTTATTACGATAAGTTACAACCATTGACTTATACTCGTATATTACTTTGTTACAATACACGCACTTTCGAGCTTAATTAAAGGTAAACTTGGGGTGTTCCGTGTAGTGACGGAGTAAGAATACAAGATGTCACCACCCCATCTCATCCCATGGGTGTCGTAAAAACCGACTAAGGGACTATCCGTGAATATTATCTTTACGAAATAAAAAGAAGGAAACTTGAAATTAAACCTTAATCCAATCCGTCTGGCCAGCGTGGTATTAGTAGGCCAAGTATCCCTCCGTCGTGGGAGAAGGCCCGTCCCTGCAGTGGGACATTAATAGGATGTTATGATGATTGGGGTTCTTCCTGCTGCTGCAATTGTGTTAAATTCAACATTAAGAAGCAAAGCGTAGTTAGGCCGGCGGGAAGCCGATAGATGAGGGAGGCACAAGACCGCGTAAATGTTTAGAGAAGACCTATGTTCAAAAGTGGTCCATATGCTGATAGTGATGATGATGAAAGCCTTACTTGATTGCTGCCTCATTTCCATCGGTTTTTTTTACCACCTTGCCCAGAGCAGGTCTACCTTTTATATTTTGCTTTCTAAATTAAGAATTGTATCATTGAGAACATAACTATTTTAATAAGAAGCCCTTTCTAGTCATGTAGATGTCTTAAAAGTTAACCAAAAGATCTAATCTATCGGTTAAAGATTATCATTAGAAGGGAGGGAAAACTCGATACCAACCTTTTACGTCTAGGCCAAGTTTCAAATATCAATTCACGCCTTGAATCAGATTTAAACCGCGCCGTATTCTTATAAACCCATACAAAAAAAAAAAATTACGCGAAGAAAGCAAAGGTTAGGTTAATAAATTAGCCAAAAAAAGAACCATTAGGTACAAACTATTTATCTAATTAGAACATTTACACTTGTCTGTTACAATACAATGTTTTTGTGTGTTCTTTTTGTTTTTCTTACAATTAATCACATTTAGAAGACAGGAGCCGAAACGCAATGTTTTCCTAGTAAGGACATGGTTTTTGTTAAAGAAAATGTTTCTGAATGGTGACGTTATTTACAACATTAGCTAATTAAGTATTTGAAGGAACTTTTTGGAACAATTTATTGGCAATGATACCTATCGAACTGGCTGTCAAGAAGTCCTTTAGTATTCTCTTTGATTCCCGTCTCAGTTTCCAGATTTTAGAGATAGTTTTGCAAAGAAAGTTTAACCTTTATTTGATAAATTTAGAACAAAATTTATTTTAAGGCGGTCATGACGTGGCTTGGCTTGATTTTTAATTTGTGTTTATTTTAAAAAGCAAAACGGTTAGTGTTTTAATTTAGTCGATCTGAATGTTTTCAATCAAAAACTTAATTAAATTTTTCTTTCAGTTGTCAACCCTATTCTTTTGAACAAACTTCAATCATAAAATTAGATTCTAAGTACAGTCATGGTATTTAAAGGTCCGCCACCTTAAGGCCTATTTTCGTGTGCTTATGCAGTATGAGCGATACTCTGCTTTACCAATTGAATATGACATAATATTGCAGTCAATGGTCGGCTGTCACTAGTAGGGATGACAATACAATATCGGTTACCTAGGATACAAAATTAGTCCTTCGTGAATGCTCGTGAATCGGAAATAATATTTATTATTATTTAATATTACTTATTTAATATTCAAGTTTTATATTCTGTGGCTATAGGTATAATAAATTATTATTTAAACAGTAATAAATAAACAGTAATAGACATTGACAATGAAACAGAGGATATCACAGCAAATTAAAAGTTTGTAATGACTAAACAGGCCTGTTGGCAGCATTATCGATTAACTTAGGAGCCATTATAAAAAAATAGAACAGAACAGACTAAATAGTTCATTAAAAAGGTTTGATGTTGACATGTAACTAGACGTAGACCAAAGGTAAAAATGAATTTGACCCTTATTATCATACTATGTGAGTATAGTTTTATGTGTTTTGTCTATACAATGCTTTAGTTTCAAAAGGTACTAAGAGTTTTAGGCTTCACAAACGAATGAAAAAGAAAACTGGCGGACGTTTTCGGTCACCCACTGTACATAATGTTGTTGCCAACAAATTATTGTCCTATCATAATATACCTATCTAATGTTTGATATCAGCCTAAAAATAAAGAAAAAATAATTTGTGTCACACGTAAGTATATAATTGTTCTAAAATTGAAAACAATATAAAACATATTTGTATTCAAACAATTGTTTGCCAAATAAACAAACAAAGAGCGACAAGTTCATCCAAGCGTTTTTGAGTATAAAACACACGACAGTTGAAAATGAGTTTGGACCAGTATTGTAGAATCGTTTGCTTTATATAAAGTGTAAATATGCGAAGTAATAATATCTCCGTGTGGTGACGGAGTAAGAATAAAATCTCATCCCCTGGGTGTCGTAAAAACCGACTAAGGGACTATCCGTGAATACTATCTTTACGAAATAAAAAGAAGGAAAACTTGAAATTAAACCCTATACCAATCCGTCTGGCCAGCGTGGTATTAGTAGGCCAAGTATCCCTTCGTCACGGGAGGACATTAAAGGGCTGCACTCCCTGCAGTGGGACATTAAAGGGCTGTTATGATGATGAAATATGCTGTTATGATGATGAAGTGTGACATACCTATATAGGTATTATGTACATCCACATATTCAAGTTTATTAAATAGGGTAAGGTTGCGACTATTGGACCACTTAATTTTAAAAAGTCCTGGTATCTAAAATAGAGCGTGAAATAAAACAAAATCTGTGTAAACGAGTAGTCTGTATATTCAATTATTGGTAACTAACATAATTAAGTTAATTTTATTATGTATATAGTCACAAAAGAAGAAAATAGAACTTTGTGATGGTTTCCTTGTTTCAACCACCGTCTCTTTCATCGGACCACTTAGTTGCTATAATTGGACTTAGGGCATTATAGGTGGCTGGTCCATTCAAGGTGCATGTAAAAAAAAATAAAGTGAAATATTTTTTTTTAACATTTTTTATTTATTTTCGACAATAAATAGATAGTTACATTAATTAGTCGACTCTAATTATATTTTTTTATTTGGCATACAAAATCACAAAAATATTTCAGGTACGTCAAATCTTCTTTTTAACGTCGCTTTTGGCACTCGAAACATTTTGATTACCTCATCCAATCCAACTTCTTTTTTCCCTAAGCTAGTTTCATACTCGCCTCTCTCTCCTCCTCTTTTTGCGATGCTAAAATATAAAAAATTGTTTTTTTAAATAACACATATTAAAGAAGTTGCCATGATTGGACCGGTTCAAAGAAAGAGCATCGTGCCAGTCCATTGATAGAAACTCACTAACATCCACTGAAAAAAATATTTTTTAAAAAGTAGCACGTTACTGAACAAAAATATACGATAGTATGTATTCTTAATTACTGTACTATACTAGTAAAAAAAATCACATTAAAATAATTAATATAATAGTACTTACATGCTGTTATTTACAGCGTAAAAATTAAATTCGAGTTCCGAGAATCAAAGCGAAGTACGTCCATCCCTCATGCTGCTTTCTGCGCTACTGGCGGTTGGAGGGCGGTGTGGGGGGTTGTAAAGCTATCGTATCGATGCAAATATCGGGTTCAAATGTTAATAGATCGCGAAATATTGAAGTGGTCTAAACAAAGCGCTAGTCCAATGATCGCAACCTTACCCTAAATTCTAACGATCCAATTTTTTAAATCAATCCAAAATAGTCCATCTACTAGGTATGCTATCTCCAGTTATTAAGGGAATTAAGACTCCTATGTCACGTCTACTCAGCTAGACAGATTCGTACACGTTTTTTTATGTTTTCGTTTGTATCAATAGAGTAAAACCCATTGCTTGAGATGGAAACACGTAGTTTTTTTGTCGTCTCCAATTGATTTCCTTGAAAAGTGATGGGCTCGTGACATTTCAATCCAAGTTTAATTGTGAAATGTAATAATATCAATTAAACTTTGTTTACAATAAGTAACCTCTAAACACCAGGTGCTTTGATGCTTCGTAAGCATAATTCAGCGGTTTCAACTATAAGTATAGAATGACCTGAAAACGATGACCTATTAGCAACATAGTCAAACAGTTTACCTGATACCATTGAATGTGCAAGACCCTTTACATGACAGGTCGAGCAATCCAATTACAGGATTAGCGAACACTAAAGTGGGGTGAAGTGAGGCGAGACAACGCTGTCCTCCATCGATATCTGAACAACGAACTTGTTACAAAATAACAACAATGATTTTGGTACTAATGACTTTAAGATGGTTTATGGACCAGATGCTTTAGTGGTTAATAGAACTTCGCTAAATTTTTAGCCCGATTGTAAGGCAAACATTTGTTTTATTGAATAACCTATTTTTTATTATGAAATAGCAAGATGAAAGCATTAGACCTCTTGTATAGGAAATTGAATTTACTGATAGTAGGTATGAAATAACTTTACAACAACGCCGTCACTTTACTAGTATCAAAAAATGCTTCTTCACATTATGCTTGAAAGATCCTATTAATATCATACGAAGTAGAGAACACGTGAGCCAGCAAATAGCTTCAGAACTATTTCCCAAAACTTTTAGTGCTGGACCAAATCAGACAGAATGTCTGACTACTACACTGAAGTTTGACATGTATTGGTCAGCTGTATAAATGGGAGGGACAATATGATCAAAAATTCTTCAAATCGTGGTACATGCATATATAAGCTAAGAGACTCGTAATCCCGGTGACCTACTTTTTATCGGTTATGTATGATTATTCCCGCTGATTATTTGATTCGGTTTGAGTCTCGGTTTAATATTAGAAAATTTATTATAAAACTCTTGCTAAGTTAAAACAATGATGTCCAACTTAGATACCCGCGCTGGCTTGCTGATCCAAGTTTAGTAAAGATATTTTCATTTTGTTACTGAGATATAGTAGTCCCTGCAGTAAGACGCCAATAAATCATTCGAAATTGTCTTTTATAATATGTTTTTACAACCATCTTTAAACTTTCAAACGAAAAGAAAATTCTACACACATTATTACGAAACAATTTGATATTCACTCGGGTAATCGATTTCCACTTATCGAATCTTATACGGCTTCCCTCGTGATTGAGTGCTTCTACCTAAGATACAAAATAACATTATGTTATCATTTTTATTACTACCTAATTGTTATATGCTACATCGCACCTGCTACTCGTCTTTTATTTAGGAGTTTGGTTACTACGCAAATACTTCATACTAAAATCCATTTTTGTTCGTTACACCAAAGATTACTGAATAGTTAGTTACTTTGTTCCGAGAATTATGAAGACTGTCATGTTGGCAAAACACAGATTTTGTACATAAGTTCCCCTAACTTATCTGTTTAACTGCTTCAAAACTTGATAGCAAACCTATATCTACTCTGGCTACTGTGGTAAGCAAGCCAAGTTTCTCTTTAGCATTAGAAAAAGCTTTTTCTGTATTAAGTTGAGAACTAGATAAAATGTTTTCAGTATCGAGATAACTTGACACAGGCAAACAGGGCTCACTAGTTAAACAATTGTTTCATGACAAAGATATTGACCCCGTCGAGTCAGTTGAAACACTCTAAAGTTGTAATGAGACGTAAAAAAGCAAGGTGGTCTTTACAATTGCACGCCTTTAAAAAAGGAACGCGATGTCTATTGTGATTAAAATTACAACCTGCCAGTACTCTTTGAGTAATGTAGGTCATTAAGACGTCAGGTCTTATCTGTAAACAGCTTTGCTTTTTCGGCATAGTTTGCCATGAAAGAAAGAAAAACTTTGCTCTTTATTTTTTACCAAATAACATGTAAAATAGGCATTTATTAACAAAAAAAGTATTAATGTATATTTATCCCTTGTTCAGTAGAGCTAAGGTATTCAGAGATCTATGCTGTGTGTGACACGATGGTCGTATAAGTCTAATACAGTTAAAATCACAAACTTCCAGACAAGGTTAACCATTACAGGTTATACAAATAATAAATTTTATTGACTGACATATGTTATTGGCGTGACTCAGAATATTTTTGAGCACTAGGCATAGACACGATAAACAGACTGAAAAAACCCTGAACAAATAAAACGTTACGAAATATGTCTGATATTTTATTCTTGATTCCAAACTTATGAAGTAGGCATAAATTTGATGACATGAAGTAGGCATTGATCTTATTTAAACATTTTTTTATTCGTAACAAACAGCTTGATGTGTATTTGCTATTAAGTTACTGATATCGGAAGATGCTCAAACTATTTTTTTATTATAACAGCCCATTAATGTCCCACTCCAGGGACGGGCTTCCTCCCGTGATGGAGGGATACTTGGCCTATTAATACCACGCTGGCCAGGCGGATTGGTATAGGGTTTGATTTCAGGTTTTCCTTCGTTTTGTTTCGTAAAGATAATATTCACGGATAGGGACTATCCGTGAATATTATCTTTAGTCGGTTTTTATGAAACCCATGAGATGAGATGGGGTGGTGACATATTGTATTCTTACTCCGTCACGACACGGAGAAAAAAAAGGCAATAGTCCTTCTTTCGTTTCGTCTTCTTAAGTTCTTTTTTATAAACGAGGTTCTGTGATTTTACGTCATGCTTCTTTTCATAACTTAATTGTTACCTGTTCAGATAGTAGAAGACCGAAAAGGAAATCGTCAGTACATACACAAAATCTGGATATCGTGCACGACAGCTCTATAACCAGATCGCGACGCCATGCTACCGGAACAATTTTCCATATTTGAATTGATAAAATATTCCATAAATTAATTGACTTAATTCACAGAACAGACAAATTTTCGTGGAATGTAATAATATAAGTACCTAGTTATAGTAAATAGTGAAAAATAGGCCGATCCGCATTTAAGTCGGTTCTGTCCTACCTTTCTAGAGGTGTTTATTATGGCATCGTTCGTAATCTTTGGCTTAAGTGCCACTCTATACGGTAGCAGTAATTGACAGCGACGCGCTACGAAGCCCTCTAACTTCAGTCACGACATTTGATTTCCCTCATACACTTTGGTATTTTATCTGTCAAAATATACATTATTCTCAACACTATTTTGTATGCAATTGATTTCAACTATAAAGCTAAGTATTTCCACAACTAAAGAAACAAAAGGTAATAGAAGTTTTCACTTAAAAAAAGGCAGTGTTCTTTTGTTTTAATTTTGAAAACTCATAACCCGTTAAGAAGAAAGACGTTTCATAGCTGCACACTGCAAAGGGATTCGTGGAATAGTGTACTAAAAACAAGAGGTACGACAGACTTCTCTCCTGATATAAGACATTCAAAGCCTTTAGAAAGGTAAAAAGGAGCATAAGAATTATTAAGTAAGCGAATTTCTGAGAACTTTTATATTTAAACTTTTTTATATATAAATTGCAAGCTGACAATTGTTTGGATAAAAAAAAAACAATAATTGTACCCTAGTAAAAGTACAATTATTGACAAATACTCCGCTCGTAAGAAATCAGTAACAGAAAATTAATACAACCAAATTAAGAATCTCTTTTCCAAGAAATAATGAGTATATAAATAAAATGACTAACAGCAGTAAAAGTTAAAAACAAACAAAGTAGTAACATCCTCATAGGTTACAAAATTAATGAGTGAAGTGTACTGGGTACTTATTAGTATCTGTCAGCGTGTAATGGTGTTAACACGATCCTTGTGTCAGGCGCGCTGAGATTACTTCTCGTGTGTTATAACGAGGTTCAGCTTGCAAGGTTTGTTATTTTATTGGTAGCTTGTGTCCTTAGTACAAAATGTCCTTACTGGTTTCATTTCCTAATGATAAATAATAGTACAGGGTTGTTATCCTATTTAATCAAATGGGTGTTGTAAAAGGGGATTAAGGGATTCAGTTCATAAACATAAGGTAAGTAAGATCGTTGGTAAGTTATTCAGCGGAGAAAATTACTAACAAAAAAAAAACAAAATTAATCAAGAATCTCTTGTCTAATAAAATAATTAATGAGTACCTACAAATATAAATCAATTCACTAAAAACAGTAAAAGTTAAAATCATACAAAGAAGTAACATCCTCATAGGTTACACAATTAATGAGAGAAGTGTACTGGGTAGGTACATATTAGTATCTGTCAGCGTGTAATGGTGTTAACACGATCCTTGTGTCACACGCGCTGAGATTACTTCTCGTGTGTTATAACGAGGTTCAGCTTGCAAGGTTTGTTATTTTATTGGTAGCTCGTGTAGTCTCTAGTAGAAAATGTTACTATACCTACGGGTCTAGTTTGCTATTGCCATAGAAATACATTGTTCTGATATTTATTGTTGTCGTAAATATTGAATAAGAAGATTTTAGTAAAATCATTATATGAATGGGGCCTATGTCCATCTGTGGACATCCATTTGCTGATGGATAGAAGTAAGAGTACACGGTCACTTTCCCATCTAAACCCTTGGGCGCCGTAAAATGCTATTAGGGGATTAGGTTTATACACATATACTTACTAATACTCATAAACTCCTCTTAAATTTAATCACTGTTTAGCGAGTTTTTTCTAAGTAAAATCGTACGAAATTAAGCTAATCAATTGACTAAAATTTAAGATCCGTTAAGTAAGGGGGGTAATCTTTACAAAAACATAAAACCTATACCAGTCCGTCTAGCTTCTGTGATAGGAATTAACAGGTTTGAAGACAAAAAAGACATAAAACCCTATACGAGTCATCTAGTTCTCTCAAGTTCAAGTTTGAAACTTATTATGTGTCTATCGTATATTTAGGTAGGTATATTATTGAAAGTTTGTGATAGGTACTTCTATCCGTTCTCAGTAGTAACTGAAATAAATTACACAGAAAACCTTTTAGAGGATCCACAACATTTTGATAGAAAAATCACCTTTTCCTCTGAGAAAAGGTACAAGGGTTACTAATTTTCCCTTTTCGTAGTCGATAGCCTAAAAATGGCCACTGATGTGAAACTCGAATGTAGTTTATTTAGGTTCATTTATTGTATTTTTGAAGAAAATAGGATATTACGTATTTATTTTTTTGGCAGTAGATTTTCTACAACAGTTTCTTCTTGCAAATATGTAGTTAAGATCAATTTGAGACTTAATGTATATTATTGGCTTGGTGTTTTATTTCTAGATTTCTTAAGATATACCTACAGAGGCTTGATGATTCTATTACGGTTTCAATTTCATTTTGTTTTTATTAATTATAGTTACCAGAATGCATTGCAAGTTCTACATCCCATGCGGTGTAAGACGATTTTTTCCATTGCTCAAGAAGCTCATTTTCATTACCGATCCAAAAAAGAGATCTTTTAAAATACGATCATAAATAAACTCTCAAAGTAATACCATTATCACATAATTACACCAAAGATCTCACAAATTTTCGCCCCATTGGTTTTCAGGCTTGTATTCTATAAACAAAAAGATTTGTTTTTCTACGAAAAGATCATTGAACCGATAAGCCGTTGTTCGAATTTTAAGAGGATTTTAGCGATGGAACGTAGCAGACTGTTTGAAAATGAGGTTTTAAATGGTCGTCTGAAACGTGCTTAGAATACAAGTCAATGAGTACCGTAGACTCTCTCCCATCTTTAAATACATCACAGTAAAGATAACTAAACTAATCATAGATTACAATTGATCGGCATGAACGGTATTTAATTTTATCATTTTCTCGTTCTCGTCAATAAACCATACAGCAAAACAATGTAATTAAATCATATACGATACAGGGAACGTAGAAAGTATAGGTCCTATAGACATACTTGTTAAAAATATTAGGTATTTTAAAAAAAGCTTTACAACATGACAACCAATGATGGTCAGGACGTAATACAACTTTAAAAATAAAGTCAAGGTAGTATTTTTAAATATAGGAAAACAGTTCGCAGTGCAACAAGTAATGCTATCGCTCCCCTCATTGTCTAGCAATCTAGTGTATGGGAAATCGGACACACTAGCTTGAGTCACAGACCGAATTAGGGAATTTCCATCGGTAATTGTTATGGGCATAAATTGAAACTCACCAAGAGTCATGCTCGATGCTTTTGAAACGTTCTGAATCCCACAAGTTATTATCATCATCATAACAGCCCATTAATGTCCCACTGCAGGGACGGGCCTCCTCCCGGGACGGAGGGATACTGGTATAGGGTTTAATTTCAAGTTTTCCTTCTTGCTATGTAACGGTTAATTTCTATGTAAAGGTAATTCACAGATTGTCCCTTAGTCGGTTTCTACGACATCCATGGGATGAGAAGGGGTGGTAACATAATCACTGTATTCTTACTCCGTCACCACACGGAGAATGTTATAGTTGAAGAAAATTCTATTGACCTAGTCTTATAAGATTCGATCTGCCTGAAATGCCTCAGTCTGTGATGACATCCATGCTGCCGAAGATAGAGCAAACTAGCGCGAGATAGTCCACGAGAAAGTTATTGAAACAGGCCACGATCCTCACCATTGAGGATAAACGACGCAAGGAGGAGGAGTCTTATAAGAAAAACTTCTCTTAACTATTGTTACCTGTGCGTAACAACCGTGCACCTTTCAAGTAAATAGTTTCTCCTTTACTTTTATTAGGTCATCAATCCGTATCTTGATCCTCACCATGCGTCTTTGGATATGCTGTCACTATTAATTTAACCTTAACGGTCATAAATATTTCTTTGACCCGGTTGTAGCTGAAGGCATAATATGCCTTCAGCCTTCAGTGTGAGGAAACAAAAATTTTTAGCATACATATTATGTATGCTAAAAATTTTTGTTTCCTCACACTTTCACACAATGCCATCTAGTCCCAAACTAAGCAGATCTTGTACTATGGGCACTAGACAACGAATAAACATACTTAAATACTTTTTTTTGTAAATACATACATATTATACATAGAAAATACATAAATGTTATTTATCTTGATCACTTTTTTTGCCTGTGCGAATAAGATATTATAAAAAATGAATAGGACTTTTCAAGAAGATTGTACTGACCTAAGTCAGTTCTACTATGTCTCGTTATTCCGCTTCCACACAATAATGTGAAAAAAAAGAGTTAAAGAGTTGTAAAGAGTTTACAGGGCTACAAAACTTAAAAACTTTTGTCTAGGGTAGGTAGCTAATTATCAACGCGGTTGAAGCGGCATCAGCTAGTCGTATATGATAGGTTTCAAATTTCATTTAAGCTTAGCCTTCAACTTATTGACCATAAATGTATGTATTAGACCATAATTTACTGATAGGTATTCGGTAAGTACTGATTATTGCGTCCAATATGACCACAAGCTATTTTATTGCTATTCAGTACATTCTTGTTTTATTACTGGTACGTGTTCATAAATGAACCTTGGTTTATAGGGATCGATTATTATGAATAGTATCTATATATTATATTTACAGTAAGTAAATCCATACTTAATATTATAAATGCGAAAGTAACTCTGTCTGTCTGTCTGTCTGTCTGTCTGTCTGTCTGTCTGTCTGTCTGTCTGTTACTCTTTCACGCCTAAACGGCTGAACGGATTTCGATGAAATTTGGTACAGACAATCTTTAGACCCTGAGAAAGAACATAGGCTACTTTTTATTAGCAATCATATTATATTTTGATTTCATAGAATTTTGGCGGGAAAGCTGTGTCTACCTAACTTATTTTCCCGCCAAATTGTGATAACGTCAGGATTCAGCTGTTTAAATACTATTTTTCCCGCCAAAATTCAATGACGTCACGACTTAGCTGTCAAAATATATTTTCCTGCCAAAATTCTGTGACGTCACGACTCATCTGTCAAAAATTCTATGACGTCACGCCTATCTGTCAAAATTGACAGCTGTCAAAAGTGACAGAGGTATAAAATATTTTCCCGCCAAAATAATATGACGTCACAAATCATCTGTCAAAAATTCTGTGACGTCACGACTCATCTGTCAAAAATTCAATGACGTCACAACTCAACTGTCAAAAAATATTTTCCCGCCAAAATTCTGTGACGTCACGACTCATCTGTCAAAATTCTATGACGTCACGGGTCACGTGACCTATGACGTCACAGGTCACGTGACACAGCTTTCCCAGGGTCTAAAATAAAAAGAAGGAAAACTTGAAATTAAACCCTTTACCAATCCGTCTGCAAGCGTGGTATTAATAGGCCAAGTATCCCTGCGTCAAGGAAGGAGGCCCGTCCCTGTAGTGGGACATTAATGGGCTGTTATGATGAAATAAGTTGACAATTACGAATTTAAGCTCTCTAGATATATCAGACCCACAGCTAAAAAACCGGTCAAGTGCGAGTCTGACTCGCGCACCGAGGGTCCTGTACAAACCTATTTATTTTCCCGCCAAATTGTGATAACGTCAGGATTCAGCTGTTTAAATACTATTTATCCCGCCAAAATTCAATGACGTCACGACTTAGCTGTCAAAATATATTTTCCTGCCAAAATTCTGTGACGTCACGACTCATCTGTCAAAAATTCTATGACGTCACGCCTATCCGTCAAAATTGACAGCTGTCAAAAGTGACAGAGGTATAAAATATTTTCCCGCCAAAATAATATGACGTCACAAATCATCTGTCAAAAATTCTGTGACGTCACGACTCATCTGTCAAAAATTCAATGACGTCACGACTCAACTGTCAAAAAATATTTTCCCGCCAAAATTCTGTGACGTCACGACTCATCTGTCAAAATACTATGACGTCACGGGTCACGTGACCTATGACGTCACAGGTCACGTGACCTATGACGTCACAGGTCACGTGACACAGCTTTCCCGCCAAAATTCTATGAAATCAAAATATAATATGATTGCTAATAAAAAGTAGCCTATGTTCTTTCTCAGGGTCTAAAGATTGTCTGTACCAAATTTCATCGAAATCCGTTCAGCCGTTTAGGCGTGAAAGAGTAACAGACAGACAGACAGACAGACAGACAGACAGACAGAGTTACTTTCGCATTTATAATATTAAGTATGGATTTACAGTAAGTAAATAGGTAAGAAAAATATTATTTATAATTTGAGCCTGTTGTCAACTTGGAAGCTCTGGTTTCATCCACATACATGGAAATATACATATTAAGTCTAATGCCATAAGATTTTTTACACAACTTCATCTACAGACTCTAAATAGCCACTTTGATTTGACAAATTTAAATTACTGAAAGGACTTTCTTAAATTGCAGTAAGTATGTAATCACTTCAATATATTGTTAAAAAGCTGCTTATATTTTATTTACACCCCACTTAATAAAAAAACATACATAATTTTCATTATACATGCATGACTCAAATACAACCACATTCCCACACGCAAACATTCACACGTACCTACTTACTCGTAGTTGACACACATCCTTAAACCTCAAGCAATCAGACTGGTACAAAAGGATTTTCAAAGAAATTCAGTTTGGGGGTCTTAAATAAATCGGTTAAGAATTATTTCTTGTTTTCTTCTTAAAACTAAAGACTTAATGGACTAGTTAGTTCATTTATATTACTTAAATATTCTCTCCATGTGGTGACGGAGTAAGAATACAATACGTCACCACCCTATCTAATCCCATGGGTGTCGTAAAAACCGACTAAGGGACTATCGGTGAATATTATCTTTACGAAATAACAAGAAGGAAAACTTGAAATTAAACCCTATACCAATCCGTCTGGCCAGCGTGGTATTAATAGGCCAAGTATCCCTCCGTCATGGGAGAAGGCCCGTTCCTGCAGTGGGACATTAATGGGCTATTATGATGACTTAAGCATTATTGAAAGTCTAAAATCAAAGGTTTAGGTATAGGTAAAAAATAAAACCATTTTCCTACATTTCATTCCAGCTAAAGCCTGTTACTTAGTACTGAATAAAAATTTCACCGAAGTACAAAAATGTTTTCAAGGAATAATTCACTTTGACATACCACCCCAAAATAGCAATGGATTCAAAATATCAATCAGGCAGGAGCAAAAACATAAAACAACAAACAGAAATAAAATTCTGATGAAAGGATTAAGTTCGTTTCTGGCAACAGGTAAAACTATCTACTATCTTATTTCGTTTGCAATAAGGTGTATATTTCAATACGTATGTTTTTGTGGAACTGCACGCATAAAGAAAAAACAACAAAACCATGTTACCTACGTGCCACCGATATAATTGACAGAAAGCTGACATCTCTGAATACTTTATAAACAAATATCACAATTCAAGGCCAATGCTAACAATTTTTCAGTTACGCTATAACTCAATTTTCATTAACAATAGTAAAGTATAATGCTGTTATAAAAAGGTAAAGCGAGTAAGAATGAATGGTTTTATGTGGTGTGATTAAATGCCGATCATCCGAAAACTTGAAATTAAACCCTAAAACCAATCCATTTAGCCAGCGTGGTATTAGTAGGCCAAGTATCCCTCCATCATGGGAGGAGGCCCGTCCCTGCAGTGGGACATTAATGGGCTGTTATGATGCGAAAATTCTTAAATATTAAGTAAATGGAATTTTTATCATTATTACATCAGCCAATCGAATAATTATCTGAAACAGTAATAAGAAATAGCCTTTTTTTATAGCTCATTCTGATTTTATAACAACTTATTTATTTTATGATCGCGCGCAGGTATATGATATGATATAGGATTTCTATGTCCAGCTGTGAGGGTCATTTGACTGATATTATGATACTTTTTCTCCGTGTGGTGACGGAGTAAGAATACAATATGTCACCATCCCATCTCATCCCATGGGTGTCGTAAAAACCGACTAAGGGACTAACCGTAAATATTATCTTTCCAAAATAAAAAGGAAAACTTGAAATTAAACCCTGTACCAATCCGTCTGGCCAGCGTGGTATTAGTAGGCCAAGTATCCTTCCGTCACGGGAGGAGGCCCGTCCCTGCAGTGGGACATTAATGGGCTGTTATGATGATGATGATACTTTTAATAACAAAATTATTCACGAAAGTTTTTAAAGCTTAAAGCATGTTAACAACATAGTTTAGTAGGTACCTACCCCATCTAATATCCTTTTTGAGTTTCACTAAAAGCCATTGAATATTACAAACTACTTTCGACATTTTCATTAATATAATAGAAACAATTCAACAATAATAATAACATTCCTAATGTAAAATACCTAAAATCTAATTAAATGAAAATGAAATTTAAAACTATTATACAATCTAAGTGTGCAGAAGGCTTTTACGGTATTAGTTTATTAATCCGAGGTCAGTCGTATTAGGGTTTCGGTCGGAATACATCGAAATCATTTGTTCTGTTTGTACGTGGCCATTTTGTTTTATCTAATTTAATTTATTACTATCCTCTTATCAACAATATAAATAACCCTTTAGTCCACGAAGAGAACAAATATAATTATAATTTTCAAAATAGCAATAGAACTTTTGGGATTTCACTTTAATAGAATTATAACTTACTAACTGACCCGTGCCCACTTCGTTGGGCGGCGAAAAAAACTCGTCCCTTTTTAAACATATTTCATTACTGTTCCACTTCTATTAGTCATAGCGTGATACTATATAGAAAGAAATTTAAAAATCAGTTCAGTAGATCCAGAGATTACCCCCTACAACGTCACAAACACACAAACTTTACCTCTTTATACTATTAGTATAGATTACTAAGAGATAGTATTAAAACACAGCTATTTAATACATCTCTGGGTTTATGTATCATCCTAGCGTGTTTTAGTAGCCATGTTTACCTTCATCACAGCTATAAGGGGTCCGTCCTTTTTAGTGGGATAAAAATGTGCTGTTATGATGATTGTAAATATGTCTGACGTAGGTACATACATCATGGATATCTTAAGGACTAACAACAGTATGGTATTAATATTAACAATATTACTGTCCCGCCACTAGACAAAATAGTAAAACAAAAACCGACTACCTCTGTGGCGTAGTGGTTGTATAAAGTGGCTGCTACGCAGAGGTACGTATCGAAGTAGTAGAGGTACGTATTAAGTACGTATCGGGTTCGATTTCCGCTCAATGCAAATATTTGTGTGCATGAACATAATTATTTGCATTAGTCTGGGTGTTTTCTATGTATAATATGTATGTATTTACTTATGTTTATCCGTCGTCTAGTACCCATAGTACAAGCTCTGCTTAGTTTGGGTCTAGATGGCGTTGTGTGAATGTGTGAGGAAAATTTATGTTTAATGTATTTTTATACCTAAAGATAAGTCCTAAGTTATACAACATACTGTGGAACAAAACATACTTTACTGTAAGTTACTGATGAGCAAATAATAGTATCCTATATCTGCTGACAAGGTTTCTATGCTGGGAACTAAGACACATAATACATAGGTCATGTTCTACTGAGGTGTATTGTTATAGGTCGTCTTTCTATTATTCTTTTAAATAGGAAACACTGGAATAATACCAAGTATCAACACATTGACGGCCTGTGTGGCGTAATAGTTATTTAACATGACTGCTACGCAGAGGCCTCGGGTTCGAATCCTGCTCAATGCAAATCTTTGTGTGCATGAGCATGACTGTTTGCATTAGTCTAGGTGTTTTCTATGGACTCGTATAATATGTATGTATTTACAAAAAAAAATATTATCCGTTGTTTAGTACCTATAGTACAAGCTTTGCTTAGTTTGGGACTAGGGGGCGATGTGTGAATGTGTGAGGATTATTTATTATGTATTGTTGACCTCTGTGGCTTAGTATTAATGGCTGCTACGCAGAGGTCTGGGCTCGATTCCCGGTAAATGCAAACCTTTTGTGTATGAACATTAAGGTTGTCTTTTAGTATTGACATTGACACAGGTAATGTACTTTACTGATTTTAAATGTAAAATGCTTATTATAATATTCTAAGTATACGGCGATGGTATCTTACTCTAATTAGATTACCGATATTACTCGAAAAGCGACGAGAAAAACGAAGTGAAATATTATAAATAATAATATAAATATTGTACTTTCAGCAGCTTCAGACTCTAACTAATATATCTAAAAAACAGCCTCTACATAATAAAATAGAAGTATTATTCATCACCCAGATCATTGTATACTGTAAGATTTCAAATGCAATCTCAATCATTACCTAGTACTACTCCCAGACTTAACGGGCCTTCATCTTTACCTACCTATATTAAAATCCTTAAAGATAAACTATCAATATAACATTTACGCAACAAGCTTATCGACTTTACACTAAAGGTACTTAATCACTGGCAAAGCTAGTGATTTAATAAGTAAGAAACATCCCTTGGTTGTGAAGGAAATTCCCGATACGAATTTGCGGGCAGAAATACAAAACTTTATTGAACTATTGCGGTGAGTCCGCTCTTTGTAAAAGCTTCTTAAGCGAGGAACGAAATTCCATAATAGATCTAGTTTAAGTAAAAGTGAAATACTTAGATATAAAATAGCTTTGTTTAAAATCTTGGAACATATTATAACGGGTGCTTTACTATATTATTAATCTTTATTAGTGTAGTAATTAATGTGTTTTAGTATTGTACAGTATTAGTCCTCCTTCATCTCAAAATAAGTTTGAGCAATGGCCTCTTCCCCTGACTTACAAATGTATTGGTAGAACATAACTACTACACTAATAGAAATTAACCATTATAAATAAATAGTCCTCACACATTCACACATCGCTACCTAGTCCCAAACTAAGCAAACCTTGTAATATGGGTACTAGACAACGGAAAAACATACTTATATACTTTTTTTTTGTAATTTCATACATATTTTACATAGAAAACACTCAGATCAATGCAAACAAACATGTTCATGCACACAAAGATTTCCATAGAGCGGGAATCGAAACCGAGACCTCTGCGTAGCACCCATGTAATATACCGATTGCGCCACAGAGGTCGTCATGACATCAAGGAGTTATACTCATATTTATACATATTCCAAGTTTGCAAACAAAGTAGCAGAAGTTCTCCTTTCATTAGTACCTTTACACTGTAGAAATTCTATCTCTAAATGTATTGCTTTATAAATTACTGTCCCATTATGATAACGCACCCTTACATTTTTTGCGTGTTATTTGCAGAATAGATTTCAATATGTCGACTGTGGCGGTCATCTTTCGGACCCTTACCCCACAAGATCTGGTGTAAGTCAAGGCAGTAATTTAGGACCTTTACTGTTTATTCTGATGGTCAATGATTTGCCTAAAGTGGTGAGTAGGTCAACGCCTCTACTATTTGCTGATGATCTGAAGCTGGTTTCGGAGGTGAAGCACAGTGCTGACCACAGCCTGCTTCAACAGGATCTGGATAGTGTTATAAGGTGGAGTTTAGAAAATAAACTGCACTTTAATGTGGCTAAGTGCTCCGTATTATCCTTCAGCCGTGCGCGCGCCCCGAGTCATTACCAGTATCTTATGGACGGGACGCCGCTACAGCGCCTCAAAGAAGTTAAGGATTTAGGTGTGCATTTTACTTCTGACCTTCAGTTCCGGCAGCATATAACTAATGTGTGTAAGAAAGCTTACCGGAACCTGGGACTTTTACTGCGCCAAGCCAACAGCTTCACAAATATAGGAGCTTTGAAAGCACTATACGAGGCACTAGTGGAGAGCCACCTGGAGTGCAGTGCTGTGATATGGTCACCACACGAGGAGAAGTACGTGCTAATGCTAGAACGTATCCAGAATAAATTTGTTAGGTTCGTGTATATGAAGCAATATGGGGTTTACCCGGGTTATCCGCTGTTGTATCCTACTCTATTTGTTCTGGGTATGGTAGGTTATTACACACTAACAGTAAGAAGGGAGGTCGCGCTCGCCGTCTACCTATTTAAAACGATGCGCGGAAGGCTTAATAATCCCCGCGTATTGGAAGTAATGCAGCTGAGCGTCCCGGACGAGTACGTAGGGCGGCGCCGGCAGCCGGAGCTGCTGTTCGTGCCGCGCGCGCGTAGCTGCCTGCTGCAGCGCACACCGCTCGCACGCGCGCTCCGAGCGCTCAATACGTTGGCCCATGAGATAGATCTCTTCTCATGTACATTGAACGAATTCACATTCACACATTCAGGGTAGCTTATTGTGTTATATGTTTACACAAAGAGTAATTCGACGGTCCCTATTAAGAATGTCGGAAGTTCATTTTTGCCAAAAATCACTTTTTTACATAAATAGAATCACAATTAAAAGTTCTATATACCTAGTAATTTATTTTACTCAAAATCATTATTATTATGGTAGTTGCCAGATTAATACTGTTGGTAGTAATATCGGCGTCCCTACAAAATTGTAGGTAGTGGCAGTACGAGCGTTCTACGCGGGATAGAGGGAACGCGTCTTGGTGTGGATCTGCCAGTACCTACAGTCTTAGTCGTCAGGACTGCGCGCGAGTTTATAAGTATTAGGAATATGAGTTTAAAGGTTACTACTTTTTACGAAGTAACTTTCAAGATTTTAGAAAAAATAATTTTATTCCCTTAAACAAAGTAGTTTCCGGTAGTTACAACAGTTTTCCATGGACTTCAACCAGTGAATTTGGTTGGATGTACCACTACCGACATTATTTTATGGAAGTACAACTAATCATTTTGTCGAATGTGTCACTTCCAACTTTATTGTATGTATATAAAACATATCATTTTGTCGAAAGTGTCACTTTCGACATTATTGTACGGACGTTAAATAGGTTAATTTTGTCGTATGTGTCACTATGAACATTGTTACATGTAACCCACAAACAAAGTGGTGTTGTAAGTGTGGCTTCTGACATTATTGCATGGAAATATACAAGTGAGCATGTCGGATATGTTAATTTCTATACGTAAACTGCACCATTCGTCTACTTTTTTCTATTGGATGCACATCTTAACTAGAACAGTGACTTAAGATTATTATTTAATCTTAAATCATTAACTACTTCGGGGGCAAAGCGGTCGTGTATGCGGTTGCACAAGGTTGAAGAATCGAATTCCGCGCAAGACAATTATTATTAATCGAAGTCGAAGGTTCAAGTTTCACGCAAGACAATTATTAATCAACGTCGAAGTGTAGAGTTCCACGCAAAACAATTATTAATCGAAGTCGAAGTTTCGGTTTTCACCCAAGACAATTATTAATCAAAGTCGAAGTGTCGAGTTCCACGCAAGATAAAAAATATTAATATGCATATAATAGTGGATATACCACTTCCTACTTTAATTACTATTGCACATGCAAATAATATTGTCGAAAGTGCCACTATCGACAGTTTTCCTAAAAAATAGTCCGGATGATAATGTCAGTAGTGCATTATTTTGAAAACTATCAATTAATTCCCTTAGTTTTCTACGCCACAATGTAATGAATATTATAAAAAAACACCAGTCCAAATTTTAAACGGCTGTGTCTTTTAATACCTTTTTTATCCTCAAAATAAACTTTAAACTGCTCTACTGAAAAGTTGTGTTTTTGGAGTACCGACATTCTTAATAGGGACCGTCGAATTATTATTTAAGTTGTAATTTATTAATATTTTTAGTAATTGTTTTTGTTTTTGTACATAGGCTATTGAATTAGGTTATAAGTACCTGTGATAATAGTTGTATGTGTGATAATAATAATAAATAAATAAATAAAAAAATATTTTTTACCTCCAGGGGGTGGTTTCCCACTGGGTGCCCTACCGTTTGACAGAAGAACGAAAGTCAGCTCGAGTTAATTGGAATCGCTCTGCTCTGCAATGGTTCCATAGAGAGAGCTCAAGTGCAGTTTATAATATCGTCTTGAGTTATGAATCGTAGATATACTTATATAAGCACAAAAGAAAACACCAATCGGCTGTTTGAGTCTACGAAGATGAGGTCAAGCCAACAAAAGTTGAGCGCTCTTGTGGCGTGTCAAAAAGAATGGTGGCTTCGTTTGTCTCGAAAACCGAACATGTGGCTACGATTCCTTTACAGAAACGAAGAACCGTTACTGCTAATTGGTACACAACAGTTTGTTTTCCGGAAGTCAGAAGAGAACTTCGTAAAAGTAATCCGAATCGTCGCATAATCCTTCACCACGAAAATGCGAGCTCCCACACCGCTCGGCAAACGATTGCATTTTTAAATCAGGAAAGCATGGAGTTGATGGACCATCTTCCATACAGCCCTAGCCTGAACCCCAATGATTACTTTACATTCACAAGAACTAAAGATTTGTTACGTTGTCAACAATTTTAAGGTCCAGAAGAGACAGTCGAAGCTTACAAAACGGCCGTTTTGACAATGTCCACTTCAGACTGGAATACTGTTACAATAAATGCTTTAAACGAATAAAGAGGAGCATCGATTGTCACGGAGAATACTTCGAAAAGCAATAAAAGTAAATTTTATTGTAATAACTTTCTAGTTTTTTCTATTCCCGATCATTTCGGTGTGGCCTATGTATAGTTGCTCTTATATTTTTAAAACTTTACATTCTAGATGATAATGTGGCTTCTCCTAAATTATTGTAAAATACACACATCAAAAAAGTCTAAGCAACATGCATGATATTACAAATTTACCATTTATATTAATTAATTTCTAAGTATTTACTCACTCAAAGTGTATAGGTAAGTAAACTTTTTTGTTATTGATGACATACTGGCTGGTTGTAAAAAAAAAATTTCGATTATGTTTTGTTTTTTTTCATAAAATTCAAATGACTGCGAATTTGTTTGAATTTGAGTGCATGTTAATTGCTACGTTTTAGTCTTGATTTTATAATTTTACCAACCATTTAAATACAGTTGGCGACAAAATTGAATTGTTAGATATTCTTTACGTCATGGAGCGACGTCATTTGACGGCAGATGAAATGCAAAGAGCTGTAGGGATGTTGCAAGCGGGAAGTAATCAATCTCAGGTATCTCGACATTTTGGTATTCATAGAAGTGTTATTTGTCGTCTTTGGCAGCGCTACAATAATACAGGGGAACCCGCTGAACAGCATCCAGGCCGTAAAAGGAGTACAACCACTCGGCAAGACCGGTACATACAACTGACTGCAAGACGCCAGCCGATGTTAACCGCTCGAGAGATAAGTTTGAGGCTACAAAATTCAAGTGGTGTTGATGTAAGTCCCCAAACTGTGCGAAATCGACTGCATGAGTACGGCCTACGAGCTCGACGCCCTATCAGGTGCCCACCGATACGTCACGGGAATCGCGCTCGTCGAAATGAATGGTGTAGAGAACGCATAACATGGACCCAGGAACAATGGGATAAAATTATGTTTTCCGATGAGTCGCGATTCGGGTTTAGGCCTGATACAAGAAGGGTGCGAGTGTACCGTCGACCCGGAAATACTGAAAGACTCAGGTGCGTTCAGGAAGTTCATCCATACAGCGGCTCAACAGTTATGGTATGGGCGGGTATTATGAAGAACAGGCGAACTGAGCTCGTTTTTGTAAATGGAAACATGAACGCTGAAAATTACGTTGAGGATATTCTCAGACCTTATGTCCATCCATTTGCACAAACCTTTGGCTCCGATTTTACGTTAATGCATGACAATGCGCGTTCACATACAGCTCGGCGAACCAGTGAATACTTGGCAACGGAGAACATCCAGGTATTGCCCTGGCCTGCACAATCGCCAGACCTCAACCCCATCGAGCACGCATGGGACATGCTCCAGAGACGTGTTTTGAAGGACTTGGACGGAGTGACAACAACCCAACAGCTGAAGGATTTGCTACAATTCCATTGGGAGCGAATACCGCAAGATGACATAAACAGTCTCATTAATTCAATGAATAATCGTTGCCGACAAGTTCTGAATAGCAGAGGAGGCCATACTTTGTATTAAATTGTCCTATTCTTTCACAATAAATTCATTTTCTTAAGAAATTTCAATTTGTAAAAAAAAAGTTTAGTTTCTTATGTACCTGTATATTCTAATATTGTTAATTTCTGTTATTAAAAGAACTTATAAAGAAAACAGCTGTTATTTTTACATCATAGAACCCTAAAAATATTATTTTAAAAATAAAATACAACGTTATAATTAAAATAAATGGTAAAATAAATTAATATAAATGGTAAATTTGTAATATCATGCATGTTGCTTAGACTTTTTTGATGTGTGTATTATGTAATATTCGTATACCTACTATTAACGTTGATTAAAAAGTTATTTGTCATTTAAAATTAGAATAGGTATTCTAAACATTTCCGTATGGTGACGGAGTAAGAATACAATATGTCACCACCCCCTCTCATCCCATGGGTGTCGTTAAAACCGACTAAGGGACTATCCGTCAATATTATCTTTACATAGAAAAAAGGAAAAGTTGTAATTAAACCCTATACCAATCCGTCTTCCCAGCGTGGTATTAGTAGGGCAAGAATCCCTCCGTCACGAGAGGAGGTCCGTCCCTGCAGTGGGACATTAATGGGCTGTTATGATGATTTTAAACAAAAAAACATACTCTAACACCAGAGCTTTGATATTACAGAATTTCGTTTACCGTTTTCGTTTCCGTTCGGTTTGGTTACAGAAGTACGTGGTATGAAAGAGGAAGCTAGTTGTATTCTGAAGTTGTCGCCTAGTAACATGATTTCTTGTCTTGGATTTATGTAGCCTGAAAATTACCTGAAACAAACAGAGTAACATGTTATTGTAAGGCTTTTGTAAATTAACACCTAGAATTTTAAGCACTAGCTTTTGTCAATTCGTCGCTCCGTTTTGCCGTGACAGAAAGATAAACAGACACACTTTCCCATTTATAATATTAGTAGTATGGTAATGATAACTATTAGATAGAAGTGTAAAACGTACTATTTTCAGATTAGTACTTTAAAATAAGATTAACAAAAGTGACAGCAGAAGTATCAATAAACATGCAGTTTGTTGCTTGATTTTTTTCAAGTTGCACTCAATTTGTGCTGAACACAATCATAATCAACAGTGGCTGATTATGTTCGTAAAATGATTGACAAAAATAAATAAGAGGAATACAAAAAGCTACTTTTGGGTTTGGGCAATATTATATTCCTCACACATTCACACAGCGCCATCTAGTCCCAAACTAAACAAAACTTGTACTATGGGTAATAGACAACGGATAAACATACTTAAATCCTTTTTTTTGTAATTACATACATATTATTATACATAGAAAACACCCAGACAAACGCAAACAATCATGTTCATGGACACAAAGATTTGATTTGCATTTTTTTTATTTTGCAATTCAAGTAGAGTATCCAATTAACCAAGTAGCTATTATCGATTAGTACCATTCTATCTAAATCATAATCATATCTTTATTTTTCCTTTACGATATTTTTATATAAAATATTAACTTCTTTTGTCCCTTTTTATATACGTGTATAATAAATAAGATATCATACAATACTTTTATCTATTTTAATAACATGTACATAACTTTTATCAACAAGCTTTAAGTACCTAGGTACTGATAATACACGTTATTGATAAATACTTCGATACGTACAACAATGCTTTGCTCTCCTGTCTGAAGCATACTTCAATGCTTTAATCTAGTGTTTTATCCAACTTTCAACCATGCATGATCTGCGAGAAAAGTATTGTTTATAACTTTGCTAATTAGCTGCTAACAAGAGGTGGTAATCGATAGGCTTGTTATTTTTTTAATAAGCATGTCAATTCTCGTACCTAAAATTCGGTTAAGTTAACTTGTTTTTAGTTGACATGTTTTTGCTATTGCAATTGTATCCTTTTATGGTCGTGTTAAAGTTTTATTTAGAGTGTGAAAATTTGACAACTAAAAGTTAACTTAACCGAATTTTAGGTACGAGAATTGACATAAAGGATAAGACCATTATCTACTTTAAATCTCAGTTTTAATGTCTTAACTAATTTGAAAATAACAACATGTCATCATAACAGCCCATTAATGTTTTTTTTTATTTCGTAAAGATAATTATTCACGGATAGTCCCTTAGTCGGTTTTTACGACACCCATGGAATGAGATGGGGTGGTGACATATTGTATTCTTACTCGGTCACCATATGGAGAGTACAACATGTAAATAATTTAAAAAAATAAGACATGGTATAACCACTTCAGAAGTCGTAACGTTACACAAATATTGAAATGGGTGCAACCGATACCAAATTGAAATTATTAATCTGTCAAAACCATTGTACGAAGGAAATAACAAATAATACTTTACGTATCAAACAGATCAACAACAACAAAACAAATCAGCTGTTTTGTTGGCTTTCAAAGAAAACTTTTGGTTCCTTGGCAATGAGTAAACGAAAGTTTTTTTAACATACTCATAACAGCCCATTAATGTCCCACTGCGGGGACGGGCCTCCTCCCGTGACGGAGGGATACTTGGTCTACTAATACCACACTGGTCAAACGGATTGGTACAGGGTTTAATTTCAAGTTTTCCTTATTTTTATTTTGGAAAGATATTATTGACGGATAGTCCTTTAGTCGGTTTTTACGACACCCATGGGATGAGATGGGGTAGTGAACTATCGTATTCTTACTCCGTCACCACACGGAACCATATCCATTATAATTAGGTAAAGCAAAACAACTTAGTTTTTGTAACATGAAGAATGTAACAGGTTACTTTCTTTATAATACTAATGAACGTAAGGGTTTCTGAAAAAGTATTAGGTACTAGCTTTTGCCCACGGCTTCGCTCGCTTTACATTCGGAGTAGCACTGTCCCCCTTTTCTGGACACAGAAGAGAACTCGGAACAGAATTCCATACAAACTTCCACCCTCCATTTTTGGGGAGTGGGGGGTTAGAAAGGGGCAAAAACACTTCAACTATCTCCACTTAAAAAATCTCATCAATTCGTCGCTCCGTTTTGCCGTGAACAGAAACAGACAGATACACTTTCCCATTTATAATATTAATATGGATATTTCTAGGCTAATCACATCAGACAAACAAAAACCATAAACAAATTAATCAGAGCGGTTTAGTATTTGTAGACCCAGTTTCCTTCATCGCAAAGCTTTTATAAAAAAAAGAATAATTAGTAGAATAAATACTAATTAAAATGAGAACAATGAAAATGGTTTTATATTCTAATCCCATACCCATCCTCACTTCAAACATGAAATGACATAAATGTGGTTTGTGGTTTGGTAATGGAACGTGCTCTGAGTCCTACGTAAATTCATGACAGTTTAGCTCTAATAGGGCTGTCAGCTCTAAAAGATTTTTATCAATGTAAGGTTTTTTTTTTACAAGCCCTGGAAATTAAAATAGTACATCTGAGGACAATGAGTGTGTCCGTGTGGTGACGGAGTAAGAATACAATATGTCACCACCCCATCTCATCCCATGGGTGTCATAAAAACCGACTAAGAGACTAACCGTAAATATTATCTTTACGAAGTAAAAAGAAGGAAAACTTGTAATTAAACCCTATACCAATCCGTCTGGACAGCGTGGTATTAGTAGGCCAAGAATCGCTCCGTCACGGGAGGAGGCCCGTCCCTGCAGTGGGACATTAATTACGTGACTTTATGTCCAACTACAAATTATATCCCATCCAGACGTTCGTTGAACAGGTTGAAAACTCTAAAATTTACAGGAAGTGATAACAAACCTTGAACCTTGCTTCGGAAACTTTAATTTGTTTCCACCACTACAATTAAAACTACATTGATAACGGTCAATTTAAATCGTAATGTGTTTCCCTGCCGCATGGGACTTCTAGAACAGACTTTAAGGCTTTTAAGTCTCTTTCCGTTGAGCACTAGAAGGGGTAATATTGCGTGGTCTACACGGTTCGTCTTGCCCTGAATTGGACTAGTTGAACATTATTTGACGACATTTGTGGCGTAGTGGTTATATAACATGACTGCTACGCAGAGGCCTCGGGTTCGATTCCCGCTCAATGCAAATCCTTGTATTGCATGAACATGATTGTTTGCATTGGTCTGGGTTTTTTCTATGTATGTATATAAAAAAAATATTTTAGTACGTTTATCCGTTGTCTAGTACCCACAGTACAAGCTTTGCTTAATTTGGGACAAGATGGCGTTGTGTGAATGTGTGAGGAATATTTATTTATATTTATTCCTGGCCGTCTCCCTAGAAGCGTATTGTTGACAACCCTAAACTCATTGTGTAATCTCATGTTTTCTGTTCTGCGGTTTTGTTATACATGTCCAAACTATAACGTACTAACTAAAACATCTCATTTGAGTACTCATGACGAGACAATGCTCATTGCCCAAAGGATTAGTAAGGATTATGGCTTAGGTACAAAGGATATTATAGTATGTATGGAGATGACCGTCGAGTAAGATGGTTTATCTTATTTAAAGTGACGTAATAACCTTGTGTAATAATCTAGGGTTTGGGTTGAGAATGCTAAGACGCTGTTTTGATGGCATTATAGTCTTAGCCTTTGTCATTCATTATTCAAAAGAACAAAATGTACAAGCAAGAAACATAATATATTATGTTGTAGGTATATGATTCCAAGATTTTTCCTTGTAGGGCTAACTCATAGCTCCGGTATGAAAGCTGGGTAGAACACCAAACAGTTTAAGTCGGTTTAAGTTATCTATGCCCATGCTACTTGCAGCTATTAGTCGTGAAGTTCTTTCAGCATTACGCCATATTATGTAAAAAAAAAATATCAACACGAGATATGAGGGTATTGTGGTTAAGTTGCAATTTATTCTTTGTTTGCATCAAATAGTGCACTAAACATAAGAACAGTTATGAAAACAAAGTATCAAATCTCTTTTATCTTACGTTTGGCTATTCGCCAATTTTAATAAAAGTGTCCATTCCCAACAGGTTGTTTTATCTTTCATTTGTGTACTTGTAGGCTATCCTCGTTGTTTACAACGCGAAATGTTTCCTTATTCAATTACTTATAAACGGCTCTTATACATTAAAAGCGAGACTAATTCTAGGGAAATTATTGTTGTATTTTGGGAGATTTGATTATAATTTTGTATTTTTCTTTTGTTTCATAATATTTTTTATGCTGGATGTACTAAGTACTTAATATTTATGAAAACTGCTTATGGTTTAAATTCTATTTAGAGTAATTGACGCATCCTATAGGCAAATATAAATTAGAGACCGAAACAGGTCATTTGCCGTGGGAAGTGTAAAAGTCGTAAAATTAACGGACACAAAGGATTTATTATAACAGCCCATTAATGTCCCACTGCAGGGACGGGCCTCCTCCCGTGACGGAGGGGTACTTGACCTACAAATACAAATACAAATTCCTTTAATCACAAGTACTAATACCACGCTGGCCAAACGGACTGATTTAAACGGTTTAATTTCAAGTTTTCCTCCATCACCACATTAACAGCGTAATAACTTACAAATAAATAAATAGCATTATCATTTTTATATTTATTATTATATATTTATTAACTCGCAATTGATCTTAAAATAATGTTATCGCAAGAAGAAGCAATTACGGAATACCGTGAACAAAATTTGTAGGAGAAAGTTTAAATGATCAGCCAACTCACCACAAATTTAATTACAAAACAAAATATAGGTTTCGTAGAAAATTTCTTGCCTCACTGTATTAAAGATCCGCAGGTGTTAGGTATAATCTTTATAGATAGATAGATAATTCTTTATTGCACACCAACTTAATACTAATGTGGCTTAGTTTTTGTGGCATTGTATGTAGTTTTAGAAAATGACTGCGTGAAGGTTTTGAATCTTTGTGTTAGAGTAATGTAATTGAAGGGGTGAAAATCTAAACGGTCTATGTGCCAAAAAAATACATTTTGTTTTTTTTCGTGAAATGCAATCTAAGTGCCAAGCCTAATAATATTTAAAGCTTATATCTCCGATTGATAAAATTGGTACTTAGAACCTTTAGATTTTCAACCCTTCAATTGTAAACACCGCATTCTAAACTGCGGGTGTTGGAACTAGATATTAAAATAAAATGTCAGATCATATAAATTATTGCCAATAGTAACGAAATACTCCAACAAAACTTTTATCCACGTAGTTTCTAACTTTATTCTCATTAGTAATTAGCTAAAAGAAACTTATTGCTAATAAAACTTCACCAAAACAAATAGTTTCTTGTTCATTCTTCAAAATAAATAAATAAATAAAAATACTTTTTCAGGCAAAGGATGAGTTAGAAATAATACTATTTCTAGATCTTTCAAATAATACTCAGCACTTATTTTATTTTATTTTCTTACAATCCAATAATCATGTAAGTGCTCAAGATGCTTATCTATTTTAGTTACGGGATAGAGGGATACTTGGCCTACTAATACCACGCTGGCCAGACGGATTGGTATAGGGTTTAATTTAAAGTTTTCCTTCTTTTTATTTCGTATAGTTAATATTCACGGTTTATTCCTTAGTCGGTTTTTACGACAGCCATGGGATGAGATGGGGTGGTGACATATTGTATTCTTACTCCGTCACCACACGGAGTATCCCAAATCTAATCTAATGAAATACAAATCCCTCATTGTAATCTTGGCCTGCTTCAGTAACGTGCCTTTTCTTGAAAAGCCAGTTAGTAGAAGTGTATATTCAATAGGCCGTGTTATTTACTACCTTAGATTTTTCACTTGAGCGATAAGTTTCAAGGATAAAAATATCTCTTCTAAAATTACCTTCATAAGGTATTGACGTGTTCTCGACAACACTAAACTTATTCTCGTCTCACGGTAATACGGTTCTTATTAACGATACAAAGTTTTATTGACTGATAAAAGGTATTTCCAATGCAGGGAAAGGTCATACAATATTGCTGTTTTCTATTTTTGAAGAGTGTTGGTATATAACGTTTGTTAAATAAGTAAAAGATTGTGTAGAAACAATGATTACTGGCTTGATCCTGATAGTGTTTGCATAAGTATATCTTGAAAGATTACTGAATGAAAAACATAATGTTGACCAGGTAGGTTGCATACTGGAGAAGGCCCAAATAAAGAGCACTCGTAACCAACGCGCATGCATGACTCGCTTAATGAATGTGGACGAGGCCCAATCTGTTTTCCAGGATCGTGACAAGTGGCGTTCTGTCGTCTCTGCCTACCGCGTACGATCCCGTCCGGGCGTGAGTTTATATATGTATTACTGAATGAAATAATTGTGATTAAGTATAAATTTCGCCATATTTACCAAAAATCTTAAGAGGTTATGTCACTATCTTTTTCAACTCGGGTTTGGAAGCTGAGTTTTACGACGCTCGACAATGTCCCCCACATTGTTACACAATTAGACTTTAGACAACTAAACGGGTCTCCTTCAAGATACTAACTTCTTACTAATACTACGCTAGGTAAAACAAGCCTAAAAAAGTCCTTATTCCTGATAGGGGTCCTAAGCACAAAACCCTGCGATGGCGGGTGCCTTTTCAAAAAAAAAAAAAGTACTACGCTAGGTGGTATTTGATACTTCTACCCTGACACTAGTTGACACCACACAAATATTTACTCAAACTTCATCATCATCATCCAACTGACGTCCACTGCTGGACATAGACCTCCACCAAATATAGCCACCTTGTGCGGTCCTGCACCTCCCTCATCCATCGGCTTCCCGCCGTCCTTACGAGGTCGTCGGTCCACCGTGTGAGGGGTCTCCCCAATCTGCGTTTTCCGGTACGCGGTCGCCGCTCCAGAACCTTAAACTCCATCTTAGATTAGAATTATAAAACTCGCAAGAACGAACGTCGACGACTTAAAGTAAACCCACTTTAATGACACAAAGACATATCCATCAAGATAAAATGCAGCATCTAAATCAAATCGAATAAAACGTCACTCTTCTAACAAAACTTGTTAAATCGATAGAAAGCTTTGTGTTCAAGGACTTCGGAAAACTTTTTAATATTGAATGAAAACTGTCTCGAGATTTTATCAACTGCTTCAATAATTTAGTCTTGAAATCAAATAGATATCTTATAAAATAGATATCTATATTACCTTTTTACCTGTTGTTCAATGTTCTACTGCAGGCAATGGCTAAAAAACTCTTCTTATATTAGAGGATTACGTCCCGTTTTTTGAACCATTATAAGTTTATATGGTTACTTAGCATAAAAATACAGAAAACACACACTACTGTATTTATGCTAAGTGATCCCTATCAGAGAGCCTTTAGGAAATACTTAGCATAACAAAAAACAATCTATTTATTTCGTCTTTCATTTAAGAAATTAAAAGACAAAATAAACACATTATTTTGCAATGGCATTATTTTGGATGAGTTTTTTAATAAATAATAGATAGGTGCTGAAATCTTCTATCATTTAAGGTATCAACCATCGTGTTTCAATTTCAAACAATGGATTTGATTTAAAAATTTCGAACTAAACCTTTAATTGCATTTTTCTCAAAACCATTAAGAGCGTACTTACTGCAACTATGATATTGACGGCAGAATGAGTCAGCCAATGCAAAATTTGGTCTTTAAGTTAGAATCTTATTCAGCCTAAGACCACGAAAGGTCAGCATGTGCTAAAACGTCAAAAAAACTACTAATCATGCTACTCTCTTGTTTCAGTTTACTATTAATAATAAACTATTTAAACATAACACACAAAATAATCGTTGAAATACGAATAAATGCTTTTACAACATTATACGCAATGTTTACTTGCATCAATGAGAATATGGGCATGTACGAGTTATATTCTCTGCCTTGACTCTATACGTTCTGTTTGCCGATATGCTGTTTAATCAAACTCGGGGCGAAATCTACACAAATGATTACCCAATACTAATATCAATTTAGATACAATACGTCACTATTTGCTGTGCTTTAATGCAGTTTGGTTTCCATTGGAATGGTGCTTGATTTGATTTTAGCTATAGAAATAATCGGTGGTATGTCTTTATAGGCTCACAAACCATATTTCAGGAGACTTGAATTGGCATCGGCTAAACTACATTACGTTTAGAACTCTTAACTCTTAACATCAGGCACATTCCGTAAAAAATCGAATATGAATTCGACTCTCATCTCATTTCCGATCTCACTTTGAATCTCACTTATGGTGAAAACTATTTGGTATTCCGTAACGCTATGAAAACCAGAGTGAAGTGAGATTCGAAATGCGAGAATGTAATCTGACACTAGAGGTGGTCTCCATTGGTTTCTGTTTTTCGGTAATTATTACGATTTGCTTAAACAACACCAAACAATGATTTCTTTAGACTCTGACAAACAGTCCTTCTTTAACTCTCTCTCAGAGTTGATCAAATTCCTCCAGATCAAGAGAAACTTAGGTTTCTTCTTAAAGGATATCATCAAGATTTTATTTATTTTTTCCGGAGTTCATGTATATGTCTTTCACTTTTGGAAAGAGACAGAATAGTGACATCACGACCTATTAAAACATACCTGAAATTACTCATATTATTACTAAATACATAATCAGCTTAATTAACACCGTACAGATAATATTAATTACGTTAATTACTCAAACAAACACTTATGATCATGTATGAGTATTAAGTTATTAGATAAGGTACTCTAGACTTGTTTATGATTAGAATGTTAAGCTCTTTAATCTACCTTAGTCCGTCACATGACTTGGGTTAATGTTCTACATCTCGTTGCTATCTTGTATCTACTAGGTTATACTCACTAGTTAAGACGTTTGATGTTATTAATAGGCTATTTAAATTTTGTTGTAATGTGGTGTATATTAATAATGTAATAATCGTATTTTTGTAAGTTGTCCGTGTGGTGACGGAGTAAGAATACAATATGTCACCACCCCATGTCATCCCACGGGTGTCATAAAAATCGACTAAGGGACTATCCGTGAACATTAACTTAACGAAATAAAAAGAAGGAAAACTTGAAATTAAACCCTATACCAATCCGTCTGGCCAGCTTGGTATTAGTAGGCTAAGTATCCCTTCGTCACGGGAGGAGGCCCGTCCCTGCAGTGGGACCTTAACTGACTTTGACCTGTTATGATGATGTGAGTTAGGAAGCCATTCATTATATTGGTATCTCCTAAATTGCAAAACTTTGTTTAGCGTTTTCTAGCAAAAAGGCCAATACACTTGATAAAAATTATTTAAGTCTAGTCCATTGCTTGTCTGCAGGTAAAAAAAAACCTACCGTAAGTTAAATGTGGTTGCACTCTTTGAATAAAATGAAAAATAATGAATAAGTTGGAAGTCTGAGGCAGAACTTGAATACGCGTCCTCTAGATTCGCCTCAAGGGCTGTGTTTATTTATTTATTTAACAAAGTAAATAAATAAACAAACCGTCTGAGGCGTATAAAGTGGCTGCGGATCCGAGTTTTTTGTTTATTAAGACCTACCAGCATTTACCTCACTATCCAAAGCTTTCCATCGGTTGAGGTATAACTCCTCCTACCTTGAATTATAATCGTCAATTGAAGACATTTTATTATTAATATCAATGAGTTTGCTTATTGAGTTTCATCTTACTTTTTACAGTCTTTAGTAGGATTAGGCTTTCCAGAAGTACAAAAACTTAAGTTGAAAAATTTAACTATGCTTGTACGATTAAATATCTAACTTGGTCATAAGTTGTCCTTCGTTTTAATAACAATAGCAATCAAGAATAGAGGGATTTCTAAGAAATAACACCCTCTCCAAGTATTATTTTTGTTTTAAATCAAAATTAACGGCAATCATTTATTGTAATTCAAATCTTGAAATGTAGAAAAATGTGTAATTAATCTTGATTTTGATCTTTTCAAAACTTCCTACACTCGATCAAGAAATACTTGCAGAATAACATTCTTTCGAATAATATTGAGTGGACTATCATAATATAAAAACTTTTATCAATCCAATTTACTTCAAACGTTGTCAGGCTTCATCATTTTGAATAAAAATTGTAATTATTTTTTCTTAACAAAGGAACTTCTTGAATCGAGTCGTAAGGAAATTAGGTCAACGCAACTACGCAGAAACGGTTCTTTATTTCTTGCTAGAAAAGAGGCTTAGAAGAACGCTTGTACCTACTTGTAAAATTGTTTTCAATTTAAATAATATTAAAACATTTATTTTCTAATATTATTAGTGATACTTCTCCGTGTGGTGACGGAGTAAGAATATAATATGTCACCACCCCATCTCATCCCAAGGGTGTCGTAAAATACTAAGAGACTATCTACGGAAATTATCTTTACGAAATAAAAAGAAGGAAAACTTGAAATTAAACCAAGTAGGCCAAGTATTTCTCCGTCGCGGGAGGAGGCCCGTCCCTGCAGTGGGACATTAATGGGCTGTTATGATGATTTATTTTCTTAAATTATTAGTGATACTATCAGTTTGCTCTTGTTGGCAGCAATAGTTTTGGATTGTGTTTCACTAAATGCCAATATAAGATAGTTCACGCAGTATTTTGCTCTTTCCTTAAATTTTTCAACTCTGCTAAAGTAGATGTTACTAGTTAAAAACAAAACTACCTGAAAGGAGAAAGTTCAGGTAAAAAACGAGTTCTTATTTGTTTGAGTATCCAATGATCAATAAACATCTTAAGCTCTTGATTGGAATAGCGCTGACATCAGCCTTTGCTGCTTGAATAATTGTAGATCTCTGATTCAGCATAATGACGCGATGATGCAATGTATTGATGACATAATGATGACACAGGTAGCTAGTACATGCACAAAGTTGACTAAGCTTCAAAATGTTTGAAAACGAGTTACCAATATAACACCTACAACGTACTGATAATTTCATAGTTTTGTTAACATTATTCAGTGTCAGTGTGTTAAGTGCAGGGTAGAGAGACCCCTCACACGATGGACCGACGATCTAGTTAGGACGGCGGGAAGCCGATAGATGAGGGAGGCCCAGGACCGCACAAGGTGGCAACTCTTGGAGGAGGCCTATGTCCAGCAGTGGACGTCTATTGGCTGATATGATGATGATGATGATTCAGTGGCAGTAAACAACTTTCGCTGAGCGTAATGATAACACAATTATTGTGTAGATTACTAATGTCAGCACCGGTCTAGAGTTAAATAAAACTATAGCCCAGTCAAAATAGACTAAATTATGATTAAAGTTTGCATTAATTCCCAACAAGCTGGATTTTTGTGCAGGCCTTGAATACGTCATTACAAATTATATGTCAAAAGTCCCCTTATATCCCGCTTGTGCGTTGTTTTTTATTCGAGGTCAAAGGTCACAAATTAGCGTTTTTTGCGTATATCTCTGAAACAACAAGAGCTATCGAAAAATGGTTTAGACAAAGTTTGTAGATCGTAAAATTGTCTACAAAAATATGTCAACACTTTTCTCCTACAAAGCATCGCTTTCGAGATATCGTGACTTTAGAGCGCAGGAAAGTCGTATTTTCGACTAATGAACACACTAGCTTTTTCCCGCGATTTCACTCGTTTTCATAAGTAGTATTAAAAATAAGGCTTATTCCAATATATAGTAGCATATGCTTGCATGGTCTCAGCCTAATCGGTCTAAAATTGGCAAAGTTACGTACAACCTTCCATCCCCTATCTTATCCCTTTAGGGGTAGAATTTATCAAAATCCTTTCTTAGCGGATGCCTACGTTATATCATCTACCTGCATGCCAAAATTTAGCCAGATCTGTCCAGTAGTTTGGGCTGTGCGTTGATAGATAACTATGTTAGTCACCCTTGAGTTTTATAGAAATAGAAGATTTCCGCACCACCTCTGATCAACGCACAGCCTAAACCACTAGACAGATCTGGCTGAATTTTGGTATGCAGGTAGATGATATAATGTAGGCTTCCGCTAAGAAAGGATTTTGATAAATTCTACCCCTAAAGGGATAAGATAGGGGATGGAAGTTTGTATGTAACTTTGTCAATTTCAAACCGATTAGGCTAAGACCAAGTATGCATATGCTACTATATATTAAAATAAGCCTTATTTTTGATAATATTTATAAACGCGAGCGAAATCGCGGGAAAAAGCTAGTGTGTATATAGTCGAAAATACGACTTTCCTGCGCTCTAAAGTCACGATATCTCGAAAGCGATTCTTTGTAGGAGAAAAGTGTTGATATATTTTTTGTAGACAATTTTACGATCTACAAACTTTGTCTAAACCATTTTTCGATAGCTCTTGTTGTTTCAGAGATATACGCAAAAAAGGCAAATTTGTGACCTTGAATAAAAAACAACGCACAAGCGGGATCGATGGGGACTTTTGACATAATATCATTTGTAATGACGTATTAAAGGCCTGCACAAAAATCCAGCTTGTTGGGAATTAATGCAAACTGAATATCTATTTTGACTGGACTATATTTATTAATACTGTTTGCTATCGGTGGAAACTTTTTTGTACAGATGGACCTAGCTAAGGTGGTAAGGGATCCAGATGTAAGAACTCTTCATTAGCTCAGCTTTTATATTTTACATGTACCTAAATTAATACAATAAATAAATAATTAAAAAACATTACTCACCAGCATTAGCAACAGTTATCACTATTATTTTTACCGCATTAAATATGCGAGATCAACTCAGATACTATAGTCCTTACTCCATCTAAATAAGGCACATTTTCGAATAAACAAATATAGTAAAATATTTTGTCATACATACATCGTTCTATTTTATCATAACTTTATCATCGTGTGTGAAATAAATTAAAGTTTTGTGTTGAGGTCGTTGTTATAAGAGGATTCACTGATACGTTATCGAATCATTTTACTAAATGTCGGCTTTAGTTACAGTTATATTAGCCATTTGTTATTTGTACTATCATATCTACTTACAAAAGTTCCACTAATACAAAATGTAAACAAGATACGAACAAGCGATATTTTTGTTATATAATTTTCAAAATCACAATGTATTTTTTTTCCGTTTACTTTCTTTTTTATTTCATTTTTTTCTTTTGATATTTGAAATACATTGATTAGGTCCCTAAGGAATTAATTCCCTACTTACAAAAGTAAAGCAAATATTGAAGAAGAGTTAATTTTAATAGTGGATGCCTGCCTGTTCGCTGATAATAATGACGATGATAATAATAAAACACTCAAGTTCTTTTTTACGGAGACAATAAAAAAATCAATAGAAATTAATTATATACAATTAATAAACATTAAAAGGCCGCGCAACCGATGGATGAGATAGGCAGAGAAAGGTGTCTTTTTTTTAAATATTCCTCACACATTTACACAACGTTATCTAGTCCCAAACTAAGCAGAGCTTGTACTATGGATTCTAGACAACATATTATATTATTATAAAACACCCAGACCAATGCAAACAATTGTGTTCATGCACACAAAGATTTGCATTGAGCGGGAATCGAATCCGAGACCTCTGGGTAGGAGTTATGTTATATTTATAACCGCTACGACATAGGGGTCGTCATGTTGGAAGGAGGCCTATGTCCAGCACTGGACGTCATTTCGCTGAGATAATGATAATGAATAGACATTATTAAGTGACATTAGCGTTTATTATATGATAGATATCAACCATATTGTTTTACCGAATAACTCTTATAGTTATTTGCCATATAACGTATAAAAAATAGTATTCATGTTTATTGTCTACCATAATAATTTTGTAATGAGTTTGCAGTCTCATATGATTAGGCTTTATGGCAAACTCACACGACAACGATCAATGTTACATAAAGTTGTTATTCATTGCGATAAAGGTACCTTTAAAGAATAGAAAATCTATACTTAATCTATACTAATATTATAAAGAGGTAAAGTTTGTGTGTTTGTTTGTTTGTGTGTTTGTGTGTTTGTGTGTTTGTGACGTTGTAGGGGGTAATCTCTGGATCTACTGAACCGATTTTAAAAATTCTTTCTGTGTTTGATAGTCCATTTATCGGGGAGTGTCATAGGCTATAAAGTATCACGCTATGCCTAATAGGAGTAGAGCAGTAATGAAATATGTTTATAAAAGGGACGCTTAAAAACGTTTATTTTGCTTCTACTGCTTAAACGTCTGGAGATATATTGAAATAATGTATTAGAGAATTGTACCTTTAAAAAAGTTTTACAATTAAGAGACTTAAGATTGTCGTAAAAATGCTAGGGTGTCGTAAAATGATGAAGGGTGTTGTAAAAGATGGAAGGGTGTCGTAAAAATGCAAGGATGTCGTAAAATGATGGAGGGTGTCGTAAAATGCATGGAGGGTATCGAAAAATGATGGAGGGTGTCGTAAAACTGTTAGGGTGTCGTAAAATGCATGGAGCGTGTTGTCAAACTGCAAGGGTGTCGTAAAATGATGGAGGGTGTCGTAAAACAGCTAGGGTGTCGTAAAGTGATGGAGGTTGTCGTAAAATGAAGGAGGGTGGCGTAAAATGATAGAGGGGTGTCGTAAAGAGAGACAAATGTTCTGCACTTAGTAGACATTGTTTTCTGCCCAGACTTAAGATTATATTCCTTTAAAACATATACTTCTATACTTAATATTATAAAGAGGTAAAGTATGTGTGTTTGTGACGTTGTAATCTCTGGATCTACTAAACCGATTTTAAAAATTATTTTAGTGTTGAATAGTCTATTTATCGTGGAGTGTCATAGGCTATATAGTATCACGCTATGGCTAACAGAAATAGAGCAGTAATGAATTTTTTTTTAAAAAGTGACACGTTTTTTTCGCCGCCCTACGAAGTGGGCACGGGTCAGCTAGTAATATTATAAAGAGGTAAAGTTTGTGTCTTTGTGACGTTGTAGGGGGTAATCTCTTGATCTACTGAACCGATTTAAAAAAGTCTTTCTTTGTTGAATAGTCTATTTATCGGGGAGTGTCATAGGCTATATAGTATCACGCTATGACTAATAGGAGTGGAGCAGTTATGAAATATGTTTAAAAAAAGGATGCGTTTTTTTCGCCGCCCAACGAAGTGAGCACGGATCAGCTAGTAGTAAATATCATTATGAAAACTTGTAAAATACTTATCAAGTAGCGATTTCAGTCATAAAGTTATTAATAAAGCATCCATGACCAGACATTATTTGCAGTACTTCAATGGTACTTCAATGGTACTTCAATAATACTTCAATGGTCCTTCAATGGTACTTCAATGGTACTTCAATGGTACTTCAATAGTACTTCAATGGTACTTCAATGGTACTTCAATAGTACTTCAATAGTACTTCAATGGTACTTCAATGGTACTTCAATGGCACTTCAATGATACTTCAATGGTCCTTCAATGGTACTTCAATGGTACTTAAATTGTACTTCAATGGAGCTTTTATTAATTTTTATTTAAGTGTTATTAAGAAGATACTGATGCTAGAGTCTAGTCTCTATATATACTCGTAGATGAGAGACAGCCCCAGAGAACCGGTCATACAGATTTGTTCGCAAATCAGCAGCTGGGTCTGGTCTCTCACAACGTTAGCATTTATGTGTTTATTAAGTGTAAGACCTTTAATTTTAAGAATGTTGTGGAGAATAAATAATTTATTTATTAAAGTTTCCTTCTGCTACAATCGTCGCCGCTGCTTAATCCCCTATCCTATAATTGTGACCTTGCACCTCAACACAGTAACATTTACATACTACTACTTAGATTTGAATGAAGTAGAAATACGGATGGTACCGACTTAAACGGCCTATTATATAATCACTATTAAATTCATTGACCTGCGTGACTTTAAAGACATTTTCTAAAAATATAAATGAGTACCACTTTGAAAGACATTCTGTTTTACAACTAAAACAGATAGAGTATTCAAACGCTATCGCCCAGACACGAGTCATATCCGCTGTTTCCATTAATCAGTAAATTTATCATAAATAATTACCTACTAATAAAAATATGTAATTATATACGTGAAAATGGTATTTAACAAACATTAGGTAGTAAAATATAGCTTCCAAAGTTTAGATACTAGTAGAGATAAAAGAAATATAACTATGTTAATTATTTTTGAGTAATATACAGGTGTTAAGCGTGACAATGATTTACGCCAGTTTTGACCACACCGAGACTGTAAAATTAGTTAGAACGGTGGGTACCTAGCTTTAGAGCCTTTTATCTGGGCAAGCCTTGCTTGCAATAGGAGCTTTCCGTGAACCTAAAGATTGTTGGATTAAATTCTTAAAAGAACCATTGATAATTTGTCTAAATACTAATAGATTTCATAATATTTTTTTATAAAAAGCACCACACTGTCTAAGAGTGAGTAATGTCACATAGTACGTTAGAAGAAAATCGTTTTATTTTCTTCTTCATTTAACCAAGAATAGGATTTTATACATATTATCTTTTTTTTGTTTTTAGCCTTTGATTTTGTACAGCATATAAGAGTAGTATCTCATAAGAACTCTTATTTGGTTTTCTTTTTCTTGAAAAAGATGAAAAAGACTCGGAACTGAAAGTGAAATTCGAACGTAGATTCTCTCTATTTTAACTTTGAGTCTATTACATGTATTTTTTTTATGGGAGGTAAACGAGTCAGCAGGTCACCTGATGGTAAGTGATCACCGCCGCCATGAACACCCGCAACACCAGAGGAATCACAGATGCGTTACCGTCCTTTAACAAGGGAGTACGCTCGTTTCTTGAAGCTCCCCAAGTCGTAACGGCCCGGAAATATCTGAGGGTGAGTATTTTTTTTCTAAGAAAATTCATTTTATTATCATATTTTTTACTAGTATTCTTACGTCATTAAATATTATCTTTGCGTAATAAAAAGAAGGAAAACTTGAAATTACCACCAATACCACCACCAATCCGTCTGGCCAGCGTGGTATTATTAGGCCAAGAATCCCTCCGTCACTGGAGTAGGCCCGTCCCTGCAGTGGGACATTAATGGGCTGTTATGATATTCTTACGTCAATCTCCTCGTATATATAACGTAACTATACATAGTTTATACTTGAACTTGAACTACAGATATCTGTTAGGCAAATGAGCACATCGTACCGCAATGCTGTTTTACATTATTATTTCTAGAATATTCATAATACAACAGTATGGCTGTATGTTTATGTATATATTGCGTGGATTACAATAGTTTTAGTATTTGTTATTTTATAGGCACGTTTATTTTGGTAAAGTTTTCGGCTTGGCATCTGTATCTAATAGATATTTTATTCAATAATTCTAATGAGGGGTATTTTTAGTTTGTTTTCTAAAATGATATTTTAGTTATGTTATGTTATATTTCTGTGGTTACAGTAGAAAATTCCTTACGCATTTCGACAACGCTATTAAGTTAACATTTCAAACTAAGCAGAAGTGGTACAAGACAACTAATGAACTACTGCTACTAACTAATAACACGGATATTATACTTCGATCCAATAATAATTTAGATACAAAGTAATAGGGAACGATCTAGTATCTAGTAGCTATAAGTAATTAGTACCTACTAGCTGTATGTAATTAGTTTTCTATATATATATTAAGAATACAGTATCCTCTTTGCAATGTAGAGGTTCAGCGTGTTGGTTAAATTGACTAAAATAATTAATTGATATAGACCGGTCTATCGACTAAAACATTCACGGTAACTATTTTCTGGTATGTCCCGGGAGCTAAAACATAAAATACAAGCTCTCTTGCCCGGTTGGTAACTTACATTACCCGTCGCCACTGGAGTAGACTTGTCCTTTTAGTAAGACACTAACGGCCTTATTACAAAATACGGTCTAACTATAAACCACGATTTATTACGTCACAAAACCACTGTTTTTTAAATTTGTTATTGCAAAATCAGTCTTAACGCTAAAGTGTTAAAACTGATTTTGTATTAACAAATACAAAATCATAAATCTGTTAATACAAAATCAGTTTTAATACTTTAGCGTTAAGACTGATTTTGTAATAACAAATTTCAAAAACAGTGGTTTTGTGACGTAATTAATCGTGGTTTATAGTTAGACCATATTTTGTAATAAGGCCGTAAGTAAAATAAAAACCTCACACGTTTAAAAATCTAATTTAACATGAATAACAACTTATTTAATCTAAAAAAAATCACAAAATGGTCTCCAAATATTTATACACCACAATTCCAAAGAAAAACCGACCGTCAAATATTTACTTTAACCCGTAAATGCTATAAAGACACACAATTAAATACAAGGTCAAGTTCAATAGTAAAGTGTGAATCATAATCATATTATTTCGTTTCGACAGTTATCGCAGTTACACGCTCTGTTTGCTGTAATAAAAAACAGCAGCTGTTAATAAAAAACTAAGCCAGTTATTTTTGATATATTTTTAATTATCAGCTGTTAGTGAAAGGCTTATTTTATCGCGTTAGCCTTTAGGCCGTAGACCCCCTCTCCTTTGGCCGGGCACCTTTTAGATGTAGTCTACCCGCTTTTGGCCCAGAAGGACTGGTATGTCGAGGTCCCAAAAAGGTGAAAGTTCGGTGTTCCGACTAAAACCCACAGTGTTCCTCATTCACCCATAAAATGATAGGGCAGCGAGAAGACTGGCATTACTTAAGCCGCCCCGGCGCTGTGGTCCGCGAAAATATTCACACAATGCTATCTTGTTCAAAAGTAAGAGCACAAATATTGTACCATACATACTGGACAAAAAACCCTATTCACAAATACAACGAACCAGTGCTCGTTATTTTTTTCCAGGAAACAAGCCAACATCATGAAAAGGCTATACTCCGTCGCTGTCGTTTTGCTAAATTGAACACACGTGAGCGCTGGAATCTACACCATAATCTGATCTCCGAACACGATATGCAAAAGCTAACCAGGGGGATGAATACAGTCTTCAAAGTTTTATACTGAACTCCTGCTACGACTAGTGGGTAATTTGTATTCAAGTCATACACTCTGCACTAAGTTACTGTTCAAACAATATTAACGTAAGTATTTACAAAACTTAAAAGAACATCTGTTATAGAATAGGCAAATACAAGTACTACTTGGACGATTGCCAAACTAAGCACACGGTAAGCGGCTTTATATATTTTTTTACCTCCGCATAATAAATCTCATTTCTTTTTATATTTCACCTCCTTTTGAAATAAAAACGGTACACTTACGTTCAAAAAGTCACGTACATATGTAAGACATCGAAAATAACATAAAATGTAATAGCAAGACTTATGTTTTTCATAAAGAATTCTGAATATGAACGTATTTAGAGTCCCTTGAGTGAAAAGTGATATTCAACACCTCGCTTACACGCCTTATATTTAATCTCGGTAAAATTCGAAAAATATTCATACTCTTTGCTTCTCGTTTCTTTCATCTTTATAATCATAACAGAACCTTAATACCCCACTGTATGGATGCCAATTCCAGTAATGGAAAGAAACTTATCTAACTTCTTATACTAACCTGGCCAGAGGGAAAAGTATAGGTTAAATTATTTAGTAATTAGAAATTATTTATGTAAACGTTAAAGCGACTTATGAATTGCATATTTTAACTAAAAATACGCATATAGTCATCACTACTCTAACTCTTTCCTATCACTAATTCAATTCTTGATAGAGCATCAAGTTAACTACATATTTAGTTTGAGTATTTGATGACATACTATAAGATATGGTACTCATTTATATAACAGCCTAACATTTGAATACATCTATAATGCATATAGATGTATTCAAATGTTAGGCTGTTATCAGCTATACAGATAAGCCACTTATCTCGCTCAGACATAAAGTTCCTTTTATTACAATTAGATAAAACTGTAATAATCTTGTATTATGAATAGTATTCCGTTAGTACGTCCGTGTGGTGACGGAGTAAGAATACAATATATCACCACCCCATCTCATCATCCCCCATCTCTCATTTGATTGCTAAATACTTTAATTTAGGTACAACACATCTCAAACCGCGGTCTTGACAACTAAATTATGATTTCGTTAAAACATTTATTTACGAAGCTTCCAAGCCGTAATAAGGTAAATATATTACTGTTTGTTTTTGTTAGGACTAGGAATAGAAAAGATTTGACGTGACGTATCTTCAGCTTTTTCTTTGGTTATCCCGTTTTATGATTAACTAGCTGACCCGTGCCGTTATAGTGTGATACTATATAGCCTATGACACTCCCCGATAAATGGACTATTCAACACAGATCGGTTCATTAGATCCAGAGATTACTCCCTACAACGTCACCAACACACAAACTTTACCTCTTTTTAATAATATTATAGATTATCTAAACTATGAAACATTTAGGTACCTAATTTTCTAACTTCAATCCCAAAAAAAAATTCAAGTATAATTTGAAGAAAAATAAAATATGCATGAAATCTTCTAACGATGATACTTGACCCGATTTAAAAGGGCTGCAAGTGAAAAGAAATTACGTACAAGAAAGTGTAGAACCTGTTCTCTGACTATAGAAAAATGCTTTAAAGCTTTTAATTTTATATTAAGCAAATAATTATAATACAGAAAATTATATTAAGTTAATTATAAAACTAAGGTTAATGAATGCAATTATTTTTATAAACTCGGATAAATTATATAAATTAGTATAGAATAATTTAAATATCAGTTATGAAAAAGAACAATTATTATCCACATTCAATTTAGAATTTCTTGTTATAGCAGAGCCGCATAATAATATAATATTAAACTACTGGCTTTAGTTAATAACAATTGCTTTCTGCTTTCAAAATAATAAAACCGTTAACTTTAATTATATTTTATTCGCAAAATTTTCTAAGAAAAGATAGGTGATGTTTATAACTCTTTTTAAGCAAAAACTGTGGCGCGTGTTGCGAGAGGCCTATGTCTAGCAGGGAACTGCAAAAGGCTAGTTGATTGATTGAAGTTAAAACTAATTTTTGACCTTATGCATCAGAATAATGCACGAGTTTAATATTGCAGAAAGGAGAATGAAACCTTCACTAAGACTTTTGGGCCAAGATTATACAGAAATGAGAGTATTATCAATTTATAGCTTCACACTTATTAGTCTAGTTCTAAATCTTTGGTTAGTTTTGGCCATCTGAAATCCAAGATAATTTTTTTTTGAAGGAGATGGAAACTTCTGGGCTAAAGCCTGTACATTACTGTACAGAGTAAGGATATGCCCTAAAAATCTTTTCTATTTTTTTCAAGTTACAATCTTAATAAAATTGAGCAAATTTATTATTATTTTATTAAAAAATAGAAAAGATTTTTAGGGCATATCCTGACTCTGTACAGTAATGTACAGGCTTTAGCCCAGAAGTTTCCATCTCCTTTTGTCAATAATCGAAATATACGCGGGCGAAGCCGCAATTAAAATCTACACCGCTCCAATTAATGGCGTCCAACTGATTACACGTGTGAAATTATTTTCGATAAATTTTGTCATAATTAAAGCGAGTGTAAGAGGGAAGCATACGATCGATGGTAACTCTTAGATGAGGCTTACAACAGTGGATGTTCAGAACCAGGGTAAACACAAGTACAAGAATCCTAGCTCTTGAGAATCAGACCTTTTAAATAAATATAAATAAATATTCACAGACTGTACTGTACACAGCGCCATCTGTTCCAAAAGTAAGATAGGCTTAACCTGCTTGTGTTATGGGTAACAGAATAATGCATATTAATACTAACATAATTTTCTTTTTGTAAATACATACATAATTATACATAGAAACACTCATCATCAATCAATGCAAATAATCATGTTCATTCCGAGACCTAGGCGTAGCAGTCATGTTATATAACCACTACGCCACAGAGGTCGTCTTAAGAGCCAGTATCTTTTATATCACAGAACTTCTAAAAATTAAAAACGTTCTATTAACACACAAACTTGTATCAGTTATGTATGTACCTACATAATTTACAGACAAAATCAATCGCTTCTAAAAATAATTTACTTGAAAACCATTACGATAAAACCGTACGTTTTAAAATAGAAACAAAAGTTTTCATCAAAAAATTACTACAATGAGTACCAATGTATATTCTATGAATAGAACAAAAATAGCCCCATCGAAGTTGATAATGAAATAATAATTCCTTGAAAACTATTAGGTCGACGAACTTACCGCATTTGTCGCAATGGTGGCGCCTACCATGAACGTAAACTACAAACATTAGCTAAAAATATGCTATAAAAGTATCAAGATTACCTAAATACAGAAACGATACAGGTATTTGCATTAGTAGGTAATTTTCTTTAAAATGTGCAAATTATCGTAAAAAAAGATTTTAAGGTTTAACGAATTATCGCCCCGATAGTGTCTAATAATTATATATTTTCTTAAATTTCTTTATATGAAAAGGTAAGTTGTTATTTACACTAACATAATGTATTAAGAAGTAGTTTAAAAAGTTATTCTTATGTTATATAGGTATTTCCAAACTATTCATATCCTTATGTATTTCTTACGAAAGGAAAATTAACGGAGAACTTAAATTATAATTGCGTGCTGGCAATCAACATTGCATAGGGTTGTCCTAATAATATTACTAATTATAAAAACACTGTGTTGGCAAAGGAAAATAAATGTTCTTTACACTTTCTCACAACGCCTTCTAGTCCCAAACTAAGCAGAGCTTGTACTATGGGTAGTAGACAACGGTTAAACATACTTAAATACTTTTTTTTTGGAAATACACACATGCAAACAATGATGTTCATGCACACAAAGATTTGCATTGAGCGGGAATCGAACCCGAGGCCTCTGCGTAGCAGTCATGTTGAATAACCACTACGCCACAGAGGTCGTTAGATTATATGGTAATTAGGTATATAGTACATAATGTATAGTTAGAGAAAAACAATAAATGTAATTATTTTATTCTAAAATATAAAATAGCTGAAGCACGATAAAGCATCACTTTTTTACTGTAAAATAAACCCAACTATTGCGTTATTCCGTTTGATCCACGGTTTTAGAATGGTTTTGTGTAGGTACATAACCTAACTCATTTTAAGAAATACCTAAACGATTCCTACGATTCAGTATATTGCATTATTGTTAGATGTTGTATAGGTACACTATACACTTTTTGGACCTAAAAATCGGTCATACTGATTAAACTACAGCATTTCCCGATAGAACAGACACATACCAACATTTATACATTATGGCGCGTGGGGAACATTATCCACCGTCTCGATCAGTCGAGCAAAAATGGACGCTTGTTTATAGTAAACATATATGTACCAGAATAACATAATTATAAGCTATAAATTGTCTAATATGAAGATATACTCAATACGTTTATTGCACCATAATGTAGTTACAGCTCTTTTATTATACACAGTATAGCATCATTATGGACCCTGTCGGGCACAGCATACGCAGGTAAGGGGAAGACTATTAAGATGTGCAACACTTGCTGATGAATTGTGTCAGGAATTAGTGTGAAAGGTAGAATATTATATTTAATGAATTTCGGCTGAACATTATGAATGTAGGACTAACTTAACTCAATCAATTTTAGCAGAGCCGAAATCGAGCCTTGCAAGAAGATTTTGCCAACTATTATATTTCATCATTAGATGTTGCCCTCTCAAAAAAGACTTAGATTGTATAAGTTACGATGGGGTTGACGTATCCTTATGGATAAAATCATAACAGCCCATTAATGTCCCACTGCTGGGACGGGCATCCTCCCATGACGGATACTTGGCCTTCTAATACCACGCTGGCCAGACGGATTGGTATAGGGTTTACTTTCAAGTTTTCCTTCTTTCTATGTAAAGACATCATTGTAAAGATTCACAGATAGTTCCTTAGTCGGTTTCTACGACATCCATGGGATGAGATGGGGTGGTGGCATATAGTATTTCTACTCCGTCACCACACGGATATGATGGATAAAAACTTCCAATTAATTTAGAATAAAATAAAAAATTGTCCAATATTCTATACTTCAGTTCAACATTTACGCAATCAAAGCCACGGTAAAAACCTAGTATTCAGTAATTGCTTGCGACACCCCTAACCCACTAGCGTCCAACTTGTAGTTTTCCTCGGTTTCCGTGTCACTGCATAATTCCACTTGGGCTGCAATGCTCCTTTTTCTACTATTTTCACATACCTAGGTGAAACTACGCTTTTTTAAGTTTAAAAGTGCAAAACGTACCTTTAACTGAAAGGGTGGCAGCAAGACTTATGAAATATCCGTAACAATTAGGTCAGTGAACTTTTGTTTGTATTCATTATATTTTTATATTCATCGTTAAAATGTGCAGTTACGTGAAGTAGTTATGGTATCAGTGAGTTAATCTTACGTAAATAAACCTTTGTAGCATGACCAGAAAAATGAATAGCGTCGCTTGCGGTAAAACGAGTCAACTATTTTTATACTGACTATTTTATGGCATGGTGCGGCAAATGAGTCAACGTTAAATTGCCTAATGGTAAACAAAACCCTTCTTTTCGTGATTTATTTATAGATAGTATGTAATTTTATGATTATTGTGGCGTATTAGTCATAATAGCCGATTGATGTCCCATTTCAAGGTAAGAAGGGTAGTGATACTGAGTTACCACTACTGTTACCAGAGGAATCCCATGTAGTTCCTGCTCTTTCATTTAAATGACACCCAGATAGGAAATATTTCTATTAATTATTACCTATTTTTTTAAATAATTATTACCTGCTCTAAACACTCTACTATGTACTACATTGGGAAAGAATGAAACGCATTGCAGTTGCAGTGATGGAAAGAATCGTAGCCAACTAAGGGGGAAACCAGAATACCTAGATAAATATCGTTTATTGCCTTCGTTGACATTTTTTTAAACCTAAGGATATTTCGTACTTTTACTCCTTTACTATACAGTTTACACAAACATTAGAAAATGATGAGGAATAATTTGTCGATCTCTTTATTAGCCAGCATGTCAATTCCCGTACCTTAAAATCGTTAAAAATTCGGTTAAGTTAACTCTTAGTTGTCAAATTGTCACACAATAGGTAAGAAAATTTGACAACTAAAGTTAACGCAACAGAATTTTTAACGATTTCAAAGTACGAGATTTGACATGCAGAATATATTACATTTGCAAGATATAAGAACTATTTTCAAGATATCTTGTCGTCCCTCGAGGGCAATAATATTCTAGGCATATGACTAAGGGCTTATTACATTCGTTAAGTAATTTAACACCTAAAGAAAAAACTTTAATGTTACCTTGAAATATGATAGAACTGACAAATTTATATCTAGTAACTTTTACTTGAAACAAGACTAAAACTGACAGACCAATAAACGATAAACCAATAAGATACAGGAAAACGGGGAAAAATAACTAAATAAACAGAATACAATAGACAATAATGCTTTAGCAGACATTCCATAGAGCCTGTCGAATGTAATAACCTCAGTATAAGATAAATTTACTGAGGTTCTACCATCTTATTGCTTTCATATTACATTCTTATATCACATTTATTTGAATTCTAAAGCCACAAACACCTGAGAATATGTTATAAATTTATGAGTGTATTGACGACTTGTATGAGAATATGAACATTTTCTAGACATAACATCCATTTTAATGTTTCTCAGAAAATCTGGATTAAAGATTGAAAGGAAAGGATTTTTATTTGTCAATAGTTTATTAATATTGTTTGTTTGTTATCAACGACTAAAATACTCATAACTTTACTTGTTATGAGTATTTTAGCCTTCCTTTTCTGAAATAAAAGTCAACTCCTTCCTAGGAATTATGACCTCTCTATCGCGGGGACTTTAACATTAATCAGTTCAACAGACACAAAAACATTTAGACTCAGGGAAATCATCTGTGGATTACACGAATTGTCATGCATGGAAGTCTAACACGAGATCTCATCAAGGCAGTCGTTTCTTACATGCGCTAGTTATTTTTTGAGTTTCGTTAGACCGTTTACAAATTTACCTATTTAGTTAGGTTTTCAAATAGCGCGTTGCGTTATCCTTTTTGTATACGATGTACCTGAACTAATACGTACATAATTTGACCTATTTATAGGAGCCTCCACAAAAGTATTTGAAGAAAGCAATAAATTTTGTCAGTTGCTTCTCGTAGTAAAGTACAGGCAAGATTATTTCAGGTAACTAATCAATCTAAGAATATCTTTATTAAACAACAAAACCATAAAATTACATTCTGTAAACTGAAACGTTAAACACAATAGGTACAACATAATCAAAGCATCATATCACTCCACTAAATGTATAGGCCCACTTGTTGACTGTGGAAATGTTTTAACATAGCATTTAAATTCATCTGTGTTTTTAGTATTATCGGGGCTGTTAGCATAATATGAGTGACGTACTCATAGTTACTAATTGCTAATTTGTACGCTATAAATGTAGAAATGTTAATAATTTGTAAGAGTAAATATAAAATTATAAATCTCATATATTTCAGTACTACAGAGGAAAATTTCCTAATTATTGATTTGATATTTTCTTGCAGACAATAATATTATTTATTAAGAATAGCGTTAATTCTTAATACGATGTTCTTCAGAAGAAAAAACGATAACATAGGTATGTGTTTAATGTTCTTAGTGTAATAATTTTTATTATTTAAGCTATGGTATAGGATTTTTTTGTCATATTTAATCTTTCTCTTGTCCAGGCTATCTTTCAACACTGCATTTTCTTTTGCTGTTTATTATTTATCTAACACAGGTAAGAGACCCCCCACACTATTCACGGGTGGCCTAGTTGGTCATGGCGATGGACGCGTATAGTACAGAGACGCGGGTTCGAGTCCCACCTCGAGTACCAATTTTTCCCATTATCTTTCTTCTTTTCGGATTTTTCTAGTTTTACCTAAGCTTTAAATGTAAAAAAATATTTGTAATTTAACCTTAACATTCATATCCACACAAAACCACTATAAGATTATTATATATAAGTAGAAGTATAGAACTCTACATGCATTTAAAATGCTTTGTTCGACAAAAACTCTTTATGAAATAGCAAGATATCAGTAAATTAACTAGAATTTACAATCTGGCATGGTTAAGACTATGTCAGAAATAAATAATATAATATAATATTATAATAAATGTCACAATTTCGATGACCAATTTCATGTTGGAACGAGTACAGAACTCAATAATATACAGAAGGTACTCAACACAACAATATATTGCATTCTCTAGTGTTGTACGCACGGTAGCACATCAAACGATTTATTTACATTCCAAAATAAGCTTTATCACAAGGGATTAAGGTATATAGATGTAGGGTTATTGTTTCCCTGTGATCATTTGGTTGATGTTCTTTTTTGACGATTTATATTCAATTATTTATTTTAAGTTGTGCATTTGTTGGTTTTGTTTTAAACTGAATCTGCGGAATATTGTTGCTCGTTGTAAACACACTTGTCGGTTACAAACAATGAAACACTAGTGGCCAAATCAATACCCACATGTCAATATTCTCGTGAGCCAAGTCGTAATTATTAGTAATTCGCTGACACTAGTCCCTCCGCGACCACGGGCCCTTGCAAGTTGGCCGAAACGTCGGAAAAAAACCTAGGTATTTACCTTACTAGTAATTAGTATATACCGCGAGTAAGACCAGTATAAAATAGTATAATGTATACAAATCGCGATAATTTAAAATCTATTATTAGTTATATTCTAAATACCACTTGTAATTTAACTATTATACATTATTACTTTCCAAACGAATAGGTATTCCGTTACAGAAAATCAGAAAAGCAATGATTCTATTAAAACCCACGCCAGAGTTCTAAAACAAAAGTTTCATTCGCAAATTATTTAGTCCTGGATGGAGTTAACGTTTGCTTTTGTAAACTCTACAAAAGGTTTATTATACTAAAGATGGGAAAGGAAAGGATGCTTAATTAAGCATCTTACAATCACAGTACGAAAAGTAGTATGAAACTGCTGTACATCGTAATAGAAAAGCACCTAAAACTGCTTCAGACGGGATGAAATCAGCTGGGCTCTACACTATACTTCGTCCACTCCATTACTATGTAAGCTTTACAACAAAAATTCAAGTTAATTTGACACAGATTTTCTTGACTAAGTCAAGCACCATCAATTAACTTAGATACATAATGTAAAATAACGTGTTGTTTTCATAGGTGTTAACAGAAACCACGATACATCATGTGCTACGATTCTTAGTACATACTTCTTAATATCGTCATACACACCTATCGGTTCTGAAGAATTCTTACTGACTACTTCGTTGCTCTCCAGTAGCTATAGGTACATTCATGAACGCCGAAGTCCCTTTGATATTTATTATCTTACTGCTACTAACCATCTACTACTTTATTCTAGAACATCTCAATTCGAACGGCACTTTAAAGTTTTGCTAACAGACGTCTAAACATTCGCACCTGAATCATCCTAGTTGTATACACCTGGTCGTATAATTAGAAACGTAAGCAAAGGATTAAACACTTCATAAACAGAAGCAAACAATAATCGTAAGTCCTATTAATGTTACGAGTATAAACGTGAAAGTTTGTAAGTATGGGTGCCTGTAACTCTTTTACGTAAAAAAAGCCTTTTACTGAATGAATTTTAATGAACAATACAATTTATAAGGATACCAGGCAGCGATCCGATTCGGTTTTGCACGGGTGGAATGCATGCGTAATCCTTCCTCTTTAATCACTCTATCTATTTAAAAATCACGATCGGTTGCGTAGTTTTAAAGATTAAGCATACATAGCAGACAGATAGCGTTTCATACTATGTAGGCATAATGTGAATTATCCAAAATACACAGTCGAAATCGCGGGTACTCGCTAGTACCAAATATAATCGTGATTATCTAACACATCTGTGTAGAAGTAGCACACTATACCTACTACTAACATGGCCGCTTTATTGTCTACAAATAAACGTATGTTGACTTACGATACTTTATTAGATGGCCGAGGGGGATATTCATTTTATTTAATTTGCTTTGTTTTAGTGTTAAATTAAATGGTGTTGAGTTTTTATTAATTTTAGTGTTATTTGTTGCGACTGTTTATTTTATTAAACCAATATTTCACAAGTATTTGTATACGGTCTACATAAGTATGACGTACCTATAATTTTAACACAAGGTAAAAAGGGCAAGGTAAAAAATTATCGTAAAATACCAGAGGAAATTAGATATTCATTATAACAGCCCATTAATGGCCCACTGCAGGGACGGGCCTCCTCCCTTGACACAGGGATACTGGCCTACTAGTAACACGCTGGCCAGAGGGACTGCTATAGGGTTAATCTTCAAGTTTTCCTTCTTTCCATTTGGTAAAGATAATAATCACCGACCATAGCCGATTTTTACGACACCCAATGGATAAGTTGGGGTGGTGACATATAGTATTCTTACTTCGTCACCTCACGGAGGATTATTATAAATTAGATATTATAAATTATATAAATTTTCTATTTGAACGACTAAAATTAAAGATAAAAAAATAACGTTATTTTTATTTTACGATTAGTCCATTCGTTACTAAAACAAAGCTAAAAAACCTTGTCAAAAACAGGTGTATTTCTTTTTCCATGTTTTTTTTCTTCTTTAGCAGAGCTAACGTCTGACCTTATGACGACTTTGAAGACTTGCGCAGAATAATTATTTGTAATAGAGAAGGAAATCAAAACTATGTATGACGTTATCCACTAGCGTATTACAACTGTAAATAGTTCACAAAGTTCAAATATTACCTAGTTAGTTTATGTTTAAATTGATTTTCAACGCGTCAATGAACATTCTGTTTCCAGTATTTATAGGTAAATCAGAAATAGATAATTGGTTTATGTTTACCAAGTTAACATAACCAATAGTTTGTTTTAGATATTGATATTATTCACGTGTGTCTTAAATTAATTTGATTTACATATAATTATCTTTTTATTTCGAAAATATTATCTATATAGGAAAACTTGAAATTAAACCCTATACCAATCCGTCTGGCCAGTATCCCTCCGTCACGGGAAGAGGCCCGTCCCTGCAGTGGGACATTAATGTGTTGTTATGATAATGATTATGATGAACATTTTAATTGGCCACCTTTGTAGTGTAGTGGCTTGACACTCGTTCTATGTAAATCTTTGCGTGCATAAACAATTTTAGCCTAGGTATTTTCTGTTAATTTTTGTATTTGTATTTTTATTTTATTAAAAGTAAGTTACACATTGGATACAATATTTTATCTGCCAAACTGTATAACAGTTTGTCGGCAGATATATATATTATACGAGAATAGTTAAGTAATACCTTTTTTTTATTTTTTTTGATTTCGCTGGGGTAAAATGCCTACGCATCCCCTCTCGTCGGGGGACGGGAGGGGTATGTGGGGCTCCCAGGGGTGACCCCCCAGTGCACCCACTAAAAGTCCCCAGCGGCACTCCTTCATCGCCTTACTTGGAGGGGGCCTGGGAAACCGGCAGAGCCTTTGCGTCCAGTCCCCCTCCGGCGATTCCCGCCATTACAGGCGGGCTCTTCTCTTCTTGAGAACGGCCGTGAGTGCTCCAGCCGTTCTCACCCACATGGTGGTGGTGAGTCGTGCAATGGGATGAGAGGTGCCCCCGCACCTGTCACCCCTGCTCACCACCGGGATGGAGGAGGTTGCGGTACGTCCGCCTTCTCCTGCCCTCTCGCCTCCTCCGATGTGGCGGCGCGAGAGGGTCTTCTTCCCGCGCGCGCTCAGCCGCCTCCTTCTGCGACATAACAAGTTCGCAGAAGGAGGCAACCGCCCCCCAGGCCTCCTCGCTCCCCAGCATAGCTTTAACTAAGCCCGGGAGCGAGAGGTCCGCCCCAACTACCTCCACCAGGTTGAGGCGCGGCCCCGACCACAACGGGCACACCTCCAGAGTGTGCTGCGCCGTGTCCGCGGCCGCGCCGCAACCGTGGCACAATGGTGCCTCCTCCGTCCGTCCAGCGTCCATCGGCCGAACACGGCGGAGGCAAGGTCCTCCGTCCAGTGACGGACGATGGCATTCCTCGCCCCCTGCCGGATGGCCTCCCACTCTTCCGGAGCTGGACGCTCTCCGAGCGCCCTTCGTTCCACCTTCCATTTGTACACTCTAGCGAGAACCCATGCCTCGAGCTCCCAAGGAGGGGTACCCGCCAGAGCGCACACCGCCGCAACACCCACTGTGCGGTAGGCCCGCACTACCCGCTGAGCTATGGCCCTTTGGGGCGCCCGAAGGGCGGATAAATTCTCCCTCCCTTCGAGGGAGTCCGCCCAGATAGGCGCTCCGTACAGGGCCATGCTCCGCAGTATGCCGGCGTATAATAGCCGGCAACGTGTGCTGGGCCCCCCCAGGTTAGGCATTAACCATGAGAGGGCACCCGCGGTCCTCAGCAGACGCGTCGACAGCTCACTAAAATGTGGGCTGAAGCGCCATCTGCTGTCCAGGACAAGGCCCAGATACTTCATCTGGGCTTTTACCGCTATGCAGGTGCCCTCAACGCAGATCTGGGCATCAGGTGGGGGACGCCGCCAAGGACCATGAAAATACACGGCCTCGGTTTTGTTCAACGCCACCTTCAGACCCAGACGGCGGATTCTTGCCGCTACTACGGTCCCACCATCCGACGCTAGGCTAGTCGCCCGCCGGAAGTCCCCGCGGGCAGTCAACAGAGTGTCATCTGCATAGCAGATGACACTTACACCGCCCGGGAGGGCCCCCCGTAGGAGCCAATCGAACCCGATGTTCCACAGGAGGGGTCCCAGAACGGAACCCTGTGGAACGCCGGACTCCACCGCGTAGCGTCGGACTTGACCCACCTTGTCTACCAGGAGGACCGTGCGGTCCTCCAGGTAGCTCCCCAGGAGGGACCGCAGATAGCGAGGCACTCCGTGATAACGAAGTGCCTCTAGGATGGTGGAATGGGGGACAGAGTTGAAGGCGTTGGCTATGTCAAAAGACACCGCCAACAGCCCCTCCCTCGCCCCCACCGCCTCCCCGACCAGGCCCTTCAGGCGGGCCAGCGCGTCCACTGTCGAACGCTCAGATCTAAAACCGAACTGAGCGTCCGACATATCCGGCCCCACAGTCCGGAGGTGACTCTTGACGCGCCCAGCGACAATCCACTCGAACATCTTACCTACCTCGTCCAACAGGACGATGGGCCGGTAAGCCGAGGGAGAGTCTGCAGGGCGCCCTTCCTTGCGGAGGAGGCACAACCGCCCCTCCTTCCACGGTCCCGGGAATCTCCCAGTCGTGAAACACGTACTGAAGATATCCCGGAACCTTCGCTCCATGTGTGGGGCAGCGATGGCCACCACCCGCGCCGGAACACCGTCCGGGCCGGGGGCCGTCTTTTTGGCGCGGAGACGAAGGAGTGCCGCGCCAAACTCACTGTCTGATACCGGCATGGGCTCCTCCTCCCCCTCCGGCACAACTGCACCCTGCGGGGGGTCCATAGCTGGAGGGGTGAATTCACTGTCCCTATGCGGAAACAGCGACCGAACCACTCCCTCCAGCACTGACGGCTCGAGGGTCTCGGCGACCGGGGTGCCAGAGCGGCGCAACTGGTTGCGCGCCGCTTTGTATGGCCTCCCAAATGGGTCGCTATTGAGACTCTCGAGCATCTCTGCCCGCGCTGAGTCTCGGGCAGCGATGATGGCCAATTTGAGGGCCGCCTTTGCCTCCACGTACGAACCGTAGAGGCGGTCCTCATCGGCCTCGTCGCGATGAGGCCGCCTACGAGCCCTCGCGTATGCACGCCTAGCTACTACACAGGCAGCCCGCAAGTTCGCCAGCTCTCTCGACCACCAATATACGGCGCGTCGAGGGGGCGGGCGGCGAGACCGAGGCATGCTAGAATTACATACCTCGGTCAAAGACACCCTTAGCCGTGCGGCTGCGGCGTCCACGTCCCGGACATTGACTGGTAGCGACAGCCAGTCCTGGACGAACGCCGCCTCCTCCGCAGCCTCTCGGTCCAGGCGGGTGACAGCCCACCGGGGAAAGTGGGAGCGCCCCGAAGATTCGGGGGCTCCCCGTGGACCCTGGGCGGAGATCTCGAACCGCACGTAGCGGTGGTCCGAGAAAGTCTCCGCCATGTCCACCCGCCAGTCCCTCACGCGCGCGGCCAGCGCGTGGGTGGCAAAGGTGAGGTCCACTATGGACCCACCCTGTCGCCGCACGCATGTCTGGACACTCCCTCTATTCAAGAGGGAGAGTCCAGATGAGGCCGCCCACAGCTCCACCGCACGCCCGCGCGCGTCGGTCGCTGGGTTTCCCCACGCCACCGACTTGGCGTTAAAAGTTAATAATACCTAGTTAAGTAATACCTAGAAGTATAAGTAAAAATTAATTTTAAAAAAGTACTTTTATACACGTCTAACACCAATACATGCTGTGCTTAGTTTGGGACAAGATGTACTTGTGAGAATGTGTTAAAAATAATTATATATTAGTTTTCTAGGCGTTACCACATTTCTTAAAAAAACATTTTTTATGTTTAAGTGTATAAAGAAATCACAGTACAATAAATATTGTTATATAATAAGCAATTTGTATTACATGAAACGTATAATGTATTATGGCACAAGCCCACTGACGTCGAACATTCGTTGTTTGTTGTGCCAAACTATTAACTAAAGTGGTTCCACTAACGTTTACTACTTCTCCGTCATAATGTGGCTATTTTAAATTTGTTACCACTATTACAGATTTTACTACGTTATTTTTAACTATTTTGTACCTTAATTTATGTCACATAAAGGTCATGTTATTGTGTTATAAAGTACTGTGTTAGAATACTTTAGATTATACCTTCGACAATTGAAGGGTTGGGTAAGAAAAAAAACTGCAGAACTGAAACTAGTACCATTTTGCTACTTGCACATAATGCTATGAAAGGGAAAATAAGTAATTTCAATGCATTTCATCCAGAAATAATTTCTTGTAGGTTATCTTTATTTTGTATATTCTATTTCATTCATTAATTTTCCTAATAAAGAGAGTTGAGGTTTAGCGTGTGTCTTTGTGACGTAGGTTCACAAGAAAGACAAAGGTCACGCATACTTTACATAATGTAGGGTGTAGTGTTTGTATCTATTCAGTAGATATTGAATACATTGTCTTATGCCCGATTTACACATCGACAAGTACAGTAGCGAGTTAAAAAAATAGACAGTTAAGGAGTAAGTAATAAGTAGTAATACAGTTCACACGTAGGCGAGTACAGCTCATAAGTTGCCGATCAGAGACGAAGACCAGTCGCGTCGAGCGTGCCGGCGTGCGTCGCCTGAGATTGTTTAGGTACGGTTATTTTAATCGATAAAATGGACATTGAACAATTGAATACCAATTTACGCGCTATTATACGAGAAATAGTATTAACACTTGCACAACACATTGAAAATAAAATTTTAATAGAAAAGTATAGAATAATAAAAAAAAAAGTGTGAGGAATATTTAATTCCCCACACTTTTACACAACGCGATTTAGTCCCAAACTAACCAGAGCTTGTACAATGGGTACTAGACAACGCATAAATATACTTAAATACTTTTGTAAATACGTACACATTATACATAGAAAAACAGACAAAAATAAAAATAAATACATAGGTATTAGAACTTGTGAACTGTACTAAACTCGCCCGTCTACACGGCGGGCGCTGCGAGCGCCGAGCCGGCGGTGTGAGGGAGACGCGAGAGAGGGGGCTACTTCGTACTGAACTCGCCAAAAAATAGGATCGAACTGTATTAAAATCAACTTAGTCGGCAACTTACTACTTAACTCGTTTTTGCCGTCCACACGCAAAAAGTGACTTAACTCGCCAATGAGGCAAGTTAACTCGCTACTGTACTTGTCGATGTGTAAATCGGGCATTATGAACATTAGACATCAAGGTACCTCAAAGCCGTTAATTTGTCATTCTGCTGTTACACGCTGTGAGGGTTGGACGTGTTCTTGCGCTCCGGACTATTGTTCAAATCAACCCGTTTGACTAACTATGTAACTTATCGTAGTGTATCTTAGGAATAATATTTATATCTTGTTACATAATCTACAGCTTTAAAACTAGCTTTATTGTGTAGGTAGTAAACTACCTGAGCAAATCGAACCAACACAACGCATGTAGCGACTGCCCTTACTGTTATAAAACTAGTACTTATAATACAAAAATTCTTAGAAAAGCTTTAGAAACGTCTTTGCGTATTTGAAATTCTTGGTAGTAGCTTTTAATAAGAGTAAATTAAACCTTGTGTCCTGACTATGATGTTATTTTATCATTGCCATTAATAACAAAAAAGGGTATCTGTACAATAAGTCTTTGAATTAATTTCCTACCAAATGTATCTGAAGTAATATCATTCGTATAAGTTAAGTAGTAGCAACTGCAGATCCTTTATTTAAAGTGTCAAAATAGAATCACCATAAACGCCACATTAATATACACCTGCAAAAATCAACCTCATAGAACTAAAGGAAAATTGAGCTACTTTTCCCATTTATTTAAACAAAATTCAGTATTAGCTAGAAATTCAAAATAATACTGCCTCTATTATGGCGTTCTAAGAATAAAGTAGGTGGTTAAAGTCATGGAAATTTTAAGCCATCGTCGTATACGCTATTATTTCAGTAAAATAATTTCATTTTAGTGGTGTAATTTCAGCACTCGCTGCAACTGCAGATCCCACTACGTTTCTGAACTTGTTGATTTAATGCATTGCAAAGTTTCTGTGGAAATTCAAATTGCTTGTAGTAAGCAAGGTATTTGTTATTAAAGTACCTACTGATTTTTTTGTTTTGTTTCCATAAGAAATGCATCCAATATCATTGACTTAAAATTAGTTACAACATTCTGTATGCAACATGTTTTTGTATAGGTTGTTCCAAATATTCTAAACCTGAACATCAGCATGCTCTTCCCTTCATTTACAAGTCAGCAACTTTAACGTATCCTGCCAGGGCAAGCACGGGTCTTTGTCAATAAATAAGTTACCAACATAGAAGTAACCATTCCAAATATTATTAGTCTAAACTTCAGCATGTTCTTTTCTTAATCTACATTTTCAAAAACTTAAAAGAGTCCATGCAGGCCAAGGACGGGGCTTTATCAGTATAAAGTAGTAAGCGTTTCATCTAGTTGACATTTCACTAATATTAAATCGACGGGATGTGAATAGCGAAAGGAAATGTTATGTTCCTGCAATATTCCATTTCCCTTTACTGACGTCTTCATACCTTGTCATTGGTATGTTGAAGTGCAATTGAATTCAAGGTATTTTCAAAGTAAACTATCCTATGTTTAATAAATATATACAACGTAATTAATGATGAGAGTATCATGGTTATATTATTAAGTAACATAAACAAGAAATAGATCAATTTTACAATAATAACAAGCTTAGTTATGTCTGAATATGTAATAGTGAAACACATCCGTGTGGTGACGGAGTAAGAATACAATATGTCACCACCCAATCTCATCCCATGGGTGTCGTAAAAACCGACTAAGGGACCATCCGTGAATATTACCTTTAAAACCCTATACCAATACGTCTGGCGTGGTATTAGTAGGCCAAGTATCCTTCCGTCACGGGAAGAGGCACATCCCTGCAGTGGGACATTAATGGACTGTTATGATGATATGATGATGGAATAGATAGAATACTGACCGACTCAAGATCGTAGTTTCAAGAAAGACATTAAAACAAGATCAAGATCCTATAAACCCGTACACTATATAGAATAGGATTCATGTGTAGTGTTGAGTTAACTTTTTAATGATCGCCCCAATACATAGACAATAGGAAAAGAGTATCACATGCAAAAAATTAAGCGTACAGTGGACATACCCCTCACGCAGTGCACTCGTTTTAATAAGGAGGCGACATAGCCGATCGATAACGAAGAAAACATTTAGGAGACTCATTATATTCTATGATTGACTTCATTTGGATGTTATGATGAACATTCTTTACGCCGCCGCTTTGCTACAGCAGACGACAAATAGGTAGCAAATGCGATAGGTGACTCTGTTACATGATCACACTATCTTAAATGACATTTTTTTAAAGTATTGAAGTAACTACGCTTGTACAGAACAAACGATTAAAAGTTGCCCTTTCTAACAAAAAAACACATGAAATTTCGGCTTAAACACAAGGTCATTTACCACAAAATATTAGGAAGACATGGCGTAGAAACGCGCAGCAAGCATAACTATTACACAACTGTAAAACTTCCTAGACTATTTTACTGCTTACGTAAATTTCAGTACTGCTATTGAATGATTCATAAAAATATTTCTGGCGAAAAGTTAGTATAATACATACAATTTTTCTGCAGGATAATAATACAGTGGCACGCCAGTTGTGGGAAACCCGAGCATGTTGACAATGCGATTAAAATTCAAAGTAACTGTGTGCTGATTGCGGTGGTGCAATATTGGATAGTTTCAAGCGTTCACGACAACTCTAATTGTTGATTGTAGTTGCAAAACGGAGTTAAACTTAATTATAATTTGTAACAAGAAATACTTATAATCAAGTAATGAACTAATATTAAATCGTTTTGGCACCTCATCTGAAGGCGAGGTTACCGAATTATGTATTATTTTAGAGGCAACAGGCATTATTTTTGCTAAAGAAGTAATCTTACTTAACATAACCCTGTTAGTCAGGCTTTGTAGGAGCAGAACGTTCTTAGACTACTACGGAATACATCGATGCTAGTAACTCATAGCCTATAACAGCCTAAAAAAATATCAGCGGTAAACCACATGCACCTTAAAGCCCGATTTACGCATCGACAAATACAGTAGCGAGTTAAGTAGTAAGTTGTTGAGTTATGTACGAAGTAGCCTCCTCTCTCGCGTCTCGCCAACTTAACTCGCCAAAAAATAGGATGGAGATCTATTTAAATCAACTTAATCAACAACTTCCTACTTAACTCGCTACTGTACTTGTCGATGTGTAAATCGGGCATTAGTCCTCGTAATAAGGCTTAGTTTGTTCATAGAAAGTTTTAGCAAATTCTAAACGTCTTGTAGTCAACGAAAAGTAATGACCGAATAAGTAAACAACGAAAGGCTGTCTCCGAGCAATACCAATTCGCAATTTTCTACAAAGTTTTTGGTCTTAGAAAACTGTTGTTTATCGATTGAAACCGTTACAACAACTTTCAAAGTCGAATCTAGTGTTCAGTTTTAGTTCGTTTTCATAGACGTTTTAAAAAGAACGCGAATAAAAAAAAGATTTTAAATATATTATTATGAAAAGTAAACAAAACATTTGTGTAAAGATTTCCTAGTTTTAATAATTACAGCTCATGGAAAACCCGGTAAGCAGTCTTTCAAAAAAGGCTGCCCGTAAATCTATGCGGCCTAAAACCGCTTAACCGTTGAAAAAACAAAAGCAGAAGAAGCCCTTAGTTGATATATCTAATATAGTCCCAGTTTGTCCACTAAAGTGAATTCATAAATAATTTCTGTTAATAATCTCATCATCATAACAGCCCATTAATGTCCCACTTCAGGGACGGGCCATCTCCAGTGACGGAAGAATACTTGGCCTACTAATATCACGCTGGCCAAACGGATTGGTATAGAGTTTAATTTCAAGTTTTTCTTCTTTTTATTACGTAAAGATAAAATTAGTCCACAGATAGTCCCCTTAGTCGGTTTTTACGACACCCATGAGATGAGATCCACCCCATCTCACACATGACACACTGTATTCTTACTCCGTCACCACACGGAGAAATAATAATCTCATGATAGATCAAAATGTATTTTCAAGATAAAGAAACCTTATAATACCACCAGTACCCGCTAAAATATCACTTTTTGTAACGAAGACAAAATATCGTATTTAAGTTACATAAAACTTTAGACAAAATAACAAATTACTAAGAATAAGATGCACATTTTATATTTTATTTTCCGTTTCAGTAGACCACATCACTTATCTCGACAAAACTGTATCCGTCGTCGGCTCACTAATACAAAAGAGGCGAGCACACTCTGTGGGTAGAATAGTAGTTGTACATACATACTGTAAGAGCTAGTACACATTAGGCGTTTTGAAGCGTGCGTTTTGAGAACCGTTAGTTTTTATCTAGGAATACACATACAAACGCGCGTTTCTGATCAAGCGTGCGTTGAGAGGGGTCAGCCGAGTACTGGCACACGCGCTTTTGTGTAGAATGGACGCAAGTTTTTCAAAAGAAAGACAGAACTCAGCCGAGTTTGGATCTTGGTGACGACGTACGATGCGCGCTGTAAGGACGCTCTTAACACCTGTACATCGACCTCGAGCAGCTGACCATACAGCAACATATTATGAAACTATGTTCCCGTCGCGACTTTGTAACGCTTTCCCCAATTAGTGGTTGAGGCGTACATCCCCTCCAGAATATCCTACTATCCTATCCTACTAATATTATTAATGCGAAAGAAACTTTGTGAGGATGGATGGATGGATGTTGATTATTCTTTCACGCAAAAACTACTAAATAGATTTTGAATTAATAGGGTGTAGAATAATATTTCAGCTATCTATACAACGCGGCTGAAGCCACGGGCATTAGCTAGTCTAAGATATATAGTCAGTGAGGTTCCAGGCCGAGATTCGTACCCCACAGGGTGTGCCCCTGAGTCGTCACTTAAATGTCTTTGGTTGAGGGCCATCAGTTCCACCACAGCACAATATGTAAAGTAGTAATAATCCCTGGCGGCCAAATACTCGTCTACAACAAAATAAGGGCAGTCTTAACGTGCGCTAAACGCAACACTGAGCGACCAATGTGTACTGGCTGTAAGTATATTGCTCAAGACTACAAGCAACGCGTTTGTTTACAGACAAGAAATTAGATTGTACCGTTAATGAAGATGCTTGCTTGTGACGCACACAGATTTTAATTTATAATTTTACATTAAAGTGTGTTGTTAACTTTAATAAATTAACAACACAATTTAATAAAGTATTCAATTCAGTAGAGTTTTGTTTATACACCGTGACTTTATAGTCATTTTGGAATGAAAATGGTCATTAAATAACAATCATACATTAGTATCAAAATATAATCGTGTAAGAAGTATAGGGAATAAACTAATATTATACTTACCTAACTACCTACTAACCTTCTGGTTATGGAAGCAAAAAACTATTCGCAGCGATCCCTATGTATTGAATGACTATATAGTTGCAGGCCCCGTCTCCCGAACTATTGCTAAAAAGAGAGTCTATAACGCTATTTTAGCGGCTCGTATTCATTGTTGTCCTGTTTGGTGCTGGACGTAAGCTTTTGTTTTTTGTTTCGATTTCGCTATGCAGGTATTATGAAAGGAATTTTTGAAAAACCTTGTATCTTCCCTGGAACCGGAGACTAGAAAACTTATTAAGCCTATTCTAGCTTGATACCTTGACGCCATTTTTAAACCCTGTTACATGTCCGGAAGAGACCAGAAAAATTAAAGAATTGGTAAAAACTTTCTAGCGTGTTGAGGATTAAGGACCATATCATCATCATCATCATCATATCAGCCAATCGACGTCCACTGTTGGACATAGGCTTCCTCCAAGTATTGCAACCTTGTGCGGTCCTGTGCGTCCCTCATCAATAAGGACCATATGAAATAGATAAATCTAACACTGGCTCTACAATGTTAAGAAACTTACATACATTCACAACTTGTACCAATGATATAGAACACTCAAGATAATTACAAACTTACTTTGCTTCACCTACATTCATACAATCTCTTCACACATCCCCGTATGTTCCGAGCGCTACGCACTTGCCCTTTCAGAAGGAAGTTACTAATTACGTGTCGTGATTTGTAATCATAGTAGAAAAGCAAGTGGAAGAAAGTGTTTTGTGGCTAGAATTTCTACTTTTGCGGTTATATTCCATTTGTTTTTTTACTTTTTAGTGAGTTAATTTTTTTTAGTTCTAAGTCGATTTTATAATATCTTAACAGAAACAGAAAGAAAAGGGTGTCTAGTAAAGTACCAAACACTGCAGCATTTTTAAAAAACAGATACTTTGGGGTTTACCAGAGACATGAAAATGCTTTTCTAAACAAACTGTAGAGACTGTCAATTAGAACACAATATTCGTTAGATACAGATATTTAGTGGCAAACAAAATGAAACATAGCTTAAAATATATGAATTTGGTATTAATATTCCTAGTAATAAAATCATGAAAATTACGTGGTAATAAAAATTACTTTAAAATTCTCACAAATAGACTCACTTTACCTAATAAAATAATGAATATTAAAATTTAAGAATTAAAAGCGAAGGCTAGTTGTTAAAGAGTTAAAACAGTTCGGAGTAAATGGCGTTAAAATTAGATTCTTATTTTGTTAACTGTTCACGTTAACGAGGCATTTCTATTAAACCCTCGGCGCCAGCAAACAATTATTACAATTAATTAAAATTAATAGGTACCTAACAAGTTATTATTAAACTTCACAAAGAGTTAATTTGTCTGAACGGTTACTACCAACATTATTGTCGTTTAAAGATTTATTTAGTAGATTTAATAATATTATTTATAGTGTAACTAATAGTATTTATACAGAAAGAGACAGACTATTTATTGGCGTGGTTGACCAACAATCTGATTAAGGTAGTGGAAAGCCTATGGGTGACGGGCGGACTACCTCGTGCGAGGCGAAATCTATCCAGGAAGCCTATCTTAACGTCGGGCGTCTTTATATTGATTAATATTAAAGATATTAACTGCAAATCTTATTGTATCTAACGTCGTCATTATTCAAAAAAGTAAAAACTACTCTATATTAATTACTAATTATTTATTAATTATATTAATACTTATTGCAAATCCTATTGTAAACCTCTTCATTTAAACGCAAAGAAGTAAAAACTACTTTATATTATTCATAACATTTCACTTATATTAAAACTTTTTGACGCTTAATGTCCCAATCCAGGGGAAGCCTTCCTTTAGTTTTGGTGGGTTAGTCTTTCTAAAACCAGGATACCAACCAAACCGGATTATAAAACAGTTTGTCTGAGAGTTTTCCATGATTATGAATTTTACTATATTTTTTCAATCTCAACTTTTGGTGACACCCACAAGACGAGACAAACTAATATCACCTATTACATGACTCCTGATGCGGCTGTAGCGAAATAATAAAATTAAAAGCACGAATAGATAAACCGTATCTTTTAAATCGAAATAATTACGGATAACATTCAAACGTTTAAAGACGTAATTCGAAGAACTCGCGTCTTGTTCCCACGGGGGAAGGCGAATACCATTAAGTTTCAGTAACGGTATGTACTACGGATCCTTATACACCTACTTTGCTCTATAGCTTACTTTTTTAAAAATAGATGCCTGTGTCACGCGGACTTTTCATCATCATCATAACAACCCATTAATGTCCCACTGCAGGGACGGGCCTCCTCCCGTGACGGATTGATACTAGGCCTACCAATACCACGCCGGCCAGACGGATTGGTACAGGGTTTAATTTCAAGTTTTCCTTCTTTTTATTTCGTAACGATAATATTCACATAGTGGTGACATATTGTATTCTCACTCCGTCACCACACTGAAACTGAGAAGAATGTAGCCACGAAACTTAGTTATTCACTTACTTAGTTATTAACTTAGTATTTATCTCTCTTTTCAAACTAATTATAGTAAGTAATTAACTAATTGTACCACAAAACTTTTAACAATGTTGTCTTTCTAAAAAAAAGCAAACACTGCAAAAGACTAATCATCTTCAAGAAGCCTCAAGTGTTTGCAAAATGTCCTTCTGTCTGACAAGGTAGTAAATGAATAAAGCGGCATACAGACCGTATTATTCCTTTCTCCGTCATTTAATGGACACCGACCCCTAAAAACGTCCCCGGACAAAATAAAGGGACACGTTACTTAAACGCTTCGCATTTGCTGAGACTAAAATATCACCGTATAAATTATGTAGGTATTGAAAATGTTTAGGCGAAAGCTTGCTTATACAAAAAATAACAGTCTTTTGATATAGAAAACTCAAGTAGCAAAATAGTTACTTTGTAATAAAATAATGTGTCACCTTTTCAAGTAGTTGGTGGTTTCGTTTTAAATGAAAGATGATCTTAAACCAAGGATAACCTAACGCAAAAATATATTAAATATAAAAAAATATATAAAAATATATTTTATATTAAAAAATATATTTTCTACTTATTCCGCGCTAATTATGACACCAATTATTTGAAATGTACTTCACTTGTAGTTTTTTTTTAAATATTTATTTACTTGGTTTTCTTAGCATTCTATAGATTCTCCGTGCGTGTCCGTGGTCTATCGCGTGATAGACGACGGAACACTTGCATTGCCGCGTCTAGGACTTAATTACGAGCTAGAAGTAGGTTTAGGAAGGCCCTCTTACAACGCGGTTACTTTCACTGTCCGCTACATTCAATTTTATGTAGTTCCGCTAGTTCATCCTAACTAATATTATAAATGCGAAAGTAACTCTGTCTGTCTGTCTGTTACGCTTTCCCGCTTAAACCTCGCAACCGATTTTGATGAAATTTGGTACAGACAATCTTTAGGCCCTGAGACAGAACATAGACTACTTTTTATTAACAAAAAGAAAAATTATTTTTTTAACAAAAAATCGTATGTTCTAGCATTTTGAAATTTTTACCAGTGTGGGGGTGAAATAAGGGTTGAATTTAAGATAAGACAATAAATCTTGGTACATAGGCTTTTTCTACAAACGGAATTCGAACGGTACGGATTCGGAACGGGAACTATAAAGCCAAACTTTTTGTATACGAAACCACTGAACCTAGGAACATGTAATCTAGAAGTTTTGGGTGTATCAAGTTACGAAAAAGGCTGGTTTCTGTAAGAGTCTCTTAGACATAAGGGACCAGGATTGATTAAAACTAATATCACGCAGGCGAAGCCGCGGGCGGAAGCTAGTCTACTATATAAAAATAAGTCGGGTTTTCTTTTCAAAACGCACGAACTGATTTCCACGGTTTTGCATTCGTTGGGAAGGTCTCGGCCTCCGTGAGGTTTATAGCAAAGAAAATACTGGAAAAATTACACATTACATAAAACGAAGCCTCTGGTGGCGAAACGAAGTTCGCTAGTTCAGGTTTGCTAGTATTTTTATAAATAAAGTTCTAAACTCACCTGAATCTGGCAGTAGTTTCCCTTTCAACTCGACGTCACTCTCCGCGGACGTAGCTCCGTAGTTCTTGTAAGTTTTCGTTTTATTCCCCGAAGGTTCCTCATGTTTGGTCACCTTGAATCGTTCCGACATCTTCATGTATTACACTTAACTTATCACTTACACTTGATATGATTTATTCACTTAAATCTTTCACTGATATGTATTTATTTAATTTGATAATAACACTATTGGTCCATTTTTAACGCTGCGGTTTTGATATGCTCGATTACCTAGAAAAAAGAAAATAGACAATTAGATTTATGGAATATTTTTTTACTCGTGTTTTAATGGCCTGCTGCAGAGACAACACTTTATACTTGACATTTAATTCATTTCATAACAGCCTATTAATGTCCCACTGCAGAGACGAGCCTACTCCCGTGACGGAGGGATACTTGGCCTTCTAATACCACGCTAGCCAGACGGATTGGTATAGGGTTTAATTTTAAATGTTCCTTATTTTTATTTCGTTAAGATAATATTGACGCATAGTCACTTAGTCGGTTTTTATGACACCCATGGGATGAGATGGGGTGGTGACATATTGTATTCTTAAGCCGCCACCACTCGGATAGAAACAACAATAAAACAATTTATCAAATACCTAAAAAAATTGCGGGCACAGAAATCTAAATAAAAGGAGAAGTGGTATGACTGGGTTTTCGTGGGAGCGCAATATGATTAGAACGATTATATAGCTAAAAATGGCTGTCACCTAGGTTTAGCTGTGTTTTGACAACGACCGAGATAACATATAAAATGCCGAGTTGTTCAGTGGTTGCCTGTAAAAATAAGAGCAATAAAAAAATGTTTATTAATAATGGAATCACTTACCATATGCTAGTACATGTATTTTATTGTATTTACCTCTAAAATCATGAAAAAATAATCTTCGATGTCCTCACTATGTTATTTTCATGTTCGGACAATTAAGTACTATAATATTTTTGTAACATATACATTGCTTCTCTAATGCTGTCTAAACTAGTCATTCAATGATATATGAAGCAATGAACTATTCGCTCAACGATATTAAGTATGACAAGTGGTTGCTAACCGTGATCGCTCTAACAACCAAACGATAGTGACGACCCGTTCATGACTACGACTATCTATCGTTTTCGATAAAAAGTCGTGTATTGTAGGAATTTTAAATTGTAAAAGTTTTATTAAGTTAAATCATAGAAATTTTTTTTTTTAAATGTTGTGTTACGCTGTTTAAATTATGTAATTTTAATATAAGTATTACAATGTTAAAATAATATCATAAATAAAAGGTGGAGTAAGTACTCTAGAACATAAAGGTTTAGAATGTTGATTACAGTGGTTTTAAAAGTTTTTTTTAAACGCTCATCCATTTATTAGCACACACATGCTTTTAACTGGTTTTATCAGATTTGCTTTAAATCAGTCTAAATGCTCATCTATCAATCCCTATATTCATGCTATTGTTTTACTTTTATCTAGGCGCAATATTGCTCGCGCATTTTGGCATGCGCATGCACAACCTTGAATAAATGAACTGTACACGCTGTTATCTGCTTCAAAAAATAATCTGTATACTTAGTCTTATTATCTATACAACTATCCAAAAATTGACATCTATAAGTTGTAATTGACTACAAAACAGTTTTGACCCAAAGCTCAAAATATGGGGCACACAAGCTCACTCAAAGAAACTTAATGAACCATGATGTAATTAAACAAAGCGCTTTTTGAAGAGATTAATAATTGGCGATGTAAAGTAGATCATGCATGACAAGAACGTGCGGAAAAAGTCGTGGTTTAAAGTCAGCTAGGTTTTACCGACTGTGGCTAAATTATCGCTAGCTCTTGGTTCGTGTAAGGGAGATATTTCAAGGAAAAACGAGACAGAGTATTGCGTTCATTCATAATCTAGATGTAACTGAGAACAGTAGTCTATTCAAATATTCTATTGCTGTGTGTGTTAATAAAACTGGCGACATTAGGTTTCCATACAAAATGACATTCAGGGCACATCTCCTTTGTTCAGATATCTGTGATTGCGGGATTCTTATTAATTAAGTTAAGTCTCTCTTAATATTCTTTATCGTAACCTTTCCTTCCTAGGTACCGTTAACAAATGAAAAATTACATTACAGCTAAATTACCTTTCTTCAAGCAAGATTTATTTTCTTATAAATAAAAGCAACGGGAGTTTTTGAGTTATCCATCATATAGGTACTGTAAGATGTTGAAAATAGAGAAATTATTACGTATCCTGTATTTTTATTTATTACTGAGCTTTTTTTATGTAAAAGTTAATTGTAAATATTAACTGCTTATGGTAAGATCGGGGTTTCTGGAAGAGGGAGGAAGAGGGACGTTGACGATAATACAATCGTCAGTTGTGATTATACTTCTAATTTAGGACAGCATGGACTTGGTTAACAACTAACATTCTTGTTAATTGTTAACAATTTACACTATCTTTTTCTACTCCTCCATGTATATTCGACACTGCAACGACATACGTCGTCTGTGAAGGAATGAAATTTAGTCCGTTTTTAACATCGGGCGCCAGTAGACTTATTGGCTTGAGGAAAGTTGCTTGAAAGTTCCATGGTATTCCAGTCAGCTCCAAGAAAAGTAAACGTTGGCTATTTCTAGTCAACCTATTTCCTTGTTTTTCTTAGTCGACGAGTTTCAAGACGAGAGGAAGCAAATCTATTAGCAAACTTTTAAAGGTTTGTTAGACGGATAACATCCTAACCTATGCACTTACCCCATACGAATTACTTTTGTTAGGATTATTAAGGTCTTATAGCGAAGTGTAGTATTTGACGACCTCGGTGGCGCGCCGGTAGAGCCAGCGGCTGCCGCGCATGAGGTTGTGGGTTCGATCCCCACGCAGGACAATGATTTGTGAGATCCACAAATTATTGTCCTGAGTCTGGGTGTTCTGTGTGTCCGTTAATTGATGTTTGTAAAAGTCCCCGCGACACAGGGCATGATCCCTAGTGCGGGAGTTGTCTTTTTAAAAGAAAAAAATAAATAAATAGTAAGAATTCAGAAGGACACCTACTGGACACAATATATTTTTTACTTTTGTATTTTGTGTTTCTCATGTAAGTGACTGTAATGGTTTTTTATGAGAAAATAAATATTCTTTAATTCTGTTAGTAAATCTGGAATAATTATTGTCAATCATTAAATACGTCACTGCATGCAAATCTGAGAAGAATATAAACAAGGAAATTTGTTAAAGAAACACCCAACTACTTATTGACATTTTAAAGTATTTGCTTCATAACTGCATGCACTACCGATCGATGTTTATGTTCAAGAAATACTTATGCAGTTCCTAGAAACTGTTTTGCTGTAGAATAAACTCAATACATTAGAGCTAATACTTGGTACCTTTTGTGACAATCGATTAACCGTCGAGGTAACTTATCATTAGCTTTATACTATCAATTAGTGAAAGACGTTTTATGCAAAAGAATGCAAGACATTTAATACATTATAATTATATGTATATCTACAAACTACTCTCTAATTTAATTGTTTTGGTACATAAAGTCACGTTTTGTATAAAACCCTAACGACAAAAAAAAATTAGGACTGGCGAGTTGTCATATCAATCTCCCATTTATTAATGTGTCTTCTTGCTACTTTTATGTAAAAAAAAACTTTTTATGACTGTTTTATAGACTATTAATTCAACTATGTATGTTTTGCTCAGTCTTTGCTATCTTGTTTCTATGCACATGCATACTCGTAAAATGAAAAAAAAACTACATAGGTATTGTAACTTACACTAAACAATGTGTCTTATACGTAGTTATTTCAAAGCACGCTGGCCAGACAGATTCATAATAGCAATATAATTATTATCAGTTTTCAGTTTCATATAGTTCAGTTTTTATATCTATCACTTCTCTACAACCTGCAAACCTAGTTTACTTTGGAACAGGAATGTGTTACAAATATTATTAATATTTAGATGGAATAGTATTGAAATAGACAATACACAACTAACACATAGAATATTTCATGTTTTTACCTTTGTCAAGTAAAAGTCATAGCAACCATAATGTAAATTGTAAAGCCATGACGTCAGAGCATTATCTACGTTATCAGTGAAACACGATTCCTTGAACATTTGGGTCAATAATAGAGCTTGATACGGGTTCTGAATAATTCTATGCTGATAATGTTACATATTAGTTTTCTATAGGCTTATATTAAAAAAATTGATGTATGTAGATATTGGTAGGTAGGTTTTTTTTGCTGTAATTGATGGATGAGTTATTGTGTTAATCGGACCAAGGTTTATGCCAAGGCTACCTATTGATATGCCTTTAATTTGCCCCTATCTTGATAAAGGCACTAAGCCTGATGGTTGAGATGTTCTGAATGTTTCTTCTATTTGCCTTTTACGACATTCTAGGGGTTAGATGGTGAATTCGATGGGATAGAGACCTTAATGAGTCCAATAGATGTGATAAAACACGCAGAGTAGACGTTTTAGAGATCGCTTAAAAATATTTGTTATACAAAAAGTTATATTTTTATAATTAATATGTAAAATAATATTAAAAATGTGTAATTAAAGACTAATGAATAACTACTACTCGTCCTTTTTTACTCCTCCATGAATCTTCAATTCTAGGGATATGCTCCATAAAGGATGGAAACATAACTGTTGTTAGCATCGCTGAGTTATATTATGTGTAAATTATTGTATAACTTATTGTATTTTTTTCCTGAATATCGTCGCCTGTGCCTACGTAGGTGTTTCTGGTTGCCAGCTGAAAACCAGCGCTGGGCGTCATACGCGCAGCTTATGCTGAGCTGGTGACCGTTTCTGACAAACCTACACATAAGTACCTACTTGCATTTTTATTTTTTTGATAGTTTACATGATAAATGTTCATTTACTGAAGTGTGGCTATGCCAGAATAAATGGATTTTCTTTCTTTCTTTTAACCCTGACTAATATGTTTGTATGGTATATACTATTAAATAAAAATAACGTAAGAGTCGAGTATACTGTATCTCGCTATGTATAACACCTGAAATATTCTAAATTATTATGAATCAAGCGGATATGCATAAAAATATTGTTTAATAAAATAGTAAATTGCCAAGTTTTACTCTTAAACAAAAAAGTTTTATGCATTTAAAAACGATTCGCGACGCCCAAAGGCTTCAGTAAATCGAATTTCATTTCTACTGAACTGGGTTAGTGATATTTAAATGCTTTTATGGGCGACTGCATAATAGTGGCGCTTGAATTATGTTTTATTGTAGGGACTAGGTTAATAGTTAATTTCCTACAAAGAGAGAAAGACTCTTGTTTGCTACTCTCTTTGTAGCAAAAACCTGTTAAAGGATAAATAGGTTAAAAAAAAATTAGGAGAAGATAAATAACAACATAACATCTATCAGGACCTTGCAATTAAAGGATGGAAGAGAAATGTTAAAAGAATCAATTAACTACCAAAACGCTAATTAAAGGCTCATTTTGACAGACTCAACTATAAGATATAGCCGACTTAATCTATACGATGTATGGCTATTTTAAATAAATGAGATTAAAATAAAACTATAAGATATATTAGGCAACAAGCAGAATCATATATTATTTACATTTCGTTTCAGATTCAGCAAGGATGGATTTACTCACTTAAATAATGCAGAAAAATGTTTATATTTTACAGCTGTCCATAGAAGTACCATAATTTCATTTGACACACTCAGCATGGAAGTAAAATACAAAGATATTAGGGCGTAAAGCGTAGGACTCCATGTGGTGACGGAGTACGAATAGAATATGTCACCACCCCAGCTCATCCCATGGGTGTCGTATAAACCGATTATTGGACTATCTGTGAATATTATCTTTACTTAGAAAGAAGGAAAACATGAAATTAAACCCTATACCAATCCGTCTGGCCAGCGGGGTATTAGTAGGCCAAGTATCCCTCCGTCATGGAAGAAGGCCTGTCCCTGCAGTGGGACATTAATGGGCTGTTATGATGATATGATTTTCTTATACAGTTGTCAGAAATCTTAGAGCCACTAAGGACACTTGACAACTTGCACTGATGTTCACATTACGTAACGTGTTTATCAGATATACATCTGTTCATCGTTATTCTTCAACTCGTTCAACTTAATGTAAACATGAATAGACAAACTTGTGAAGTAATTGACAGTCGATACTTAGAACTGAGAGCTAAAAGGTCAGGGGTCAAAAAGATTATAAGGATATTGATGGTTCTGTCTTCGTTTGAAATGTATGAAGGCGTTTAAGAGCATCGTTGTATTATTGATATGTTTCTTAGAATTTGTGTATGTGTTTTTCAAATTGACAAGAAACGCCGTAATTATGATTAGGGTGATTCTTCGAGCCCAATATTTTCGATGTCTGGAGGTTTTTCTTCGTAACTAACAGACCAACCAAACTGCAATTATTTTTAAAACATAGTATAGACACATAGTACAGACAAATAACGTGTGCAAGATAGGCAATCTTGCACACGTTATTTTTTTTAATAATAGTTTTTTATATATTAGAAAAAAAATATTAAAAAGCGTTCTTCTGATTAATATGGTGTGTCCGTAGGTAACCCAGTTTCTTGAACATTAGTAACAGTAACATTTTATCTTATTTAGGAATCGATGTGCGCTATAAATATTACGATAAAATATTAGTTGTTTCTTTACACCAAAAAAAATGGTACTAATATTTACGATAGTTTTTTAATGAAAAAATAAAATGTGAGTGTCCGGCACAAAAGTCTGATTCATATTCGCGCGCTTTACTCGAACGTACCGAGCTAAGTGCGAAATATCAGAAGATCTCTTCTAGTGCTGGTGGTAGCCAGGGGCTGTGCTGACGTGGTCACGACGTTACATGTGGCTGGTTCGTGTTGTTGAGGAGATATAAATGTAAATATCTGATTCATATTACTTTGGTTCACCTGTGTTTCTGATTACTATGTTGGCTGTTATAATTAACTTAAATGGTTTTCAAACTTGAATCTGCTGGAAATATAAGTCAATTGAAGACTAAAAACCTATGTATAAATAGCAATCCTTAATTGTATACGTGTAGTGATTTACCGATGTTAAGAGGCAAAATTTTGATTTATATGTGCCTGATTCATACGGTAAAAATACTATATTAATCAGAATTTCTAACTAGAATTTCATTTTTGTTCCTAATTCTGATTTATATGACCTCTAAAAATTTAAAGTTAATTATCTCGAAAACCATTTCATAAAAAAGTGTGCCTTTTTCAGACATTGTATATTAGGTTATCATCTTTGACAAAAACATGTTTTATAAGCCAAAATGTGAAAAATGAATTAGCCCATATGAATCAGACAAAGAATCGAATTTCGGAGAAACACCCATTACAAACAAGATACAACGACATCTTGCTATAAAATAAGCAGGGTAAAAGTAACAGTGAGTTCTGTTATAATTTTGGATTCAAACTGAATTTATAAATTAGATATTAAGACCAAATTTTTCATCATGTCGTCATCAACATTGTCTATCAGCCAAAAGATGCACACCACTGGTCTCCTCCAAGTGTTGCCAACGCACGCAATCGGGTGCCTCCCTCATTCATTGCCCTCTTACTGACTTCATCAGGTCGTAACTCCACCGTTAGAAGTGTATGGCCACTAGAAATGTATGATTTTTTAGTACTTAACATGTACTAAAAAATCATATATTTCTAATAAAAGTACAACAAATTAATAAAATTTTAGAGAAGAATTTCATTTTGATTTCAGTACAGATAAGGAAAGCCACTTTATTTGTGTAGCAAAGTGAACTGGACGACGGAACATGCATGAGTGGATCCAATGAATTTAGACGTACACTCGCTAGCTTCGCAAATTGACAAGCAAATAGTGCCCTTTGGGTATATTCATGTAAAGCAATCTGTTTTCACCATGACCAGCTTTCTGAATACAATTTTGATAAGGTACGATGTACAAGCAGATAAGTGTGTGAAATCAGTAAGTAATTGGTTTTAAATACTAAACTTAGAATGCTATGATAAATCAAATCAACAATTTTAGTCCTGGTTTGTGTCGTTACAATCTCGTACTACCAAAATAATAATATTATATGCTTCTGCAAATAATCAAACGTTCATACAAGGCATCCAGTCTCAAACTAAGTAATGTGAATCATATTATGGGAACTAGAGGATCACTATAACACTGTCCTAGTCCAGTCACATTAGTATATATAGTTTCATTATAACAGCCCAATAATGTCCCACTGCAGGGACGGGCCTCCTCCCATGACGGAAGGATATTTTTTTAATCTTATCGATAATATTCATACTACAAGGTGAAGCTGCAATTATCACACATCTTATATTCCATGGTCTGTTTGTCTAGTTATAGTTACTAATACTAGTTTTAAGAGAAATTGTTAGTGTTCTATGGACTTTGTTCCGAATTAAATAAATTGAATTGAATTGAATATTTACGGATAGTCCCTTAGTCGGTTTTTACGACACCCATGGGATGAGATGGGGTGGTGACATATTGTATTCTTACTCCGTCACCACACGGAGAATCAATTAAATTTATTTTTATAGTTTACTAGGTCCCAAACCTATGTTTATAAATAGACTACAATCAGTATCAAGTTAAGGTAATTCTCTGTTACTTTAGAATTGAAGGCCACGTAACAACAGATCGGGAAATGCGTAATGTATTGAATAATTAATAATGTTAATCAATGATAAAATATTCAATATTGACGGTGCGTCCCATTTTATTGTCATACTTATGTCCCTACTCCTACATGATGATGGTTATTAATGTCAGATAATAATAGGTATCTGATAGTATATTACATTGTGTACTATTATTTAGATTATATTTTCAGAGTTTCCTGATATTCGCTTTGCAGGAACAGCCATCCGCCAAAAAATAGAAACATGGCTAACAGAAAACATGGACCAGACAAATGTCAGAGTTTTCGACAAGTTTTTCTTCTTTGCTAGAGGTCTTTCTTCAGTGCAGGTGACTTAGTTCTCTTTTATTGCATGATTGTTTGCATTGGTCTGAGTGTTTTCTATGTATAATATGTATGTATTTACAAAAAAATAAGTATTAAAGTATGTTTATCCGTTGTCTAGTACCCATAGTACAAGCTTTGCTTAGTTTGGGACTAGATGGCGTTGTGTAAATGTGTGAGGAATATTCATTTAATATTTAATTTATTTAATATTGATTCCAGATGAGTACCTAAGCTGCTAACCTGAAGATAAGTAGTAATATTCATGGACATCAGCTGTGCTAAAGTACAGGTAAAGGCGCTGCCTACTCTAGATAAGCTATCACTCATTAGCTACTGTACTCATCTTCCTAAACACAATCTCACATTTTAACCGACCTAGACGGCCTCTTCCTAAAGTGACCTACTGCTAGCATTATGATTTATGTTTGGTTGTATGACGTCTCACGCGTCACCACGAATGACCTAGTTGAACACTAAATAAAATCAAATGACAAGTAAATGTGGAAATAAAAGTTTCTAAAATAAATAAAGTAAAATGGCGGAATTAAAAAATATAATAAAACAATGCAACGCATTTAAAACAAACAAATTAAAACAAAAGGTTTTAAATGTAATTAAATTAAGTGTATACAAAAATAATAAAACTAAAAATACGAATACTTATTATGTTGAAATAGAGAACTTAATTTATAAAATATTCAAATCATGGGAACTGGGGTTTTTGTACTAGCTAAAAATCTGAAAGTACTCCTTTTGCATAATAACGTGCATGCCAAAAAAAAAGTTGCAAGCAAAAAAGGGACCACGGTCCCTTAAAAGCAAACAACCGGATAACGGACAATTTGCGCAATTATTATAAATCTTTTGTAATTTTATAGACACGAAATAAAAACGTATATTAACATAATTAAATAATAATTGTATTTAATATCACAATTGACATAGTGTGCCAATATTTATCTGCCTTTTATGATAGAGTATACGAGCTTCCCTAAAAATGTGTTAACGCCCAAAAGCTGTAATTTTTAAAACACATAAATAATTTTAAACAGAAAGAGGTAACACGTGTTTTATCCCCTTTATGGGTTTTTTGTAAATCAATGCCTTTATGACATAGAGTAACTACAGTACTTGTGTTACACAAATAATTCTCTAACTATATCGAGTGTCAATCAGCAGATACTTAAGCGATCCGGTGTAAAACGGACAGTCAAATGACACCTAATTGAGGCGTTGATGTGTACTAGTATAGCCATGAAATATTTTTTTTAAATGGGAAATTTTCATTTATTATTTCGAGTACAAACTGTCGTTTCGTCGTTTAACCTGATTATTTGAAATAAATTCTCTATAAATTTTTTATTTTGCGTATTCAATCTAATCAATATTTTATTACCAAATAGACTACTCACAGCGTGCAGAACTGCTAGAAGTTGTGGAATTGATTTCCGCTCTAGTTAAGAGTACATGGGTCTGTGATTAGTTTTGTATGAAGGTATAGGTGTAGACTGTTAGAGATGATCTTATAGCGTAAATAATATACTTGTACTAAACTCTGCTTATTAGATAACATGGGAATTAAATAGCGTCATGTAATTTAATAAGAAAAAATGTTTTCATTTTAAAACCTATGTTATTTTACACATCAGTGTTAAATTTCCTCAAAATGTCAAAAGTTTAGAAAAAACCAATTGCTTTTAAACTTAAAAAAGTAATTCCTTAAAATAAAATAAACCAAAAAATATATTCAATCTTTAGAAACGGCCAGTCCCGCGCGTTTAATTGTCTAAGTCGTTTACAAAGAGTTTAGAAGTTTTGATAAATTCTATAGGTACAAAAGTATATTTGTCTAAGATTGTCCAACTTTTATTTTATAAAGAGTCTTCTGGAGTATTGACAACTCAATACCACAAGTGTTTTATTCAGGTATCTTTACACAATTTATCACTGGATAATAGGTAAGTACCCAGTATGATTGTGCACTTTTATCTAGGACAAAAATACGATATACTTTGGACTGTGGGACACCGATGGATGAAGGAGGCCTATGTCCAGGAGTGCGTGTATATAGACTGATATGATTAAGATAATGATGTAAATAAAAATAAAAAAACTTTTTCTGTCGTATGGATAATACAAAACCAATGTAAATATACTTTTCGCTTTAACTCATACACACGAGTACTCATATACACGAGTATAACGATACTCGTGTGATGTAACTGCGCGGTAAGGATGCATTATAGAGAGAGGTTTTGAGATTGGTTTACACAAACGGACGCATTTGGAAAATCTGTTTGATAAGTCATCATCGAACAGTTATTTGGCAGATAAATTCACGTTAGATTCATTGCAATCATTCTCACAACGACTGCAAGAAAAGGACTTTTTATACAAATGAAGTCGTTATCGTAAGGGCTAAATGATTTTAGATACCTGATTGACTTGAATTTTTTTTCAAACTGCACTTTAGGACTATCCATTAACTGATTAATGAATATATATTTTAGTTCAATAAATATTTAAGAACTGATTTTTAACCAGCACTCTAGATTTCTACTAGACTAGGTAATAACAACAATACCACCCTTTCGGAAATACGAGTTTATCTCACTCACTATGAATATGTACTGATCTAAATTTACCGTGCCAAGATCGTAACTCTGACATGTCAACTATTCTTGTAAACTATCGAATATTTAAACAGATGAGAACATCAAATATTAAATTATTTAAGTATGTTATTGTATACGGCGATGATTTAATAAGATTGTAGCGTAGGTTAGCGGTCGTGGTAATCTTCTTATCTTCTACTCTTCCTTTTCGGGGACCCTCCAGGATGCACTTCGACCCCATCGGATCTTTTGTGCTGGTCCCCCATTCCACCACCTGTTTGGTAGTCATGAAATGACAGGCTGATTTTAAAAGTTTTTTTTATTTTAATTTAAGTCTGTACAAATTACATTATCATATGGAATTTTATTAACTCTCAAAAAATACGAAATAAGTTATTAATTTGGTTTTAACGCTTTGGTTTTAAGGATAGTCCTAATTACAACAGTAAGATAAAGTAAAATCTACATCCTTATAAGGTACATACTGCCAAAAATTCAATACAGTTCATAATCTTACATTCCGATGCACATGTAGCATGTACTTGCTTGCTTCGTAGAAGGTTTACAGAGTAGATATTTCTTGAAAATACTTTCCCCTGCCTATTAAGATCGACTTGGGTTGTGAGTGCTTCTATTTATAGGCTATGGAGTCTGTAATGTAATAGATTGTGTGTCTGACAAAGACGCAGAAGATTGATTCGCTCAGGAGTAAATTGAATTCAAAGCTAAGCAGGTTATGACATATACCTACATCGATATTTTACACAGGTAATAATTCTACAAAAAATATTAAGGATATTATTAAAATCATTATAGACAGACTATAATTTTCTAAAATAACAAGCATGTCAATTATTAATTATGATTCAATTAACATAGGTTTCAATTAAATATTTGTTAATTTTACATTTAAATATTTTTGTTGCAATAAAATTTATTTTCTGTCTGTTAGACACAGTCCGTGTGCAGTGACAATTTTTTTTAACATAGGTTTATTAATTAATTAGGTATACTTGTTAGGTAAAGTGACGATTCAAAATTACTTTTGAGATGCAGTATGCTTGTGTGCTCTTAACAGCATATCTAATTTAAATCTGAGACCGATATTATTCCCCTTTTATTGACATTTATTTAATGACACTATTGTGTATCATTTATTTTATGTGTATTATTTTACATCTATCTTTATTGGCACTGTATAAGACTAAAGTACTAAAATGTATCTTAAAGCTTTGTATAATATTCAAACAAGACATATTTGATTGATAAACTGTCAAATTCACAAAAGTGGTACGTATCTTTTCAGCTAACCATTCTAGCCACAGTATCGTAAAAGGAACCAAAGTAAATAAGATTTAAAGCACAATTTCCAAAAGTAATATCTTCATTACTATATAGTTTAATGAATATGTAGATAGTTACCTTTTTACTATATATCTTACTTAATAAAATAATTTCTAAATTCAACTCGCTTTTAAACATCTAGAAAACCACTGTAGCTTTTGAAGATTACCTTGTCGGCAAACCACTTAAGAATATTAAAGTAAACAACAAACCGACAATCTTATACCTCACAAGTATCTATCTAAGAAGAGTTATGACGTCGCGTTTTTTATTTCCATTTTAAATCGTTATTGTTCAGAGTTCTTTAATTGTTTCTATGATAAATACTTCTATATTATAAGGCTTTCTATTAAACGCGTTTCTTTATAGTATAATAATATTATCTACGTAGGTTTTCTTTTGATCAGCTAATACCGATATCTATACTAATATTATAAAGAGGTAAAGTTTGTGTGATTGTGAGTTTGTGACGTTGTAGGGGGTAATCTCTATATCTAATGAGCCGATTTTAAAAACAATTTCTGTGTTGAATAGACTATTCATCGGGGAGTGTCATAGGCTAGTATATAATATCTCGCTATGACTAATAGGATTGGAGCAGTAATGAAGATGTTTAAAAAAGGGACGCGTATTTTTCGCTGTCCAACGAAGTGGGAACGGGTCAGCTAGTCATCTTTAAGTTACAAACAAAACAATATTTTTGTAAATAATGTCCGTAAAAATTCTAACGTGTGCTATCCGTAATGCGATGCAGCTAGTGAATTAATAGCCTTGGTCACTTCAACAGTGTTTGATTTAAGGTTCACTTTATATTAAACATCAATGCACTTATTGAAATACAATAAGTACCTATTTTAATTTGTGTGGTTATGTAATAGGAAATTTGTGGTCTACTGCACCTATGAGCAGCATATAAAGTAGTCTAGGTCATTTCCAAAGCTTTAAACTGCTCTGTATCCGTGTGGTGGCGGACTAAGACACCTTATGTCACCACCCCATCTCATCCCATGGGTGTCGTAAAAACAGACTAAGGGACTATCCGTGAATGTTATCTTTACGAAATAAAAAAAAAGGAAAACTTAAAATTAAACCCTATGCCAATCCGTCTGTCCAGTGTAGTATTAGAAGGCCAAGTATCCCTCCGTCATGGGAGGAGGCCCGTCCGTGCTGTTATGATGATACGCCTTGTATCGCGAGGGACTTTAACACACATGAAACTAACGAACACAAATTAGATAGATTCAGGCTCAATCATTTGTGAATCGCTGAAATAATTGTTCTAAGTACGTGGTATTTGAATCCGACCTGAGACACACGACCTCTTTGCCACTGAAGTAGTTAAGGCAAGCAGTTTTGCAGAAAAATTGGCACAACAAACTTATTTTTTTTTCCTAACCTGCCAACCGTTTACATGCAAAATTTCTAAGTATTAACAAAACTATTCCTTACATAATATTAGATTGAAACGACATAAAAAGAAAATATTATCTGATTACCGATCCGTATCGTACACCATTGAAACTTGTTCTACTAGAAATAATCTTGTTACCGACAAAGAATATTTCTACAATATTATATTTTAGTTCTTAGCACTCAACACTGTCCTCAGAGGTATGGATATTGTTAGATTTATTAAAGTATTTATAAAAGAAATTCTTTGGTTGACTTGTTCTTTATATGAATAAATATAAGTACGGTTAGGGAATATCTGAAAATAAGTACGTACGTAGGTAAGCTTAGGGAAGTGAATGGTACCGCGTTTTGGGAATATGTTCAAGCGAAAAGTTTGCGATTTCTTGTTACTAAAATATAGAGACTTTTTTTGAAATTACTTTTACTTTCCTCGTTATTAAAACGTGACAAAGTTAGTGGAAATAAGTAAAAATAACTATAATTTTTGAGATTTTTTGTGAAAACCATAATATTTTACTCGAAAATGTAAAAGCAATAAAAACATAAATAACTTAGTTAACAAAATTTGATCCGTTAAAGTTAGAGTACGAATATGTCACCACCCCATCTCATCCCATGGGTGTCATGGGATGAGATGGGGTGGTGACATATTGTATTCCTACTCCGTCACCACACGGATAATATATTTTTACGCATAATTTACATAATTTAATTCTCAGATATAGATTTTTAATCACACATAAATTTCAAGATAAAGAAAATTACTTTTCTACTACAAAAACACGTTCAACAAATCTTTCGCACAAACAGTACTAAATTCCTAAGAAAACAGTGCCTAAATCCGTAGATTTGTGGTTAGAGAGATTAAAGACCTCTAAAAGCAAAGATGGCCGTTTAAGATTAGTTTTAGTACCTATGTACTAATACATAAATTAACGTTATAAATACTATAGAAAAGCATTACCACAATTATCAGCCCGTAAACACGCCATGATCATAACAGTCCATTAATGTCCCACTGCAGGGACGGGCCTCCTCCCGAGACGGAGAGATACTTGGCCTACAAATACCACGCTGGCCAGACGGATAGGTATAGGGTTTAATATCAAGTTTTCCTTCTTTTTATTTCGTAAAGATAATATTCACGGATAGTTCCTTAGTCGGTTTTTACGACATGGGATGAGATGGGGTGGTGACATACTGTATTCTTACTCAGTCACTACGCTGAGAATACATAAACACCCCAATATATACTTAACTCATATAATAATAGTACTTTAGCCTGTTCTACAAAATCAACATTAGGGTACCGAAAAAGTTACCTTCTTTCGCGATAAAATACTTATTTTATAAATTTGCTGACACTCTATTATGAATTTGTTCAGTAATATGCCATCTATGTTTGTGTTTGTCTGAATCACATAATAGACGCACCCCGCGTTTGGATCATCCGTGTATTAGTAATTATCTTGTCTAATCATTTACTAATTTAAATAGACTTGGAAACCAGAGATATCTACTCATCAATGGTATTTTATCTAAACGAATGCTTCACAGGTCTTTCATTTTCTATTTGATTAAAACGAAATTACTAAATCAAGCTTTAAAGGTATACCCTTTAAAAAGGCTTAACTCGAAGGGACACCACAATAAAATACAACCGAATTAAAAACCACCTTCTGTTTTTGAAGTCTGTTAAAAAGAGATGATGAAAAAGTGTATATTTAAATAGATTCAAGAGATAATCAAGATTAAAGTGCACTGAACAAAACTTCAAAATAATAAATACAGTATGACTTTCTTCAAATGCGAAGAAATCTACTCAATTTAAACTAGCAATTCCATTATATTCGAGTTCATTCATGAAAATAGACTTAAAGCATAAGTGCTCGACTTATACGAAAGTGAGTTAAATTAAATGCTATTTTATTTTAAATAAGTATAATTTAAATATGAAATATTTAAGCACTGTCAAATGGGGTAAATAGCAATGTAGTGGATGAATAGAAATAGAATAGTTATTAAAAATATTACGGTGACACTTTACGGTAAAAATGTAAATAAATTTTCGATTATTCTTATCTTCCTTCGATAATTTTGACGACCTCTGTGGCGCAGTTGGTATATTACATGACTGTTACGCAGAGGTCTCGGGTTCGATTCCCGCTCAATGCACGTCTTTGTGTGCATGAACATGATTGTTTGCATTGGTCTGAGTGTTTTATATGTATAATATGAATGTATTTACAAAAAAAAGTATTTAAGTACGAGTATGTTTATTCGCGTTGTCTTGTACCCACAGTACAAACTTTGCTTAGTTTGGGACTAGATGGCGTTGTGTGAATGTGTGAGGATTATTTATTGATTTCATTCACATTTTTCCTTAATTACCACAAAAAACAGATTGACAATAATTGAGCTGCAGGACCGCTTATAAGATTACAAAAATGGATTATTTTAGAAAATGTAAGCTAAAGTATTTTTTTTCTGCTTCGATCGACACTTTTTCGTGAACACATTAATTCAGTGACCTTTTATTGAGTCAACCACAACCTTGTAAATTAAACATAAACGGGAAATGACACTCAATGTCTGGGTCACCACAAATAGTGTAACGTGTCGAAACGTCAGGCAAAATACAATTTAGTTGCATACTACGTTAATTTTACCCTTAAAGATTAAATTATACGAGTCTACTGGATGCGGAAGGCGCGGGACCGAGTTCTGTTGCGCGTGTGAGAGGCCTATGTCGAGCAGTGGACTGCAATAGGCTAGTTGATTGATTGATTGAATCCTTAGTCTACTTTGATAGTGTCTTCATGTGACGTAATTTGCTTTTATAAAGTGATTTAATATTATATTAATCACCGTTTACCTCTCAAACTCTAACCCCCTTACTTATAAAAATCTCTAAAATTTAATCACTGTTTAGCGAGTTTTTTGTTAGCAAAACCAACCTTAAGCCAAACAAAACCGTAAAAATTTAAGCTAATCAATTGACTAAAATTTAAGTTGCGTTTATGAGTAAGGGGGTAAGTTACTAGACACAATAAGTGCCTACCTAGGTCACACGCGTCTTTAAAAGTAAACATCCGTTATGCGTCTATGTTCCGCACAAAAAACTGTTCATGACCTCGCAGCGCTTGAATAGATATTATTATGACTTATAGCTAAGAACCAAATCGATGACGTCACATTTCAAACAAAAAACACTGCATTGTAATCTTTCCTGTCTTATAAGAGCTCTTACAACGCTCTTTATAATCATCATCATCATAACAGCCCATTAATGTCCCACTGCAGGGACGGGCCTCCTCCCGTGACGGAGGGATACTTGGCCTACTAATACCACGCTGGCCAGGCGGCTTGGTATAGGGTTTAATTTCAAGTTTTCCTTCTTTTTATTTAGTAAAGATAATATTCACGGATAGTCCCTTAATCGGTTTTTACGACACCCATGGGATGAGATGGAGTGGTGACATATTGTATTCTTACTCCGTCACCACACGGAGAGTCATTATATATTAGTCATTACTTCAAAGAAAATCATTGTACGTATTTTCAAACACAGCAAACAATATTAAACTGAAGGAATGCTTCCAATATCTAACCTCAATAAATACCTATTTAAACCTACAAGTAGGTAGTCCCGATTGCGAATATTCCGCTCCATTCGTTCAATAGAAATACGGTTTCTGTAATACTTGCTCTCGTTGGTACAGACTCATTATCACAAGCCACCAGTGACGAACTAGAAATAAAAGCAATTTCATTCTACTCGTATTGTACCAATTGAGCACCGGACATGATATAATTTCGAGCCGGTTGATTGAACAAAAATTATGTTTAGGGCTATTGTGTCAAATTTTATCGTGTTATAGGGTGCATTCTTTTTCAATTTATTAATATCGACTGGTTGGTATTTGGTGTTAGATGTTAGAAGGATAGAGTAGGACTTTTTGTTTTGAGGGTTCCGTGCCGATTTTGAAAAACGGAACCCTTATAGGATCACTTTGTTGTCCATCTGTCCGTCCGTCCGTCTGTCAGACTCGCACTTGACCGGTTTTTTTTATTTATTCTTGTTTGTACAAAACAACTCCCGAACTAGGGATCAAATCCGAACAGGACAGCCTTATTCGATAAAATTATTTAGGCAAGCCATACCCAACAGACTGCACACTAATGTGTTCAAACGAATAGAAACGATTGAAATACTTAAAAAAGAACCTTATTAATCATGAACGTTATACTTAACGCAAAATGAATTAAATGCTTATTGTACTGATTTAATAGCATTTTGCTTGGTACAACTTAATTAAGAAGATTGGAACAATAATCTCTGCTCCAATTATACTGCCGAGGACTAACTCATTTTACATTTGAAAGTAGTAAGATGTTGTTACGAGTATTTTAGCTTATTTCTGTTTTATTGGTCGAGATCCACTGGACAAGAAATAAAAGCGTAGTGCTTTCTTGTTCCGTGGGTGTCGTAAAAAGTGACTAAGGAAAGAAAGACAAAGTATCATCTAAAGACCGATAACTTTAAGAAATATCTGTATTCAGTCATCTGGTTATTGTAGCAGGGCTGTTGCTGACCTAGGACAAAATACGTAAATTTATACGTTTACAGCATGAAAAATGTCAACTTTTATAATAACATTTGGGAACTTTCCCGTTAGTTTCATTTTACGACAACATGGCATTTAAGAAATGATCTTATTAAACCACGTAGAGAAGTAACAAGTACCGGTATAGCAATAATGTGTTTTAATACAAAACACACAATCAACACAGTGCAAAATTGTACTATCAAATACAATGTATGTAAATAATTAAACCTGCAGCTCTTAACTGAATAGAAACATGTTTCAATTGTTTTAAACTCACACAGTTATAATGTAGATAACGTTAGTGCGGTCTATTTAATATTTATAATGCTTCAATTAGTCATCTATAATCGAATTAACCGTACTATAGCTTATGTTGAATGATATAAAATTAATTCATTTTACCAATAATGTGGTTGGTTTCTTAACCAAGAGACCGCGATGGGTCAGTACCAATTGTTGTGGGTGCTTTATCTAACTCTACCCAATATTCTCAAATAAGAGGTTAATGAGAAAGGGTTTATTTATCCTAATTAGTAAATTTACAGAGCTATGATACTAAACAGCTTATGCTTAGGTCCCTTTATGAAGAGCCTACCTCTAGATCGGTACCATCGCTCTGACTGCTTAATCCATACCCAAGTAGTACTGTAAAAATGTTACGGTTTTTAAGTAGAAAGTTTTTTATTTATTTATTTATTTTTTTATTTATTTATTTATCATAATAAGTTAAACTAATGTCCTAATTAAAAAGCCGACTTCAACCACAGCATTGATAACAGTTTTGATACGCAATTTCGTTTAAATAAATTTAAAAAAAAAACAAATTATGAGAGAATAACATTTTTTTTCAATATTTAGGGGACCAACTTCGAACCAAAAATGTCACAAATTTTAAGTAATAAATTGTCTATAGAGTAATAGTTACTGAATTGATAAATATACGTACTTTAAAGGCGTAAAAGATAAGCTACTGGTAAAATATGAAGTGAAAAGATTGAATAAGATAACTGCGTATGTCAGTTCGAAAATGTTTCCGAAAGCGATAAAGCTTCGAATGGCGTTTATCACAAAAATATTCTGCTTGAGTAGTAGAACAGATATTTTTATTCCTTTTTATTCCTTACACGCTTTACACACAATGTTATCCAGTTCAAAACTAAGCTGAGCTTGTACTGTGGCTACTGAGCAACGGATGAACATACTTATATGCTTGTTTTTGAAAATAGACCAACGTGAGCAATCATGTTCTTGTATACAAGATTTGCATTGAGCGTAAATCGAATCTAAGCTTAACGTAGCAGCCATGGAGTGACTAAAACCACTTTTACTACAACAATCTTGACATAAGACCCGATAGCAATCCGTTTAGCCAGCATGCAACATGCGTTTGTCACTTTTTTCTTCCATACTGAATTAAGCATGACGCTGCATTGCAATATGAATAACAAAAAGTAAAAACATAAAAACGAAAAAAAGACACTGTAATTGTTAAAAAAAGTCACAATTATTCGTAAAGTACGAATTTTTACCATTATGTTGATTAAATGTGTACTCAAAGCTATCTTTATGAGCCATTATCATTTCAGAGCTTGGCAGTGATGTCAAACGGCGACACTGACCTTCGCAATTCAGATCTGAATACGAGAAAATAGGTTTTCACAACACGACAAAATATGTTTGTTATCATAAAGAGCTGTTTTTTAACTACTTATCAATACATACAATACGAAGTCACATAAATCTAGCTTGACAAAATTCTCCATTCATGAAGATTTAAAAAAAATGCATAAAAAATATTTTACATAAAAATATATTAAAAAATACTTTTATTGAACACAAAATATCAGTATTGCAGTGAATCATCATAACAGCACATTAATGTCCCACTGCAAGGACGGGTCTTCTCCCGTGACGGAGGGATACTTGGCCTACTATTACCACGCTGGCTAAACGGATTGGTATAGGGTTTAATTTCAAGTTTTCCTTCTTTTTAATACGTACAGATAACATTCACGAATAGTCCCTTAGTCGGTTTCTACGACACCCATGGGATGAGATGGGGTGGTGACATATTGTATTCTTACTCCGTCACCACACGGAGAACGCAGTGAATGTTTCGCAGTAAATCTATTTGCCGATAATTATTATAACTGCTTTTCCGCAGTGTAGGATTAAAATATCAGTTTTACTCTTTTATATGTACAAAGCGCTTTCAGCTAAAGTAACAGACTTTAACTGAAAGCGCTTTACAGTAGCTCATGTAATTTCACAGTAATTTTTGTATGGTTATACATATTTATGAGATATATTTGTATTTTTTTGCGTATTTAGAGAGGCCTATGGCCAGCATTGGACTGGGATAGGCTAGTTGATTGATTGATTGATTGATTGATTAGTTTTTACGACAAGTATAGGTAGAGTCATGACTGGGGTCGTGGTAGGGTGGTGGCTAAAGGCATTATTTATTCGTTAGGTACTATATGTACACTAAAAGTGTTAGACATATATTATTATATGAAACATTAAGAACTTTAATAGCTATGTCGATCAGTCACAGTCAAAGAAAACATTTCGCTTACTTATTCAAAGCGCCTAAAAGTATCGAAAATGTTAGGAGAGTTATTTATGAGGGTTACGAAAAACTTTTTTATTATAATACCTAGTAAAAAAGTATTAAGTTAATTTGTAATAAGCATAACATTATGTGTATTATGTGACTGCAGTTTATGTAAATAAATATCATAATAGATTTATATAGCTTCACTGCAACAACAGTTCTTCTCTTTCAATGATGTAGAGAACTTGGTTTTCTAAACGTCACCTGGCAAATTAATGAAAGTATTTTTTACAGATTCTTCGCCCTTTCTGAAGGAAGCCACCAAATTCGTCCTTGTCGGAAAAAGCATATGAGCATGGCGTTAAGTAGTCCATGTTTACCCCGATGGGAAAAACTGCGTGATTTTATGAACAATAACTTTTGTTAGTGGGCTTCTATGTTATCCACGATATAAGATGACTTGTGAAGTTATTCCTCCATTCCAATACTCGTTAAAAACTCAATGAAGTATTAAAAATTCTTATCACTTTTAGGTATGTGAGCAATGTTATTGCTATTTGAATGTATAAACAAGTCTAGTTTGTCGATCCAGCTAATACTTAAGTGTATGTTATATAATTTAATACATTGTACTTACATACATAACATCACACCGTGTGGTGACGGAGTAAGAATAAGTACAAAATGTCATCTCATCTCAAAAACCCCATCTTATCTCATGGGTGTCGTAAAAACCGACTAAGGGACTATCCGCGAATATTATTTATGTGTAATAAAAGAAGGAAAACTTGAAATTAAACCCTATACCAATCCGTTTGGCCAGCGTGGTATTAGTAGGCCAAGTATACCTCCGTCACGGGAGGAGACCCGTGCCTGCAGTGGGACATTAGTGGGCTGTTATGATGATGATAACATCACACTGTGTTTTCAAGGGGTAGATAGAGACTACAGAACTCCATCAACTGCTCTGCTCCATCAATATCCAACTGCTCTGATTTATCTACCTACATGCCATGAACGCAAGTAAGCTCCGCGTGTTATGTATCCAATCTTATTGGAGGCTGTACTGTAGTAGGTATTTTGTTTTTTAGCAATACCTACCACATTAGCAATACGAACAAAGCGGTTAAGCACTTCGTACATGTGCAAAACCACCAAACAGTGAAACTCTTTGCCAGCCCACGTGTTTCCTTCAAACTACGATCCAGGTTCCTTCAAGCGAGGCGTGAAAAAGCATCTTCTGAAGCCGCCATAGTGGAGACATTCATGCCTCTACAATTATTGTAGCTGGCATGGTGCTCGCCATTTTTGGACTCTAATGGATGCTTAACATCAGGCACCTTAGAGTCATTCTGGAAGGATTTGAAAAAAAAAAAAAAAATTCACCCTCTCACCGTGACCAAATCTATCTTAACATACAGAAGATTAATCATATTACTTTTTAAAATAAATCTAATTTGACCGTGTACTGTAGTTACTAGACAACAGATATACGTACTTACTTATATGTAATACAAACATACATAAAACCCTGACCAACGCAATCATACATAAAGATTCGTATTAAGCTAAAATCGAACCCGCGTAGCAACCATGGACTATTACAACTACGCTACAAATAGGTAGTTTTTAAGATATTATGACTCTCACAACTTTCACTAAGCCTTGGGAAAATATTGCACTGAAATTGTGTTACGTAGTGAAGCTAGAGATATGTATAATGTATTTATTTTTAATATCGTAATTTGATATAATTTCAGTCTTGACTAATTAACTCTCATGCCCGATTTACACATCGACAAGTACAGTAGCGAGTTAAGTAGTAAGTTGTTGATTAAGTTGATTTGAATAGATCTCCATCCTATTTTTTGGCGAGTTAAGTACGAAGTAGCCCCCTCTCTCGCGTCTCGCCAACTTAACTCGCCAAAAAATAGAATAGATATCTATTTAAATCAACTTAATCAACAACTTACTACTTAACTCGCTACTGTACTTGTCGATGTGTAAATCGGGCTTAACACAAAGTGTGGATTACGGAAAAATGTGGATTTCATGGCAGTTTCAACATTTAGTTTCATAATTTTTTTATTAAGTACATATTATACCCGTACATCGTAGCAAAAGATAGATCGATTATACAATCCAAAGTCAATGCAATCCTTCATTTTATTCATTTAGTTCCAGTAACAGTTATTTACACACATTAATCATACTGATGTTTGGAAGACTTTTGTGTAGCAGATAAATACAAGTGAAATGTACTCTACATTCTATTATATAAACTATTTTTGATTTTTAATAGGGGGTCTGGAACGTCAAACAGAAATACGCTTGAACGAAACGGTTACCTAAAGAATGTACAGCTAATAGTAGTCACTATTTCGTAGACAGCACGTTTCGTCAGTGATCCGTGTGGTGACAATACAAAATGTCACCACCCCATTTCATCCCATGGGTGTCGTAACAACCAAGTCTATCCGTGAATATTACTTTTACGAAATAAAAAGAATGAAAACTTGAAATTAAACCCTAATCCAATCCGTTTGGCCAGCGTGGTATTAGTAGGCCAAGTATCCCTCCGTCACAGGAGGTGGCCCGTCCCTGCTGTGTGTCATTAATGGGCTGTTATGATGATGATGATGACGTTCCGTCGAACCAGACAATGTTCAAATTCAACGAAACTTATAATACTATGTCATTTCTTTATAAGAAGAGTAGAGTCGCAATTCATTAGATTTTTTTTCGAAACAAATCTAGGTCAGAAGATTATGTGATACCCCCCGGTGTTCCGTCTCTCACAGACGCCAGGGGCCACGGGAAACCATGTTTCTTCTGCAGATTCTAACTAATCATGACTTGGTCCTTAGGGGGGAGTGAGATGAATAACGACCCGCAAACATTCGAATTTCAACAGGTTTCTTGTTTCCCAGTAGACACAATAATAAAACAATGCAACGTGCAAGCCAGTTAAAAAAAACTATACAAATATTCATCTCTGCGAAAGAAGAATATGGCACAAACTCTATACCAATCTATATACATCAGGCACCATAGAGTAATTTTGGTAGGCCAATTTAAAAAAAAACTGTCTGATCAAAGTTGTATTACATACACAAATAAAGTCACGCCTTATCCCGTTCGGGGTTGGCAGAGACGATAGAACGCCACTTGTCAACGTGGGATTAGTAGGTCAAGTTTTTCTCCATCATTGGAGGAGGCCGTTTTTCCATACTTCACTAGCATTTCAGTTTTATTAAAGTTATTTCATCAATAGCATCGAATTATTCCAATATTTACAAAATCATGTATTACTATGCTCAGTCCTATAGTTAACTGATAAGAGCCACAAAGTAAAATTACATTTTTGCATTTATTTAAACGTTAAACTCTATCAAGAATACAAAAGTAAGTTACAATACTTTTCTTGTAGATCATAACCTGATGTCATCGCTTACTATTCCCACAACAAAGTATACATTGTCCATGCAGAACACGACATGAAACTAATCGTTTCAATAACAACATAGAACAGTGATAACACTTCAATAGACCTTGAACGACTCAACGTTGTATGAATGAAACAGTATTATGAAACTAAATTTGCATGAAACGTCCTCTAAGTTTGTCGCGGGCCTTACCTCAGTCCGTTTACAGTAGTGGCTTAGCGTATCTAATCTTGTTAGTGTTGCACTACATATGTGACGTCATGACGAAGCCGGCGCGTGCCGCGAAATATAAGTTCAACAAACTTAACCTTTATTATATGCGTAAAACGCGCGGCATTCGTAAACAATACTTTGTTTATATGAACACACTTATCGGAATTCAGCTGGGTAATAAACACATATTTTTTTTAAACGGTTAACTGCACTCACTAAGGTATAGTTTACTTAGTTGACGAAGTGGTATCACGCACGACGGTTGCCGATTGCCGCAGCAGTAAGGACGAGAGCGTCGCGCCGCGGTTAGAACTCGTCTGAACGCCCAAACAGCTGGTAGCTTGGGTACTACGCGCCGACACTCTGCGCAATATCTACATTGTGTTCTCGACTGTACATGAGTACGAATGTATTGCAAGGTGCAATTTCATCGCGACTGTTCTAATCGCTCATATTTGTTTACATGCCGTTTATTTACGGTATTGTGTAAAATGTAAACATTAATGCATTCCGTACTTGGTTAACGTCTGGTTTGTGTTCTCTGTTTGTATTACAAGTTTTAAGATTATTGCGTTTTTTGTGTTGGAATCGTAGGATGACATCTTAGAGCCGGCCTATAGCACGAATGAGGTTGTATTGTTAAGGAGTAGCACTCGGCCTACTGGGTTTGGTTTTCATTTTTTCAAAGAGTTAATATCCTTTCCCTTAGTCGAGTTTTGTGATAACCCCGGAAAGGGAATTGTTAGTGACACGATGTATTCTAACTCTATCACCCGGTCAACTAATAGTCGGTTGCGTATACCGATAACAAATTAAGTACTGTTTTAAATACGAATTGTATTTTCCTTGTACAGTGTTATCTAAATATTAGTAGAATTGTAAGTAACTGGGTAAACTAATATTAATATGAATTGCTACTCGAATTTTGACTGTTGTGTCGACTAAATAGCGGCGTTTGCATTTATCTATGTCAGTTTTTTTAACACCACATGTGTCATTCACGTCTTTCTCGTAACTATGGGCAGAACGAGTAGCTCAGGAACTTCATATTCTACTAGACTACACAAAGCAGTTAATAGCCCAAAGAGGAAATATAGAGTAACAGTCTCCACTAGCACTCTTACTAAAACCGAAGTGTTTGGTTCATCATAACAGCCCATCAATGTCCCACTGCAGGGACGGGCCTCTTCCCGTGACGGAGGGATATTTGGCCTACTAATACCACGCTGACTAGACGAATTGGTACAGGGTTTATTTTCAAGTTTTCCTTCTTTTTATTTCGTTAAGATGATAGTCCCTTAGTCGGTTTTTACGACACCCATAGGATGAGATGGGGTGGTGACATATTGTATTCTTACTCCGTCACCACACGGAGTATTCGGTTGCTAGGAGGGTTTTTTCATCGTTAAAACGTCATCACTATCAACAGTCTAGATGCGTTCACTTAACATCGTCTTTTATTTTCCATTTGTCTCTTCCCCCTTTTAACAATATCGTCCCCCTTCATTTGGAACAATTATTTACTACAATAATATTTTTACAATTGACCTTTACAAAGTAATCTCTGCTGACCCTATTTATATTAACAAGGACAAACTGGATATTTCGTAGGGGACTACATACAAAGGAAGACACGTCAAATAAAAGAGCCAAATATTTAATGTGAGTATTCATCATTATCTCATCTCTGTGTGGTGACAGAGTAAAAATAAAATGGATATCCCATCTAATCTTATAGGTGTCTTAAAAAAACTATACTTACGGTCAAATACTCAAACGTCTTTTAAAAAGTAAAGCGGCGCTTAAACTAGACCTTTGTATGAGAATTTCTAGTTTAAGCGCCACTTTACTTTAACAGACGTTTGAGTATTCGGTCGTTAGACCTGTGCAATGTTGTACTGTGTGTGATATTTGTAGCCAAAGGCCTGTAGTGAATTTCTGTAATTGAATCATTCGTCACTCATATAGCGGTCTCTGTGCAGTAGTAGTAACAGTCAATATCTGCATTATCTCGTTCGATTCCCGTTAAATGTAAATCTATAAAAATTATCTGATCTGAAGCCCGATTTACACATCGACAAGTGGCGAGACACGGGAGAGGGTGCTACTTCGTACTTAACTCGACAAAAAATAGGATAGATATATATTCAAATCAACTTAATCAACAACTTACTACTTAACTCGCTACTATACTTGTCGATGTGTAAATAGGGCTATATACTCTGTGTAGAGTCCTTAAGTAATAAAGAGACCAAATATATGAAACACGATTATCTAATATTTACCAATGATATGTTTTAACCATTTAAGCATATGTACGGTACGATATAAATATGTAAATATTGTATTTATTTATCCGCAAACGGAGCTTATCTTACTTGACTTGTTCTATGTGACCTACTTGTTAAATTGACAACTGCTAAGGTGGCTTAGCGTAGTGATAACAAGCACAGAGTCTTAATATAAACTTAATATAGTCTTAATATAGTCTTAATATAAAATTATAACTTATTATTAACTGGCGAAAAAGATGCGTCCGTTTTTTAAACATATTTCATTACTGCTCCACTCCTAATAGGCATAGCGTAATACTATATAGTCTATGACACTCCCAGATAAATGGACTACTTATTCAACACAGAAAGAATTTTTTAAATCGGTTCAGTAGATCCAGAGATTACCCCCTACAACGTCACAAACACACAAACTTTACCTCTGTATAATACATATTAGTATAGATTTAGTATAGATAACTACACGGGTATTAACACGATTAAATTGTGGTAAATATTAATTTTACCTTTGAGGCTCTCGACGTTTCGGCTAGATTGCACCAGCCATGGTCATGAGATGACTGTCATCTAGAGTTTTAAATGTAAAATTACCTCGACTTAGTTTTGGTTTTAAGTAGGTATGTAAGGATAAAGTATAAAATTGAGGGGGAGGGCGAGGTAGCGGCTATACCCTGGCATTGCTGAAGACCATTAATGGGCCGTTTTCTCATCTGCCACCTTGAAGCAAAGAAAAAAAACTTTCTAATTCCTTTTTCAAAAATGTATAACTCACTCATAAATAAGGTCATAGTTAGTTATACTCCTCGTACAGTGGCAAACGTTCCAAGTAATGTTTGTTTTCATGGCTCTTTGCCAAGCTACTGATACTTTATCAGTGCAAGAGCAAGCTGGCGACCTTGGCTTGCGTTAAACTAGCCTTAGTATTTAGGTTTGTTATACTACAGACTTGTATTACATTAGTTGGTAAGTTTTGGACAGTTGAAAGGACTTTGCTTGTTGTTTCCCTGGCGTGTATTGAGAAAGCCATATTATGTCCAGCTGTGGACTGCGATAGGTAAGTTGATTGATTTATTTATTAATATATTAAATATAGTTGATTGATTAAACTAGCTTTAGGTTTGTTATACTACAGACTTGTATTAAATTCGTTGGTAAGTTTTGGACGGTTGAAAGTGTTTAACTGGGTGTTTTCATGCACGACCAAACCCGAATGAGGAGAGAGTTCGACGAATAAAGTATGAGGACCATGAAGTTAAAATTTACAAGCATTAGAACATACATACGTTTTGTTTTCTGTCATTTTGCTTCTATCGCGGTTATATTTTTAATTCTATGTATTTTATACATATTCTAAGAATATTAATCATCCAGATCAATGCAAATGCTGATGCCAAAAAAAAAATTGTTTGAGTGGTAATCGAACCCGAAACTCAGTTTTATATACTTACGATATATCAATTCGATTTTTAGGTAGGTTACTTTTTTACCTCAGGGTATCGAGGGATTTTCTTCATAGTTTTCATAAGGTAATTGAGTTTTTAACTTGAATTTAAATGTAACAGACATTTTAATAAACATTATTAAATAAATAATATACCTACTTGTAGAGAATTATAAACGTTAGTCTTGTAACTTCATAAACAGTGTCCTCTATTAACAAATTATTCAAGTGACATTTAGATTTCTGTTCACTTGTTGATTCCTTGCAGTTTGTCCACAAATTACTTAATTATGAATGTACTTAGTTCATTTTTATTACTAAGTGACTTTAATAAACGGTAAAAATTAGTTATCGTAAATAGAATAGAAAAACAATATTTATTGAGCACAACATTATGATTAAGGTCTTAAACTAAGAAACTTTTAATTAATAAAACCAAATTTTGGTTCACACAATACTTTCAATAAATAAGTTACATTAAAATTTTTAAGTTACAGCTATCATTGTAACCACAAACCAATAATATTAATATACCAACTTGATTTCAGCAAAGAGTTCTTAAGTGCTCATAAAAACTTTTTCGTCAATCCATATTGTATTGGCTACTGGCACACGATAACTTAAAACCTTTGCACAACATTCAAAAATGGAACATCAATGTCAATAAAATTTCAGTGTTCTGCCATTGATAGATCGTGATATGTGTGTATTTTTGAGCTAATATAAATATTTCTGTACCAAAAACTATTCAATATGTCTTCTACAAAACTGGATTTGGACGTTGGAGATTTAGAGGACATCGATATAACTTTATTAACGCTCAGAAAACCGACTGAGCTAAAAAAAGTTATCGATTCTGTACCGAAGCCTTTGCGAGCGGTGCCAAAAAATGGTCTACCTATGTGGTACAAACTTGGAATGGAATGCAAGCTGCCGGTGCCAAAGATGCCAGTTGGGAAAATTTTATTTTCGCGCGGGAAAATTGGCGAAGATGTAAGTAACATTTTTAAGTTAATATAATATAACTATTAAAGTAAAAAAGCATGTGTGAATACTGTTTAGTGTTATATGATGTGTTTTTAAGTAAAACCTTGAAATAATGATTATTGCAAACTTTTTCGTCTGTTTTGGCGGGAAACGTTTAAAAAGACTAACCATATCAGCTAAAACAATGTCTTACTCCGAAATAATATCTCTTTAGATTTTATATAATCGGGAAGTTCTATGTTGTATTAATTTTTCAAAGTTTCAACTTTGAAGATACAACTTACTTATCTTAATAATACGAATATTGCCGAAGACAGCCGATGGTCAAGTGCTGCATTTCGAATATAATTTTATAAACAACTCTAGCGCTATATAGAGAAAAGACCATAAGGTACCCTGTCGACATAGTATTCCCAGGCGAGTAGGTGTAAATTAAAAAATAATTATGTTAAATAGGTTGCTCGTTAGTAATAAGACTCCTTGCTTTAATTTACCATATTATTATAACAAAACTCGATGCTTTACAAGCATTAAGCACCGAGTGCCTCGACTCTGCGGTCGTCATCCTGAGACGTGAGCTCGTTAGCTCCTGTTGTTTTGTAGTTTAACTAGCCAACCTAACCCAACCTTTTCATATTTAAACGAAACTTTCAAAAGGGTTTACGTTCGGAAACGTAGCGAATAAATTGTGAATTAAACAACAGAAACATTGCCATTGTGTACACATTGCTTTAATCTACATAATCAGCTTTAATACCTGCTAGATTAAAGACGCTTTTAACCCTAGATTATCCTGTAACTAAATGAAAGGAAGATTCTTGAATAGTGACCGGAAGACGTGGAAATGGGTTGCAGTGGACCGAACGACCTAATAAAGTTAGTGAGAAGTTTACATTTGAAGCAGGTACAATGAAACCATGTAGGTCTAAAAATATACAGGCACAAGATGAAATATACGAGCAGAGGAACTATATAGGCCTAACAGTAGGGATCCTTTGTCTCAGGGTTTTCTACTGCTTCCTAACTACTGGTGACGAATTGCTTACTTTTTTTTATTGGATAGTCCTTACTGATTTATCTACAGATAGCGCGCGAGTTGAATGCAGAGCTTAGGAATGCGGTAGTGCTGTGACCTAATTATAAATTATTAATTGACATTCATATCGATAAATTTAAACAATGTTCTAAGTTTAATTTTATTTAGTACACTAGGTTAACATGGTGAAAAAAAACAATATCATAATTGTAGGGTCGGCAGACTAAAGAACATAAGTCTTATAAAAATTTTATAAGACTTATGTTCTTTAGTCTGCCGACCCTCCAATTATCACATGTTTTAATAATCATTTCACAAAACGGAATAAAAAAATAACACGGGAACTTCAGTATTACTATTAACACAATAACACGGCAAACGTACGATAGTTGACAAGGATGGCACAGCACTACACTGCAGGCGCGTGAGGTGTGGCGTGCGGATAGCGGGGGGAGATGCTCCCGCCCTTTACCTCAGACCCCGACTGCATTCAACTCGCGCGCTATCTGTACTAGTGCAAGGCTGTTGTCTTTTGGTTTAGGAGAAAATGTAGTTGGATCAATTTTTTTTCTACTACCGAGCTCTATATTGTTTGGAATTACATAAAGCTATGTAATCCCAAATGTAAGAGAATATTATTATAATATATTTCTTATAGTTGAAACATATAACTCCAAAATTACCTTTATTTACTTGTCAGTAGTTAGTTGTACAAACAAGCAAGTATATTTGTAAATCTTCAAAGTAAATACCATGTCTTTACACATCCAAGTAACACTCCATATGTATGCGAGTCTCAACTGTTGTTCGTTTTAAATGTTTGTCATGCAAATAAAGCTGTTAGATGCGTGAACTGAGCAATGAATAGAGCCTTTAGAATACATAAATCAGCCTCTACTTAACGTTTAGATTGTTTTATTCCTTTGTGAGATTATTTTTAATAAGTTGCGAGTAAACAAAGCTCTTTTGCGTAATAGCATTAAAACTGTGAAAACGTTTTTAATACTTACATATGGCCATGGTTTGTGCCTGAGTAAAGACTGCGACTGCTCCACTTTATCTGACAATTTAGGCACTTACAACTAAATCATCTGGTCGTCATTTATGAAAGTAGGTAGATCTAATAACGGTTGTGCTTAAATATTTAAACAGTTATGAAATAGTTGTTTATATTTTAAAAAGTTATCGTAGGTAAGCTTTCTTTGTCCAGCAGTGGACTGCAATAGGCTAGTTGATTGATTGAAGCTTTCTTTGTGGTTAGGTAGTATGACCACCCCGTCTTATCCCGTAGGTGTCGTAGTACCCGAGTTAGTAAAAGTTCGTAGAGGAGTAAGAGTTAGATCTCAACGAAAATAAAAGATGAAAAACTCGTTAATACCATGTATATGTCTGGTTGGCATGTATTGTGGTTTTTTTATTATTTCTTTAATAAAGGCTTGACCACTTACCCCGTTACTCATAAGCACCTCTTAAATTTAATCAATGTTTCGCGAGATTTTTATTAGTAAAACTAACCTTATACCAAACAAAAACGTAAGAATTTAAGCTAATCAATTGACTAAAATTTAAGCGGCGTTTATGTTTAAGGGGGTTAGGGATTACGTGATCATGTGACATGTGATCATGGCATGTAGTTATTTAAGTAGACCAGGTCTTCTCCGTCACTAGAGAAGACGTGTCCCTACAATAAGAGAAGTTACTACGCGGAATAAAGAGCTGGGTGAATTTCCCGGGAGTAAAAATTGCGTGGCATCGATGAAATCGGTGCTAAAAAACAAAGTTATAATGCTCTTACATTTTTTTCTGGTTAGGTGAAATAGTAAGCTATATAGGGCATTAAATATTTTATTAAATAGGACTATAGGTTCTCCAAAAAAAAAAAATTAAAGCTCGAAAAAACTAAATCTTTCATTACCATGTTTGTCCAAACGTCACCTAAGGTATCGTGTTAGCTCATTGATAAAAAAATATCGGTTATTTATATTAAAATTTAGTTTCATTTTGTACCTTAGTAGTTAAAGTATTGTTACGTAATATATTTATTCAAATTATTAAACAATACAACGAATAGTTGATCAAAATGTATTTGTCCCAGAATTATCTTTCATCTCCATGCCCTAAACCTATGTACGAATATCGTAATAACTATCGACTTGTGTCCCCGCTCTTGCACGCTAAACGTTGCCTATTAGTGCCGACTAAGTGCTCGAAGTGGAAGGACGTACGCACGTGCCTGCATTTTCGCGCCATAAACGTAAGTATTTCATTTTTTTGTTACTGGACATTTTTTCTTTCATCGCTGTGGATGGGTATAACTTTGTATTTGAATAAGTTTGTCTTCTTGATTATGCATTCATAGGACGTCATTTCTGTTATGTTTATTTGTGAAGTGTTCACTACTTCAGATAATTAATAGTTTTTTTGTTATTTCATATTTTTGCTTTGATTTTCATAGCCGTGCTTTCATTTCCGTGGTTTCCGTGGCCAAAATTTACTATGGCAATGAAAAAAAAGTAACGGCAATGAAAAAAATTTCATTGCCATGCCTTGCCGTGGCCAGGTTTTTCATTTTCGTGGCTTTTGTATTCATTTCCATGACTTATGTTTTAATTACCGTGACTTAAGTTGTCATCGCCATAGTATGATTAGGTACACAGTACAGAATTTTGTTAAGGCACCTTCACACAGGTTAAGGCGATCAATGGCCGGATCCTCAAGACTTAAGAATAGACTTGACGAGTTTTTACTGTACAATCAACTAGACAGAAATGTTTCCATGTTAACCTTACAAAATGATATAACATTTGGTAGGTACCTAACTATCACACGGTATAGATCTCGGGACGGACGCATACTTGGAAGACTCAGTACGCTTTTTACTTAGTACGTCTCACCTCTAATTCACATAATATTACAGTCTGATTTTAATAATGGATTGATTTTTGTAAGCATGCCAAAATTAACTGATGAAGAGAGAAAGGAGCGGAGAAGGTTGGCCGAACAGAAGCGACGGCTAAAAATAAGGAGTGACCCAGTCTTAAGAGAGGAGTATCTTAGAAAAGAACGAGACAGATATTTAAAAAAGAAGGCTGCGGGAGTAGTTCTTCCTCGAAGTGCATTGAGTTCGCAGAAGCTTCGGGCTCTTCGTAAGAAAAACTTGGTGAGTGCACGTCTTGCTTCTTATAAAAAAAAGACACTAATTCTACGTAAGAACACACGTCCAAATGTGACTTGTGCTATCGAATATGCTGAAACACCAAGAACGGAGCCAAAATTAAATGACTCGTTTTGTTGTGTATCTCAAGTTACTCCTAATAATAACATGCCGATGACTCCTATAACAAGACGTAGCTCGCGTCTTGAATATTTAAAATCAAACCTACATGGCTGTGACAGTTTGGTAGCATGTAGTTCAAATTTTTTGGCCACAAGTAGTCCACAACAGGCACCTTCAAGATCACCTCAACTAGCACCAAATATCAGTGCTATATATTCCACGTCACGTCCTGATAGTCCAGCATCAAACTCTTCTGTTGCAACTATAAAATTTCAACGTGATTTGCAACAAAAATTCCGCAGATACCAAAAAGCTAAATGCCAGCAGCTCAGTGCGTTGCAAAAAAAATTTGCTCAAGTTGACCGCGAAAGAAACTTATATAAAAAACGATTCGAGAGACTTATTCAGAAAGGAAAAGATAGAGTTACCGATCAAAGAAAAGAAAAACAATCAGCGATAGATTTGAATAATAAGAGCGATACAAATAACCTAAAACAAACTAGAATCCGCCAAATTGTCCTAAAATTTTATGAAGAAGATGAAAATTCTAGCATGTGTCCAGGCAAAAACGATACTATAACAAGGGGTGGCGTGAAGAAACAAAAACGTTTAATGACGGATACAATAAAAAATTTACATAGAAATAGTTTACATAGAATAGTTAATTACATAATATATAGAAAATACATAGAGTCCGGTTATCCACTAGCTACGTCACATTTTCACGTTTAAAGCCTTTTTGGGTACTGCAGCCAAAGATAAATATGCGCAATACTTGTTTGTGTGATAAACATGAAAACATGGATCTGATAATTGAATCACTAAAAAAGAATCATATAATAATGGAAAATTCGACAACTGAGGTTATTAAGAGCATATGTTGTGATATTCATAACTTGTGTGTTTTTTATTCATTACATAACATATTCATACACATAAATATATTTTTTTGTTTTATTTTACTCCTTTTGCAGATTCTTAATCCAGGTAATTATTTCTTGAATGGTTGGAAAGCTGCGATATCGCCCATGCAGGACAAACACTAGTGTGAAGGTAGCCTTAATGTGTAAGTAGGTACTTGCTTTCATTTCCGTGGTTGATTCTTTCATTTCCGTGGTTGATTCTTTCATTTCCGTGGTTGATTCTTTCATTACCGTGGCACAGTTCTTTCATTGCCGTGGCACGAAATTTTTAATCATGTTTATCTCGTTACTTTTTAAACTTATGTACTGGATATTAAGCCAGAACACATACATTACGTAAAACTTTTAAAAAAGTCAATTATTTTTATTCTTAAACTTAAGATAAAAAAATCCATGGAAATGAAGATTTTAACAGCCTTGTTGAAATTCACGTTTGCAAAAAATTTAAAACTTTAAATTTACTGTACTTTTTACGTTATTTTATAATATAGGATTTCATACTCATTATATAATGGTTACTGACAAATGAAAATTGGAGCCTTTGTTGTGGCTTTTTATTTATGTATAAATATATTTTTGTTCTTGCCTTTTGAATAACGAAAGTACGATATCAATTACATTTTTTAAATTTTAGTATATAAATATCATAACAATAATGCCTTATTAACCTGATTACCTTAAAATATGTAGGTATATAAGTTAAAATCGAACTGGCAAAATCAGGTTGAACAAATTAGACAGCACACAATCCTTGGAAACCCCACTTAAGACGGTCAAAGTCGCATAAATGAGACTTTAATAATCGGCATGTAGGAAAAACACAGCAATATCCTTGTGCATCGGTTCATCCATATTGGTTTTTTATGCAGATTTTATCACTATTACTTCGTCGAAACAACATAATTCTATCTCAATGTGAAACAAGAAGCCACAAGTTATACTAACAATACGTAGATAGTAGTCCCACGCGACAGGTAGTACTACAGCTTACGTAGTCAGCCTACGCTTGCAGAATATATTACGAGCTGTCTCTGTGCCAGGCTTTCATAGCCGATTTTCTCTTGTAACGCCGTATTAACTGTGTTTTTCATAAACGCTTCAGTACGCTTGTTTTTATATTTAACGCGATTGAGATACGGATGGTGGTTATTTCGTTGTTTTAGTTATTGATTTAATGCAACCTCTGTGGTTTAGTGGTTATAGATCATGGCTGCTACGCAGAGTTCTTGGTTTAGATTTCCGTTTTATTCTATATTTATGGATTGATGAATAAGCTTATATGTATGTTTATTCGTGGTCTAATAGGTAATACTCTTATACAAGTTCTGCTTAGTATGGACTAGGGCACAACCATGGAGAATACAAAGTGAAAATGTTTGTTGACCTAGTATGTCCTGTAATGGATGTCCTTTAGTTGTTTGATGATGAAGAAGAGGTATGAAGAAATAAAATAAAACGAGTACAACTTTTCATTCTTTAATTACATTTTGCTCATTGTATTCATATTTAGTAGGTTAAAATGAAATATGACATAATGCTTACTCAAAAGACCTTCCCCACGAATTTGAACACAAGTTGAAATCGTTTTTAAGAGGCTCGCAGTCTCATTACGCTAATGCTTGCTATTCACTGTTTCCCCCAAACGGATTGTGTCTCGTGTTTTGAGTTTCCACGTTATACCTAAATCTTTTTAAACTGTCAATGTTTGTGTGAATATGTATGTGGTTTTATTATGTACAAAAATTATAATGCCTTCATTTGTATCTTTTGTTGGTATTGATGATAAATGAATGTCATTGAAGCTGTTGAATGCTGAAACTTTGTCAAACAGTATGTTTTTCACGAACTTTATATAAAAATACTGATAACAGTCTGCTTATGTCCTATATGAGTGGTTCCCTAGTGCAGGAGTTAAGAACATATCATACTATAACATTTATTATATTGGGTCTTTACCTATGAAATTGCCGTTTTGTATGGAGATATTATGCGAAGTTTGATTTTTCATACTAACGTATTCTTGGTTTTTTCAATAATTATGATTAATTCTTTAATTCTTGGTTTTTTCAATATTATAATTAACTTAGAAATTTGGTATAAGTAATAGCGCACATCTTAGCTAACTTATAGCTGCTGTCATCCCTCGGGATGCTCTTTGTTGTTATCCCTCGAGATCCTCTTTGCTGTTTTTCCTCGGGAACCTCTTCCCTATCATCCCTCGGGAACCTGTTTCCCATCATCCCTCGGATCCATTTCCCGCATCTTGCCCCGTCTTGTTCCGGGAAGCCCCCTATTGCCTCGGAAACCTCTACCCTCTCCTCTCGTAAGAGGTTTCCCGAGGAGGATAGTGGACGTCTTACTTACCTACTGTTCGTAGAAAAAAGTGTTTAAATCCAAAAATTGTCGAACTTAAAAGACAAAAAAGAAATGTACACCAATTATTAGCAAAAGGGTGTAAACAACATTGGCGTTGTAACCAGTCATTGTTCGATCTTTAGGTTGCATGCGATTTTCGTTTTTTTTTGCACCCTTTTGTATAACTAGGATTTCAAAAATCAAATCGTATTTATACATTACGGATTCATAGCATAATGTGCAAGTCGCAAAATGTGCAGGCTACGTAAAACGTTCAGGTCGCAAAATGTGCAGATCTCAAAACGTGCAGATTTCAAAATGTGCAGGTCGCAAAATGTGCAGATCTCATAATGTGCAGGTCTCAAAATGCTTATTTATTAACACTTGAATTAGCTTTTTAAAGATAACGGACTATGAAGGACTTCTTGAAAGGTATAGTTTTTTTTTACCTTATTTTATTTTACCTTTATTTTTATTACCTTATCTTTATAATTTTCTTTTCCGTTTCTACTATTATAAGAATATATAATTAATATAATTTTACTATTCAGTACACCACACAACATAAAAATCATATTACACATTTTCCATCCAAAGGTTGTCTGGAAGAAATCACTTCGAGTGATAAGACCGCCATTTGTGTCACCTAGTTTTTAAGATAATTTGTGTACTTACCTGTTGTATTTTATTTTGGTGTACAATAAAGCAATAAATAAATAAATAAATATAGTAATTTAGCGGGAAATTATTTGTTTAAGCATTTGAAGTTGAGACTTTAGGTCCAAGTGCTCGTCTTGACTTCCAAGACCTTTTAAAACATCTAATTGACGCTTGTCACGACCGGCATGCTGGTCTTTATTTTATTTGGAACAAAGTCTGGGTTAGGTTCGTAAGGTCTCACTTGTAAAATGTAAAATGTGACTTCGTTCACGATAAAATATTTAGGTCAAGGCATTTTTTTTCTGTAGAACCCTATAAAAAAATTAAAAACTGGGACCGGAGCCTTTATATGCCTTTCGAGCCACGGTCAGATGAAATACCACTGAGTGGTCACCCACCTATGCCATTACGTCGCCATCTGCACTTTTTGAGATGTGCACATTTTGCTACCTGTACGTATTACGATTAGCACATTTTACTATCTGCACATTTTGCGACTTGCACTAGTGCACATTTTGCTACTTGCACATAATGCTATGAATCGATAATTACGTATCTAGTGTAACAAGTCCCTTTACTTGAAAGATATTTACAGCCCGACTTTAACAGATACTTTACATAATTCACAATACTCTTTAGACAAGAACCGTTTAAACCTGTCAAGTAGTTGTTCTACCCTTATTATAAATACTTAGCGGATAACAATGTAGATAGTTCCACAATACCTACGAAGTTAGACAAATATGAGTGGTGTTCATGACATCCTGTCATAAACAGCTGGTTACCCTCGCACGTGTAAAAAGTAGAGCCAGTCAAGGGATTCGGTGTGAGGGATAGTAGGCGGCTTAAATAAGGATAGGAGTAAGTAATTTGTCAAAACATTTGTTTCACTTAGGTGGAATATAATAGCTACTTTTGTTTTATGAGCTAGGTACAAGTATTATGTAGGAATAAGATATTATATTTTTGGTTTCTGCATAGTATATTTTTACTATTATTCAGAGTGGGACATTATACCCAATGCAGGGCAAAAGCCACCCCTACGGATTTCCGTTATACTTGTTTTATAAGCTGAGTAAAAAATTTTTATATAGGAATAGGATACTATATTTTGTTTCTGCATAGTACATTTTTATTATTATTCAAAGTGGGCAGGATACCCGCTGCTTTTCAAAGGCATTCCCCACGGACTTACGTTTTACTCAATCCGTGTCTATTGTTTGCCAATTATTTTTTTAAAGCTTTCAGTTCAATGGTTTACAGTTATTTTTGTTAGTTGTCTAGTACACATAGTACAAATTTTATTTGTTTAGCGTTAGATTGGATTGTAGTGAATATTATTATTATATCATATCATCCAAGTCGTTTTCCATAAAAATAGAGCTTTTACTATGTTAGTTGTAAAGTTTTGTACAAAACTTTCTGAATGCACACATTGCACTGAAACATTTTCTCTTACAAGTTCGACGGTACACAACAGCCTTCGTTTTTACACGTCATTCTAGCCTCGATTTGCTTTGTAAGAAGCTCGTAGCGATGACAGCCGCAGCAATTTCCTCATCGATCCTATCTCGAGGGAATTGATAATGTTACTAGTTCTAGCTCTACTATGTTGTCGCACGATAAATGTCGTATAGTACGAATAAGGACGTTTATTAGACGTTAAGTACTCATAATATAAGATCAGGTTAGCTTAGAACTGTGTAAATATGCGTGGAATATTAATTTTATTTAAATATTTATGGAATAATTTAAAAAAACTCAATACATTTGATTTATTCATAGATATATTTCTTACTGGGTTTGCTTAAAATACTAAAAATAAGCACTCGAAATATAGTCTTTCCTTCTTCATCGATCTCTATTTAATCAGTGAGTAGGAGAGTAATTGAATTAGTATAATACATGATAAAATATATTCCAAGGTAATAAAGTATACGGATTTCTGGTAGATGTGTTTCTATGTGTACAGGACTTATTTACCTCTACAAATGTATTACAGTATAGAAAGATAAGCAACGCTTTCAGTATTCTCATATTTATTGAGCAAAGTGCAATAAGCTTGTTTACAAACAGTCGCATTAATGAAACGCGAAAGCAATCTGAATTTTTTAAGGATTATTTCATTTTCCCTTCGCTTCAAGATGTCAATCAGATATTTATTACTTCACTCCTCTTTCGAATTCAAATAACAGGAGCTCTCGATTTCGTAGGAATCGATTACCGTGTGCTTTCTATAGGGTTTATAAAATGACACGAATCGATTGCGCGACTTTATCGAGATTCTACTATTACCTTTTGTCGGAGATACTCTTCGAATTTTAATCTCATTGGTTGCTGATTGAATTTCAATCTATACAATCAGTCAGCTGTAGATTTAACAGGTTCACTTTGGGACCTTTAGAAAAAACGATTGTTTCAATCTTAGCTTTTTTTACACCCTAAATTTATTGAAAGTGATTGCTCTCTAATATAAAATTGTTGATAATTTAAACCAAAATGACTTCGTACACCATTAAAGAGTCGAATCGACCCCTTGGAACAACCATTTAAAACTGAAACTGTAGCGTCGCCTTTTAGCGTTACCTAACAAACATCCGCCCTACATCAGGTTGACCTTTTGATACGCACTGCACTTAATTAAGGTGCGTTTGCGTGTCAACTTGTTGATGCTATTATATACCTATGCTATCGAGGCATTTTGATTTTATCATTCATCAATCCAAAATACATACATCCCAAAACTTGTCAATTAAAAAATTTAGCATCGTTGAGTTATTACCCCAGAAATCAAAATTATACAAATCGCAATCTGGAATATGATTCAAATATGATATCAAACTATTTATTTTGCAGCTTATAAAAAAAACCACTCAACGAACAATAGCTGTAAAGCCAATCACATACTTAAAAAACCTCATCAACGAGTACGTTAAAATGTACACACATACTCGTTTTAACATGAAATTAATCATTTCATATAGGTACCTACTCTGAAAGTGACAAATTCGTGCGAACATTTTAATTAGTCCTCTCTTCATACATCACCCTGTAAATATAATTACGGATACATCGAGCGATGTCCTGACTGAGCAAGCAATTTATTGCCGTATAAGTTTGTTGCACCAGTTTACAGGAACGGGAAGGGTATTATGAAAGCACTCTTTTTCGTTTTAATTTTAACATGATTACTAGGCAGTATTAAAGCGAAATAATAGACAGGTTTTATAGAATAAAAATGTGTTTATTTATAGAACTTTACTCAATTGTTTTTAAACAGCCGCAGCAAATACGAGAACCTGGTAATCTGTATTACAGGGTTAAATGTAACACAGACTCCGGTCACTTGCGAAGTTTAAAAAACATTTCTCTTTTATGTTTTTTTTTTTTAAATTATGTTACTTTAATGATATTTTTAATATTACATTCTTTTTCTTTAACAGCCCTACAATGTAACACTAGGGGCGTCGTTCTAATCTATCCTGGGATAAAAATCAGCTCTAATCATAATCCTTTTATTTGCAGGTACGACGTCTTGGGCTTGGTTCTGGCATACAACCGACCTTTGATCTAACAGATCCATATTGCAACAATGTCTCCTACGATTACGTTCCTATGCACGACCCTCACCTCGCCCATCATTTCCAGCAAAAGCCACATAGAGAGAGAATGCAAAAACTTGGCTTTTGCACTTCTGATAACAGAGCTGTATGTTCGTTGAAAGAGTTTAACCAGTACAGGAAATATCTTTACAACCGGTTTATGGATAGGATTCATATGGAGATGAACAAATTGGTGCGTAGTTTTTTAAACAAAATAACTTATTTACAGACCTCTGAATTACTGACTTCGACTTCTCTGACAAAGTTAAAACTAGTGCACATATACGTCAGCTGAGTGTAATGTTGATCACAACTTAATATTGTGTTAGAAGGCGACTAGAGCTAATGAGAAGATTTAAGAATTTAAAATTGCAACGAAGCCCGATTTTATCGGGCCATGTCGCTATGCCATTGACAAATCAGACGCCAATAGAATTATTGTAGGTAACATCAACATGAATTCATTTTGCTAGCCAATAAACAAAACATATTATTTTAGGATGAACGAGCAAAGGATGACCTAACCCTCAAAAGAGTTGATACGGACGTAGCCAGGAGACTGCAAATCTTTACGAAAGCGGAAAGAGCCAGAGCACATTTGGAAAAGGTTGCAAAAGAGAATGCAGACGAATGGGCAATGAAAAAACGAGCGTGAGCATCAATTACTAATTATGATCTTGGAACTACCAACTTGAATCCGGGTTAACATTAAGTATAATAATATTATCTATTTAATCACGAACTAAAACACAGTGTTCTCTTTCCTCGGTTTCGTAAGTAAAAGAGGCATCTATAGGAGGTTCAACAAGCATTATATAATTGCCAAAAAATGTTAATTCGAAGTAAATTCTATACCCATATGCTTGCCGCTGTAATAGTAGGAAACTTTTGAATATGGGATGGAGTAATCCCGTCGGGATTTAAGGATTAGTTAGGATAGGTTACATGGTTAAAATCAATACTTACATATATTTTACCATGATAAAAAAAAATTGATACTAAGGTAATGGGCTTGAATAAAAGCATATTATCAGTAAACACAATTTCCTTATTATAATTACTGTACAAAATCAGCGCCAAGCAATGCGTTGGTATTTAAATATTTTCAATTTTTACTTTTAGTAATGAGATTTTGCTAAGCCTCAGGTTATCCAAACACCGCAGTCTACGTGAGCAAAGTCCCTGTGATTAATGATAACGCTTTATTTTCATTTAGTTGGCGGTATTTACTCTCTAAGATTCAGTAAACATAATCTAGGTACACTATTTTTTTAAATTAGTTTTTTGTTTTTATTATGTAACATTTGAGTTCTTATAATTTTCGTCTCTTGCTCAGTAATTTTAATTATCATTATATACACTTCTCATCAAAAAAATCGAAACAGTTGCAAGTTTGTGTTTTATAAGGATTATCTGAAAAATATGTATATTTGTTATATATCATTTAATAGGGAATTTAATGAGGTTTTCAAATAATGATATTAATGTTCTAAATTCAAATTAAATTTTCATAGATTTCGTATTTTGTTTAACAAGTCGTATTTGCCCTGTACGTAGTTTGACGGAAAATGATAAAATTAGGCACGTAAATGAAAAAAAAAGTTAGAAAACGTTAATTTAATAACCCGTATCGCACACCCAGAGTTCCTTGCTCCTCTTATTACTGCGTCCATGCGATGTTTACCCGCAAAAACCGCCAAGTGGTGGCATTGCTGAATTCTGGACTCAGTCAGGTTATTACGGCTGAAAGATTGCATCTTAGCGTCTCGTCTTTTCATAGAATCTGAAAACGCTATCAAGAGACTGGTTTATTCACGCGCCGTTAGAGATCTGGCAGAAAACAGTTAACTTCTGACCGAGTAGATCGATTTATAGTAACACCTTTCTTACAAAGTCTATGCCTTAATGTCTTTCAACCGCAGCAGCAGCTTCGTGATGAACCTATGGTGGCTGTAAGTGACTCTACAATTAGAAGAAGGTTGAAGAAACGTGGACTTGTACCGTACAAGCCAGCAAATAGGGAGGAATTACCTGCAGATCATCGAAAAGCGCGACTTAACTTTTTACGTAATTACCTAAAATGGTCATACATCTAGTGGAACAAATTTCTCCTTTCTAATGAGTGTTAAATTATACTGTATGGTAAGGATGGAAGGACTAAGGTCTACAGAAGAGATAGAGAACACTTTGCACCATGTTGAATTAAAAGAAAAGGTCATCTATGGTGGTGGTTCGTGGACTATTTGGGGACAAATCAGTGGCAACGACAAGACAGAGTTTGTCTTTGTGTTTAGGTCCCGTTTGCCCTTTTTTAACAGTCATAGGTACATCGAACAGTATCTTGAACCTCTTGTGATGCCTTATGCACATTTATTTGACTCCGGTTTGACATTTATGTACGAGGATGCTAGGGCAAACACCGCGAGCGTCGTAAGAGATTATGTTACCGAAGTCGATATCTCTATTATTGATTGGCCAACAAGAAGCCTGGACATGAATCCGATTGAGCATCTATGGGATGAATAAAAAAGACGAATTAGTGTAAAAGATCATGCCTCAAAAACACTTAGCCAGCTTTAAAATGCAATCCAAGAGGAATGGAATAGATCGCCACTATTTTTGATCGTGACTCTCATCCGATCGATGAAAATCCGTACTGAAGCAGTAATGAGAGGTCGGGAATGGTATACGAGTTATTAAACAAACGTTTCCTAGCTTTTTTTTTCATTTACGTGCCTAATTTTATCAATTTCCGTCAAACTACGTACAGGGTAAAAACGACTTGTTAAACAATATACGAAATCTATGAAAATTTAATTTGAATTTAGAACATTAACATCATTATTTGAAAACCTCATTAAATTCCCTATTAAATGATATATAACACATATTCCTAAATATACATATTTTTCAGATAATCCTTACAAAACACAAACTTGCAACTGTTTCGATTTTTTTGATGAGAAGTGTATATTAGTACGTAGGTACTTGACCTGATTTTTTAACTCGTTTTCTAAATATTAATTTCCAGTAATATGGTTTTCCATAAATTTATTCCTCATAATTTTTAAATCGTATCTGGCATACATGCATGTTTTGCAATAGAGTATACCCGGCGCTAGGCGGCCTCCCATGCTCTTTTCAAACAAAGAAAAACAAAATGTTTTAAAAAGTATTAATATTAATCAAGATAAATTCTTGAGATGTGGCATTATAATAAATTATGAAAAAGATAATGTCGTAAACATGCGCTGAGCGATATATTTTGTAGCACCTACCCTGTTTTTACATGGGACATCTTGTAGCTATAAATCTCAAAGTTGCCTTTACCAAGTTGTTTTCTGGAGTTTGACATTATACGAAAATTATAACAAATTTTAACAAAATAAATGTTGATTTTGTTAATATTTACAATGTTTTAATTTCATATACATTTTTGTATTGTTTAATTCAAAATTGTGCTCACATTGTTTTTCATAAGCAATAATTATGCTTATGAAAAACAATGTGAGCACAATAATTATGCTGGGGCGACATGTTCACAAAGTGAATAAGCCCTTTTATGTCCAATAAAGATTAAAAAAATAATTATGCTGATTACTGTTCCTGTTAGTTAGGCCTCATCTCTTGACTTCCAAATGTCTCGGTCTATAGCCATTTGTCAATAAAGGTGATGAAAGTGTTTCTGTAATCATTTTTTTAAAAGTCATTTGAGTGGTAGAATAGTCTTTCGAGCTTTCTTTTGAATTACTAAATGTTGACTTACCAAAACATTTAAATACAGTTTTGTTCGTAATCCATTCAAATAGTTAAGAACAATATAATAGTCGACATTTGCAATTCACTTGGATACTTAGTTTCAGAACTGAATGCATCTCCCTGCAAGTTGCTAGTCTCCAAAACTTGGCATCTTATTTACATAACCCATTTAATCGCGTCATTCGTCAAGTTGTGTAATTACTCGTCCGCTATTCACTATTTTGTCTGTAGTCGAATTTGTAAGCCAGTTCGTTGCCGTTCATGAATTTTGTGATTGTTGGAAGATTTTGAGCTCAAAATTTACATTTACTTTTGGCGATTGTTGGAAGATTTTATTGATGTTTTTTATTTTGTAGTAAATAGATACATACGTTTTGTGTTAAATGACGGTATAATCAACTGGAGTAATAATTTTTCTTTAATTCTTCATACTGCTAGTACACTTGAGTTTCTTGGGCATACTCGTCCACATACACCTAAGTTTCTTGGGCATACTCTTACATTGTAGAGGAGGGTGTTCTATAATATCCGCGATCGCAAACTATTGTCCTGAGTCTCAACGTTTTTTTCTGAAATTCAAAAGTACAGCCTCCGGTAAATACGGCTATTATTTGATATAATAATGTATTTACTTTATTTAATGAATACGAAACATAATCCTACAACTCATTACTTTAACAAATTAATTTTAAAGCCATGGAGGTTTTGCCGTGAGTTATTTTTTCCCTCGACATACGAACGTAAATCAAAAGAGTGAGTTTATTAAAAGGAGCTTTGCTATTAAAGGCTAGAGAAAGTTTAGCATTGCATGAAGGATGTTTTATCACACTTGACATGGTCTTGTGACTGTGTGTTACGTTTTAGTTTTAATGACCTACATTGATTAAACAACATGTTTTTGGAACATATTTTGGAAATTGTTTTTACCATCTTCAAAAAAGAGACCGTGGAAAAAATGAGGAAGTGAACTAGATTTTCTTTTTATTCTAAGCTAAAATATAGTCACAGTAATCATTGAAAACTTAAACCCCGTTTTTATTTTTTATTTCTCACATAATTTATATTTAGTAAGTAGGTACAACGTTCTAACGACTAATTATAATTAAATTATGGTGCTTAATTTTATTAATGTACAAATTAAAAGTTAAATATTTTGTACATAAATAAAATTTTGCAAACTTTTTTTACGAAAATGAGGTAAACGCTCTATAACAAAGGTGAAAAGATTCTCAGAGCTCTTTTAGAAATCAATGTAGTATGATTGATGTGCTGAATAAAAGAATGGGTGACGCAGGTATTTTATTACACAATTTTAAATGAACACAACATGCTTTTCAGTTTAAAATAATAATGTCTTTATAAATAAAAAAATGTAATGCTGAAGAAATTTCTTTTTTGCGTAAATTCGGATTTGATAAATCTAGAATCTTTGAAGGATTGAAAGGATCGTTGTGTATGGCGCGTCAGTAGTATAGCTACCTAACACCATGAGAACAAGGCGTGAGTTGCGTCAATATATTTGAGTGTATGTAGTATCTAATCTATACTAATATTATAAAGAGGTAAAGTTTGTGTGTTTGTATGTTTATTTGTTTGTGACGTTGTAGGGGGTAATCTCTGGATCTACTGAACCGATTTTAAAAATTCTGTGTTGAATAGTCCATTTATCGGGGAGTGTCATTGGCTATAGGTATCATCCTATTACTAATAGGAGTGAAGCAGTAATAAAATAATAATATGTTTAAAAAAAGGACACGTTTTTTTCGCCGCCCGACGAAGTGGGCACGGGTCTGCTAGTATTTAATAAACATGTATTCTTTACTCCGTTGCCAAAGCTAATAGTCAGTATTACTCATGTTTACCACATATATAATGTAGGTTTTACACAGATAAAAATAAACACCTACTTTTTTAAGAGGCGACTAGCCAACCTAACGGCAAAAAAAAACTGTATTAACCTCAATTTAATGCAATTTTAGTTCAATAAATTGTCTTAAAATACTTAATATTCAATATAATTACAGAGCAAAAGAACAAGAACGCAAAGTCCAAGCAAGAATGAATTACTTAGCTGAATACAATGAAAAAATGCGTAAGGAAAGATCTGCAAGAGCTGCCGAAAAACAGAATAGAATAAAGCAGAGAGTTCAAGCTGCCGCTGAAATAGAACTTAGAAGAAAGATAACTATGGTGCGGCAATGGAGGACTAATGAAAAGAAAAGGTTGAATAGATTGAAACAGGAAAAAGAGAATAAGCAGAAGAAATTAGAGGATGACGTAAGTTAATATTTTGAGCATTTACATCTTTTATAGTAAAGTAACCAAAGCAGTATCAACACATCTAGTTTTATAACAATTACTGGCTGGGTTATTGAATAAATAGCAATATTTTGATGGATTAAATGTAGATATAAACATGCATGGCGTCATATATTTATAGGACTAAAATGTGCCGCGTTTTGGTTTATTTTCGGCTTTATACCAAATCCAGAATAGGAATAACACATTCGTAGTATAATTAGAAGTATCGATTTATGCAAGAAACATTGTCTTGTGGTTTCTGTGAATGATTACTTACAGCCTCAACCATTATTCAGCTTACCAAAGCAATCACTCTGCCTCGTAACATACAAATGCTAATATTTTTACACAGAAGTCATTTGCCTAACATTTTCTGATAAATACTTTGGCCCGATTGTAAATTACAAATGCCTTTAAATTAATTTATTTAATCTAAAACGATTGTGGAATGCAATAGGATTTCCCTTCTATATCCAACGGGATCGTGAAAGGCGACCGAGGGTCTAAAGAGCATATTTTAACTTCCGACCCAGGTGGTAGATCAACTAAAACCGTGTCGTCATTGCAGGGTGTTGGTTGAAAACCAGTGTCGTAAAACTTTTAGGGTTTTACGACAATTAACTGAACCAACACCTTTTTTGGCGCAGGAGTGAAAGGCGTGCTCTTGTGTTTTACGCGTCCTTCCTGTTCATCTGTTCTATGTACTTCTATGTTTAATTGTTGCATATTTTAAGGTGGAGGGTAGATTTGTTTCTGTTATAGTTATTAAGTAGAAATAAGGACGGAAATGTACCTACAATTTTAACAATATTGTATGCCTTTGCGCTGGCGCCTTAATATACATTATCTTTCTTTCTTTAATAGCTGTCTATGAGGCATCCTCTGTAGATTTGAGCAAAAAGCTTTCCAAACGAAAAGGATTGCACTCCAGGCAACGGATATTGCTTTTGTTCTGGGATAGGAAACATGGGATTTTAGTGAAACGTTCAACGTAGAACGTCAATTTATATTTTCACAACAGTAACCTTTAGGAAAAACTCTATGTATAGCTGTATGCCATCAAAATGGCTTATATTGTGTTGCAGAATGTAATTTTTCAACGAGTTATTATTACATTTCGTTTAGGCAATGTTTTCGTGCCTTTGGGCATACGCAGTCCTCATCTTACATTTACCTACGGAGGATATATCGGACTCAAGTAGTCATCAGTGGTCAGGTGATATTTTATGATCGATTCAGCAGTATAATCTCCTAATATAACCGCTAGGGAAAGACTATCCGCTAATCATTCTTTCGCCTCGACGTCGCAGCACTCGGAGCATTCTGTAATCAAAATCTTCTGTTGAAGAACTTCTAAATTTTAATTAGCATAACAAAATATTAATAACTTATTATAATTCAGGCGAACAATAAATGGGAGGCTCGCGTTAATGCCCAAAACATGAAGATCCAAGAAGAAGCTCTTTTGCTTAAAATGTACTCAGAAGATATGACAGCCAGCGCTAAGAGAAGAGAAAAGTAAGAATGTTTATTATTATTAATTAAGTAGTATTATTAGCAAGCAGGATATTGGGGTTTGAAGGGGGACTATTACATAGCTTTCATACAAAAATATTGTACACGTGACCAAACCCTATGTTCTATATATAAAGGCTGCTTGAGTAACGAAGCTACCGAAGTTGAAAGATACATTCTTATTTATATTGTTTGTATCTATAAATAATCGTCTGGAGTCTGGACATACGTACTATGTGGTCATAATCTGCACCTCTATTCAAGCTTACGCAATAATGACCTTAATTCCAAGAGCAGAATTTATTGGAAAAGCAGAATTGAAAATTGAAAAATTTGCTAACAAATAATAGCCCTGAATTCGGTAAAAGCAACAAGTTGTAGGCACTCAATACTTTAAAAAGTCTTAAATCTTCGTGTAAAGCTCGAAGCTTAAAACTTGACATTAAAGTCGATGCTGGAATAAACTTTTTTTTTATCTCAATTTATTGTTACCTTGGTACAGTCAACTACAAAAGTTGTTTAACACATCCAACATTTCAACGCTAAAAGCAAGTAACTGTTGTGACTAGAAGAGAAAATATTCTTAGAATTTAATAATATCGAATAAATCATCATCATAACAGCCCATTAATGTCCCACTGCAGGGACAGGCCTCCTCCAGTGACGGAGGGATACTTGCCCTACTAATACCACGCTGACCAAACTGATTGGTATAGGGTTTAATTTCAAGTTTTTCTTATAACGTAAAGATAATAAATACTTTACCCCAATTCTCCTTTAATCGCTGAACTCGAAAAGCATTCTTGTAATATTAAAAATTAGATGCGTTAATCAACTTTTGTGTAGTTGACAGTACGTACTTTTCTTTATGGCGACACATTACACTGTAATAAAACGTTGATTGTAAACTGAACGACACGTAAATTGCCTTTGTGTACGACTAGTGAGATAGTCTATAAACATTGTGAACGCTTGCAAGGGTAATAAGTAAAGATGGCCGGAACTAAAGAGTTCTCCAATATACTGTAATTGAAAGAGTTGCATATTCTACTACAGGTCTTAATATAGTAGACATTGGAGGGGTATAAAACTTCAAGGCCTGACTGGTTGATAGTTGTAGAATCGCAGAGTAGTGACCGCAAACTGAACCAATAACGTCTCGATACGTAACTATTTATCTACTGTGAATTTGATTCTGATTTTTTTTCTATTATGTTTTTTGTAATAACGTAATGTAAAATATCGTTTGAATTTTTTTAACGTAATGATATTATGTGTCTAAGCACTTTTAAAAATAGCAAAGCATTAGGTTAATACATGGTAACCACAACATAAAATTACAAGAATATGATTGTTTTACAAGAATAAAATGTTTTATTAAGGAATAGATATAATTAAATACTCCCCTCACACGGTGGACTGACGACCTAGTTAGAACCGCAGGTAGCCGATGGATGAAGGAGGCACAGGACCGCGCAAGGTGGCAATACTTGGAGGAGGCCTATGTCTAGTAGTGGACGTCGATTTGCTGATATGATGATGATAATTAGTCCTCGCATAGTCACATAACGCCATCTAGTCCAAAACTAAGCTGATGATGTATCTTTATCACAAAGATCACTTATTTCTCTGGATAGTTAGTTTTCACAGAACATTTCATATAATCTTTTGTATTTGTCCCAGGAAAGCAGAGATATACGCGTACAACACAGACTTGGAACTCGCGCGCATCCGACTGGCTAACTGGAAACTAGGACATGGTGGCACTGTTAAAGCTAAGCAACTTGTCAGAAAGATGGGACTTGAATTCGAAAAGGTATTATAAACATTGTTTTAAATATTATCCTCATATGGTGGATCGAAAACCTAGGTGGCGGGATACCAATGGATAAGGGAGGCACAGGACCTTTGCTTATAAAGACTTGTCAGTATGGCTATATTATCGAACCTGATAGAAAGCGCGAATACAGCCCTGAAATGAAACCAACGGATTGCAGTCTAAAAATCTTTAAATTGTCGTCTTTACCTTGCCAGTCTGGCCAAATGTTTCTTTACACTACGGTTTTAGGATTCCATATTATACGATGGAGGAGTTTCTCCACCACCACCACTAAACTCTTTGGTTTGTCAAAAAGTTTGGTTTAGCATAAGAAATAATTCTCGATCCTTTTAGTGCGAGTCAAAAATATTTGGAGGCTATGTCCAGCAGTGACTTTAATCGCCTGACGTGATGATAAACATGTATAGCAACAAGATGCAGATCTCGTTAAACCTGTAAAGCCAATATTGATGATTCCATCGTAAATGATCAAATGTACCGCCTAGGCCGAATTGACATAACTAAATCGTTTATCGAATTACGTCCAAGCCCCTGATTGATGTAACTCGAAACGTACAAAATTAGGCCAAACTGAGCGACTGCACATTGATGTTAAATAAAAGGGCAGTATTGCCCAAATGGGCAATTATCGTGTGTCATTTTGTTGTAATTGAATACAAATTGCTGAATTTTGTTTAGTCACATTTCACATCTATGATCCCAAATTACATAGTACTGATATTTTTTGACTACATCATAATAAAATTGTTACTGAGTTCATAGTACTAAACTTACATTTTAATCCTCTCCCGGTCCCCTGTATATTATAAAATATGATACATTCACATAGTTTTACTATTGTATCTACTGACGGGACAACTTTAAACCAATTTAATTACGTTTAGCTTTCTAGTTACGACAAATACATATAATTATTTGTGCCTACCAGGTAGCTAAAATAAGTACTAAAACTATGTATATTTACTTTATAGTCCAAACGAGGTGCTAAGGGAATGAGTGTAGAAATAGCACACAAAATGGCTATTGAAGCAATGTCATGTGCTCAATCAACTCGAGGAGATGTTTTGATGACGCTTGGACAGGCACGAGCTAGAATGGATATTATTACTGTTCTACCAACTGCACCGATAAGGATATTGGATGAGGTCAGTATTAGAGTCAAAATCTCATGAACTAAAAAAGCTATCGCAACCACGCATTAATATATTTACGGAGGCTTATGTAAGCTATCCTTTATTCTAATAATATATCGGCAGAAAAGCATAAACGTTGGAAAATGAAAATGAAATGTAGCTTCAGAAAATAAGGTTACCTACTATGTTTTTTGGAATTCACCCGAAGTTTATTAAATTTTAAATTCAATCCCTCCAGTATATACTTATCAACCTAAACCTCGAAGATAAAATCAGCCTAAAGATAAAATTTATACCTATCTTCTCGGAAGGTTTCTCTACATTATTGTAATTTATGTAGGTTCTGGCATTGCCGATATTAGGGTCCAATTATTTTGACCGCACGAATCTTTCCAATAAGCTAAATAACAAAGAATTCATTATGAAGATTCAGTAAAAGGCGTACCTACGTCTCAGTCTAGTATTTAGATATTTTACTGCAGGGATACTGGCATTTTATATATAAAAGCCCCGCGAGAAATGACTCCTGACGTAAATATCCTTGTGTGAATTTTCGGTCTGGATGTCTTAAAATACAAGGTTTTTAATATCTACTGTAAGGTTTGTTCTTTTTTAATTAATTCCTCAAAACCTGTACATATCGTTAATAATATCAAGTTGTTCTATTAGATCCAATAGTGCTTCCTTTATTTATGCAGATTATGGAGCATGCCATCGTAGAGTTCGCTAGACGTCGTATACATTTGCTACTAAACGATGTAGAACGCGTGGTGCGTATGCGAGCGGCACTTGTGTTCTTCAAAATATATAAATCACCACAGAAGAAGAGAGCGTATGTATCTTATCTTATTTAACCCAAATTAACTATTTGTATTCTGAACACAATAATTTTAATTGCCACTTTAGACCATAAAGACAACTGAACAGAACAGCTTGAAATAACAGGGTCTGAGATTTGTAAAGACAAGATTATTTTAAAGGAAGATTGTGACAATATTGTGATTGAGCTAATTGTAAATTTTAATAGTCCAAATAGTTCAACTACATTTTGAAGTTGAAAAAATTGGTGGAAAATCGTCCAATTTGTTCAATGGTTGAACACTGATAATTGAACATATTGGAGTAGAGGAATTTCAATAGTTCTAATAGTTCAACTACATTTTAAAGTTAAAAAAATTTAAAGAAAATCGTCTAATTTGTTCAACTGGTTGAACAGATAGTTGAACATATTGAACTACATGAGGAGCGCGATAGATCTTCTATTTCCAAATTAAGAATTAAGCAGTAGTTACTTGACGAATCAAGCTCTGCAGAACATGATATTAAAAATATAAGGTTAATGATGAGTTTTTTTATTTAAGGAGTACGCGTCCGCCGCGTTGGTCGGTACAAAAAACTTCCAACATCACCCATCAATATGCTGAAATACATGGCAAGACAGGTTCTTTAGAGTTTGGAGATATTACTAATATTGCATGCCCTGATGACATTATCATGGAGGGTGATATAAAGAGTATTAAAAATAGACCTCCTACTCCTGTGGTATGTATACAAACTTTTTAATATTCATGTATGAACCAGGTTTAGACAAAGTTGCGAGGAATTAGATTTTTTGGTAAAAACGATTACCAAATTAGTTTTTTGCTTGTTTTGAATCTTGTTTTGCTTCCAAAACGATTTTACCTGTTCTGAAACCTATGCGTCTCAGAAACCTACACAAAGTTTAAGCGTTTTCTCACTATGTCCGATCCGAATCCGATCTGAATCCGTGTGAAACCAAATAAGTAGAAAACAGTAAGTAAGTTGGACGGGAGCACCTATTACTTGGCGATAAACGCTTTTCAGTTCCCAGCTTATTTTTAGTAGCCAACCAAAGTTCATAAAACGTTGTAATACATTTTCAATTGCAAGAATGAAAGAAGGCAGTAACAAGTTTACTGAGTTGCAAGCATGATATAAGCGTCTGCCTCAGTTAGTCTAGACTGCTTGCCTCCGAAGGAGGAAGGTTGCTCTCAATATAATGCTAGACAAAATGACTGCTGCTGGTTTTTAATTAACCAAAGTAAAAAAAACTTTACTATTTGACATTTTGTAGATTCTAGAATTTGTCCTTGATTTCTATACATTTCTCATCTTAGTCTTTACTTTGTGGTTAACACGACGCTATATTTGTTTACCTTTTTAATAAGTCATAAAAAATACCGTATAGACAGAAACTTTCTGTTAATAATTTCGAACCATCCTATTTTTTACTCTAGCCATCATTGACAAAACTAGCTGAAGTTACATTTACTGACCGCATTGAAGACTTGACCGATCCTGTGGCCATTGGGGCTTATTTGCCTGAAAGAAGAAAATTGGTAGAGGTAAATATTAACGTCTGTTTCAACCTTTTTTTTTGTCTATATGAAATTATATTAATGGAAGTGGCTAATAAACAAAACGTACAGAGCTTATTCATAACCTATAATGCAACCAAGTATGGGATTTTCAGACCGATATTCAGACTTCGTCCTAAAAAAACTAGACATTAGTACCATATTATAACAAACACAGTCTTAATCATTTTAAGGTTTAAGATTTTTGTACTGCTCCTTCAATAACTTAATGCTATTCTTTAGTCTTTTAGGAAATATCCATCTTCCATAAAAGACCGACAGAAACATTATTTGTGGGTCTTTTTCGGAAGATGGATATTTCTGTCTGCTGTTTTAATAAACCGCATCATTTTGGTGATCGGATGGCATGGGTTGACACTTGCTCAAATAACATATTGGGGCATATGAAAATGACTGTTTAATTTAGTTTAGATGTTTTAAAACTTACAATCACCGCTTAGTTGGGGACATGGGGACTGAATATGCGCGTTGAAACCGTTTATTCCGAAAAGTTTTGATAATAACATTCGGACATAAATCATCAGCAATAATTAATCAGAAGGGAACTTAATACCTATTTAGCTGGTTACCCTAAACCATATAGATTCATTTTTGCATAATAACGAGCCAAAAATGTACTGTTTTATTGATCAATTATGTGTTATTTTGTATTTCAGAATGTAAACTCAGCTGCCAAGCTTCTATCACGAGGTGTCAGTCGACGAGTACAAGCTGGGATGGACCTCAAATCTGGGAAAGTAACGTTGCCTAAAATAAGACACCGGAGTAAGTTTCATACAAAATATATATAGGGATACCCATAACCTGTAGAGACAACGAGCTTTCTTCAAAGAAAGAAAAACACATCATCATACTGTTATGATGATGTATTTTTGAATGTCCTATGAATGTCCCACTGCAGGACGGGCCTCCTCCCGTGACGGAGGGATATTTGGCCTACTAATACCACGCTGGCTAGACGGATTGGTGTAGGGTTTAATTTCAAGTTTTCCTTTTTTTTACTTCAAGACTTTTTACTGACTACACTACACTGACTTTTTACTTAAAGATAATATTTACGGTTAGTCCCTTTAGTCGGTTTTTACGACACCCATGGGATGAGATGTGGTGGTGACATATTGTATTCTTACTTCGTCACCGCACGGACAGAAAAAAGAAAAATACATACATAGCTTCCAATCATATAAGCTGGTCAACTATGTTAAGATATATCGGCCAAGCGACCCATCTGATTAAGTAGTAACTGTTGCTCATGAACGCTAACAATACCAAGATAGACCTGGGCTGCTACTTACCTTGGAATCAATCTCCTTAAACCTTGCTTGAAGAAGTACAAATCATATTGTTCGGGAAACACCGCAGCTGGTAGTCCATTCCAGAGATTACGCTTTCAATGTGCAGAAAACAAACTAATGGTCATAAACGAAACCTTAGTTTGTTGTGACTATCTTCTCATAGAGGGCGCGTTCCGAAGCCGTCCATCCTACAGTAAGTGCCAACTAACTCGGCCGACTTGAAGTTGTTGGTAATGGCTGCGCAGATCTCAGTTTTCGAACTAAACGGCGAGGGGCGTGGAAAGCTTGTGTTTTTCTTCTTCTCTTAGTTTCTCTGATATCTAACGCGTATCTCTGTGGCGTAGTGGTTATGTAACATGACTGCTACGCAGAGGTCTCGAGTTCGATTCCCGCTCAATGCAAATCTTTGTGTGCATGAACATGATTGTTTGCATTGGTCTGGGTGTTTTCTATGTACAATATGTATGTATTTACAAAAAAACTCTCGTAACCACGATCCTCAGCAATGAGGGACCGATTAGAGAGAGAGTACCCATAGTAAGTACAAGCTTTGCTAAGTTTGTGACTAGATGGCGTTGTGTGAATGTGTGAGGAATATATATTTATATTATAGCTAACTTCAGGCCGGCCAAGTTATTTGGCGAGTACAGTAGATTTTAAATGTGAAAGTGATTCTTGCAAATGTATCATATTGAATAAAGACATTTTGACCTTCACTTTGAAACTATTTCGCAGTGGAATGGGGTGAAGCTGTGGAAGCTCTGGCGGTGGCTGTAGTAAACAATCGCATACAAGGAGACAGCGCTGATATACGACATACATCTGATTTCCTCTCGCAACGTGTACTCATCTCATTGATGAAGGAGATGAAGCACGAGAAAGAGGTTTGTTTCTACTGAATTTTTTGTAGAAATTATATAATATTTTTGTTGAACTATTAGTCGATTTGTGTGGAATTTTGATAACTCGAGATTCGATACAGAACATCGATATTTTAAGCATTCTTATAAGTAGTTTCAAAAACGAGAAATATAAATTATATAATCAGTTAAAAACTTCCCTTTGTTACTTGTCATCACCCCTTTTAATTACGTAACATATATGCCAACTAAGAAAATGCCACTGGGGCAATTTTCTTAACCACAAGGAAATCTCGACACAATTCCCGATATCCTTAGGCTGTAGCGTATACAGGCCAATTTTCCCCACATGTACCTAGGCCAGATTAACCCTACCTGAAGTGATTTTTATGGACTGAAAAAGAGACTCTCAAAACCGTAAAGTCTCAAATTATTAGCACTCAATCAAATGTATTTACCTATACAGTTTATGACGTAAATTTAATTACACCTCAACAAATCTAAAAGATACAGTATGACGTTTCATATTTTTCAAACTGAAACAACTTTGTTCATGCGTACATTATTCAGTTTCGAAAACCTTTTTCGTAAAACCATGAATTTAGAAAGATTTTATTATTGTATCTAAAAATGTACAATTCTTAATATATAAATTTAATTAAAAACGTTCAAACAACGCAAAATAACACATATTTACATAGTAAATAATATTATCTAATAGTTCTATTCTTGACCTCATTGCAAAGTCACGTAGTTAGGTTACTGCTCGTAGTGTTGCGACTCTTCGGATACACTTGTATGCAAGAAAATCGTTTACATATACGAAAAATCGTTATTATCGTTAGACACGTAACTAACTATTACTTATAACTAGTACTCGACGTGGTCGAAGGTGACGGGAGGCAACTTATTAAGGTCTTAGTAGTAAATAAAAAAAATCCTAAACATTACTTTTATTTAATTAATTATAATTTAAATAAAAGTAATGTTTGGAATTTTTTTTTTCTCTAAAAGTACTAGATCTAATAATAAGTACTGTTTATTTATTACGACTTGAATATAAAGGTAAACAACTATGGGGTCGTGTCAACCACAGACTAAAGACTGTATTTGACCTTTGAGAAATGGAATTAAAGACAAAATTCTAGAATCTACAAATTATGTCAAATGGTGAAAGGATAATGCTCAAAAAAAACCCAGGCCCCGGCGCAAACGGTACATATCTCAAATTCTTAGTATAAAATAGTAGTTTCATACTAAAAAAAAATATAGCCAAAAATTCGTTTTTAAACGTAACATTTTGCTAATCCTTTTTTCGTGAAAGTAATTTTTAAATAGAAGTATTTAAAGAAAATATGTATATACATATATTTTAACATACTACGCTAACCATTATAATATTCTCAGTGGTTGTTGTAAGGCGGAGAGGCACTAAACTAAACCGGTTGTTTGTTCACACAATACCTTTCGGTCGTCGTCGCTCGCTACAAAAACGAACCAAGAGTCAACTGCTATTTCACTCGCACTAGGAATAAGAATAAGATATATAGAATAAGAGTAAAGAAAGAAATAATTTTAAAAAAATCACATTTTTGAAGCTCCTTACATAAAACAACTAGCAATTTATGACATTAAAAAAAAAGATTTTGGTAATGCCCCCTACTGAATATTATGTCACATATAAATACTTAAAATCTGAGATACATTTCATTTGCGCCGGGCCTGGGTTTTTTCCCCATACATTGTGAGCATTGTCCTTTGACGTTGAAAAAATTACATATATTTAAAATATAAGAAAGATAGTGCTTTGATCAAAGTAATTTACGTGTTTTCTATTTCATAAACGTTTAATGCTATTTTCCAAGAATTTTCATCCATATCAAAGTGTGCAATTGATGTAAAAACCAGAGAATTTGCAATATGTGGTGTTTTTTTTACAAAAGGTTCTACTCTTTACTAATAATGAGATTAATTATTAAAGTGTCTTAAAAGTCGGATATTATCGTAATCGATTTCTTAAATTTCGGATATTATAGTTATCGATTTTTTTTATCCCAACCTTATTATTCAATTTGTCAGAACTGTCATACCGTACCTATTAGATTTGTTGGACTTTAGGTACTGTATTGAAGTGAAATGAATCAATCTACTATTTTGACAGGCATCGGAGATCAAATGGTTCCTCCGTGAAATGTACTGAAAGGCGGCAAATGACGTCGTCGTTAAGAAATAATTAAGACCAACAGAATATTTGATTCTGATTGTTGTAACATCTGACTTATGGCTAGTTCTATTATTTACACCTGAATAGCCATAATCTAGTTTAAAACCTTATTATTACACCTTTTAAAACTTAGTTCATTTAGATCTTTTTCGCGCCTATTTGTTTTAGAATAGCGCGGCATAAAGCTTTTAATATTTCCATAGACTTTAAATGTAACTAACGAAATCTTTTTTGTCTATTTATTTTTGATAACAACAAAAGACATGTTTCTTGACTTTGTTTTTTTTTATTTATGTACACATTGTAATATTATGGTATTTGTTCCTAAGTTATTTGAATTAATATTTTGTAAATTGCCTAAATTTAGTACTTATCTCTTTTTGTTAATACTTTGCCGTGGTGCTAATGTGAATGTCATTTAGGACATGTTAATAATTTGTCTGTAAAATTATTATAATAGAACATTAGTAATAGTAATGATAATAATTAATTTATTATTAATTTCATTATTAATTATAGCATTATTACAAATTATTTAATTATAACTCTTTTTTTCATATAATTTTGTTTTTTAATCCTTGTACGATGCATGTTTGATAACAATAAATTTTTTTAAGTATTTTTTTAAATTTTGTTTTATTTATTCAAATGAATTAACAAATATAAAGGTAAGCTTTAATTTATGTTTTGTTTTTATAAATTTATTATTAAAATTACCCCCTCGACGCATAATGTCCTAAAAGCTTAACGCAACGCATAATGCCCCAAACGCATAATGTCCTAAACGCGAAATGTCCTAAACGCAAATAGTCCTAAAAGCGAAATGTCCTAAACGCAAATAGTCCTACACGCGAAATGTCTTAGCACTATTTAAGGGAATCGGCGCAAAAATGGAGGTTGGCCGTTTTAACGCATAGTTTAAAATATGGTTGTTTCATGTATGGTAATGTGGCTTTTCTGGTACTATACGTTCAAAAGGACGGAGTCAGCGCGGACAAAGTCACGGGGAAATGGTAGTATAAATATTAATTGCGTTGATAAATTATATTCTTATGCGTCGAGGGCAATAAAAACCTTCGTTTGAGGCGCATTGATAGTTTCAGATTAAGTACACTTTAGTTTCTTAGGTAGGTACTGGCCACTTCAGTTTATCTATGCATTCGATTTCCTTTTTGATAAAACATCTATCATCCTCTTCGTTACTGTCACTATTCTATATAATTGAAGAAAATAAAATGAGTAATTGTAATAATTTAATATTTTCCATGAATCAAAAGGGAAACGAAACCCTGTTACATGAGGGATATCGTTATAATAAAATAAATAGAATAAATAAAAACGATACAACTATATGGAGATGTACAAAACGGGCTCTATGTAGCGCTACCATTTCATTGAAGTCGAGTGACATTGTGAGAAGAAGTGTTCACACTTGCTACAAAGATGAAAAAAGCAATGATATATTTTTACTTAGAGCCGAATGCAAAGAAGCTGTATGTCAAGACTTTTCTCCGGTACCATCAATCGTTGAAAAGATATTTGAAACAACAAAAGAGAAGTCCGAGTACATTAACTACGTGCCTACAGTTAAGGAAATTAAAGATTCTTTATACAGGGCTAGAAAAAAGTACCTTCATGTGGAGCATTTGCGACACAATGAGTTGGACAAAGTCAAGGTTCCGGAACCACTCGCTCAAGATTTTTTGGTTCGTGTTGATGGAAAAAAAGATAGCAAGATTATAATTTTTTCATCCATAACATCACGAGATTACCTAAAATATTTTAATCCGTTCTCAGCGCAGTTCTTCGGTGACGGCACATTTTCGAGCTGTCCTTCGATTTTTTATCAGCTATATAGTATACATGTTGACCTAGGTTCCACAACAAATTCTACAAATGTGGTTCCAGTTATATTTGGTTTGCTGCCCAATAAAACACAAGATACATATAACATTTTTTCAGATTATAAATGACATAGGATATTATAAATACAAATCCAACATTTTAAATGCGATTTCGAATTAGCTGTCATCAATGCCGTTCGAATTGTTTTCCCTGATGTAATTATTTCTGGATGTCATTTTCATTACTCCAGAGCTATATGGAAAAAGGCTAGAAGTTTAAATTTACATAAATATAGCAATGCGAGAAAGGTACTGCGGCTCATAAGCAATTTGCCACTATTGCCAGAGGATCGAATTTTAGACACTTGGCAAGCTATAGTGGATATGGCGCCACAGGATCTTAACAACATGGACACGTTTATAAAATACTTTCACAGGGAATGGTTAAAGGTTATTTCACCACATGTGCTGAGCTGTGCTTCTGATAAATACCGTACGAATAACATTCTTGAAGGATGGCATCTGCGGCTAAATAGAAAAATGTCAAAACACCCAGAATTGTATGACTTCATACACAAATTGAAGAAAGAGGCTCAATACAATGACCTCAGAATTTTAAAAAATTTGCTACTCCCAATGTTGCACAAAATAGGCGAAATTCAGACATTTTATTTGATAAAATGTATTCTTTGCTACTGAAGAAGCTAACAAGAAACAAGCTGACCTGTACTCAGTTTCTTCGGAAAATTATTTTTATTAAATTTAAATTACAATAAGTTCATCATTAAAATTTCATGGCATAAGAAGTATTATTTTTGTTGTTTTAAGGAGTATTTTTGTTGTGTAGTTTTATCTTAATAATTATATAATTGAAATTAAATTTTTCATGACTTTTATTTTAAAAATACGAGTTGTTATATAGTCTATAACATTTCGCCGGTTTAGGGCCACAACTAAAAATGACCACTTCTTATGTAAGGTATTACTTAAAGTGGGCATTTTACTACGTGGGCATTATAAGCAATGGCCATTATAAAAGAAGTCATTTTTATTTGTGGCCCTAAACCACCGAAATGGTCTATAAGAGGGCGAAAATTAGCTCTTCTCTAAAAAACTTTATGACAGGGCAGAAATGACATTTTAATTTGGAACAAGTAATGTATTTTTAAGCAGGATATAACTTGTATAAGTCATTATGCGTATACGTCATTTGAGTTTAGGACATTTTGCGTTTAGGACATTTCGCTTTTAGGACTATTTGCGTTTAGGACATTTCGCTTTTAGGACTATTTGCGTTTAGGACATTTCGCGTTTAGGACATTATGCGTTAAGACGAAAATATGCTTTTAGGACATTATGCGTCGAGGGGAAAATTACTAGTTCGTTGTTTAACCTCATGAAGGTCTTCTCTACGTCGACATTTATTTCTACCTATTTTTGAAAATATTCGGGCGACTATATCACTGAGGTCAAATTTGGGTTTATCATCGAATTTTCTGATTATAGCAATGCTATCCTCTCTCGTTCTTTCAGTTTAAATGCCACTGAATGTAAATTGATTCATTGTACTTTCATACACACACAAGAACTCCCAAAAATATAATAGTTTCAATTGAATCTTACCGTTAGATCAAATACCTATATCATATTTTTCTCAGAGGTGGTTTCCAGGGACTTTACTTCGCTTACATACATACATAAACTTACGCCGTCCAGGGTAGGCAGAGACGACAGAACGCTACTGTCGTCTCTGCCTACCCTGATTGTCAACTTTTATAGATAAAACAGGTCCTTTAAGAATATGTTTTATAATTTATTGTTTAGACGCAGAAAAGATACGAGTCAGAACAAGAAGAGTATATTAGTAATTATGCAGATTTCTACATTCCTGACAGAGAAACATGAAAGAAGAGTTTTAACACAATTTACTATTACTACTTATATTCGTTTGGAAATATGAGTAATACGTTATCCTGTAAATTTGTTAAAGAGGAGTAACAATATCGGTTTTATTTTTGGCATAATCAGCTTCATTTATACATAAAATACACGTATAAAAAGCCTTATGTATAAGAAACAATTTTTTTATGTATTACTTTTATTTTTATTATTAATTATATACTTATTATTTTTTAAAGAATCTATTTTGATACTTGATCATTTATTTGATGTGTTTATTTTGCTATTTTTTATGTACTTTGTTTGTTATTTTACTATTTGTGAGTAAATAAAATGTTTTCTATTTACCTTTGTGTATTATTTAAAAGTAGGCAACTACTTTATTAAAAAAAGATGTTCCATCTGGTAATCTTTGCCTTACTTATCTTAGTATATTTTAAGTATCCCTTAAATTTTATTTATTTACACGTTTCGGTTCGTTAGCTGGACAGTCGAGGAAATTTTGGGCGGTACGCGGCCATGATAGAGCATTAGGTAAGTATCGAATCATATATTATTATTATTAATACCTATAACTATGAAATTGTGAAACAACTTATCTTAGCTACTAAAACAATCTCGCAGATATGTTCTCTTTTCTTGAGTGTAAGTAATTTTGGTCAAGAGTAGATACGTGATCGGCTTGCGATAAGCGTTAGAAAAGAAATACTTGAAAGTGAAAAGGTCGAAAGTGCGAACTGAATGTAAAACAATGTTATCTTTTAGGTAAACGTATGTGAATAGGTATCGAAGCAATTGGTAAACTTTGTGAGACTGATGGAGCTTTGTTTTCTGGTCAGTACCTACTTTAGAAAGAGGTTTTATTAAATTTAACAATTTTTGTCCCTTTTGTACCAATGTATGTCCAATTCCAAAAATGTCCCCTTCTCAAATGTACCACACGCGAGAATGTAAACTCCCAGATCGGTCACTTCTCGGTATGACCACTTTCCCTCATTATGTTAATAACACAATGTGAGAAAGTGGTCATGCCATAATACTTAATTATCGTTTTCCTTGTTTTACTGTCAGCATTCGTACTGTTCCGTACCGATCCGTGAGTGTAGACTCTAAGGGCCAGATTCAGAGACCGCACTTTGACTTTACTTTAGCAAAGTCTAGTTATTATCTCTGAATTTGAACAACATTAAAGTAATCTTTTCGCATGAAAAGTTTACTTTGTAGTAATAAATAATGAAAGTAAACTTTTTCATGCGAAAAATTACTTTAATGTTGTTCAAATTCAGAGATAATAACTAGACTTTGCTAAAGTAAAGTCAAAGTGCGGTCTCTGAATCTGGCCCTAACACTGTAGAGCGCCGAAGGTCCAACTACCCCCTCTCTTTCTCTTCCCAATAACCCTCTCCACTTCCAAGGCTGTCAGCGCTTTCGCAGCTCCTCTGTGGTTGCGGATATCAGTGGGCGACGGTGGTCACTGAACTACATACCTAGTGAATCGTCTGCTCGTTTGCTTTCCTATTACATAAAAAAAGCTATGTAGTGGTCATTTTAGGAAGAGAACGTTGTGGAAAATGGTTCGTTTAGAAAATGGACGTCTTGGGAAGCGGACATGCTGAGGTATGGTCCATTTGGGAATAGTCATAAATGGAAGTGGACATTCTGGGGTATAGTCTATATTCTGAGAAGTGAACATTTTAGGAACAGGACTTAATAGTATAAAAGGTTTTTGTCTGTCTAAAGCCTGTAGCCCGCCACCCGGTTCTTCCGATCGAATTCACCCAAATTCGTACTTTTGAGATATCGTCTAGGTGTCTTTGAAAAGAAAAATCCCTAGCTGATAAAAGAAATTTAAATTAATTACTACTTTGATAAGTTTTTCAAGTGGGAACAAATATTATTGTAAGTAAAATTTATAATTTATATGCAAACAACAATACTTAATCCACGCTCAATAGTTAGTTAATAGTTTGATAAATATTTTGTTTTCGTTTGTTTACGTAGTGTGTTTTACTATGTTAACGTCTAGACTATGATAGCAGTAAAAAGTCTTAATAAACCGAAAAGTATTGTTTTAGGTGTTACTAAATTTGCTAGAATAAAAAGATTTTTTAAATCGTTTAAAAATTCTACAAACTCCCAAAACCTTAATGCGGAGCACAATACTTGCATTTTATCCTTCAACCTGTTTCAAAAATTATGACAATTCAACAGCAAATTCCATTTAACAGTTCTTCAAAGTGTGATTTTGTATGTATTATATTAAGTAAGTATATACTTATATCAGCTAAATGATTAGTTAATTTGTAACGTTATGGGCTACTTCTATTTAGTTTTAACAGTTTTGTTTGCCATCGACACGCTAAATGGAAGATCAGCCGTCTAAAGTCGTCTACTCGTGGACATAGGACTACCTACTCCAAAAGTTAACCGTGTAGGATCTTGCGCCACCATCATCCATCTGCGTCCTACCAATCACACTGAGTCTTACAGTACCTACGGAGACACAATACATTTGCTATAAGTAATGCTGGCTCGTTTGCCTCCCATTATATAAAAAAGTAAAGTACCTACCTAGAAGGGTAAGGTATTCTGCAAGGAACTTACACTCTAACTGGAATGCTTACGGTCACAAAATCCGTTCCTTTTTTACAGCTGTATGAGTGGAGTGTGTCCCTCTCTAAATGAGTAACCAACATTTAAAAGTAGTAAAACTACTTACACTTGCAAGAGAGAGATGCAATCCCCCTTTGTTGTTGTCCTTGTCGGGGTATTTTTCCCTTTCATGTTATTTATACTAATATAAACCTTATGTTGTCAGTAGTAATGTACGATTTAATTTGTCTAAATTTGCTTTGTAAGCATTCCAGTTAGAGTGTAGCGTATTTCCCTTTCCGTGTTCGGTTGGCGACAAAAACCAGCACGGTTTTGTATTACCATTCAACTCGCCAAACCCGTGCTGAAATTGGCGTCAACTGAACACCGTTTTGCGATCAAGCAACGCCTAACAAACGTTTTTACAAAACCGTGTGCATTTTAAGAGAATATTCGGATTGTTCGGGAATGTTCGGAATAAATCGCGGCACTCGAAGTAGGTGGCTAGCCTAGCAGGCACTTGGCGCGCAATTCGTCGTCTAAACGCGCTTGTCAACGTTTACGTGTTTGTTATTGTTTTAACCCATTTAGACCGATAATTATTTATGTAAATGTTTTGTAATTTTTCAACAAAAGCTTGCTAAAGACACTTCAGAAACCTAAAAAAAAATCCAATAAAAGGGGGAACATAGGAGGGTGGGGGGCGTACCATATACGGTACAGTAGGCCTATAGGGTATGCAAAAACACTTAATTTTTACCAAAGACTTTACTTTAATAAAATAAATAATCCACACACATTCACACATCGCCACCTAGTCCCAAACTAAGCAAAGCTTGTATGTACCTACTATGGGTACTAGACAACGGATAAACATACTTAAATACTGTTTTTTTTTGTAAATAGATACATATTATACATAGAAAACAGACCAATGCAAACAATCATGTTCACGCACTGAGCGGGAATCGAACCCGAGACTGCGCCACAGAGGTCGTCAATTGTGTTCATAATCACATCAAATATATTTCACTGATCTTCCATATTTAATCAATTTAACCTTACCCTACCTGTATTCAGTTCAACTACACACTAATTCGTAAAACATCACCTAGCGCCACTCGTTACAAAGACAGTTGATGCGAATTGAACACGAGTTAGTTGAATTCCATAGTAATAAAAACCGTGTAATGATTCAGTTGTACGCTGTTTTGTAAAACGTTTATAATGTTGCTTGATCGCAAAAGCGTGCTCAGTTGACGCCAATTCAGCACGGGTTTGGCGAGTTGAATGGTAATACAAAACCGTGCTGGTTTTTGTCGCCAACTGAACACGGAAAGGGAAATACGCTAGAGTGTAAGTTCCTTGGTATTCTGTTCTTGTAGTATTCAATAGGAACTTTTAAGTTATCTGCTGGATGTTATAAATGGCAAGTATTGATTAGAATTCAAGGAGTCGTTATCCCTAAGCCGCCTAGCCGTAGAGAAAATTGGATACTGATTCAAGCGCACGGTCGCAATGGTTAGGTTTCTGTTTTACGTGAGATGGAACCACTGTAGCGTTAGAAATGAATACCTGAAGTACAGTAATATACAATTAGTATTAAGTTGATTCTCGTAGTTTATATTTATAAACAGGTCTAAGAAAAATGTTTAGGTATCTCTAAGTTATACGATATAAAAAAGTGAGTATTGTTTTCTAAAATCTATAGGGTAAGGTTGCGATCATTGGACTAGCGCTTTGCTTGGACCACTTCAATATTTCGCGATCTATTCATATTTGAACTCGATATTTGCATCGAAACGATAGCTTTACAACCCCCCACACCGCCCTTCAACCGCCAGCACCGCAGCAGACAGCATGAGGGATGGACGTACTTCGCTTTGTTTCTCGGTCCTCGAATATAATTTTTACGCGGCAAATAATAGCATGTAAGTACTGTTATATTAATTATTTTAATGTGATTTTTTTTACTAGTATAGTACAGTCATTAAGAATACATACTATCGCATATTTTTGTTGAGTAACTTGCTACTTTTTTTAAAATAAATATTTCAGTGGATGTTAGTGAGTTTCTATCAATGGACTGGCACGATGCTCTTTCATTGAACCGGTCCAATCATGGCAACTTCTATAATGTGTGTTATTTAAAGAAACAAATCTTCTTATTTTAGCCTCGCAAAAAGAGGAGGAGAGAGAGGCGCGTATAAAACTAGCTTAGGGAAAAAAGAAATTGGATTGAATGAGGTATTCAAAATGTTTTGTGTGCCAAAAGCGACGTTAAAGAGAAGATTTGAAGTGCCTGCAATATATTTTTGATTTTGAATGCCAAATAAAGAAATATAATTAGAGTCGACAAATTAATGTCACTATCTATTTATTTTCGTAAATATAAGAAATTTGATAAAAAAAATATTTTACTTCATCAATTTTTTTACATGCACCTTGAATGGACCAGCCACCTATAAAGGCTAAGTCCAATTATAGCAACTAAGTGGTCCGATGAAAGAGACGGTGGTTCAAACAAGGAAACCATCACAAAGTTTTATTTTCTTCTTTTGTGACAATATACAATGTATATTTTTCATAATAAAATTAACTTAATTATGCTAGTTACCAATAGTTGAATATACAGTCTACCCGTTTACACAGATTTTGTTTTATTTCACGCTTTATTTTAGATAGCAGGTCTGTTTAAAATTAAGTGGTCCAATAGTCGCAACCTTACCCTAATACTGTTTAGTGATTATTTTATGTGCAAATAATCATCATCATCATTATAACATCCCATTAATGTCCCACTACAGGGACGAGTCTCCTCCCGTGACGGAGGGATTCGTATAGGGTTTAGTTTCAAGTTTGCCTTCTTTTTATTTCGTACAGATGATATTCACGGATACTGCCTCGCCTTAGTCGGTTTTAACGACACCCATGGGATGAGATGGGGTGATGACATATTATTATTGTATTTCGTCACCACACGGAGACAAATATTTGCACATAAATCTTCATTTTAGCAACCCTTCTGTGGCTGTAATCCATACAATTCAACACCTCTTCCGGTACACCAGGTCGTCGGGTCTCCTCGGCGACGCGTGACGGAAGGATGGCCTTCACACGTTAAAAAACATCATCATCACCAATAGGTGGGAAACTACAAACAAACTCAACAATATAAGAAAAATATATTTTCAATCTCTAAACAAGTAAAGTTAATTAATTTAGAAATGAATAAGTTAGTAATGAATACAGACAGGGTCATCTAAGCTAGGAAAATAGTATCTAATTGGCCTTGCTCGCTGAACTTGCTCTGCAGCTGTGTTCCGCTGACCTTCCAAAGTCAGACATATCGATCGAAAACTTTAAAATAAACACACTTTCATGAACAAATTGTTTTCAATCTCTATCTACGGAAATCTATCTGACTTTTCAATGGTCTACAAAAGTTACAATGAAAAACCGGGATTTCCCTAATATTGACAAAGAGGGCTTTTCAAAACTATACTGCTATAGGGTTTTAGATAAGGGCTATTAGGTTTACATGTCTTGATAATAATATTATTTGCTGAAAGAGATAATTGCCATGACGTCTACGGAAAGGAATAAGATTTTGCTACTACACAGAGTTGAGAACGGCGAGAGCTAAGTTTGCATAATCTAATTAAAGATGATCAAGGAAACTAAAATAATAAACCAGTTTTTCCGATCTGATACCTTAAAAAATTCACCCTAGGGTAAATTCCTGGAAAAATGTCTTAAAATTTACCTTATGCTAGGTAAAATAAATTAAAAGGATAAATTCTCAGACATACGTTTCCCAGATTTCACTCTAGGGTGATTTTTTTAGGATATCAGATCGGAATAACCCCTCGAAACAACGATAAGTATTGCCAGATTAAAGTAGTAGTGACCATTGCACACAGTGCATAGAACCAAACACATTTTGATTAGTGTGGCGAAATGCGCAAGAAAATATTTGGAGAAAACCATTTAAAAATAAGATTTTATTTGCAAGTTTGATTTAAATCCCGATATTTTTCGAGCGATATTCATATTTTCTGTTACTTACACTCTTTTTTATCAACCACGGGCGAAACTACACGATAAACAGCATTACTGTACATATTGTTAATTTCTCATAGCAGCCTTATTCAAAAAGAAGGTTTTGTTCCTAAATTTTCTCTATATCCTGACACATGTTTTTAATCTTTGCAAAACATAACAAAACCACGATACAATTCAAAAACCGAATGTCAGTTTACGTCAAAATTACAATGAAAATGTGAACGCAATATTTTAAATAAATAAAACAGGCCACAAAAATACCAGTGATGCAGTTACTACAAGAACAGAAGGCGCGCCTAATGACCGTCAGGGATATCAACAGAAGTGCGAACCGGAACTTAGACCTATCTGATAACATGGAGGTTAAAGAAAAGAGGTCTTCAAATGCTTCGTTGCTGTTGATGAACCCGGTGGCCAGTGGCGACAATGTTACCACGGGTTTGAACTCCACCCACAAGCTAAAGGATGAACAGCCACCACTTGTACCGTGTTGTGAAGGAAAAGAGTTACAAGTAAGTCTATAAAATGTAATACTTAACTTCATCTATGATGTGGTGGTCTCTGTACCTATATGACTACCCTTCTCGAAATCGCGTGTTTAAGTAAATCAATCGCATAACAAACATTTGTGCAATCTAATAATTGTATCCATCCTGGATGTTTATTTGTGTTCTTTATAAGAGCTTTGGTAAATTTGTTTATATCCATATCAACATAGGGTATGGCCCAAGGCAGGACTACAAATTGTTAAATTATTAAATGATAAATATTTAATAAATGATACACAATTAATTAATGATTTATGCTGCAGATAAATGAAGATCTAGTACGAAGCGGTTTGTCTGCAATCTCTGTGAAACATGACAGCGTCATACAATGTTTAAGTCTGTCTCGCGCTTGCGAGAGAATGCAAATTCCGCCAGGACTAATCAAGGTAAGTACTTGGTACAATATGTAATTTATTAATTTATGGAGGGTGTAAAAACAACAATCTCAAGAAACATCTAATTCCTAAGTTAATGATATTACTTCAGTGTGTTTTTTTAACGTGTGGGATTCCCGAACGTCAGAATCGAACCGACTAAAACCATACGATGTACTTTACTGTGCTGTACCTATACAATAATATAGGTAAATTATCTTAGAGAGATTTGTAGTTGTGTACGGTCAGCACATAAGGAAATAAATAATTGAGAACTTTTATATTTTTTTACTTTTTATAGTCAGTTACACCAACTGCATCAAATAACATTAAACAATGATAAGCTAGAGACTAAAATAGTTAACAATCATTACCATAATATTTAATTCTAATCTTCTTCAACTCCAGACATTTTACTCTCGTTCTCATCCCCACTTTCATCAGATGAATCATTTGTGTTAACAATGATTCGTTCTGATATTATATCTAAAGCCTATACTACTACAGCTGCAAAAAATCTCTCGAAACTAATTTTACCATACGATGCCAAAGTTTACCTCGGGCATATATCATCATCGGAACATTTTTATTTAAGAATGTTAAAATAATAAAATATTGATCAAAAAATATTACACAAAATAAATACTTAAATAATAAAAATGTGACAGACCTTATTTGCTGACCGTATAGTGGAATTCAAATTTCAAATTTTGAATCCGTGTACATATACGAACACTACTACAAATGCAAAAATCTCTCTAAGATAATTTACCTATATAGGTACTATTTTTCAGATCTTATGGGTACGGTGACGTTTAGTATTTGTCATTACTAGAGATGTAGTAACACTAAAATCGTTTTTTAAAATACCGATTATATATCTAACCGATATAATTTGCAAACAAGAATAAATCGATTATGGGTACAAAATAAGAAACTAATCTTTTTTTAAATATTTATTAATTATGCCGAATCAATGCATTATTCATCTGATATACAGCTTGATGAATTACTTGATTCGTCACTTACATGACATAATAAGTGAAAATCTACTGAATTGTCTAATTTGATGTCTCTTCCTCTCACAGTCACGAAGAATTATATAATTTTTTTTTCCAATCATCGGCAGTTATGTGGTCATAGTTCACAGGCCTCTTTTAATAATGACATCATCAAGATTTTATAGCAATGACGTACGAATCCCGCCCAAAAAAAACCTGGGGGCCTATCCTCGTAAAAACTAATATTGAGTTATAAGACAACTGAAATTATTATATTAATTTAATTTAATCGATTTAATCAATTTTATAAAAAACCATTCGATTTTAACAATTATATTGTGTCAATCTCTATTGAAATTCGTTTCGAGTCGCGCATACGATTTTAAAATTTATATGTTTATATTTTACATATTAGGGTTGAAGATGGAATATAAAACAAATATTTCATATAATTTAATTATATATAAATGTCTAAATAATATTTTTAATTTTTTATCAGTTCGTATTCATAAAATTGATAGCTTTTATTTTTAAATTCTACAAAAGTAAACTAAGTAACATGGAAAAGATCAAATGTCACCGTACCTTTCCTGTCTGATAAAGACTATAGTACTAAATAATAAAAATAAAACGATTTTTTTCAGCCGGTGCTCCTTTATTTTTAAATGAAAGTGCCCCTATTAGACTGCTATCATAACTAAATCAGACGTCTTTACTTTACACGCATAATTTATTACATGCTTTTGTTTTTCAGAATCGAAACTCTTTCCGGAGTCTACACAAGCCTGACCTTAAGCGTGTCCCGTACCTGCGTCGCATGACTCCTGACGAACTCGAGACCCTGTTTCGAGGATATGCCGACATTCCGGGAAGAGCGATCATGAAAAATGGTAATGACTACAGTAACCACAACTTACATTGTCTTTAAAAAATGTGTCTTATTTACAAAAGTTTAAAGTTATTTTTTACATTGTGTTATTCGTCCTCATTTTAGCCGACAAGCGAGATGAAACGTTAAAAGTTTCATTGCCGCCCGATGATAGTCACGCCGCAAAGGAACTTCTGGCCAAAAAGGGAATTTGCAATCTTGACAGTAAGTCCCTACTCTTTTTAGTTTTACAAGGGACGTCCCCCACCCACATTTCCAACAACTATTGCTCCTTAAGCCAGGACCTGTAGTGTGACCTCACAATCTGATTATGACGCAAGGGTGGGTCCCGGGTCGAGTCGTCGCCGTAACGTCTCAGAAATGCAACATATTTAATCGTTCTTTGCTAAAATAATACACTCCCAGAGGTGATAAGCAGAGTACTCATATTTTAAAGCATTTTTTAACATTGACAAAAAGGTGTTCCGACTAAGTAGGTATTATTAAAGATTTACTTATGACGCCATGTTCCTTAAGAAATTGGGTGACTCAGAAGTTCTTATTTTTCTAATTACATCCACACATTTATTATATTAGGATACCATGTCAATTAAAATCCATATGGCAGTAGTAATAAATAAACATTATTACTTATTTAGCAGGTAATAGCGCAAACTCTAATCTTCCCACGGTACCGCCCCGTTCGGGAACCGAAGACGTACCCGCCGGGATGCGTCTCCATGGAGCCCGCGGGAGACTCTACACTTCTGTGCTGGCCAGCGCCAAAACTGGAGACCAGTTGGAGTATGTGAACTATTATTCAAGTGTAGTTTATACGATAATGACATAAATGATTATTGTTATAGAAATAGGTTGACCCAGAATTCTGCAAAAGAATCTTGCTTTCTCGCGGCCCCTGGCCTACGCGAGAGACAGAACACCGTGGGTTTTGAGTCTCTGTTTTGAGTTACTTATCGCTCCTTTAATCTAGATTGGGTAAAAAGAGTCAATCCTTTTACTTCGTAGATTATTCACTCTTTCTCATTACAGCGGTGCATCAACAAACGAAGAATACGATGCTCGGGTCCCTGACGACCCAGCGGCGCTGGACGAGGAAGTGCAACTACACGAAGAACTACAGATAATTCTACCACCAAGATATGATGACGTGAGCGTAGACCCTTCCACCACTGCAACAGAACAGAGCTCCAGTTAAATAAGTTATGAACTTTCGATTTAAACGTAGTATTAGCTCAAAGGCACGCCAAAAAATGGCTAAGCTGATGCGTAGAGGAACTGAAAAATTAGTTATGTATATGAGCTGGATAATCAACACCATTTTTTAATGAACTTGTCATTTCTTTATTCTGAATTACAGTTTGAAATTATATTTATAATGTCAATGTTATATTTGTTTCAATTAAACTTTTAGGATGTAAAATCAACAGCAAGTCGTTATGTCAATCTATTAATAACGTTTTTCTAGATTAAGGTGCAATGCTCCGCTTTTGCTGCACTGCGAGAGCAAACGAGAACTTAAAACCTCTCCTTCACCGCTTGAAGATACCCATTTATCTCATAAGGACAGATTCTCATATGGACAGATTCTCCAAAAGACAGAAATGGTACAGTTGTACACACTTTCATGCAAGTCATTAGGACATGAAATCGTGAGCATCGCTATAAATAAAATAAAGGAACGTTGTCAAAAATAAAACCGGTCTAATGGGAGTCTTGACTTGCGCACCGAGGGTTCTGTACAAAATTTACCCGTCAAAATGTGATGACGTCACGACTCATCTGTCAAAAGTTCAATAAAGTCACGACTTAGCAGTCAAAAATTACTTTCCCGCCAAAACTCTGACGTCATGTCTTAAAAAATCAAAAATATAATATGATGGAACTAAAAGTTAAAGGTTTTCAAGTTTTTTTCCCCTATGTCCACTAAAATCCATTGAAAAGATCCATGGATCTTTTTACACTCAAATCACACACTTATGTCCACTTTAATCCATGATCCGAAAATAATTTAAAAATGGATCTTTTTCAAATCCATTATAAAGCTGCATCTACAGTAGCCATTTTCAGTAAATAAAAGTCTAGAAAACCAATCAAAATTTTAATTGTAAGTAAGTATAAATTTTTATTTTTTAATTTGAGATGGGGTGGTGATTGATTGATTGGTGTGAGCAATATTTGGTCCGTATTTCGTGAACGCCACCGGACACACAATTTTGTTTGGAAGAGTGGCATACAATAAAAAATTAGGCAAGAGAAATACAACTAAGATTTAGGTTATATTAGAAACTATAGGTAAAGCAAGATGCAAAATCCAAAAACGACATCTCCATAGTACTGAATCCTGTTCGTACGACGTCTTCTTGTGGTATTTGAAGCCGTCGCATAATACCCCTTTTTATTTTTGATATATTTAAGATTGGATGGTTCCATAACGAAAAATAAAAACTAATCTACTATATAAAAATAAGTCGGGTTTTCCTTCCTGACGCTATAACTCCAGAACGCACAAACCGATTTCCACGATTTTGCATTCGTTGGAAAGGTCTTGGGCTCCGTGAGGTTTATAGCAAAGAAAATTTAGAAAAAAATTGAACAGAAAAGCGGGAAAATAATGCCCGTGCGAAGCCGGGACGGACCGCTAGTTATTTATAAATTGGTTGCATTTGTAAATCAATGATTGGTTGTGATGATTCGACCGTGACGTTACATAGTTGTCTGAATGTTTAAAATTCTGCCAGTAAAGTTTTAAGGTTGAAAGAAGATTGCATGTGTCACCCGCTTTATTTTTTACAATGGATTTTATTACACTCGTTAGTGCTAAAAGATCCATTTTTAAAATTTTTTCGGATCATGGATTAAAGTGGACATAAGTGTGTGATTTTAAGTGTAAAAAGATCCATCAATGGATCTTTTCAATGGATCTTAGTGGACATAGGGTTTTTTTCTATGTACTGTAAGACCTTGCATCAGGCCAAATTTCAAGTTTGTATGTAGAGTACCCTGTAGGTTTTGATACCCTTGCTTGTCGAAAATTTGCGACATAAACAGCTATAAATATCTCTTGATTGAGTTGAATCAGAATTTGGTTTTTTTTAACTGCTCTAAAACGCAGCAGACCTAAGTATTTGGTAAAAATTTCAGCTCGGTACCACTATGTGTTCCTGATAAATATGATCTTGACGGACAGACAGACGGATAACAAAGTGAGGCCCTATAAGGGTGACTTTTTTACTGATCTCTTGATCCTTAAAAATCAACGTCGACATAACAAAAACTTTAAAAAAAAATATTTATTTATTTATTTGATTGAAAATAATTTCATTATGTAGGTATAGGATAACAATTAATATAATTTACTATGTATAATAAAACTATTCTTTTGTTTTTTACTGATGTTGTTTTTCATAATTTATCAAAGGACAATGCTCACAATGTATGGGGAAAAAACCCAGGCCCGGCGCAAATGAAATGTATCTCAGATTTTAAGTATTTATATGTGACATAATATTCAGTAGGGGGCATTACCAAAATCTTTTTTTTTAATGTCATAAATTGCTAGTTGTTTTATGTAAGGAGCTTCAAAAATGTGATTTTTTTTAAATTATTTCTTTCTTTACTCTTATTCTATATATCTTATTCTTATTCCTAGTGCGAGTGAAATAGCAGTTGACTCTTGGTTCGTTTTTGTAGCGAGCGACGACGACCGAAAGGTATTGTGTGAACAAACAACCGGTTTAGTTTAGTGCCTCTCCGCCTTGCAACAACCACTGAGAATATTATAATGGTTAGCGTAGTATGTTAAAATATATGTATATACATAATATTTTCTTTAAATACTTCTATTTAAAAATTACTTTCACGAAAAAAGGATTAGCAAAATGTTACGTTTAAAAACGAATTTTTGGCTATATTTTTTTTTAGTATGAAACTACTATTTTATACTAAGAATTTGAGATATGTACCGTTTGCGCCGGGGCCTGGGTTTTTTTTTGAGCATTATCCTTTCATTTCAAAATACTTGGTTTTCCTTTTCTTCTTACTATTACTTTTGTCTTTTTGAGAATCTGTCCATATGAGAATCTGTCCTTCTGAGAATCTGTCTTTTTGAGAATCTGTCCTTATGCGAATAAAGGGAAGATACTACCAGCTTGCTAGGTACCTATAGTTTACAGTTTCCCTCATTTCATAATAAGAAATGCCTATCACACTGAATAAATTAAATTTTAAATTTTTAAGGAGCGTAGTTCCCCTATGTCCACTAAGATCCATTGAAAAGATCCATTGATGGATCTTTTTACACTTAAAATCACACACTTATGTCCACTTTAATCCATGATCAGAAAATATTTTAAAAATGGATCTTTTAGCACTAACGAGTGTAATAAAATCCATTGTAAAAAATAAAGCGGGTGACACATGCAATCTTCTTTATCAACCTTAAAACTTTACTGGAAGAATTTTAGACATTCAGACAACTATGTAACGTCACGGTCGAATCATCACAACCAATTTATAAATAATTAAAGTTTTTATTTTTCGTTATGAAACCATCCAATTTTAAATATATCAAAAATAAAAAGGGGTATTATGCGACGGCTTTAAATACCACAAGAAGTCGCCGTACGAGCAGGATTTAGTACTATGGAGATGTCGTTTTTGGATTTTGCATCTTGCTTTATAGTTTCTAAAATAACCTAAATATTTATATTTCTCTTGCCCAATTTTTTATTAAGTCTTGTATAGGTACCACTCTTCCAAACAAAATTGTTTGTCCGGTGGCGCTCACTAAATACGGACCAAATATTGCTCTCACATATCTCAAATAAATTAAAATAAAAAAAAATTTTATACTTACGTTACTATTAAAATTTTGATTGGTTATCTAGACTTTTATTTACCTATTGAAAATGGCTACTGTAGATGCATCTTTATAATGGATTTTAAAAAGATCCATTTTTAAATTATTTTCGGATCATGGATTAAAGTGGACATAAGTGTGCGATTTGAGTGTAAAAAGATCCATGGATCTTTTTAATGGATTTTAGTGGACATAGGGCGTAGTTCTCGAATCTCATGAGAATTTGGAAAAAGTGCGTACGACACTTTTTGACAAAGCACGTTTTCAAAGATTTTGAAGAAAAACTGAAAAATGGGAACTTTGATAGACCCCCCCCCCCCCCCAAAATTAGTCAGGTATTCTGTCGAAATTTGTCGAAAACGAATGGCACAAACTAAAAATTTGTCGAAGTAGAAATAAAGAAGTTATAGGGGTCTAAACGTGGCCGCGCGAACGAAACGCGGAGGATTGCGCGTCCACGGAGATCTCAGCAACTACTTGAGCTAAAACCTATAAAAAAAAACCAAAACCTTTTTTATTGATCTAATTCTTTTTGTAAATGAATGGCTGCACTTGTCAACAATTGTTGAAAAAAGAATTACAAGCCCTAGATCAATACTTTACTAGATATTCACCTCTGAAGTCATGGCCGCGCAATCCTCCACTTGTGATTTCTTTAGGCCAGGCGCGCACTACGAGTTTTTCGCCGCGCGGCAGAAAAGCGCAGCGGTATAATGTCGCACAGTAATACTGGTGGGCTGCGGTGGCTCTGCCGTCAAGTGCGCGCAATACAATGTAAAACTGTTTGGTACAGTATTACAGTGCGACATTATACCGCTGCGCTTTTCTGCCGCGCGGCGAAAAACTCGTAGTGCGCGCCTGGCCTTAATGTTGATTATTTCTTTCAAACTAAGGCCAGGCGCGCACTACGACTTTTTCGCCGCGCGGCAGAAAAGCGCAGCGGTATAATGTCGCACTGTAATACTGTACCAAACAGTTTTAAATTGTATTGCGCGCACTTGACGGCAGAGCCACCGCAGCGGCGAAAGGTCTGTGACAAGTTACAACTCGTTTGCGGCGCGGTGGTTCATCATCTTTTTGTAACATATTTGAATAGCTTTGAATGCACGCACTACACGACATTTTGCCGCTGATTTGTGTATTTTGTATTGCATTTCGAAAGCAACGATGGCTACTTCAATTCTTTCTAATGATCTTGATGAAGAGTTCAATATTGAAATGCTTATTTGTGAAGTTGAGAAAATTTGAAGAACTTGTCGGGATAATCATTAAGTTCGGCAAATATTTTAGAAAACTGTCCGTTGTTTAAACGATTACGAATAAGAGGATGAATCCAAAATCGTTTTTTTTCTTCGAGCTCTAATTATCAGAGCGCAAATAAAAGTTGTTTCTACTAAATCCATTTTAAAAATGATAATTTTGATGCGGCAGTAAACCGTAGTGCGCGCGTTAACAGATTTTTATTTGTTTCGCCGCACGGTACAATGTCGCAGGTTTTTCTGCCGCGCGGCGAAAAACTCGTAGTGCGCGCCTGGCCTAAGACTTTAGATAAATTGTGTTACTTTGGTGTTTACAGCAAGGTTTTAATTTGTCGAAACTAATGAAAGCAATAGACTCTACTAAAGTTTAGCCATATAGACGAAATCAGTAAAGTATTGATTGGGCTTGTGATTCTTTTTTCGACAATTGTTGACATAAAATAAATGAATAAATTCAGCTATTAATTTACAAAAAGAATAAGATTTCTAGCTCAAGTAGTTGGTGAGATCTCCGCGGCCACGTTTAGACCCCTATAACTTCTTTATTTCTACTTCGACAAATTTTTAGTTTGTGCCATTCGTTTTCGATAAATTTCGACAGAATCCCTGACTAATTTTTTTTCTGTTTGCGTGCCCTGGCCGAGCAATCGAAACGCATACCTCCGACTGACCCCCTAGACGCAGTGACTTTTTTTTATCAACCTCCTTTAGTCAAAAGCATGAATACAAGTACAGTCACGGACTTATCAACCTAGACTGTTTGGACTTTGAACTATTAGAAGTTGAACGCTGCGAATCGTGCGAGAGTGTGCGATATATTTTTGTTGTTTCCTCTCTTACTACGTAGATAGCAGCGCCAGTGCACGATGTGGCCAACACGCGATACTATTTTCGTTTTGTTATTGCTGAACTACAAATGTATTAATATTAATAAAATGAAGCACATTTACGTGAAAATGCTTACAAAATTGTATGATTAATTTACAATGATGCATTTTAACTTTAACAATTTAACCTTGACCGTTAATGTAAATGTTTTGCCCAAAAAGTAAAGTGATTCTTTTTAAATACTTACTAGGATTGTTTTTTCAAGAAATATTATTGTAACAGTTTCAAAGAGTTTTATTGAGGTGTTTTTGATATTAACCCGTCAAATCCGGTTTTTCGGACACAATAGAAATTAAATTATTTCGCGGTGACCGGTCACTGCCTGATAGTTAACATATTAATGTTGATCACTTGGCAGATTTCATTGTCCCATCGAACCTCATACCTACACGTTTTTTCAATGGGAATAAGTCAATTGATCTGCATGCAACATTTAACTATGGGTCAGAAAGAAACAGCTGTGTAGACATATCTGTACTGAAGTTCGGTAAATAAATATCATCCACAGAGCAGTTTTCTCTCTTTAATAGTTCTATTAATACTAATTGTAATAGTATCTTCAAATTACCCAGCCTTTATGGTGGTTATAAAAATATATATATTTAAGAATAGGAAGAAAATAAATTTTCAAGACGAAGAGTAGATGCGTGTTTATGGCTCCAGCTAACCAAACTATTCACATCAACCGAGGTTCCCGCCTTGTCGTGGTGGTTGGCTGAGTACCCGTAACACGTAAAACTAAGTGACATCCCCCGAAGGGAGCTTCTTCACTGGGCTGTAACCCAGACAGCTCATGTTAAAGCGGTTCAGTAGGTTGCGGTGCTGAATGGGCAGTCCGCAACTGAGGCGGGCCACGGCGTCGCGTGGGAAGCACCTGCCCATCCGGGCCAACGACAAGTGTAGGCCCATAAAGAGTTGAGAGAGTCCTGGGACACGTGCAAGTAATGCCCGTGACTGAAAAGTCGATTCGTGTCAAGAATTATATACCTACTTATACTTCAAAAATGTCTTAATTGTGATCTTGAACAAATTATTGTTTTAACAAAATATTAGCAATTTTAATAAACTTGAATACTTACGACCTTTTTTAAAGAGTAAGTTATAATATATGTTTTGTCTTATACTTGAATACTTACGACCTTTTTTAAAGAGTAAGTTATAATATATGTTTTGTCTTATATTCACGGAATGATTTGGCGACATTTATAGAACAGTGTAAAAAGAACTTAAGTCCGATTTACACATTGACAAGTACAGTAGCGAGTTAATTGGTATGTTGTTGATTAAGTTGATTTAAATAGAACTCCGTCCTAGTTATTGGGGAGTTAAATTGGCGGGACGCGAGACAGGGGGCTACTTCGTATTTAACTTGCCAAAAAATAGGATGGAGATCTATTCAAATCAACTTAATCAACAACTTACTACTTAACTCGCTACTGTACTTGTCGATGTGTAAATGGGGCTTTAAAGAGCTGACACAATTTTCTAGTTTGAATTACCTAATCGGTTTCAAAATGACTATAAGCGGCTCCGCCCGCGGAACATGATTTTGAGATAAAAAGTAGCCTATATCCTACACGAGGCTCCCACCTATCTCCATACCAAAGAAAAAACAATAAATCTCATTTTCCCTTTTATAATATTAGGAGGAATATATTAAAACTACTAGTTAAAGTAAATATTTAATAATAAAAATAAAAACATTTTTCGTTATTTTACAAACTTGAAAGATAAAACAAATAATTTGAAAATTATACATTAGGAAAATCTATTAAGTAATCAATAAAAGTTAAAACAATTTTAATTGTTATTTAACACCAAATAACTAAATACCTATCATAATATAAAGTCTTTGTAATATTAATTGTTATAAATAAATCTTATATTAATCAACAAAAGTTAAAACAATTTTAATTGGTATTTAACACCAAATAACTAAATACCTATCACAATATAAAGTGTTTGCAATATTAATTGTTATAAAAAAATCTAATATTAATCAACAAAAGTTAAAACAATTGGTATTTAACACCAAATAACATCACAATATAAAGTCTTTGTAATATAATTAAGTAATCGTCCCGCAGCGTGTAGTCTTCTCCGTATTGTTTGCATTGTTACCTGAAATAAAAGAATATTATAAATTTAACTTTTTTAACAAGATATTATGGTAAATGATCGATATAATATCAGTATTATTCGGTTCTTTATTTTCATTCATAAGATTATGTTATAATTTTTTAAATTTAACATTGCATTATGTTACTTGTCCTTACATAAGACGCATAATACTTATTTAACATAACTATTTCATCCTATTTACTTTAAGTATAATATTTAATAAGCATACTATCCCAAAGCATAAGTTTACTTAAGCATTATGCTTATATTACCATTATGCATTATATTACCTTAACAATTTTTGTTTTACATGCCTATTACATAATTTTTGTTTTTCAAATTCAAATAGATAGCTATTAATCTATCAATAACATATACCTAACCTAAAACCTTATGTTTGTTTATCAGAATAGCTATCAATAACATAAACCTATTTTTTGTCAATTAACTAATAGACAAATAACCAATATGCGTTACAACTTTATGCATTTCTAAGTTATGAATAAAAACAATAGCATTATGCAATATTTTTGATTAATAACACAGTATGCTAAAAAACAATTATGGCATACTATTATTATGACCAAGAAAATTATGCGTAACATAATGACAATGAAAATTAGGACAAAAACCATTATGAGAAAAAAAGGAATCCCGACGCTTACACATCGCGCCACAGTATGTAAAATATAAAATCATGTTCAATCTTAACATGTAATTTTGATTATAGCTTTTAAGAACACTCTTAGTAGTTAGTTAGTAGTATTCTTAAAAGCAATTTAAATTAAAAAAGCAAATAAAAAGTGTGGCATTGTAATGCCACACTTTTTTATAAAATGCAGCGTGTTTCTCTATTTGATTTATGCACGACTCAGCAGTCGTTACTAAAAGGCTACGAACCTTGTCGTTGAATTTAAGTCATTTCGATTCTATCAAGAGTCGATTATGATTGTTTTATTATTTCATGTCATCTTTATATTAAAGTTAATTTTAATAAATAAAACTTTTACCAAGCAATGCATTTGTCAAATGTTATTAATGCTATAGGTATGTTGTTTTGCCTACATGTTTTTTTTAAATAATCCTTTTATGAAATGATGATTTAAATTTTTATATACCTAAAAACATTTTTTGTTTGTTGAACAGTTTTAAAAAAGGTAAATTTAACAAGTAAGTAGGTATTGTTTTGTCAAATGTTATTTTGTAATTGAAAATTTGTGATTTGTTTTTTGTCATAATATTATGATTGGACACCGTATAAAACATCGTATGATTAGCCTACGAATACATTAGAATTACGAGTCTGAAACTCATGTAAACTCGATTAAGTTGGGAGTGTATTCTATTTATGAACTTAAAAGGCTCTTGTGCTTTCATTACTAACGTAGAGACTGCTTAAAATGATACCTTTTACGAAAATAAAACTTATCAATAAATTATTAAACAATAAGAAGTGCATGTTCACATTTTTTTTTCAAATAAGATAAGTATAGGTAGGTTACCTCGAAAGTTCTAAACAAGAAAAATGTAGAAAGTTTAAGGGATTGATTTCGAGCGATTTGCGCACTATTATGTATCTGTTAGGTATGCTACTATACTACGCAATATTAAGTTAATAACATCTACTAAAAATGGCATTTACCTATATTAAAAAAAAAACAATCTAGATTGCAAAGCGCATAGCGATCAAATTTAGTGATACATTTTCACAGCTTAGTAAAGGCCTACACAGACCGGGACGGCATGGCAAGGGATTTTAATTTTTACTAATGGAAATTCAACCGTAGGTACTGTTACAGAAATACGACGTAAATTGCTATGCTTTAAAATGATGCCGTGGCATTGAAAGGGATTTTATCGCACGGCATTTTCCATTTTAAATCATAGATTTATGTCGTATTTCTGTAACAGTACGGACAAAAATACCTACCTATATTTGATTTAGGTACATATATTTTTTTAATAATATAAAATGTTAATCTCAAATAAAATCTCAAGTAGAATCCATTTTATTACTACTAATAAAAACTATTATTAACTCGCGCCAAATAGATACCTACCAAACTTCGATGGAAACTTTGAGATTCCATATCAAGCCACATTGAAAATTTCGAGACGGAGCATGTTATACAACACGTCGATTAGGTAGCTAACAAACAAATTAGAGTGTTAGGAGTTTTCAACCTTAACTCAATAATGTTAAGTTGATTTTTGCAACTCATAAAAATAAAAATAACCGTCAGAATATGTTGATGTGCAATTTTGAACTTAATGTTAAGTGTGTAAGGATTAAAGTCAAATTGTTTCAAAATGCAACTGAGATGAAAGAATAAAACATGTTATGCGAATAATATACTGAACGTTGGGAATTTCGAAGCGGAACTTGTTAGAACACGTCAAAAATACCAAACTACGATGGAAATAGGTATGTAATAGATAGTATGTATTGGCTACTTCAACTTTAACTCAACATTATTTCATTTTATTATGCATAAAAATTATCAATACTTACAAAGTTTAAATGTTTTTAATTTGAACTTATGTAAGTATTTAAATTGTTGCAAAAGGTTAAAGGAATTATCTTTGGGACAGATTTCAGAGGCTCAAACGAGGGCTTCTTGTGGAAGAGACAGGCAAAGCACGCGTTGGCACCATGGGCGCCCGGGCGCCGCTCTTCCATGGGTGGTTATAATCGCTTACCATTAAGGTGTCTATTCGTCTGTTATGTTATATGTTATAAAAACAAACAGGTAGGTATAAAGGAGGCGCGGTCAGTAGTGCAAGCGCAGTAGTGCGCGTGCACGATGTCGTGGGTTCGAATCGCACACAGCATAATTATTTGTGTGAACAAATTATTGTCCTGAGCCTGGACTTTGTGTAAGCTTTTAAATGTTAGTAAAAGTCCCCGCGACATAAGAGTAATTAATTCCTAGTGCGAAAATTGTCTATCTAAGTATAGAAAAAGAAATTAACGAGCACAAGTTCATAGTTCGGTAAATTATTACTTACCTCTTTATTAAATAAAATTATAATGCCTTGACAAATAATAGAAATAAACTTACATTATAATGTAGTAGCTGTAACTAGCGTACTCAAGAGAGGCTGTCTAGTATGCGCGGCGACAATGTTCAAATCTTGGTCAGCGGTGGTAGCTCTTTGATAAAGTTGCCTGTGATGAGGCGTCAAATCGCACCCGGTTTCCTCATTGCGTCGCAACCAGAAATGAATTGTAGTTCTCTAAAACAATAAATTATAGTAAGTTTCTAAAAATAATTAATATCCTGCGTGGGATTTAAACCCACGACCTCATGCAGGGCAGCCGATTACACTAACGCCAGTCTACCGAGCCTGTCATGTTTAATAAACTTTAAACCAACTAAGTATATCAATTTAATTCAGCTGCCTAGTAACTAGTAACATAAAATGAACAGGGAAGCGGGCCGTAAGCTAAATATCAAATGGCAGGGCATCCCAATAGCTCACAATGACTCCCCCAAATATCTCGGAATCACCCTGGACAGGTCACTGACATTCAAAAGACACTGCCAGAATGTTAAACAGAAGGTGCACTCTCGCAATAACTTGTTGCAACGGCTCATTTCCACAAAATGGGGAGCCTCGCCCCAGGTAATGCGGACTTCTGGGCTGGCGCTTGCTTTTTCGGTTGGGGAATACGCGTGCCCAGTCTGGAACCGATCAGCTCATGCTAGGCTGGTGGATACAGCTTTGAACGAAACTTGCCGGATTATTACAGGTTGCCTCAAACCGACACCGGTCAGAATGCTGTACCCATTGGCTGGCATCGCGCCCCCTGATGTCCGTAGGGATGTGGCGGCCTCGCTTGAAAGGAGCAAAATGGATAGCGACCACCGGCACCCTATGCACGGCTATGCTCTGGTGCAGCAAAGGCTGCGTAGCCGAAAGAGCTTCATAAAGTGCGTCCACCCTTTAAGTGCAGACCCAGCACATGCGAGGTGCAACCTTTGGTGCGAAAGAGTGTCACTACCTGAACCGTTTGTGCCACTCTCTGAGAGGCTTCCGCCCGGACATGGGTTGCCATGGGCTACCTGGAAGTCCTTAAACAGATTGCGAACCCAGGTAGGACGAAGCAAGGACAACATGCTCCGGTGGGGCCTCACGGACAGTGGCGGACTGGGTTGCCTGTGCGGCGCTCCACAAACTATGGCCCACCTCTCATCATGTCCTGGGTGCCCTTACTCAGGAAGAGCTAATGATTGCCAGCGATAACGCAGTTAGTGTCGCAGAGTTTTGGGCTACATCAATTTAGTCCAGTATCGTTTTGCCATCGATACGCTAAGAAGAAGAACATAAAATGTCTTCTATATATTGTCCTAACACCTATTTCAAACCAAACCAAGTTTCACTCCGTCATTTGCCAAAATGACGGAGACTTATCAAGATTCAATAAATAATCGTAACTGTAACAATGTGATAACTGAAGATTTTAATGAGCCCAAAGAAACACAACCTTCCTATAAATTATTATATTATTACCAACTCTAGGTCTGTTTAGGTAATTAAATAAAGGTCTAATAAAAAAGAGTAGAGTAAATAACATAGAGTTATCTCTCTGTTATTGAACTGTAATACAACTATTACCTAGTTTATCTTTTCTTTTAAATTCTTCTATAATGTAAAAAGGAATACCAAGATAGTTTACCCTTATTTAGATAAACAGACAGAATATTAATATGCATTTATTTTAAACAATAATTTAAAAAATGTTAACTGTGACACTCACCGTTTATCCTGTTCTTCTTTCTATTTCCTTAATGCTGTAACCACTTTCTCGTAGAACTACAATTATTTGCCTTTGCTGTGGTGTTAATTGTGGCGCCATTTTATTTTTTCACTAACATGAACGCCGAACGAAGTAAATATTTGGCACTAGTGATTGTTAAGCGATCCAACGACCGGGAGGCGGGAGGCGACTGATTTAAATTTTAAAGTGGGAAGAAAACTAGCGCCCGCGCCCACGTGTGTGCATGTAGGACTGTAGGTGTGTGTACGCATGTAGGTGTGTGGGCTACCACCCATTCACGAGACTTAAATCTATGTGTGAAAGAAGCGCTAGCGCAGTGATTGGCTGATGACGTCGTGCGAAGTCCCTTTCGAACGATTTTCTATACTATACTATGCATAGCTAATGTTATATCGGGTGTCTAACTTAACGTGTTGCTGTGTGTACTACAGGCAATAAAGGGCCCTAAGGTGTACCTACATTCTGCGTTGTGTAGGTACATTTTCTCCCGAAGGGGACTAAGTTACTTACCTTGACGAAACTTAACTGCTCAACTGCTGCATTCGAAGTTATTTATCTATTCAGAGACCTGACAAACACTTTCTATTTCAAGTATTTACCAATTGGTCTAAAGAAATCAGAATTTAACTCCTTTATTGCCCGTGGTCACTGCTATAGTACTTATTGCAACTAGTGTAAGGTTATGATTGTAAAATATAATTTAAAACTATAACTAAAATAAATAATTGAACCTATTAAATTTTGAAATTTAAATTGTACCTATTAAAATAAATAAACATTTCAAGTCATTAATTTCTTCGAAGTGCCATAAACAATTGATATGAAACTGGCAGCACTGTCGAAGGAAAGGCTGGGTAGAGTTTAAAAAACTAAAGAGAAAAAGGCGGGGAAGAAAAGAGCGGGAAATGGTAGAGAGATAGATTGGGTTTTTTGGGGACGTTAACAGAATCGATTTAACCTGACGTGTGGAAGTTTAATTTACATCTATTTATACCTTTCTATACTAGTGACCGTTTATGGATTCTTCTGTATACTTACATCAGGTAGAGAAGTCGTTACAGTTTCGTTCGTTCGTTCGTTTCAGCCCTTATCATCCCACTGCTGGGCACAATTGTCGGTCCTTGGCCAAACAGTCCTTGGCGTCGTTACAGTTTGGTTTAAAAAAAATGTTATGAGTTGCAAGTAATGTGACACTAATAGGTACCTACTCGTATTCCACACAAAAGTCATACCTTTAAACTTACAAGCCGGCACTCCGGCCCCCCCTCCTTTCGGATATTTGAACCTTGTGAGGTCTTGTCAAAAGTAGGACAAGATTTACTTCAATATTGTACAAGGAATATTTTCTTACATATGGATCTGCAATGCAACACACTGCAACGCTTGTAGCTATTAGGTACTTCCTCAAGCACAAGATGGATACTCCGCCTCGTAAACAAAATCCATGGAATGTAAACAATACGGTCTTATTTTAATTTCTAAAGAATACCTACACCGGATGATCAGATGATGATGGCAACAGACAACACACTAGTATTCCCACTTCTTCTTTTTCTCTCGTGTCAATGATCGTGAACTCAAACAGTTTTTGAATAGTAAGTGGCCACTTCAATGGCATTTGGAGTGGCCGCGTAAAGATCATCCATAGTCCCTATGTCCACTTAGATCCATTGATGGATCTTTTTACACTTAAAATCACACACTTAAGTCCACTTTAATCCATGATCCGAAAATATTTTAAAAATGGATCTTTTAGCACTAACGAGTGTAATAAAATCCATTGTAAAAAATAAAGCGGGTGACACATGCAATCTATTCTTCTTTATCAACCTTAAAACTTTACTGGCAAAATTTCAGACATTCAGACAACTATGTAACGTCACGGTCGAATCATCACAACCAATTTATAAATAATTAAAGTTTTTATTTTTCGTTATGGAACCATCCAATTTTAAATATATCAAAAATAAAATGGGGTATTATGCGACGGCTTCAAATACTACAAGAAGACGCCGTACGAGCAGGTCCATAGTACTATGGAGACCTCAGGAGCAGTTCACCAGATTCTCAATTTACCAGATTCTCAACTCACCAGATTCGCAATTAACCAGATTTTGTACTATCAAACAGAAAATGCATTGCAGTATGATAAACTATAATATTATGCAAATTCAATATATTACAATTAATTTTAATAATAAGTTTGTCACTGTTTAGTATCAGCAAGCCAAAGCTTTTCTACAGTGTATGGGCTTGACCTTGGCCCATCAGTTTCGAAGCCCGCAATCGCTGACCACAGCTCGAGTAATTCACGTATTTTCGCTATCCTGGCGTTAAATAGGTAAGCGAGGAACACCGTAGGTTTTAGTGAGTACTTCCATCTTTTCAGGTGCCTAGATCTAAGGCGCCCTTTAAAAAGTTTTCAAATGTAAAAAAAGCACCGGACTTCAGGCTTAGGCGATTGGTATAGGGAACGAAAACATGAAATTAAAGTTTTCCTTCTTTTTATTTTGGTAAATATAATATTGATGCAGTCCCTTAGTCGCTTTTTACGACACCGGTGGGATGAGATGGGGTGGTGACATATTGCATTCTTGCTCCGTCAATACAAGGATGTTTTTTAATTAAAAAAAAACGTATTCTTAAAGTCTCTTTCAAAGAATGTATACTACATAATATGAAAATTCAATTTGTGTTTGATTATACTTCTGGTCAATTGCGAATCTGGTGAGTTGAGAATCTAGTGTACTGCGAATCTGGTAAATTGAGAATCTGGTGAATTGCTCCTGAGGGCTATAGAGATGTCGTTTTTGGATTTTGCATCTTGCTTTATAGGTTCTAAAATAACCTAAATATTTATATTTCTCTTGCCCAATTTTTTATTAAGTCTTGTATACCAGTCTTCCAAACAAAATTGTTTTTTCGGTGGCGTTCACCAAATACGGACCAAATATTGCTCTCACCAATCAATCAATCACCACCCCATCTCAAATAAATTAAAATAAAAAAAACATTTATACTTACGTTACTATTAAAATTTTGATAGGTTTTCTAGACTTTTATTTACCTATTAAAAATGGCTACTGTAGATGCAGCTTTATAATGGATTTTAAAAAGATCCATTTTTAAAATACTTTCGGATCATGGATTATAGTGGACATAAGTGTGCGATTTGAGTGTAAAAAGATCCATGGATCTTTTCAATGGATTTTAGTGGACATAGTGGCCATAGTACACCGCTCAAGGAACAAAGGGCACACCAGTAGACGCGACATTGATTCCCACTAAAGTTGTGGAAATGAAAATATTATGTCCATAATGTATAATGGTTTAATCTCAAAGCTCGCCTCACTTCAATAACCATACTCTTAGGCAAGCTAAGGTTTGTTAAATTAATTTTATTTAAAAGGGGGATATTTAAGTAGGTACACTCAAGAATGTTTAGTTTGAGTCCCTTGAAAGTAAAGGAATAAAACGAAATAACTAAGGGTGAATTTATATTGAATTTATCTTTCTACAATATTATACAATAGGTTTTAATTGTTACCAACGCTTTACCGCACAATAAACCCAGAGGTACCAATATATAAATTATAAGATTTTTTACATCTCTGTGCAAAATGTCTAAAAAAAATTTAATTGCACTTAATGAAAACAGATTATGCAAACGTATGTATATCAGTTCAAAATGTCTTTCAGAGTATTACCAACAAAATCCAACTGGACAGTCTGAAAAATAATTATACATTTGTTTCTATGAAATATATTTATATCACATATCATAGGTGAGTTATAACGAAAAGAGATAACAGCTCTGCTTAACACTTTACTCGCAATTACACAGTTGAAATGGACATGCTAAGATTAGGCAAGGAAAAACAATGGCTGTGGACCTAGAAACAAGAGCTAAATTTTAATGCAATATAAAATATATATATGCCTTAGTGTTGTGTAGAGGACAAAGGCGTAGTGACATCACAACGAATAAATTATTGTCATTTTCCACAACCAAGCATTTTAAACTCAATCCATACTATCATACTTTTGGCTACGCACTCGTATTTATTTCAATCATCAAACAGATAGAAATTCACACAGAATAGGTCGAAAATTTATTGAAAATAAAACGATTGATGTTCTCCATCATTTACCGAACAGCCATTTATAGTTGGCATTGTCGAGATTTGTTGAAGTTTTCAATAATCTAGCAAACAAATTAATTTTAAAATCAAAGTAATTTTAGTGGTAATAACTACAGCACTATGTCCTTTTCCAAAGCAGAATAAAACTAAATCAAACAATATTTGTGAAGCTGTAGTAGGTAAAAGGCAGCACAGCCTTATTTCCTCAAAAGCCTAAATTTTTTCCAAAAAGATAAATAATTTCGATAAATGCGAGTTTAATTCTAATTCGTTGGACTGGACTTGTGTTATGTCTCAAAAACTATTTCTGTCTAGGTATATATAACTGCTAGGCGTCTAATCAGCCTTATAAAGCAAATCACCCTTTTGGCAGAAGCCTATATGCAACTTGAAGCTACAAAAATTAACAAAATGTGCTAAATAATCTCATTTCAAGGTCCATTTAAGAGCCGTTTCTGTTTCATATATCAGATGGTCCCAGAACAACTAATGGCTACGAATATTGTACGTGGCTAGATACAGATTTTGTTGCTAAACGGTTCTATAACAATAAATAAATGATATATATTAGAACATTAGGTTCGTCAGAAAAACTTTCAGTCATAATGTATAGTATACAATCTCATTAAAAGGAGAATGTCTCTTAAAAAAGAAAAGTTTTTTCTGCTAGTGGATATGACTATCTACACTACTTTCAGTTATACTACTAACAGGACACAAAAAGGACAGTGGTCACAGAAAAACTAAACGCTCAACAAAGAAATCTGTAGAGGATTTTGTATTTAGTTTTACTTCTCACGAAATATCTTGAACAGACTCCATAGTTAGTATCCCTCAAAATGTGTTAGAGTGGCATTACGCATTCAGAGTACACCCCTACACGAATATCGTATGTGGGATTTTCAGAGGTAATATTTGCCTAAATTTCCTTCTGGAAATGCAAGAGGTACGTTTAGGATACCCTATTATTAAAGTGGTGCAAGCTCAAACATATAAACCAATAGGATTCAATAATACATCCATTTTACATCAGAGGACAGAGATTTTAATATTCTGGGGAGAGAAACGCGGGCAATAAATTAACATCGAAGTTTAACGATATTATGACAACTTGATTGTAAATAATTTTAGGTATGAAAACAGACATTGTTGTAAAAGCCCAAATTATCATTTAAAACGTCAGCAACAAAATACTTATCTAAAGCCACAATAAACAATCGTATAGGCCAACAAAATTACATCGAAAGCGTGTAAAGCAAATATTCGTGTACACATTAAATAATTTTCGTTTTTTATTTTATTTTACTTTGCATACAAAAAAAATTAACATTCAAACAGGCGACAGTAAAAAATACTCTTCAATATGTACATACAATGCTTATAAATATGTACATTATTGTGTGATGTAGCCTCACTGTGGATGGAATGAACAAGGCGTTTGTATATGAAGTCGATATATAATGATAAATATGTAAATAACTTAACAAAAATAATAATTTTAATATAGTTTATTGAATTATCTTTTTAATTCAAGTTTTCCTTCTCTACTTTTATTAAGATGTTATGTAATAAATTTCCCTTGGTATGCCTTAACTACGACCATGGATTTGACATCATTGTATTCTTCAACATCTTGACGATTAAAATGTGCAGTATCATAATTTTGTTTTAATTTCTTTGTATGTCACCGCACGCATTCATAATGTCAGTATAAATAAATAAACATATATTTAAAAATAAAAGTATTTTAATTTAAGAGTACCATTTATCATTGTAAGTAAAAAATTGTGATGTAAAAAAAAGTTGCTAACTTTGAAATTAACTAAAATATTATATTGTACTGATCTCAATATTAACTACATACAACATAGAAAATGTGTAAAAATTGTATAAAACAGTAAAGCTACACCACACAATTTCCCTACTACCCAGCGTGCACAGCTATATCACTTAAATATTCATAAACAAATACTGCGACCATACATAGTCCCAACCACAATAATGCATTAGAAACTTTATTCTACCTTACTATACAAAGGAGGTACACATTAAACTAAATAAAAAAAAATCATTTTTACTTTATGTAATAATCTTTAAATAACATAAAAAAAATAATCGAATATCGTTACAACAAAACTTTTCTATTTTTTTTTCATTAATTTTAAATATGGAATAATTGATTGTGACAAGGCTTAGCTTGTTTGCTATCTAACGTAGTGGTCACTGTACAGTCTTGCACCCACTGCGACAATATGGCTATTACCATACAGAATCAACACTGGTATTCACAATAACTTTGCTTGTTCCGGCACACGGGCGCTTACTTAAATTAAATGGCATCGACATCCTCACCTGGAAATTAAACAAATTGTTTACATTAGTTACCTTGTATTATTCCTTAAAAATAGTGAATTACATTCTATTTTACGTGCGGATAAGATTAAAATTGCGCCATAATGTGCGCGGTCTCTCTCGCCTTTTTTAGAATTTTTTGCTTAGGGAATATTAGAATATCTACGAGTTCTCTATAACAACAGGCAGCTCAGATTGGTATCCCCACTGTGCTCGCTTAATCTACAGTTCATTCACACAAATGATTGACTTGAACAGGGAACGAACCTTCACGGCAGGCGGTTACAATAACCTTTAGGCCACCTGGCGCCTGTCTATGAAACATTTCCAATTTGTGAATTGAGATTCCAAGTTCAATACTTTGTGAGATGAACCCTTGCCTTATAAGGATGTCCTTTGTGCCTGTTATTAGTTTTTTAAAAGTTTCACGTCACAAGGCTATCAAAGCTAATACGTATAAACGTTACTCTACATACCGTGGCGCGGTGCGGCGGCTTGACACCGCCTACTCTGCAGCTCATAACTTGTGGTTGCTAGTGAGCCACGTAAGCCCCTCGTAGAGTCCGTCGCCCGAGGTTGCGCACGACGGCTGCACGTACCAGTTGCGGTCGCGGATGCGTGTCAAACCTAACTTTTCTTGTATCTCATGTGGTTTCATTGCTGAAAATTTATAAATAAAGAATGAATTAACTATGTTAGCAACAGTTGGAGGAGGCCTATGTCTAGCAGTAGACGTCTTGTGGCTGATAATAAGATGTCGATGAACTTAGTCTAAGGAGTCCTTAGACTGCGTCCTTAGTAAGGAGGACGTAACGTAACAAAGATATAGGAATTTCTCAAACTTACAGGACGTTCTGTATTTCTACTAAATACCATTACGGGACTTCTGCTTAAAGCATTATTATATCCGGCAAATGATTAAAATTTCATACAAGATCAGCCCTGATTAATCCCTTTAAATCAAGTATCCTACATTTTTTTTATTTATGAACTGCTATGATTGATAGCGCTTTAATATCCTACCACGGAAAATATTTATATATCCTTGAAAGGTTTGGGTTATTCTGAAAATCGTATACTAACCCTTCTGGTAATACGAAATATCAGGGCAACAACGGATTCGATCAGTTCTAACACAAGTTTGTCAAAAGTATAGAGTCAATTCAATTCTGAAGAGCTAAGGAATTTATACGGAGATTACTTTTCTTGTAACACCAATTCTTTTTATGTGAAATCTTAGTCTCACACTGTACCTGAATAAAGTTACCACACGCATTTGAGGTAACCTATTCGTAGATAGAGGTACATAATAATTAGAATAATAACACGGCACGTATTGTGAAGAGGTTCCTATCTCTGGAGCCCTAACCACCAGTAGCTTGGTCCCTGTACCCGATGCTGGTGTGTCTACCTTTTTTTATATTTTTAAATGTTTTTATTTTTGTATTTATATTTAAAAATGTAAAAGAAAGATTGTAAAAAATGTAAATAAAGAGAATAAAAATAATATATACCATCAGGCAAGTCCTGTTTATTGGCGAAGATGAGTATGATGGCGTCGCGCATCTCCCTGTCGTTGATGATCCTGTGGAGTTCCTGTCTCGCTTCGTCGATGCGGTCGCGGTCTGCGCAGTCTACCACGAATATTAAACCTTGGGTACCTGGAACATGTTAACATATTTTATGAATATCTACGTCTTTTTTATAAACTACAATAATTGTAAATCATCCAGACTATCTATCAGCGGGACAAAGACCTTAACACGTGAATAACAGCTATTGCATGAAAACAAATTACGCCGTTACAAAGTACTCAGCGCTTATTAAAGAGTAATGTTGACGTCACGTCAAAAATATCTTGAATGAGCAGCTGTATTACTACGTGTACAATCTCGGTAGAAAACAAAGATGGTGAACGTAGTAAAAAATAGTAGATGATTAATATTAATTGCATACGTAGCCTGAAGTACACTGTGGATCAAAGGAGTACAGGGTGATCAAGGAACCAGGGTGTGTAGGTACATAAAGAGGATAAATCAATCTATCAATAAAAAATAGTTTTAAATAATATAATACACACCTGTATAATAATGCCTCCAGAGTGGTCGTATTTTATCCTGCCCCCCAACGTCCCATACGTTAAATTTGACGTTTTTATACGTTACAGTTTCTACATTGAAACCGACTGTAGGTATCGTTGTGACTGACTGTCCTAATTTTAATTTATATAAAATAGCTGATAGTAATTTTTAAGGAAATAATTCATAAAAACAATAATTACTATGATATTGATCACATTGACGACTTTTTTAATGGTAACGACTAATACTAATGGCCAATCAATGCACAATACAATAACAATGTTATTTTTGGAAATTCAAGTCAATGTAACTTAATAAAGTAACAAATACTAGGTTTATTTATTCAAATTACTAATATTGTTACCTAATAAAAATACTTCCAAAATATCATCAGATCTCACAATACATATTTAGTTTTTTAAGATCCTGTTATAAGGAATTTTCCTTATGCTTGACTATTTTTGGTTTACAGAAACGGTGATACTTTGAAAACCCATTTACCACATATTTAAGTGATTTTTTATTTGTTTTTGTCTGCATAATTCAGACTTCGATAATATTAATATTTTTATAAAGGATACTAGTCTTTCCGGCAGCGTCGAGGCCCAGCATCAGTATCCTCATCTCCTTGTTGCCAAAGATTTTTGACAGCAGCTTCCCCATGGTGCTGAACTCTCCTCAACCGCACAACTGGAAAGAGAAATAACGTAAATTAATATTTGCTGATACAGAAGTAAATAATATTTCTTTACAAGAACATACACATACTTACCCCCGGTTTTTGAATGACTGATCAAGTAAAAATCAACTAATTAAGTGTCAAAACTATCATTTTAGTTCCTGAAAATAATAGTTTTGATTAGTTGATTTATTGAATTATTGATTGATTGAAAACCGGGGGTTAATTATATAGTCAAAGTTAGGAGAAGTAAAAAACCCCTTTCATCACATTCCCTGGGAGGTGCAAAACTCGACATTATGAAGAGAAGCGCAGTCTTCATATAAAACGCTACTCAGAGGTAGTATCGATTTGTATCAAATAGATATGGTGGTAAAGTCCAATGCACTTATCCATATGCGTAAATAAGCATCTTAAACCAGTGTTATTACAAGGATATACCTACTGAACCTAATAGAGTAGTATTAGTTATAACGTTTGTGTATGTTCCTGTGATGATGTCAACTTTGTTTATAGAGATATTTCTTCAGCCGAATGTGTACATAAATCTCCGGTTACAAAATCAGGCATAATGTAATTTAATAGAATTTTCTCGGAAGGTTTAATGGGGGTTGAACCCTTTAGTTATTCGTTAAGGCGTTTAGGGTCGAGGTCAAAAGGTAGTTAAGAGGTAAATTTATCTGTTTTCTTGATTGACCGCATATCAAACTACGTATAAGATGAGCATGTAAAATAACTATTGGAGTAAGTTCTTTAATTGGCGTAGAAAATAGTTCTTAGGCTAGCATATAACCACGTGTCAAATCTACCAAGGTTTAATCTTATAGATTCTAACAATGTCATAAAAAGGTTCTTACACAAACACACGGACTGAAGTATAAACAAATACTTATACTGCTACATAGAAAAACTTATGTTAAAGGTCAGATAGAAGTCTTGTTGACATACCTACGTGTATAAAAAGAAGTTTGTACGAGTATTATCAGTAATCGGTCTCTACAACACTAGTCTAAAACTCATTGCCAAGTGGAATAAAAAATAAAGATACACGATTGTGTCTCGGGGACTTTAAATAAGGAACGAGCAGGTTCGTTTCGAATTTCTGAAGGAATTGTTTATCATAGTTTCATTCACGTCAAACATTATTCGACAAAAGTTGCAAAGACTTAATTACGTGCCCTTCTTTAAATAATTCTTCCAGTCCTACTAACCCACTTACCCAAACATCATATGGACATAAAACAGTTGTTATCTACGTACATTTATTTCGTACAGATATTTCGTATTATTATAATTAATTTAAACTCGAGTCGGGCAGTTCACTATGATAACCTCTCAGCAAGTTACTTAACAATTAAAATGAGGTTTTTCCAATGGATGTTTGAGAGAGGAGTCATTTATACTGATATGTGTGCAATAGAAACAATAAGAAATACCCAAAAGAATACAAATGGCTTTTAAGAAAACCTCACCACGCTCAAAAAGTGAGATAAAACGAGAGAACAATTTAATATTGAGTAGTCTTTTAGTAACTGGGTGCAAATCTTATGAGATAATTTTGCTTCAATTTATTTATCAACTAACTCTTTCTAATAACTTGTCCTTTACCTAATTTATTAAAACGTTAACTTCAGTACGTAAAGGTAAAACTAGAATACGTTCTAATTTGATAGAATGAACAACAGTTTGGTTAACTTCGGTACTGTTAAGTGCTCGAGGAGTTAGACTTGTTAGTTACAAACTGTGAAGTTGAAGGATACACTTATCTACTAACAATATAAACTACCAATAGCTGTTGTATTGTTGTGGCTGTAACGGTCCCAATTATATTTTTACTAGTAGATTTATAGCCTTTAGGAAGAGCAATTATTAAGTAAAAAGTAGGTAGGTATTTAATGAAATAAAATGCGAATTGAACGCACAGAAAACATTAAAAAGAATAGCTATGTCGCGACGACGCACGCCATATAATTATTATTTCATGAAACAATTTTATTTTATTAAGTAAAATAATATAAAAAAAAGAATGTCTGGAATTGCAAATTTACCTAACTGATAGCCTAATTTTGCAGAGCTATAGTAATAATTTAATAGGTTACTGGTATTGTAATTACTTTTCCTAATAACTTGCTTCACCTATAACATATCATAAGTTTATCAAGTTATGCCATTTTTATTTTCATATAAATTTGATCTACAATTTACTAATTTTATACCTTTAATTCATAAGTAAATTATTCTGGTTCATATTTGATTTTAATTCCAATTACGAGAAAAGCACTTTCAAACATACCAAAGTAAAATTATCATTCCTATTGGGGAAGTTCAAATAGGAAATTCTTGGAATAAAATTTTCGTAATTTTATAAAATCTGTTTGAGATTTATGGAATATTCCTGTGATGTCAAGAACGTGGCTAATGAGAGAGAGGAAATAAAGAAAAAAAAATGGATTGCAAAATAAAATGATTTGCTTTTGTATCAGTAACAATGAACACGTGTTTTAATACATTGTATGTGATAAACATTCATATTGAGTTGTTAACATGGAAACAGCGAATATGTTCAACATAATCATCGAAATGTTTCAAGCAATGTTAATTCCGTTCAATCTCTTTAACATAATTAGTATTAGAAAAAAGCCCATTTCGCTCATAGATATTCTAAAACTAGTAAATGTATCACGTCAATAAGACTATATGATACAATAGAAATGCACAGATATTAGTTGACCCATTATTAATTAACTTAAGAGTATATTTCTTGTAAACATTGAGTCACCATAAATTTATTAGCACGTTTACTATATACCTAATGATTCAATATACATGAGTTACTCAACAAATCTAATGTAACAAATAAGTTGGTACTAAATTATCACAATACTGATATCGTTACAAAGTATTACGTGCTATACTAACGATTCAAATAGTTACTCGTATGTACTTTGTGTTATCATCAAGCTGTATGGATTGGGGTTAGTTAGCCAGCCAGTTACTATCGAGACCTGTCTATCAAACGAACGTATTCATTAGGACAAAAATGAATATATAATAATAATAGGTACATGTATCTACACACACAATATTGGTAGTCTAATCTTTTTTTGACTTTTACGAATTTTACTACCACTACCATAGAATAGGGACGGATTAAGGTACGAGTAGATATCAGGGATCTACGAAGATCATCATAAAGTTTGGACGCATCTCGCTTAAATTTAGTGTTTCTTCATTTAAAGGCAGGGGCATAAAGTTTAACGTGCTTGATCTAGGGAATACGTTCAGACTACTAAGCTAATACTTATATTTGGAGCTTTACGGAAGTTTGAGTATTTCGTATTTGTGTATTTTGTAGTAAATACATAAGCTTCATGGCTTCGTATCTAATAAAAGATGTAAAATAAAATAATGTACAATGCACAAAAGTAAAGTAAAAAAGAATTTTAGGTTTGCATATTATCTATCTAACATCTTTTAGGTAGATTTCCAACCCTGTCTAAACTTAAGTTAAATATTCTAAAGATTGCTGTACAATCAATAAATTAAACGTATTAAAAATGAAAATGAAGATTTCTAATTGTTGAGTTAAGTATTCAACAAGTAATATTTAACATCAAAATTAACATAGTACTGCACGTCTAAAGATCCTATACACGCAATGATAATGAGCTGACAAGGAAATCGTCTATTACTTCAACATCCCACATGCAAACCCACCTTCAAAGTATTCAGTCGATTCGATGCCCTAGATACGGTGTTAAGCTGAGCTAAATATAGACAAGGGCCCTTGCTGTGTAATCTTGCGCCTATCGATGTTCATCGTTTAAACATTACTATGCTTCAAGTTTACAACTATTACTTAAATTCTTTGTATCTCTTCGCATTAAATAAATATTATTGATATTTGGCTCACATGACAATGTGTTGTAAAAGACTGGACAGAAAGTTAGCAGATAAGAAAACTTTAGAACGAAAACAGGACCAAAACACTCACAGTCATTTGACTGCCCAAAGTGGTAGTAGTATAAATTGTACCCCGTCACTAAAATAGCCCCGTGGGACATTAAACAACTCTTATGAAACACGTTTAATATTCTGTAAATTATTATATGTAATTAATCTCATATCTGTTAATGTAATCTGTTAATTAATCCTCAAAAAAAGAATGCTTCTAAAATATTCATAATTATTATCTTTGACAAGAGACAGAGGGCACAGTTTTTTGTGAAAGTGAAGTCCTGTGCCTTATTTGGTTACATTACATACTAAATATAATAAAATAATTTTATTTTAAAACCCGAACAAATTTATATTAAAAACACTGTTCCCCACAAGCATTACACGACAATCGTTAAATGCCAGATGTAATAAAGTTCTAACGAGACCCGCTTAAAGATCAATATGATATCAAAAGGTTAACACTGTTTCGTATGCAGCAACATGTGCCAAAAAGTAATATTTGAAGGCGTTAGCATAATATGTTTTGTAGAATAAGTTGGTCCTTTTCACATAACCACGATATAGAAATATTTTCTAAGAAAGTTGACTCTCATTTACAGAAAAACAAATCGATTGTGATTAAGAAGAATACCTTACAATATATAAGTGATGTTAATTTAGAATATACCTTTGGAGGCATCACGAGCACAGTGTTTATATGTATGTCGCAAATGCCAGTCATCGTCATAATATAATAAGTGACAATTACATCAAACATACAAGACGAAAAAGCAAACACAATTCCTTTTATTAGATACTAGCGATCCGTCCCGGCTTCGCACGGGCATTATTTCCCAGCTTTTCTGTTCAAATTTTTCCTGAAATTCCTTTGCTATAAATAAACCTCACGGAGCCTGAGACCTTTCCAACGAATGCAAAACCGTGGAAATCGGTTCGTGCGTTCTAGAGTTATAGCGTCAGGAAGGAAAACCCGACTTATTTTTATATAGTAGATAGGTAAGACAATTTAAGTCTTGATAGCTTTTACCACCGATACAAGTATTATCCATGAGCACAAACATACTTACATTACATAAATCTAATACATATGCATGCTGTTCTTACCAATAAGGTATTGTAACGCTAGTCTTAACCATTGTTAGTTATTATTACACACCAATAAGTAGGAAATAATAAAAATACATAAATCTACTCGATGTTATACACTCATGTAATAACCATGAAATCGATCTTTCGAATAAACTTCCAAAAATTTGAAGAAACGAAAAGTAAACTTCGCTATTTTAAGTACTCCTCAACAAGGAACACATTTTTGCCAATTAAAAAAAAGGAAAAACATTTTATTTTTTAATTGGGATATTTAACTTTATAAAAAGTACTTATTTGCTAACTTAATTATCTCATTGTAAAAGCAAATGGCAGAGGCGGTGATTTTACAGTCTAATAGTCAGATTGAGGAGATTGATTAGGCGAGTCTATTGTAGTTTCGATAAAATAGTAAATACGTACAACAAATATTAAAATATACACTATTTATAACACTACATTTAAAAAAAACAACATATTAAAGTCTAAGAAAAGCTTAACTAGTAAAAGATTAACACAGTCAAATATTTTTAAACGTTCGTCTTTAATGTGACGACAAAATAATAGTAATGGAATAGTACTGAGAAATGTGTGCAACCGTATCTACTAATGGATAGGATGAAATCTGGATGTAACTAGACGAAGCAACATGTACCTACAATTACATTACATGTTGTAACCGCGCGCCGACCTAATTCTTACAACACGAGAAATTAACTTCGGCACGCCCTGTGATGATTTTTAACAGGACGGATCAGATAACTAAGATGGATTTATATTTATATTGAACGAATGTCGTAATTGTAGCTATTTAATAGTTTCAGATTTACTTTCTGGAGTACCTACACGAAGACGCAGAGTAAAGATATCTCTAGAGGTAGACCAAGAGCTTGATAAATACCGGGAAGCCAAGATAAGCTGAAAAACCTGTAGATGTGAATACACTAAACGAATAGGTTCGGAAAATCGGATATCTAGCTTTGTATACTCGTAATGTTATGTTATTATTTTTTTCTTGGATCAAATAGCGTAAGGTAATAAAATTCTAACAGAAAATAGGCCCGAGAAGAAGTTTTCATCAAGAACAAATCTGAGCAAAGAGATTTATTGCAGCATATAAAACGAAAGAATTCGCTTGACACGATGCTTATAGGTATTTGGTCGATAAACAATATAAAGGTTTAACGGCGTGCTACGGCATCATAAAAGTACAAATGAGGCCTTTGAAAACATGGAACCAAGGCTCCATTGATTCCATGTTCTGAATGCGTGTTCAAGAATTAGGTCGCCTCTGTGGCATACAATACGATTCAAAACTTATATTAACACATAATGTTGCCTTAAAGATAAATACGTTTGTTTTGTTAGCATTCGTTTATTAAAATTTACGTATTAATAAAAAATATTACATACGATAACTAATGATGTATAATAGGATAAAATTTATAATCTGAATATGAATAATTCAATGATGGAATACCTACATAGTTTGGTAAAAAAAAACTACATCAGTTTCTGGAGTTTTTCCAAGGTTTTCCAATCATAAACCTCCAAAATAATATTTGTCGACAAAAATATACCAACATAAGGCAATAATTACTTACTGAATTAAATTTTTCGTAGCACGTTCTAAAACTCTGTATAAAACCGTGGAATTATGAAAATAACTTGTAATACGAATGAAGAGAGATTCGAGCAAATCAAGGAGCACTTCAATTCTCAAGAACCAACATAAGTATCTTGCTGTATCCGCACAAAGCATCCTACCTATTAAATGTTAATAACTCAATAGATACAATAAACTCTCAATTATTTTCAAGTTGTTAGGGAAAAAGCACCAATATCATATTATTATAAGGAACGCAAACAAATTTCGGATCACATAGCTTGCAAACGGGATCGCGATGAAATATTACTTCAATTACATTCCAAAAAAAGGTACGTTTTGAATTGTTTATGTTCGTTGAATAAACTATTCTCGATCCAGAGTACATTCGAAACAATACGCACTGAGTTCCGTAACAGTTTTCGTCACGCATAATACAAGATGTAGAATGAATGATTAATAAATGAGGAACATTGGATTCATGACGTTATTTGCAAGGTCTGACGAACATAATAGAAACAGCTGCTAAAATTTATCTTAATTTGGACAGATAAACGGTATAGATTAGTTAACAGATTTGGCTTATCATTACAGCTGTGTCGTTATGCAATAATGAAAAATTATCTTTTTTTGTAATGATGCTTATCTTAGGTATTTTTTTTTGTACTCTTTTAAAAGCGTTTGCTAAAAAATATGAGAACACAAAACCACGCCTACTTCTCTTGCATCACCATATAGGGACAGTCAAGTGACCCTTCTATTTAAGTCAGGTCAACGCCTAGGGCGTAAACAATTTCCACTTCATTTCCCTTGGAAAGCCAATTGAATGGTACAATAATACTGTTGACTCTTATTTGAAAACCTTATTCGGTTTTCGTAAAACGATTTACGATGCAACGATCAATAAGAGACAGAAAAGGTAAAGTCAAGGTTAGTTAACGGTGGGTCCCATTAAATACGAAAATATTCTCGTGTTGGCGGGGTAAGCACCTTTACAAATTGTTAAATTTTAATGGTAGTTTACAATGTCTCCATACCTACCTGTTCATTTTAATGGTGGCAATACATAAGAACTTTAACAGTCAGTGGACTATTTTAAGTCAATGCATTAATGTTTTCGTTTGTCAGGGCCTATGAATACCTACTATCAACAACTTTTTTTTAAATGCTGAAAGCTGGATGGTATAATAACTAAAGTTTTTTTGTGTTTCGCTGAACTTCGAATGTAAAATGATCACGATTACGTTGAATATTCAGGATCATTAATTATGAAAAACGCAGATATAAAATTCAAAACTGCATTTCAGTCAAGACATTTTTGTTTACATGAACATGTAATCCGCAGCCGAACAAACTTAAGCACTCAGCTTTGAGAAAACGTCGACCGCGTACGTGGAGCTTATAGAAGCTTCCTAAGATAATATTTTTGCAGATAAATACTCCGCAAGATGCAAGCATACTCTATCAAATGAGATTTAAAAATAAATCATTGGTAGATATTTGGTATGGGTGATTTTGCAATTAACAATATAATATTTGAACTAAAACAGTAATGTCAATAAACCATTAAATAAGATTAAAACAAATTAAATTTTATCAACAATCTAATTCTTCTTCCCCCTGTGAATATATGTAACTTCCCCCTACGCCTAAGGCGTTTCGACGTTTGGATTTACGCCAATTTACTCTTACGTAGCGATCCACTGAATTCTATGCGTACATATTTTCTTCCTCCTTCATTTAAGGCTTATCATTATTTTGCCTTTAACCATAATCACCATTATCTAATGTTGTTACATAAACCTAACGCCGTGATTGTTATCGATCAACATTAAATATTTACGACACTGTTTACCTAATCTTTAATATCTTACTTTAATCATTAAATTATGCTTGAATTATTTTGATGAGATCGATAATTTATAATAGACAGGGTAAGAGAAAGTGGTGGTATGAATTCAAAGATATTTATTTGATAGTTATAATATTACCCAAAAGTTGTTTTCTGCAAAATAATGCTACCAGATATAGAAGCTAACTTAATTGTCAGCGATTATGTCAACACATGATGCACTACTGTCTGATGATTCAGTAGCTTAAACAACTTTGACGATTCCAAACAATTTTAACTTAACAATAACTACGAGTAATTATAGTCAGTTTTAATAACAACAAAGTATGAATCATTTTTAATTTACGTTTACATTTGTGTATAAATACGTTTTGCGCTAGAGGTTACAATTAGGGTTTGGATTTACAAATCCTCAGGTTACAACCTATAGCTAAAGATTCTTAGGGATTATAGAAGATGGACCATACTTCTGATACTTCCAAGAATGCATTTATATTACTAAGATAGCGCGTGACATGTAAAAGTTGAGTTGAAAAAGTGAGAATATCACGGGGATATACGAATATTGAAATTGCCAGTAAAACAGGATATTTCGGATCTTAACTAAAACATTCTAAGTCAAAACAATTTACAGATTGCACAAAGGCTGCTCCACGCCTCCAATGCGGTATTTCTTCCAGGTTTTTTTTAATAGATGAGGTTATAAATTATGACTTCACAATGGCAGTTCATTATTGTTGTTTGGCAGGCAAGTGGATTTTGCAGAAAAAGTACAAAAACCATGAAACTTGAGTTAAGTTAAGTCAAGAGTCATACAAAGTTTATTTTTCAACGGCCAAAATCCAATGTTTATATTGGATTGAGTCCAGTCGCGCGGTTATGAGTACCCTCTATTTATTTAAAACTTATATGAAGTTACGGGAACAATATTTATTTTAGTATTTCTATTCCTCTGCAAATAGATCTTGTTAAAGCCTTGCATTCATTGCACAATTCGCGTGATTGTATATCAATAATATTTGATTGTTCGAAGGAACGGTATTAGAGAACGGTAGAATAGTTTTTATTTTCGGTCGGCAGAAATGTTCACGTTTTTATTACTTACTGAAGTATCACAGGCCAAGTTTCAAGCACATGCCATCCAATGCCCGTTAATGTTACTGACCAAATGGTCTGATTTTAGGTGACCTGTTTGTGGGAATTAGCAATACTTATTAACAGCTTATTCATATTCTACTTCAGGGCCGAGCCTCTTTTAGTAACAGTGTTGACGATCAGTTTTCTTACTATTGTTTTCCTAGAGATAATATCAACGAAATTTGCCCTTACGCTTTTACGACACCACAATGAGGTATGATAATAACACCGTGTATTCGTAATTCCGTCAACATGCGGATACGAAACTTACGTTGTTTTTAGTATAAAAAGAACTCTATTAAGCAAAATAATATCCCAATACAAAAGCCCCGATTGGACAGAAAATTTTAATTATCCAGATGTCCCTTGTACACATTTTTCATTTTTTTATTCGCAAGCGTAGACTACCGAAATGGCTGCAGGCTACGTAATATTACGCATAATTCTTTGCAGTTGTTTCTTGCTATAACAACATGCAGTTCGTGCCAAATGTTGTTGTGAAATTTTACATTTACATTACAACTGGAGCTAGTCAGTGACATGATCAGATTTTATTTAATTCTAAAATGTTATAACTATTGGCTTACTTAACAAGGCAAACTATTAATTAAGAAATAAAAGAATCTTGTAGCCTTATTATCTAGTCGTAAATTCATACCTACATGACACAGTTTCATATTTTTATCGTTCATTTTTAATAAATCGAATGGATATCTAGATTCGAGCAAGCTTACAATTTAATAGATACGACGGATTCACGAACTAGCAGAACCTGTCAGCTAACACGATTCCTTAGTAGGTTATTAAAGAAAAAAAAAAGTACAGGCAGAGGCCGTGACCGCGGCAGCGGCCGGTTCAATAACGGTATTGCATCTGAGTAGTTGGATATACGATAATCACAATGCTTGTTAATGTGCTTCAAACGGTAGCATTGATAGATTACAACCGACAAAAAAATTAACAGCTAAGGCTTCGTTTTTGCGTTACTGTTAAAGTTTCCATGTTAGTTTTAAAACAAAATTGTCTCTTAATCTTTTTGCTTTAGAAGTTTTAAATTCTATACATAGTAGCTGAATGTTAAAAATCATGATACATACACGGCCAAACCTGAACTCTTGGTATTTTAATGCTTACTTATCATCAGACCAAATTATATCTGAATCGCTTTACCTTCACTTTTAGAGAGTAAAAAGTAACAGACACAATAAAAACGAGATCAATCACAAGAGAGATTTGCAAAAACTGGAGACAGAGCAACGGAGATCTATCTATCTAGATGACACAAGTATTACTGCGATACTCCTTAATGATCAAAATGAAGATGTGCAACATTCTACAGAACAAATTCACTTCCAGTACAGCGTAGGACATAGTATTCAGCTAATAAATTGTTCATGGGTTCAAAGATAGATAAGTAAAAAACTCTTTATTTTAATTAAAGCTGATAAGTAGCAGTTCTATTGAACGAGTGAAATTGAAATCGTTATCTCTACTATGGGTGAAACCAGCCTATATTCAACAAAGTGGGATGGCAGAGCTCAATTGAGCCAAAAATAAACTGAAGCTGGAATCACAGATGTTTCGCATTTAAAATTTACGAGTCGGGGCAGACTTTGAGCAAACAGTGCCTTCACATTCATCGTACACCAAGACAAATACCAAGATTTTTAAATTAAATTGTATTATTCAATCATCTAATTTAACAGACCTTCTCTTATGTTATGTGTCTATGTATACGATATAGGTTTATGTGTATATGTGCCTAAGTGTAAGCGTTACATATACTATTGCCTACTGCGCTAATTAATAGTATGCTATCAGAATAATTACTTCAGTAAAATATTGGAGAGAATCTTGAGAACGCGAGTCTTGTTCGTTTACTTAACACATACATTAGTGGGTGGTGTGAGTTCAAGTTAAGTGCATACGCATTACAAGCCAAAACTTCACCAAACATAACTACTTAGTGCGTAAGTTGTAGTTGCTACAAAAAATGCAATAGAAAGAACTTACTAATAACTTCTTTCTTTTCTATACCTATGAGATAAGTCTAGTCTGGACGCCTAGAACTAAATGGAACTGTTAGACTTGGCACTAAAGTTTTCCTAAAGATTAAATGAAACGTAATATTCCAAACACTAGGTACAACGCACGCAGACAAACAAGCGAACCATCCACACAAGCAATATTCTACAAAATGATGACAGCTCTGCGGTTGAACCGCAGAATCGTAATATCCATTCCAGTGTCTGCGAGCACGCAACATATTGTAACTGTGTGTTTATTATTTGTATTTAACTAACATTACAATAGATCGTACCTACGCTTAAGATTAATTAGTTGTCGTTGTGTGAAGTGACATTTGGCAGAGTGAAGCTTCGACTTCACTGAAGCCATTTGATACCAAGGTCCTGATTGGACTGTAATCGCCCTTTCTGTTAGGTTGGATACGGCCATATTGCAATGTCAGTGTGAACGAAACAGTTTCAAATGCCCATAATTACAAGCTTCAAAATAAGAATGTAGCCCCCTGTTTCTGAATGACTGATCAAGTCAAAATCACTTAATCAAGTGTCAAAACTATCATTTTCAGAAACTAAAATGACAGTTTTGACACTTGATTAGTTGATTTTGACTTGATCAGTCATTTAGAAACCGGGGGTGAGTCTCTCAAATGATAATTATACTTACAGCTATGAAAATCGATTTATTTTTAGACGAAATTAACCAGATTAATGTATTATTAGTATGTATGTTTACTACAGCACTAGTGAGCATGTTCTGTGGTGAAGTAATTTTTACTAACATTGATTGATTAGACACAAAGAACATCAAGGCATGTAATAGTCTCTGGGTTGCACAAATAACTGCCCTGCGTGGGATTCGAACCTAAACGCTTGTGAACTATTCAATGCAATCACTATAATACGACACTAAAGGAATTGTACCTATGTGTTAACATCGAATATATTAAAGGAGAGCTACTATTTTGATGTTATCCATTCAAGTTGTAACTAATCATTATAATATATTATAATTAATCAACATGATTAATTGTACAATTTGTCTTTGACGTAGGCTAGGAATGAAATTTCCTTAGTAGTATGACTACAAGCCCAAGTAAGATTAAAGCAAACCGGTCTAGAAAGCTGTGGGCTATCTAAGTACCACTCGACTAATCATCATGATGAAACACGAAGGGCAAATTAGTACAATCTTCGTAACTTCATCCGAAACTTCTCGTAGTTTACCTGCACGGAATTATTATGAAGTTTTTTTGAATATTCGGTGATCAGCGATTCTAACAAATATATGCAACGAATACCGACGATCGTAGAATTTACAAAAAAAAAGATACATTTGCAAAAGTAGGAACTCCCTTTTGATAAGTTCAGAAATCAATCCGTAAACCTTAATAAGATTTTCTTATTCTCAAACTATTACTTTTTAAAGATACAATGGGAAACAGCCAAATATAATCAATAAATGAATAGCAAGAGGAAATGACGTCACAAAATATATTCAAATTAACCGTAATATTAGGGAACTCTTGCGGTGTTTGGTCGTGGTCCACGTATGCTTAACGTGGTTATAATTTGATCATACCATAAACTTAAACACATTAAACATAAACCCATTATTTAGTAGACTACAAATTAACCGTAATATTAGGGAACTCTTGCGGTGTTTGGTCTTGGTCCACGTATGCTTAACGTGGTTATAATTTGATCATACCATAAACTTACACACATTAAACATAAACCCATTATTTAGTAGACTACAAATTAACCGTAATATTAGGGAACTCTTTAAAGCTTATACTTCTTTCTTTATATTGTAGAACGATCTAGGTACCTATCGCATTACATAAATTGCGGTTTCGTGAACCTTATCTGAAAGTGCAGTAGTAAGGAAATAGCTGTAAATCTTAAGCCCAGAACCACTTGATGGATTCGTGAATTTAATCTTGTTTTAAATTTCAAGTGCTTTGAATTTTGGAGTTTTCATATTTTTTTGTATTTTGTATATTTTACCTTTGCTAGCCATGAATGAGTTCAGGGATAAACACTATGTGTTAAAAAAAATTGACCTGCAAATACCATACCGCATTTATGGCAAGTTTTCCTTCTTATTTAGAGACTGAGAATTCACTGAGAAGTCCTATATCCTTTTTTTGGTGCAGATACTTGTGAATTACCGCTTATAACCTTGATAGCAAAACAATTTTAGGTACAAGTACGAGTACTCGTATAAGTTCTTAAACTTACTGGCCATAGTTATTCTTGTTTTTTATTTTATTTTGATTTCGACACACTTTCAAGCTTAAGACGTAAGCAGAAAGCTAGAGGATTATACGGATTCAGAAAACTTCATGTTGTTTGTGCAACAAAGTTTAATAAAAAGTTTGCTAAACCTCGATACAGTTTTGTTGACGCTGTTCTGTTATGACAGACTAGCTACGTGTTATTTTTATAAAGTTTCTAAACAGCTGTTTTACGTAGAGTAAATATTATATAAAATAAATTATATATAGTCTATATTTATGAGTCTCGGTCAGTCTGTACATTATCTAAATTCATCCATAGAAATACAACCTGCTTCATCTGTAGTTAAAAGTCGTCTGTCTCATTATCATTCGTCGCTACCCCTCGCACGTGGGCGGGCAGCTATACCTATGTCTTGTCTTGACAAAAATTTCTGCACAGCTAACTCTGAGATAGCTAACTAATTCGTCCTCTTTAGCGTGATATCGTTAAAGTTTCAAGGCTATTGGTTTCTAAATAAATATAATCCAACATACGTCTTTCCATTATAAAAACGACTATAGCAAATATTTACAGCGCATCAATATACAGCCCCAATATGTTCTCCCTTTGCCGCAATAAATCGTGTTGAACTGTGAAGCCATCGGGGTGTTGTTTAAGGGGTACCAAACGTCCAGGACCATAAAAGGCAGTTGGACGATAATAGTATTACTGTCCAAACCATAACTGATTTCTCGAAGGGTGCGGAATTGCGTGTAGATACAAGACAAAATAAGTTACTTAGGTAGATAAACACCAATAAAATAACTAGAAATGTCCCTGTGATTTTACTTCCACACTTGGTATTTATCAACCTATAGACTTCAAATGTATCCTTTAGTAAAGACTGGCCCTCTTCAGAGATGGAGAGAAACTTGGAATGTAATGTTAGGTCTTAGTCTTATTAATAAACTTCTGCAATCCCCGTACCTATGTTTGCTGTGTGCATTTAATTTATATTCTTTTGAGCTATACTATTTTGAATATAAAATTAAAAAAAGGTACGCTTTCAGACAGACAAAGTATCCTTTTTTATCTATAGAGTTAGGGCGCCTTCAAATTTGCCGCTAAGTGTTGCGCGGAGGCAGCGCGACTGCAGCGCTGCGGTCGCGCTGCCGTCGCTAGGTTTGAGAATGGTAGTGTTGTGTTTTAGTTTTACGATGGACTCAGACGAAAATACACTGCTCTTAGTGTTACTATTAAAAAGAAAAAGTATTCTAAACAACACTAGTCGATCGATGAACAAATGCGGGGACGCAGCGCGGGCGTAGCGCTGCAGTCGCGCGTTTTTTATCTCTATGAATTTACAAAACAGCGCGACCGCAGCGCTGCAGTCGCGCTGCCTCCGCGCGACACTTAGCGGCAAATTTGAAGGCGCCCTTATTGTTATTTGAAGTGACTGGAACAGCACTAGTCGTATCGTTGTCTTGTACTGGCTATAAACTCTGAATCTGCTATAAACAATACAATAACTTTTCACGACAACATCAAGAAGCTTGTTTCAGAGTGTTAAAGATCTAGTTGTTGCAGTTTTATGATTCAAAGATCTATTGTATTCGTGTTTCTAATGTTCTTGTTAACTTCTGTACTTAACTTTAGATATGTTTAGCAAGTTGATAGAGATACATTCTAAATATTACATTGTTCCGTGGATTCAATGATCAAACTTAAACTAAAGCAGTATAAGTAAGCAGATCGATGTTATCTGTAAGTTTAAATGGTTATTGGTTGATATTATCTATCAGTAAAAATGCTTACAGTTATACCAACTATAAACATTTGCCAAAATACTTGAATCCATTTCAGTAGTGGCAAATAGTCAAAGTTTAATTTGACGTTACCAAACAGTATCGCTTTCGTTCGATAACAATTCTAAGATGTTCACTAACATTGTACGTATTCCAATAAAGTCTTTAACCGTTACCAAGGAGCTTCCCCAGCCGCAATCTCGGTCGTTTCGATGTTCCTTTGCGCCATAAAACATCGCCTGATGTACCCTCGATTTCGCTGGCGTCGTCTATGTCGTCACCCTACTCAACTTTATGTATACCCTTAACAGAATTAGCGTTGCGAAGAATCATTTTCTCGGAGCTTTTAAGCCCCAATTTTGTTAACAATTTTAAATGGTGAAAATGGATGTCAGTTATTTCTAAGAATATTTTTTTGAAATGATAACAGCTTTAAACATAGTTTAAACATTTCATGATTTTTAGTCTTGAATTCGGATGAATGTGTCGTAATAAGTCAAAATATTTAGTAATGATCAGGTTATCATTCCTTCTAAACCTGATAAAATTTAAGTGCACTTGTTAGTATATTTAAAGAGGTGATGTGCTTATGTTTTTTGAGCAATTATCAAATAGTATCAGCCTTGATTATTAAATTTATTCCTACCTATATTAATAATAGACTAGTATGGTTTAAAAATTGTGACAATAATATCGTCGCCAGAAAGTGCTGAATATATAATAATTTGCTATGCAGTTAACGAAGCGTGGTCATTGAATGCATCCACCTTCCGCTCGAGGAGCTATAAAATACAGTGACTCGAATATATTTTGTGACGTCATTTCCTCTTGCTATTCATTTATTGATTATATTTGGCTGTTTCCCATTGTATCTTTAAAAAGTAATAGTTTGAGAATAAGAAAATCTACTAAATAATGAGTTTATGTTTAATGTGTGTAAGTTTATGGTATGATCAAATTATAACCACGTTAAGCATACGTGGACCAGGACCAAAAACAGCATCAAAACGCCAGGCATATCATAAATTCTACTCATTTATCAATATATTCTCAAAATCGGATAAAGTTATAAGTCAAAAATGACTAACGAGATCATTTAGAAGGTTGTTTAATGTTCCATGCTAGCCATTAATCAAATCTCGAGTTGTACACATAATGGATAACTTAGATGGTTTAGTGACCTACATTTTAGCCTATTTCAAATGAACAAATCATGCTAAATGACAATTTAATCGTCTCTTTGATCCTGACTGGATATTGGGAGTATTCAAAATATAGAAAAATATGTGTTTCTATCTGATTTTAAAACTGTATTTATCTACATTAGGGTAAAAACTACAGTAATTTCACAATTCTAGGGAGTACAAAACTGCAATATAAAATTTGCATATATGAATGCATGCTAACCGATTTGGCTACAATCTTCTATGTCAGACAAATACATACATTCGCTTATATGCAGCGTCTGTAATAGGAAGCCCAGATGTAGCTGATGACAACGGTTACGTAATCAGATTAAAGGAATTTGTGTCACTATGATCACAGACATTGTCATAACGTTGTAATGCTTTATGTAGTAGACAAAGATAAATTTTAAACTTAATAACCTGTTCCACAGAGCGGGTAGCTGCAATGCTTTAACGTTACTTCAGGTTGATAATGTGCCGTATCTTATTAGATGTATACTGGCCAGCTCACATGTAAATGTGATATAAAAAAACTAGAGCAAATAGATAGTATTTGTCCCGTAACCTAGTTCTGAGTAGATTTCCCAAATTCGTGCCCGATTAAAGTTAATTTGTGACATTAAAAAGGCTCCTAATAAAAATAGCACCACTCAAAAACAATTTGAAAAACATTGGATTCGAAAAGTTACCCGACAGTTTTATGTTCTATTAAATATATTTTTAGATTGAAACCCTTCCCTGCCCTTATTTAGAAAGGACTAAGTGGTTGCTAAAAATAATTATACTTAATTGCGTAGGTTTTAAATAACAATAATATAACTGCGTACCACGCGTTGCTTAATGGGTTTACTTACTATGGCGTGTTTCCATAAATATGTTTGATATACGGCTCATACGAATAAACACTGCTGGCATTACCAGATTCCAACAGTGCAGTATATTATTTTTAACTATGATAAGTTTAAATAAAAACGTAGTATGCTGTTTCTGAATAAGGCATATGCTTCGCAAAATATTGCTACAGACTTTTGTCTATAATGAGATCAGGTAGCTTTTTTGACAGGTGAACAACTTTAGCTCAGTTTCATTTTGATATAAAAATCTATGATGTCATTTTAGTTTTATTTAGACATAAAAACATTAGTCAATCGCTTATTAAATACTAACATTTCGATTTAAGAGCTCTAATTGACCGCTTGTGTTTTAACACCTAATCAAAGATATCTTCAAAAGATAAACTTTGACGTCAATTTTATTTCATGTGTGCAATAACGTTAACTAAACATCAATGCCATGGCGTGATATTACATTTAACATGCATTGATGTAATTCATAAGGGAAAATTATTATTGATCGACCTTGTATTACAATTGCAATCGGAGCTATTTAGATATTGTAAAGACGCCCAATCAATTACATCAGACAAAACTGTGACGAGCACAGCTGTCGCTAATTTCTGTCTATGAGTCTACGACAAAAAGCTTTTCATGAATGTAAGGAATGTAATATGTTTGCTAATGAAATAATAAGGTTACTTAAATTTTAATTCTTAAATACTGCTATGAGCATTACTGACTGCCCCATATAGAAGAAAAAAAGGTCTTTAGATCATCATTATAAAAAAATACTTATCGAATCTGTAGTAAAACTAGAACATCATAAATGGACCTTCATAATTTTTGACCCTAAAAAGCTCTTAAGCATATTGTTTTATAGTCTTTGCATGTGTCAACTTTATCTCCATAGAAAATAGGTGAAGAAACTGGCTGTTAAGAATGACTGCAGACAATTATTTGGATGGTGACCGAGATATCTGCAAGATATCTGAATCCCAGATCTGACTTGGTTCAAAAACCTGTTTTTACAGCATAAAATTATTTTAGTCTTAAAAGATCAGCAAATAGCTATACCTATAGAACCGCTAAACATACAGCATTTCATGACTTAAACGAATCTGCTAATCAAGCGATAACTTGTGTACAAAAACTGTACCGTTCGTAATTGTTAATGTGTGACCTAAATTATTAAATGCATGTTTAAAAGCATGACACATTTGGTACGCAACTGGCACATAAACCTTCCGATATAAAGATAAAACATATTGAAACAGTAGCAAAAACCGCTTGATAGCAGTGGTATCACAAATTTTCACATCCATTATATATATCCTGTGCGATAACCCTGCGGATAATTACAACACTAATGCCCGGCAAAGACAAACGTTATACTTTTTAAAATGAAAGTTATACATAACTTGTCGTGTAGATAATATGTCTACAGATCATTGTATAAATTTTTGGATCGAAAAATTATCTTGTGGTAATTTTCATCAATAGATGTTTTGCTTAATTTCAAGGCCGAATTCAATCAAAAGAAACAAATATTCAACAATTTCTCCAAATAAATTTGATTGTAGCGACTGAATGAGCCTTAATAGCAGGTAAAACTGTATATACCTGCTGAAATTTGAAGGGAAAAAAGGAATAAAAACTCATCAGCCTTTCACCAAATAAAAACCGATATTATGTTGCTTGCGGTTTATATTTTTAGACTCTGTGCATGTAATGAGCAAAAGTATTAAATAGAACAGTGCACCTTGATGCATTGACTTAAAACTTAAACTGGCATAAATATTTGGGTTTAATAAATATTTTCTTCAATATTCCACATAAAATTTCAGATAGTTGAATAAAACTCATGGATTCCATTTTCGTCCTTCCCAATCCTTTTATACCGGTAATCTTTTGAAGCATCAAGCATACTCAAAGGATATTGGACCTTTGTGAAAATATCCAAGTGCTCCGAATTTAAAAACGTTCTATTTTTCAGACACGGTTTGCTTTGAATTTAAAAGCAATAAGGTTTTCTTTAAAATAGGAATTTCGGGAAGCATTTGAATCAGTGTGGTTTAGCTTTATAGACAATGGTAACAAACAAATAAATGTATGCGTTTCTTTGTTTGTGACTTATATAATGTCGCATACTTACTTTTTTAAGTATAATTAATGAACACTTTTTACGTGAGAAAAAATATACAATGTACTTTCATTTTTACAATTCGAAATTCCAAGCCTAGTAAAAATAGAAACAATAATATGTATAATAATTAATGTTTAAAGAATGACACTACAGACAGTTACAGATATTATAAACATAACTATTATAATCGTATCAATACTAGTAGATATCTAATGGTATTGGTTCTAAGTAGAATTTGTGTTACGGCCGCAAAACGTAGACCGCAAAAATGTTTAGACGACACGAAAGGAAACTAATGTATACCTAAAAGGCAAAACTGGGCTTATAATAATCGTTAAGTTACTTTACAGGCCAAATATCGCCCATCTTTTTATTTGCGGTAGAAAGTTTAAATTCTGTAAGTATATTTTTCTGGTATTGTGTTAATAATGTAGATCAAAATTGTTTATTGACTGATTTATTGGGGAGTAATTTATTTACAGAGGCATGTTATATAATATAGACCTACCTAAAAGCTACTAAAGGTAAGAAACCAGATTAGTAATCGCAAATTCTCATTGTCCCTTTTATTATTTTAAAATGCTAAGTAGCACTCTACTTACTACAACACTACACACTGATCGTATATTATCGCATTTTATATAAACACCAGCATTATAAGAGAAAATTATTAACAAAATAGGGTAAGATAACTTCAAAGACTAGTTCCTAACCAATCCCCACTAATTCGCCGGATCCCTAGTTGTTCAGCGACCTGACGTTATAAGCAGTGGACAAAACCCTTTCTGTGTGACTGAGTTTAAATGAAATCCTTTGTTAAATTTAGCTTTTCATGTTTTAAGGGCGGGTTAGTTGAGACTAGTTTTAGAAGTAAACATTAGAAAAACTGTCGTAGCTCCATAGTAAGAACTTTGGAGTCACAAACTTGCAAATATGTGGTTAAGGTTATTAAACAAAAGGCTTTTAGCACTATTTAGAACTAACACTAAGAAATTATAAGTAGCGGGTCGAAACCTACTTGCGTAGGTCTAAAGGAGAATGAAACCTTCACTAAGAGTTTTGGGCCAAGATTAAACAGAAATGAGAGTATTATCAATTTATAGCTTCACACTTATTAGTCTCGTAATAAATCTTTTGTTAGTTTTGGCAATCTGAAATCCAAGATAATTTTTTTTTGAAGGAGATGGAAACTTCTGGGCTAAAGCCTGTACATTACTGTACAGAGTAAGGATATGCCCTAAAAATCTTTTCTATTTTTTTCAAGTTCGAATCTTAATAAAATTGAGTAATTTTATTATTATTTTATTAAAAAATAGAAAAGATTTTTAGGGCATATCCTTACTCTGTACAGTAATGTACAGGCTTTAGCCCAAAAGTTTCCATCTCCTGTAACTCTTTTGTATACACGTCAATTCCCTTCGTAGTAAAAATGCCTCGTGATTCCCTCTTTTTCAGAAAAAATACAACATTGATCAATGACAAAATGGCATTGATAAAAACATGATCGAGATACGTATAACATACGTTACAGGAACGTTCTCGTAACGTCACTGGAGCGACTTTTGTGAAAAACAAAATTTTATTCGCGTTAGGGGAGAAATGAAATGGGTAGAAGTCGTGAAACTGTTATATTTATTATACGATTTCAAGTTTTGATCGATAACCTAACTCTTGCTATCAGGACGACCTCAAAGGAAAGCAATAATAAGGTTTTTGTTTGTTTAGAATGAGAATGTTTGGGAAAGTAAGTATCCATTCTTCATTGCCCTATTACAATGCATGTTATATGCTAAAACACCATAACACAAAGTTCTGTTTCTGTTCGTAAAACAATATCTTCAAGTATGAAGTCGTAGAAACACATAATTTACTTAATTAACGCATAATTTGCTTTCCTATATTAAATTAACGAACATAGCGATATGACGGTAAAACCAAAATTATTATGGTAGAATATATAGTACGTACTCCCAGCATGGCAACACAGCCTTTAGAAAGCTCCTAAAAAAGAAGGAGTTCCTCAAATTCGGGTCGAATATTTGTTACCTCCAGTGGTTTTCCATTGGCTGGTGAATAGATGGATTTGTTACCTTAGAATAAATAACAATTTGTAAGTAAGTATTTGTATTGTATTTGCCGATTGAGCTTCACCGAGCACCCTGAAACGTTCATATGCACGAACCACATCAACATTCAGAAAACATAAGGCATTTATAGCGAGATAACATTGGCTTACATTAACGATTTGGTAACTCTCGATACATTAAAGCTTTATAATTGATAGCACATTAAACCATTGCTATTTTATAGTGAGTAGTTAACATAGATTTAGATCATAAATTCTGTTGCACATTGGTTACTATTTCCATCGACAATGGTAACCTATTGAATTGTTTATTTCTAGCTAAAAGTACTTAACTACTACTATTTATATTGACATAGAATAAAAGGCAGCAATTTGATGTTATCCAACATTAAATACAATGTAATCTGAGCTTATTTAGGAATGAATAAAACTAGATGCAATGTTGACTATAGACGACAGAACCTCGCCGACGTTACAGAAAAAGTTCAGTGTTCAGAGTTTTATCAACTGCAATAAATTTTATAACTCGCTAGCCGAGTAAATGGCTTCTTTAATGGGTTCCACTTGTAGTTTGTAGCTACACATGAAAGATCAAATTATATCTCCTAGAAGTTTCCTGTTATGACCAACACAAATCAGGAGGACGACATGGCTTGGATTTGGCAACAATTAAAAAGAAAGAAGTAAAGTAAAAAGAAGCTCTATAAATGAATAGAGTATAATTTCGATTCCGACATTTTCCGTAAGCTAATTTAACTTTAAGTATAAAATAATAACGACAATAGCAAATAAAGTAGGCTAATATTATATCCCTGTGTACCAAATTACCTACAATGTTAATTATTTGCTATCACGAAACGATCATTTCAAGTCTAATACTGACGACTATATTTTATTTAGTCGAAAACTTAAATAAAGTTATGTCATGATATCACAGAACAAATAAAACTTCAAAACTATTTTGACGAAAAATAAAAAAAGTTCTTTAAATATTTAGGTTGCATAGCTCACTGCTTTGAATGGCCTTCTCGTGTGCCGAAGGAAACCATGTTTTACTATTACAACGCTGCTGGCCAGGCGAATTGGTATTGAGTTTGCTTTAACATTTCCTTTTCTTGCAATGAAATTATACTTCCTACTCTGTCCGATTTCCGAAATTGTTTGTGTGCTTTGTTTTGCGTGCTTTCTGTGTTTGTGTTTACTAGAAAAAAGTATTGTTCTAAGTTTATCAGTTTTATTTGCGACTGCCGAAGCTATTGACCATTTGTACATTAAATGTATTTATCTGTGTTTATTTTACTTTTTAGCACTCTTCTTTCAATTTCAATTTAATACTACTGTTGACATTTACTCATGCAAGAATAAAATAAGACGACAAATTATATTAAACCTTCAAATGAAATTATACAAAAGCTGTTAGATATAGAATATTGTCATAAGCAATTACATTATATTGCATGATTTAGCTTTAGCATGTGTGATGAGGTGAACAAACTCTGCTGTAAGCGTCCCCTGAAGCTCGCCCGTTGATGTAAACATTACTAGTGTGAACTCGAATCAGGGTTGTCACTACACTTTGTCAACTAAACTATTTTTGGAAACATTACGAGCTAGGTCATTAATTTGTTTACTTATATTCAATGTTTATTATTTATTTAGAACATATGTATTATTTTTAAGTGCTTTTATAAATGAACAAACTAACTATCTATTTTATAAGACTGTTTTAATATGTTTCCTATATTCACAAAACGTCATCTAGTTAACGAAGTAGGGCTTGTAGGTACTATGAGTACCTACTATACCTAAACATATTTGCAAACTAGCTCTATCTACAGTACCATAGTAATTATTTTTATCAAGTGAACCCAATGCATTGTTTCAAAAAGTCAGATTGTGTCTTTACTGAATCAATTACGACTTTAAAGTCGATCAGTAAAGAAAATATATTTAAATTTTCCTTTATAGATTTCTTCAAAGGAAGTAATATTAAAAATATCGACAAGAAAGTTATAAAAATGTTTTTATTTCGTGTTTTCTTGGCTCACAGGAAATCTGTTACAATTAACACCTGATCAAAATAAATATGTCAGTTATTACAAGAAAACTAAACTTAAAAGGAGTCTAAATATAACATGCTTAATAAATAAGAACCTTTCTTTCAACGATTCTGTATAATATTATATTTTATCTTTGTTACTGTAGATTAAACTCATAATTTATAGTTTAATTAACATTTTATTTACTCTTGGTTGTGTTACTAGCACGTTACATAAATTAGATAATATCAAAAGTATATACTACTTTTATACCTACAACTTCTTTTCTAGTCTATAATTTAGTAGTTTTTTCTATTGTTTACGAGTATGATGAACCGGTTGTGAAGTCTCGGAAAAATGGAAGTACCTACATTATTTTGACTAAAAACCACACGATACTAACGTCGCGCAACAATATGAAATCTACTCATTTAAGAACGTTAACCATTTCATCGCCTTTAATTCTTGATTTTTTACATTATTCAAGGTTTTAGTAGATTGATTTATATCATGATTTGATGGAATGTGTCTGGAATGAACAGGCGCGAGCTGATCTCATTACATGTACGAAGTGTAACAGACAAGATTTGTTTTTTGTGATTTATAGGTGTATTAGCTCTAACTTTAAATGTAAAAACAGTAATAATGTAATAAGTTTCTTTATAAGTACCTTCTCTAATGTAAATTTCTGATAAGCCTACTTATATGTAGCCGGCTTAACCTTTATGGTGTATGGCTTAAATAAAGAAAAAAAAAGGTTTTAGTAAATTTTTTTTTTTTGCCATTTGCAATATTTTTAGGTACTATTGCATACATTTAACATGTTAACAGAATCGATAATCAAGATAAAATCACTTGTATGTAAACGCATATCTGTGTATTTATCTAATGTCCTACGTATCGACATGTACTATGTATAAAGGCCACTTAACATTGCTAACAACCTCTACGATGCGTCAGCGTTTACATAGGCCATATTATTTTATGTTAGAAGCTATTCAGAGTACTGTTGAGATAAAGCTTAGTTTTAATGGTAAGTTATTGATCGTCAATATGCACCCCTGCATTATAAACTATTCCCCTTACTCATAAACACCTCTTAAATTTAATCACTGTTTAGCGAGATTTTTATTAGTAAAACCAACCTTTACCAAACAAAATCGTAAGTATTTAAGCAAATCGATTGACTAAAATTTAAGAGGCATTTATGAGTAAGGGGAGATATGTCTGTGGTAACGTAGCAATATCTGGTTACTACCCTATCTCCTACCATGGGATGGCAAACGCAGAAAAAGTCGATCCATCTATCTGTCCTGTGCCGTGGAATCATTAGGTAATATTTCCATTCCCACAATTGAATGACCTTTTATGATGATCACTCTAGTAGTTGTACAAGTTAATTTTACTTTCTGAATACATAGGTATATATGTCGCAGGGAAATGAGGAAACCAGGGATTTCACGAAATCCCTAGGGATATGACGAAATCCCAGTAAATGTCGAAACGCCTTGCACTTCGGCGGTCGCTGCCGCGGCACGCTCGCTTCGCTCGCTCGCCTCGTGCGTTATGGTCACAGTTCTAACCTAACCTAACCTTCAGAAGGTGGAATAATTGTGTTTTTTAACCTACAAACAAAAATATGAGCATTTCTTTTCTGGTAGAAACGGCATTCAATTCGTCATTTACCGGGATTTCGTGATATCCCTAGTGATTTCGTGAAATCACTGGTTTCCTCATTTCCCTGCAACATATACATAAAAGCTAATCTCACAATCGCTCGGTAGCTATTACTGGATAACACGGAAAATAAATCGAGTCATCTATTTTCCGGGTAGGAGTACAACAGACGATTCTTAGCAAACACTAAAGCTCGACCAGTCATCGATGACGTCAACTTTTCTTACGCAAATTATTGCTGTATATATTGTATTTTTATTATTATTTTATGTAGTTAAAATGGAAAGCCACAATACAACCAAGACGCTGCATACCCTAGACAAACGATGTTAAGCATTTTAGCCCTTCATTTGGAAAAAATAAAGTACCAATTGGTAAACCATAATTATTCATTTATAAACCTTAATGATATTGTAGATTAGATTAACTCTTGTTTCTTATCATTTAACTATGATTTACAATTTTGTATTATAATAATAATAAAATAACAATTCCCTAAATTTACATTGATATAACTACGGTATAGATCTTGTTCTGGGCAATGAGCAACTTAAATGAGTTTTATTAGACATTCATTTTATACGGCGGCGATCATAAAATGTCTAGACAATTTCTATTTGACTATTTTATATAATAATGTTATAATTTTTATATTATGTTTGAAAGTATAACAAGAATTTAGTTTTCCTTTCCAAGTTTCCACGTGTTAATTATTCTTTATGGTGATGATATCTGACCCTCTTAAAATTTGGTTAATCAATACAATACCGCTTGCTTTGAACAATTAGAATTGGACATCACAAAAGGTCAATTGTGTGTAATCAACAATTAGTGTTTTTGCTTCCCGGAAAACAAAGTACCTGCACTAAAAGCTGGTGAGATGAGCTAGGCACTGGTCTTCATTGGCGATGGGCTGAAACTTAGAAGTCAGGTGAGGTGTTTGCCAAGTCGTATGGTGCTAGGGACCTATAGTAAATAACTTGTTGTTTCCTAAATGTTAAATTCGCTATTCTGCAAAATAAATATAACATGACCTCTGCTATTCTCGATCCGTATTTTTTTATGTATAGCGTGAGGTATAAGTCATTGACCCTACAGCAGATCGAACACTATTAGCCTAAATAACAGTTACGATGTAGGAATACAAATAACAATTTCTTTATATAGACAATTATATGCGGGCAAAGCCGACATCCCGGATAAAAGACACTATTCGCTGTTCACATTCAAATGAGTTCGATATTCTTTCAATACATCATTAAAATAATAAAAAGCAATCGTATGGTTCTAACTACCAATAATATTGTTATAATATCCAACTTTTGTCCTATTCAAAATGCGTACCAAGTTTACCAGTAGGTAGTTAAAATTTTCTTTGCGAACTTAATAAGTACGTATTTTTACAGTAATAAAATCGCATTTTTAGCAATTCATTATCAGACCCTAGCAACAATCAGCATACCTAACTAGTTAGTTAGTAAGATAAACTAATTAGTATTCCTGACAACACAGCGCTTTAGCGTTTACCTTGTTTTTACCGAAGAATGTAGAAACTATTGTTGATACAAGTCTTGATAACGATAACTACGTCCCTACAATAAAGAATTGTTACGATTCCTTTAAATTTCAAAAACAAAGCCGCTTTATTTATCTATCTGTAATCGTGTAAAAACAAAAAGATAATCATTAAATTAGCTTCACTTTACAGCCAACAAAAAACGTTTGTCTTTATAAATTCAACGCGTGAACCGAAACAAGGGAGGGGTCAAACTAACCCCTACCTTCCCCTTTCAAATACGTCCCCAAGCTTCGACAAAAATGATTAATGTATTAGTCGTAGTCTCTTATTGTAAGAAACCCTGACTTGTCATAATAAAATAAAATGTATGAGTACGTGTGTAAAAATTAGGCGTGGACTATTGGGTTCGGCTATACTTACATGATTCATACAATTTATTTCAAATACCTGTGTTACATCATTACATACACTTAACGTATAATTAATTATCGTATTGTATTGATTACGTATAGTTACTTTTCTTTTTAATAACATACAATTTAAAAAAGCGCGTTTTGATTTTAGGTATGCGTTTGTGGCTGAATTAAAAGTAAAAAAAATGATTCTGCGCGTTGGAGGATGCGTTAAGCCGTTCGTCTATCCCGGTTACTACATATTACAGGCTAGTCAATATATGAGCCATGTAAACCTTCTTTTGTAGGTCGTAACTCCGTCACTACGGTCAACAACAAGGAGTGTTTGAATAGAGTGATAGTATGTACACATATCAACACATTGACCTAGACCTTACATAATATCCTTGTAATAATAAACGCTAACATATAGTTTGACGTACTTGATGTGTGTAATTTAATAAGAAGTCCATTGAGAACTTGATTTAATTCTTAATCTGATTGATAGTAGTAAATCAATTCAGTAGGTAGGTATTTGATGTCGTAGTTCTAAACAGTAATAATGTTTTCAATTAAAGAATAGAAAGTTTATGTGCCTCATTTCTATCTAATATTTTATCATTATTCAGATATTACGAGTTACTTAGCAAATAAACAAATGGTCTATATATAAAACGCTGTGGCAGCTAAACATCGTATAAAAACACGACAAAGGACTTGCATGTTCATTCATTCATTTGTAGAACAGTGTGTGAAACAAATATGAATCACCATTTACCATCAAAGGGAGTTGAAATAAATAGGAAGTGTGCATGTGTTATAAAGTGGGACAATATCGATCAAAAGATAATTATAACGTTAGTAATGTTTTTAAAGGCAACTCCCGTATTAGGGATAATGGTTTGTGTCCTAGGGACTTCTACAAACATACATTTAATAGAACATCCGGACGCAGGACAATGATTTGCGAATCGCACAAGAAATTGTCCTTCGTGATTCGAAATTCCAACGACCGACCGTAGCACAGAGGCTGATAAAATTCTTAATTTTTGTACATTTTTATTTAGTTAAAAATACCAACTAAAATAAATCAAAATCTTGAATATTTAGTGAAAGGACATTAAAATGCGGTGAGTAAAACTTGGCTACGCTAAATGCAAGACTTGTTTAGTTTATATTCTCAAACCAGATTCCGCCAGACTTGGTACAAAATTTTCTTGAATATTTACCCTCTTAGGTCTTTCGACTTCGTCTCTGGAGCGAGAATATTTAGCTTAAAATACAAAACTTTAATATCTTTATCTTATTTGACTTAACAACATCTTCGAAGCTGGTCAGTATTACTATTAAAACTACAATACATACCTATATTTTTGAAATTATTACAAAAGTTATTTTTTCTATATACATACTCGTATCATAAATTATATCCTGTGTTATAATTTATGATACGAGTATGTATATAGAAAAAATAACTTTTGTAAAGTTGAAGAATGTGTAATTTACACATCTTTCTAATTGTTCTGTAACTAATCTAATACTGGAGGAATATTCATGAAAAGCTTATATACCTAGTAATAAAACAAAGTTCCATTATGGCAATCAATGGATATCAATTATTGATAATTTAATTCCTGCTCAATCGTAGCAATTGACAACTTTTTAATTGTTGTCAGTATTTTAAAGAAGTAAATGAATGTATTTTCTAATCTAATAAAGAGAACGTGATCGAAGCGAAACGGAACGATTAGTCTGTAATACCCCATTTTATTGCCGACCCATTGCATTAATTACCAATATTAAAAGTCAAATTAGTAGTTAGACATAAAAGCTCACGAAAAAATAGTAGCACAAAATTAATTTAAAATAAATTCAAACATAAATACTGAATGTAATCTACAAAGTCTACTGGGACTGGTCTTGTGAATAATTCATGGCAATTCGATTCATAGCATTGGTATTGAGTGTAAGTTTGGGATCGCTGCAACAGCACGTTTACTATTGCTTCATGGGACTTGTCTAGACATAAAGCACGTTGGAGCTTAAGCAAAATGCATATTTATAAGTCAAAGGTGCTTGTGACTATTTAAGAGTACATAAATGGCAACTCAGAATTAAGGCTGCGTTTTAATGATTAATCAAACGTATACGTTTGGAGGAGGTTTATGTCCAGCAGTGGGCTTTTATAAGCTGATATGGATGGATGTAGTCAAATTTTGAAATACCAGGGGGCGAATACGACGATTTAATTCTTCTTCTAAACATATGAAAGACTTTTCAAAGGTGATTCTTAGATGGCAGCATTGTGATTAAAGTGAGGGCTCAATAATAAAAATATATCAAATCACAATGATTGCATTTAACTTGTTATACATGTATTTGCAAAAGTAAGCTTCTATGTATGACTTAACTATAACGTAACAGAGAGACTTCGAATTCAACTTACAAATAGTAAGTTAAATAGAGAATGATATGAAAGCTCGCCTTATCTTCGAAAGTTATAATAAACGAATTAAGTATGCACCCGAACCCTTTTTGGGGACATCCAAATGGTATCTAGTGAATGAAGACTACCTGTGCATTGTAAAAAATGCAGGACAAAAACTGAAATGATAAAATATGCATTCCATTCTTATATGAACTGTCAGTAAAAGAATTGTGATGTGATAAAACTACCTCGGTGAAGCAGTGGTTTCGGATGCGGCTGACGTGCAATGAAGTCGCGGATTTGAGGAAATACCACACAAGACTATTAGTGTGATCCACGGATAATTGTTTTGAGCTTGCGTGTTAAGTAAGAGAGTAAAAAGAAATTTTATAAATAAAACCTGGAAACTCCTTCATTTAAATCATCAAAAACGCTGAAGATAAAGTGAGTGAACAATTAAACTAGTTGGAAAAAAATAAATTAGAACTTAAGTAAAGTAATTCTGAAAACTATCTCGATTTAACATCGGTTTCTGGATTACATACGCCACATTTAGCAAGAAGAACTAAACGAATTAAAGTAAATCGCGGAAGGTTCAGTATAAATAAATGAATTGTTACTGTTATTTTATTGCCTGTTGTAAAAAAGTTTACAGTAAGTTTTACTACAAAATAAAACTTAGAAACGTCTCAAATTGTGCTAGACGAAAGCTACGTAAAATGGGGATTAAAAAGTACCTAGATATAAATAACAACTAGAGTTCTCTCGAACAATATAGTGGATTGATGAGCAAACCAGTTATTTCTACAATAAATAAAAGCGGTTAAATTTTGGGGCCATGCTTGCAAATAAATATTGACGTTTTATTTTTGCGATAAAGTTTCCTCATCCACATACGACTTTGAATACCCCACTGTAAACGCGGCTCACATCGATTTCGTAGAAACGGTCAAGCTGTTAGCTTAGTAGTATTGTTGCTACTTTAAAGACGTTACAAATAAATAAGGAATAAGATAAAATATATACAGAGTGAAAAGGGGTATGTAAGTACCTATATTTTTTTAAAAGGTGATAACTGATTGGTAACGTGTAAACATTGCTGTAAGTACAGTTATTTAAAAGCCGTAGATTTTTTGTTACAAACACACAATTGATATTATTACATAGTTGAAAATGCAACGAATTTAGTTAACAAAAATGTTAAGTGTAAAACCGTATTTTCCCCAAAACAGTTAACGTATTTTCCTATCCTTACTCGAGCCATCTCGAGCTCTCTTAAATACACCAGAGAATACTAATTTCTCTCCCTCGTTTACCGTAAGCAGTTTAAGTTACTGCTAACATAAAAATGTTACCTGGTTATACTAAAAATATTTTATATAAACTCACATCAACAAGATACCGGTAGCACACAGGAACCATTCCACTCTGTTACGTAGCTCAACAATCCTACACTAGCGTTGATTTATATACCCGCACACACACATAACCTGAAACAATACATAATGAAATGTTTAATATATAGAAAACAGCACATAAAGTCGGAGATGTCATATTTTAACATAAATTTGTGAGTATAAATCGGCGCAGTGCCATTCAGTTACTTTAGTTGAAGAATTTCTAAGATTACTTCTTTCCCTTCAAGCCGATCTACTACGTGCGAGCATATCTCTACGACTACGGATATAATATTATAAAATAGAAAATATTATTACTTAATAAAAAAAACATATAATGTGTTCCATATCTAATAATGTCGAATAAAACAATATTGTTTTTACAAAATACAAAGTTTTTTTGTTTATTTTGTAAGTGAGTCAGACCTGGATCTTAAAAACAACATACAGATTCACAACAATAATTTGAGAATTCACAACTATTCTAGTACACAACTCAACAGTACTCTTTACACAAGTATTCAAGTACTCACAAGTATTCTAGCGTAGAATTCTAACCCAAGGACTGTGTGCTTTAAAGACTGATCCAAAATTCCTTTAAGCTACATATCTAAACACTAACCTAACAAAATGCCTTTACGTTGAATTTGTTCTTCCTCGCTGTCAAAGATTTTAGACTATTATAATTGTAGATACAAATATTAAGCTGGCTAAATTGATTACGGAACTTCATTGGCAGCTGCCCAAATAGAATGCGACTCAGATTAAATTGTCGTTTATTTTATAAATGTGATATCTTTTGCGTGTGAATAAAATACTTTGTGAACCGAAAACTGGTAATGGTTGCAGGCAACAAATGGATAAGAAAGGCACAGAACAGAGATGTTTGAAAGAGCGCTGTGTCTAGTTATAGAGATTGTGACAGATTTATCAAAATATAATTAACTAGCTGACCCGTGCCCACTTCGTTGGGCGGCGAAAAAAACGCGTCCGTTTTTTAAACATATTTCATTACTGCTCCATTCCTTTTAGTCATAGCGTGATAGTATATATCCTATGAGACTCCCTGATAAATGGTAACTCACGGTAATGGTCCCTGATAACTATTCAACACAGAAAGAATTTTTTAAATCGGCTCAGTAAATCCAGAGATTACCCCCTAAAACGTCACAAACACACAAACTTCACCTCTTTATAATATTAGTATAGATTATACGAGTATTTAAATTTTACGCGAAATAGAAAGCAGATCATCATTTGATGATATATAGCAGAGATACCAGTTATGTTACAAACTTGTGTGCGTTTCACTGAGATAATATATCGAAGCCTAACAACTAACCTAAGCTACAAACGAGATTGCCCTTTAGACGGGATGCACGAGCGGATGTGATGTTAGTCGTTCATGAATCGCGTGTCAAACAGACGATTAACCATTTAAACGTTGGTTAACAGTCAGAGAACCCGATCCTTAAATGTTAAATAATGTACATTAGTATTCGCTAAATTAAAATTTGATAAAGAATCGATTAACATGCATACAGCGACATTTTGTTTCACTTGAAATTTTTATGTACTTATGGCACTTACTTACGTTAAGTAGGCACAGTAACCCATTAAACTTTTCCGGTTCATTCTTAAATAGGCCTTATCACAAGCTAGTAAGGTACACATGGCTTTTAATAACAATGGCGAAATTCTTTAAAATTTAAACATGTACATAACGGTTTAACAATGACTTCAAAGAATGAAGAGGCTGGTCATCTGTCACTCCTAATTCAGATACCAGTCACTCGAATAGACGTAAAAAAATATTGTTAATTTTGAGTATAATTTGTATGTTACTATCATAGGTTTTGTAAAAGCCACCAAGTCCGTCGAGCAGAAAAATAAATTTATTATTATTCATATACAAAGATCGACATAGTAGTTATGGCAAATAAGGTAGTATAACACGGTAGGTCAGCTACAAGATACGTTAACTATAGGAAATAAAGTATGTCACTATACAATGATTTCATTACTCAGTATACAAACATAAAAATTGTACTAAAAACTAGTAGAATAACCGTAATTAATGGAAACTGTCAGTGTGTTTATAAGCCGGCATTGGTATAGTTGTTAGTTTACTTTCACTGCAAGCAATCATGGATATTACTAGCGTGGCACCTTTCTACACATCACGAGAAAGAGACATCGTACGACTAGATTTATTTACTATTTTTTGCTGCAAACTTAATACGTTCAGATGTAATAAGTACAAGAATTGAAGTTATTGCAATTTTCAACAAAATAATTTTACCAAAAAAAAGTCTGTTTTTTAATCTAATTCCACCTCAAATTGAAGGCTTCAACTACCTATTTAACAGCGAAGAGGTTAAGCTTTGAGATGATGACAACTTTTCGCCAATTTTTATTAGTTTACGTTCCTCATATTGATTTATTGTCGGCATAAACATGTCTAGGGAAGAATAGGAATCTAAAGGCATATCAAACTTAGTAACGGTGACCTATTTCTCCGTTAAAGTCGCTACCTACCACTGGGACACAAGTTGTTACGTCCCATAGTCCTGTAATATCACTAGCTACTTCTTAATAACCTTTCAGAAAAAAAAAATATTTTTGTTGTATGTAAGAAGTATTTGAATTCAAATACCATCAAATTGTCTCTTGTCTTTACCATCCACCGTCAAACTTACCATGTTATACTTTTACCCGTTGCTAAGGCAACGTAACATGGTAATTTTGACCCAGACAGGCAGCGTAGTAGGACTGTTGGTTAATGAATACTGTTTCGTTCCATTTTGTACAGATTGATAGTCAGATAGAGCAGAGTTAAACGGGTCGTCTATCTTATGTCACGTGTAACTTACATTATGCGATGACAGTGTAATGGAAAATGCACACAGGTAATTTTACATCTATCTTTTTTTTAAACGCTTGTTAAAAGCTACATGCAAAGACTTGGGAAGGGTGGAAAAAGGATGAAGAAAAATTTTATATGAATGTTTGAAAGATAATTATTGACATTTTTTAACTTGGGTACATATTTTTTCTCATTGTGAAATAAAGCTGCAAGTAGTTTCACAAATTACGTTGAATTTGGTCACTGTTATGTCTTGACAATTTAACTGACATAATTATTAAAACTTACTAAGCCTACGTGTTTACTGTACCAACCTACGCAAAAATAAACACATCTCGGTAGTGATTATAGAACAACATATTTATCTTTTAAGGGATTACTAAGGTAAATTGCCTAGTTTTTATGAAACTTCTTGACAAATAAGGGTTTGATTAATTGACTTATTTATCAGTATTTAATAGCTTTGATTGCAATTTATATTACGCCCAAAGAACCGAACAAGTATATTTGCTAGCTACAGTTAATAGCTAACATTTACTGTTCTCCCCACTTTTAACGTTTTTCAATTAGTTAAAATACGCATTCGAAAAAAAACGCCCCTTTTTGTTCATAATGCAATATTTGGGTAATTGAAAAACATTTAAAGTGTTGAGAGTGTGTTATACAAATACTTTATTGCCTTTTCTCAAAACTTTGTTAGCAACATTTTACATTATTTATCCTATTTGCGATTAATGATTTTTTTTCTATTGGCGGCGCAAGTGAGCCACATAAAGGCCCTTAAAGTATACGGAGAAGTGTACAAGATACATCTTGATCACTTTTGTTCTCCGTATACTTTTATACAATTATATCAATCTTGGTAACATACCAGTGATGAGCAATCGCTTCAAACTATTGTCTATAGAAGGGACATAATTGCGTTGATGAGTCTCTTAAATGACATATCGTGGGAAGACACTTCCGCTGGATAGCGGGTCAGTAACCGACCTTATAAAAAACGCGGATTGTATTATTACCTATAAACATTAAACACCGTAATGTAAAAATGAATGTAAATAGTGGGTAATAGGTAAAGTTGGCAGGGGACGTTCTAGGACGACTTATGGTCGTAGCACACATATCAAAACGTAAAGGGATCGGCACCGCCTCGCCTTTTTCCTCGGTGTCAAACGTCAAAAATCCGATTACGTTACGATACCGATTAGTGTGCGTTGCAGTAAGGAGTTTTTATACAAATAATACTGAACGGCTCGAGTTGATACGGTGACGATCCCATTCTGTTTTGATATGTTTGCTACGACCCTTACATGGACATAATTGGTAACATCCTTCAGCCAGGGCGTACCCACTCGTATCCGACAAGCATGTATAAATATTTCTTTGTATGTAGGTATACGTAGCAAAGCAGGTGTGAAAGGATTGTAAAACATGGCACTCAATGATATCAAGCATAGGCTCGATATCATTGCTTTGTTCTCCTAGGGATAGCCCTAGGAGAAATACGCTTTGTTCTCCTAGGGATAGCCTTAGGAGAACAAAGCGTATGTAAGTATTAAACACCGTGAACTGCAATACATCATGACATTAACCTTCCTTTGATAATAAACAAAATTGACGTTGTCCTGCATATTATAATCACAAATACTAAAGTAAAAATATACACAATTATACAATTTAAATAACTCATAGAAACAGCACAAAATGTAATAAATTCGTCTTTATGCGATGCGTCCGTGAACGCTGTAAATTGTCTGCTAGGCACCTTGACTTTGACTTTAGTCAATTAATGACTAGAAACCTTGGCAATTATTGCACGAAAAAAATAGTATGAGTGAATGCTGGGATTGTGTCACTAAGTAGGTACATTATTCTGTATGGAATCCAGTATGACTCGAAGCTGTCATTAGGCTATCGGCTATTGGGTACAACAGCCCATTAATGTCCCACTGCAGGGGCGGGCCTCCTCCCACGACGGAGGGATAATTGGCCTACTAACATCACGCTGGCCAGACGGATTGGTATAGGGTTTAATTTCAAGTTTTCCTTCTTTTTATTTCGTAATGATAATATTCACGGATAGTCCCTTAGTCGGTTTTTACGACACCCACCATGGGATGAGATGGGGTGGTGACATATTGTATTCATACTCCGTCACCACACAAAAACAATCTAATAACATATATACCAAGTCCTATTAAACAAATCAACAAAAAATTATAAATTAAGATTTAAAGCGGTTTTGGTAATCCTTCTGTATTACTAAAGCTTTAATCAACTAGACTTTAAAGTACATAGCATCATACAATGAATCTTCATACTTCATAATAATTTCATATTATTATAAATGCCTCAGCCATTAGGTCCGTCATTATACAACCTTAACCTTGTGCAAGAAGTGTAAATAAATAAATTATAATCAAATTATCATTTATGGAGAGAAATTTGATAATAACAGTATCGCTATAGGTCATGCGTTTACCACCCACACGTTTCATTATAACAGCCCATTAATGTCCCACTGCAGGGACGGGCCTCCTCCCATGACGAAGAGATACTTGACCTACTAATACCACGCTGGCCAGACGGATTGGTATAGGGTTTAATTTCAAGTTTTCCTTCTTTTTATTTCGTAAAGATAATATTCACGGATAGTCCCTTAGTCGGTTTTTACGACACCCACCATGGGATGAGATGGGGTGGTGACATTGTATTCTTACTCCGTCACCACACGGAATACCCACACGTTTACTTCGACTAATAAATCAACGAAAGCTACATTACACCACGTTTTTACACACATTTCTTTAAATATACATTTAGCAGAATGCATTATTGCGGATACAAATACTTTGCAGGTGACTTTTTTAAACAGGGAAGTATTTCTAGTTAATTATTATACAAGTAACCGTCGTCGCATTGTAAAATTTCCAGTGTATAACATTATTAAAAAAAATACTAGACATCGTGTTCCCAAAGGTATTTAATTTCGACACCGTATTCCTGTGTTCATCATTACAACCATATTCTTGTAAACTTTCTTAGGATATTTTGTTTACACTGTGTTCAATATCGACAAGAAAGTCCCCAGATGGAAAACGACCCGAATCTTATTAGTATTGGATACAATTTTTTCCAAGGAAATAACTTTGTCTTGCGTGACTAATACCTATAAATGGATATTGACGTAAAACATAAATAAACAATTTCCTCATTGTGATGGGCTATCATCACCCTTTTATGAGTCGTAAAATTCTAATAAGGGATTTACGCAAATCAACAAATATGTACAACGAAATTAAACTCGATACAATCGATTTATCAAGCAAGAAGACACATGGGAGAACTATCTTCGAGACATATTCAAATACATGGGAAAGAGGTGGATAATAAAATATTCTATATTAAGTCAATAGTTCAACTATTACTAGTATCGAAAAATAACTTCCCAAAAACATACAACAGATTTAGATATCGATTAAAACAATATTTTGTATGAAACACATATGGCGTGTTCTAAGCCTTTTTGAATCGAGTTAGTGACAACCGGCCTATATATAGAATATTCCCACGATACATCGCTCCATGTCAACGGCATTTACAACTCGTATTTTTATTTTATAAAGGCAAAGGAAACGAAATTATTCATCCTCCCACGTTATTTATACGATACGAATTTTTGATTTAAAAAGTAGCTTACTGAGATAAGATAAATAGAATAAGGTCGAAAAGATTTTTCAGAGGATACAGAACATTCTTTGAAATAATAATTGTACCTATTTATTTTACTCTTCATTTTCAATTTTTAACTATAGACGCCTTGTGCAAATACGCCGCAAGCTTATATTTGATATAGAACGATAAACCATCGTTTTATGAAAATGATTTGATTTGTGTGAAGCTCAAAAAAGAGGCTGCAAATCATGGATACAATCGGTTTCAACACTTCAATTTACTGGATACTTTACTACCACTATATTGATATGTATCCATAATCACTATAATTCCCAACGTAAATCCATTTATTAATTTCCACAAGAACCAGCCTTATTAGTATTAGTAACTTACATGGGTTAACGTATTGTGAAACTTAACATTGTAAAGACAATAGATAATTATACGTAACCAATCGCGGTAATTAGTCAGCTATGCAAGAAGTCAGCTATCGTCAACGATAACTACGCTGGATAATGAACGGAAACAAATGTATATTTCCCGATTCTTGGAGGCAGCTGAAAATCTATACTTAATATAAAGAGGTAAAGTTTGTGTGTTTGTGACGTTGTAGGGGGTAATCTCTGGATCAACTGAACCGATTTTAAACATTATATCTGCGTTGAATAGTCCATTTATCGGGGAGTGTCATAGGCTATATATTATCATGCTGTGACTAATAGGAGCGGAGCAGTTATAAAATATGTTTAAAAAAGGGACGCATTTTTTTCGCCGTCCAACGAAGTGGGCACGTGTCAGCTAGTTCTTCATAAAAGCTTTAGTGCTCAATATGAGCACAAGTGTACTGATGGCGATAGAGTAAAGTCTTATTACATTTACCATAATTGCCATCATATGGAATGCAGTAACCAATGCACGCATCAATCAATGAATACACTCTAATCTCATATTTCTTTCATCATTGCATCAAGACTTTTGCAGTTGGCAACCACGTCTTGGTCAGACCATTTTACATATTATGTCTAGCATTTTTTATAGTACCTACTTACTAACTTAAAATTTTTCCATTTATCAGTCAAAAATGATCAAACCTCTTGCAAATTGTATTTCACTGACCACGGAAGGTCACAGTACTTAAAATCATATTTACCAACTACCTACTCGACAGGTATGACGTAATCAAACGTGATACAGACATCGTCAAACCCTTACTAACCGAGAGTTTATTCAAGCTAGTATTCATTCGTATTCGCTCATAAATTCACCAAATGTTCATCGTAAATCAAACTATTTGAGAAAGAACTGCCACTAATCATAGCAGCGAATACGTAACAATTTTTCGAAAAGTTTTCAGCTTAGAAGTCTTTGCTGTATAATGAATTTTAAATGTTCTTATGCTTAATGTTATCGTATACGATTCGCTGAACCGGCAAATTGAAAAGTTTTAGATAACCAAAGATTACTTTTTGTAAGTTTATTCATCAAAATTTTGGAAGCTTTACTTATAAACTTTATATTTCAAGATACCAAATCTTATATGACAATAAAGTTAACAACTTAAACTTGCTTTTACTTAAAACATTGTAAATATTTTTTCATAACATTAAATTTAGCGCGGCCTTAAAACAATTCTTCACATAAAAATAAAATAACAAAATAATACCTGTTAAAATTATGCAGATACTAGAAAAATCCAAATGCAAACACTGAACTTAAATATCTATCTACAAAATATTCACAACACATTCACATTATTAAAAATAACACTAATTTTACTGATGATCACAATCCCCTCTTAATATCCATTGGTCTGTGAACACGCGGTTAATCTGTGCGCGAGAGCAAACCAAACTTCCGTCCGTAACGCACGCCTACCATAGCGAGACTGAGTAATACACGAGCGGGAGAGACAGCGAGTCGCGGGAACAAGCGGAACTATAGGAAAAAGTGGTAGCGTTTGGTTTGAAAATGGAATGGTTTAACGGTTTTTTATGTTTGTGACGAATTGTGATTGTGGTGTGTTTATCATGTACAGTGGGTTACCGAAAACGTCCGCCAGTTTTCTTTTTCATTCGTTTGTGAAGCCTAAAACTCTTAGTACCTTTTGAAACTAAAGCATTGTATAGACAAAACACATAAAACTATACTCACACAGTATGATAATAAGGGTCAAATTCATTTTCACCTTTGGTCTACGTCTAGTTACATGTCAACATCAAACCTTTTTAATGAACTATTTAGTCTGTTCTGTTCTATTTTTTTATAATGGCTCCTAAGTTAATCGATAATTCTGCCAACAGGCCTGTTTAGTCATTACAAGCTTTTAATATGCTGTGATATCCTCTGTTTCATTGTCAATGTCTATTACTGTTTGTTTATTACTGTTTAAATAATAATTTATTAAGTATACCTATAGCCACAGAATATAAAACTTGAATATTAAATAAGTAATATTAAATAATAATAAATATTATTTCCGATTCACGATCATTCACGAAGGACTAATTTTGTATCCTAGGTAACCGATATTGTATTGTCATTCCTACTAGTGACAGCCGACCATTGACTGCAATATTATGTCATATTCAATTGGTAAAGCAGAGTATCGCTCATACTGCTGATGCACACGAAAATAGGCCTTAAGGTGGCGGACCTTTAAATACCATGACTGTACACAAAGTTTAAATGACGTAAACAAATAAGTAGATGTTAGATTATGTACTTGGAAAATCTTATGTATTGTATGAAAATGATGTAGATGATGAAACTAATATTAGTAGATTAAAGAAATGCTACAAATTAAGTATACTATTTCTTAACTGATAAATCTGTTAATAAACTGTAAACTTGTTTTACTTAAGCTTGTAGTTTGTTGGATTGCAACCAAAGTATTAGAAAGAAAGAAAGAAAAAATATTTATTACGGATTCCAATTTAAATTTAGATATGGAGCCTTAAAAATGACAGTGAGTTATCTTTCCACTCAAACATAGATAGTTTTAATCTAGTGAAAACATCAACCGCAGCCACTAAATAAAACCACAAAAAGAAAGAGTCACTACAAGAGAGAAATTCTAACATAATTACAAGTTATAGAAACGCTTGTAACTTGTAACAAATTGTACGTATCGGTTGTCATCCGCCGCTGTCATACCGTCGCGCATGACAAACGAGACCCTGCGCATACTCAAGCTAGATCTAGCCAACGTTACATGCTCGTCACGTATAGATTCAAGTGTTTGTTTCTAGGATAAACTATTGATAGAGTAAAATAGGAAGTGATGTATTGCTTTGAAAATAAATTATGGATTTGAAGGCATTCGCGTAAATATTGATGAATATAAAAAATATTGCTAGGTCTTTGAATATGAAAATAAAAATATTGCTATTATAATAAAGTAATGAATACATTACTTTTTCTTTGTTTGCTTAAAAGAGGACCCCGAGCTCAATATATTCATTAACAAACTTCTGGTATCGAAATAAACGATTTGTATTACCTACTGCTTTTCACTCAAAAATAGGGCTAAAGAAAAAGATATGACTAACTTATAATATTCTCCTTAGAATGTGGTAAATAATGTTTAGATAGCGAAATTACAATGGAAATACTTAGTTTAGATTAGGAAATAACAACATAGTACAATAAGTTGTAACCGTAGTTAGTTTTATTCAGAAAAAGCGTGAAAAATCTAGTCTTAAAATCCGTTAAGAAATCCGGAAAATTACTGGACATATACATCCGGTAGTCACATAATATATATTACATAATTGATAACAATGCGTGTATCTAATTGATTATAACCTTATCTATCAGCAATGTGTGTAAAACAGGTTAAAATCGGTATGTTTACGGTTGACCTTCAATCTGTTGCCAAGCGTTAGATATGACTCCCAAACTGAACTTCGACAAACTTTTCTACGACACCATTTTACTGCGACGTAATAAAACTTCGATGCATCTTAAATTCGACATTATTTAAGTACGAAACAACTTAACTTCGATACTACTGTACTTCGACACAGCGTTTCTTCGACATGACTTAACTAAGAAACAATGTGGGTTCGACGACATTCTACTTAGACAACTATGCTACTCCGAAAACAGTCTAATTCGACATACTCTACTCTGAAATACTTTAAATCGACGTAACTTATCTTAGACACTATATTACTCCGATATTAAAAGATGAAACCTACTTAGTTACCTACAATATTTTGACTGCACGAATTGAACAGTGGTTTCAGTGAAATGTTTGGCTCTGCCCCGAGTTAGTAATTTGAATCTCCTTAATGGACAGACTATACCAATCCGTCTGGTCAGCGTGGTATTAGCAGGACAAGTATTCCTCTGCCAAAAGAGGAGGCCCGCGCCTGATGTAGGACATAAAGGGGCTGTTATGAAAGGACAGCACTTTGTGTAACTCACAAATTGTTGTTTTGAATCTGGATGTACTCGTAATTTATGTCCGATATTTTTGTGTTTTTTAAACTCGCTAAGATACCTAAATATATCTTAGTTCGAAATGTGCAATAAAGCTACAGGCTAAACACAGCTACAGAAAAAAAAAACTTTGTAATAAATAATACTCGTACATTGTTTAGAATATTTTTTTATTAAATCATGGATATTATGTCAAATTCCTAACCTAATATACCTAAAAATCTATACAAAAATAACAAACAAATCAATAAAATAAACTTCTCAATTATTGTAAAAGAAAGAAACTACTTAATGTATTAACATTTCTAAAACAAAAGGCAATCGTGCCTCCAAACAAAAATGTAAAATTTTTGTTGTTAATCTAATATCATAACAGCCCCTTTACCTACTGCAGGCACGGGCCTCCTCCCTTGGCAGAGGAATACTTGGCCTGCTAATACCACGCTGACCAGACGGATTGGTATAGTCTGTCCATTAAGGAGATTCAAATTACTAACTCGGGGCAGAGCCAAACATTTCACTGAAACCACTGTTCAATTCGTGCAGTCAAAATATTGTAGGTAACTAAGTAGGTTTCATCTTTTAATATCGGAGTAATATAGTGTCTAAGATAAGTTACGTCGATTTAAAGTATTTCAGAGTAGAGTATGTCGAATTAGACTGTTTTCGGAGTAGCATAGTTGTCTAAGTAGAATGTCGTCGAACCCACATTGTTTCTTAGTTAAGTCATGTCGAAGAAACGCTGTGTCGAAGTACAGTAGCATCGAAGTTAAGTTGTTTCGTACTTAAATAATGTCGAATTAAAGATGCATCGAAGTTTCATTACGTCGAAGTAAAATGGTGTCGTAGAAAAGTTTGTCGAAGTTCAGTTTGGGAGTCGTTAGATATGCAAGACCTTTATCATCAATACATAGTATAAAACAAAGTGGCTGTCGTTGTCTGTCTGTCCTCATGTGTTCTTCTTTATCACTACGATCTTTACAACTACGCAACAGATTTTCAATCGATTTTTTTAATAGTTAGAGTGATTCAAGAGAAAGGTTTATATGTACAATTCATGCATAATATTGTATTATCCCCGTGGGTGGGGAGTCCCCTTACACGGTGGACCGACGGGAAGCCGATGGATGAGGGAGGCACTGGACCGCACAAGGTGGCAATACTTGGAGGAGGCCTATGTCCAGCAGTAGACGTCGATTGGGTGATATGATGATGATGATGATTGTAGAGTATAAGCATTGCACCCGTGCGAAGCCGGGGCTGTAGTATAGGTAAAGCTATATTGTATTCGTTATAGTATCTAATCCCTGTGCACAAATTGACTATACGAGCTTAGTATAAACGTGACTAATTACCGTGTGAGCATCAATTTCAAATGCGTATCTCGTAAATTAGAATTAAGGACTTTATTGTCGTGATTACAATGCTGAAAATGGATTAAATTATCATTGTTAGCTTTTGTTGTTAGCATTCAACGGGTTTATGATTATTTATTATTGTAAAAATGTGTGAATTTTAGCTTAGAAAACCCTTCTTTAGCTAAGTTCGCCATTGCTAAGTTTTAGTTTAATCCTGAAGTAAAAGGTATGCTCTATATCACAGGGTCTTTTACAAACATCAATTTAATAGACATGAAGAACATCTAGCAAATAAAACTATTTGTGGCGGGGATCTTATATAATCACCTTGTATAGGATACGAACCTGCGGTTACAACAGACTGTAGTCGCATGCCGCATAGGAAGGTTAATATGAATGATAGTATAAAAGGAATATTTATATCTCAAATACTTTAATTTACTGTCCCGGCCTACAAGATAAAACAATGTAGGTTACAGAGAACAGGGCCCAAGAGTAGAACGACAGATTGTAATTACACTAATTACCATTTTTAATTAGAAATCTCTAAGCAACAGACAGCTTTGTGGTTGTTAAAGGGTTCTGTTTTGTGTACTAATTGTCCTTAAAACATTACATTTTGTAATGTACTTTAACTAAATACCACATTTTATTTTTAGTTCAATCACAAAACAGCCCAAGGCTATATTTTATCAGTAGTTAAACTAAAATTCTTATCAAAATTTAACAAATCAAATTAATCCATTCATTAAATTGTGAGCATTTTTCACATTATCGTATTGCCTACATACTAAAACTTGGCCGATATCGAATCCTTCATCTGTGATTTAATCTTCATCAGACTAATCATGAAGTAAAAGGGTTTCTAAGTAGAAACAGAAGAATACCGTAATACTCTTTCGCGTAGGCTCATATGCAGTAGGTACAGCTGGACATCAATAGGTATTTAAAACTATCATTTGACTACACACCCAATTGTACCAAAACATCAACAAGAATTTGATGCCGAATACATCATATCGATTCCTCAAACCCAATAAAAGTGTTCGGATAATATGGCAGTTTTCAAACTAAGGTATTACAACAATGACGTAACAAAGACCTTTAAATAACAAAGAAACAGGAATAAAATCCTAACAAAAGAGCAAAGAATACTTTTAATATGTAAGACTGCACGATCATCGTATATTCAATAGCATTGATTAGTAATATCACTTACCATTGACCCCAAAAGGTCACAGTCAAGGTCACTTATTCATTTGTACAAATAAAATATGCCAAATTAATTAAAATTGCCGTTATTTATAGCAATTTATATCATTTCGGGTTTCGGAACGACAAAACATTAATCCTAAAAAATGTATAGATTATTTTTATAAACCTTGGTTTGAATAACAAGGTGGCTTACGAAGCCATAGAACGTGATGTTGCTATGTGTAAATTGTACTTTTATGTTGTTGATAGATACATACATCTTTTATTTGTTCAACTGTAACTTACGATGAAGTTTCTAATAGACTTTACACCTCACATTTAGCTCTAACAACTAGACAAACTATGTAAAACTGGTCTCAATGGTATTCCAGGCAAATCTCGGGTCAGCAGAGCATTTTTGTACGGACTGTCGACCCAGAGCCTCCGAATGTGGACCACGAAAACTTTTCATTTAGGTTCAATTTAGTTTTATCTTCTTCTATTGCAGTTCCTCTTATAATATCTTCTTTCATTAATAAGAATTCAATCAAATATTTTTGGCTAACAGATGTGTTAGCGTATTTGTAATCTCATCTATTTATAAAGCTATTCATTTTGTAGATATTTGCTTTATAGCCGTTAGTGCGCAGGTGATTATTGGTGCCAATTTTTCCTTGTGCCAATCCTTCCTTATATGCAATTAATGTACTAGACTTTTAGAAGACGCCTAGTCGCATAGTAGCAACACAGAAGCAATAAATGAATGTTTACTATGTAACTTAGCTTTAATTTCTCACAAGATAAGACAGGTATAGAGGCCAAAGGGCGATTGGAAAGCTAGGAAAACTGGCCCCAAACGCATTTAGAGATCGATCGTACGAATCGCAGTACGAAGCTACTTAAAGTCGATATTAAGTGGTATGGACTCAGTCGAGCAGGTGGTTTTCGCCTTCTTATTTAATTTCCCTTCAATAAGCTGTACATGCATTATTCAAAAATTAGAGGGACATATTATGCAGTCAATTTCAAGTTGTATGTATTGGATTTCAGGCAGTATGTGGCTGATTTCAGAGAGTTTGTGGTCCTTATATCTACGTACTATATTTTCAATATCGGAATATACAATTCTTTATATCCTCTCAGATGTCCCGCGACTAGCAGCTAGTCGCTCTGTCAAAGCCCGTATATGTCCGTCGACTAGGAGCTAGTCGCTGTTGACAACCTCTACTCTACGCATAATAAAATATTCTGTATTAGTTATATCTCGCTTCAACACATACCATTGCGTTTAGGAAGGACAAGGTTATCTATAAAATCATAGACTGAGACAGCTGCAATACATAAATTTGCTAAGTTATTCGTACGAAATAACGGCCATTCGGTCTATTCATCTCTCGAGTTGCGGGTCGTGTTTTATTAATTATATTGTGTTTTGTGTTTTTCCTGTTTTGGGCGATAATGGAACGGTAAGTAATCTTTTACTTTAATTTAATAGCCAGCGTTTTTAAGTAATTTTATGTGGTGAATACATATTTTCTTCCTATATACCCCTGACATAGTTACTAACGACTGCGATATTTTTGAATAAAACATATTTTTTTTGTATCTAAATTGGTATTTTAACTGTATTAAATCGATAAAAAAGTGTGTCTACCACATCTTAAGACACTCGAACCCCCATTATTTGTTCTAAATAATCATATTTTCGATTCGAAATACGACCGACTAGCTACTAGTCGCCGGACATTCATGGATCGACGCCATTTTGACATTTACTGGCGCGGCGGCTTGATAACATGGATATGACTTCAGTACATTGTACAGGTCTTTTTGTATTAATTTTGTAAGTATGAAATTTATGAACCAATTAAAAAAAATTTTTTTTTGTTAATTAGTGTTTATATTTTTGTTGAATTTTTGTTGAATTTTTGTTTTGCATGAAGTATGAACCGACGACGGGGTGGTGTGCGGACGAGAGGTGGGACAGGTGCCGAACGGGAAGACCCTGTGCCGTCTTCATCTCGAATTTCGTACGTATTTACTACTTTTTCTATTGTTTTTACAAGTTTAGAGTGCATAATTTTCTAATGCTTTTTTGTATAAAGTTTTGAGTTTAAATTTATTTTATGGCTTTTTTTGCATGAAGTATTAACCGCCGGGGTGGTATGCGGACGAGAGGTACCCCATCGAGCGGAAACGTACAAAGATCTGGTACAAGAAGTTCTTTAGGAGACTGCTTAACTGCAGCGTCCTGAATTCTTACATACTATACAGGCATACTCACACATCAGAGACACACCGTGCATTTCGAAGAACACTTGTCTTGCAGTTGCTGGCTAAACACCATCTCAGCCAGCCTGCCGCGATAACGACACCTTTAACGACGTCGCACCTGCCTGCTGTCTACGACTTCCTACCTTGTGGTAGAAGCAGACGACAGAGGAAATGCGTCAAGTGTTCGAAACGCACATCACATTATTGTCAAGCCTGTAAGGTGACACTATGTTTGTACACATGTTTTAAACAGCACCACCCTTCATAAACACATTTTTTTTTCACTCAAGAATTCAGTGAACGGCTCTGAAGAACTTATTGTACACAAATCAGACACTACATGGAAAAAATTTGCGTCTAGATGGTGGTTCTACCACTACGAATCATGTTGTACCACTTACCAAAAAAATGTAGGTACATTTGTTTGTTAAATGGTACAACACGATTTGCAGTGGTACACCCGAAATCTTTACTCTAATTTTTTCCATGTGGCGTATTGTATGTATTGAAAAATGTGGTCTGAGGGAGTGTGGGGGGGGGGTCTGGTTCTGGTTCTGGTTGTTGTATGCTGCTCTAATGTTATTTGTTATGATTATATTGATTGTTGTAAATATATTTGTAAAAATAAATCCACCCTAGGTGTATCCATGTTAATATAGCCTCCTCTAGGTATTTTTTCGGCAAAATTCAATGATTTTGCTGCCTTTGTGTTTAATATTTTTGTATTGTGCAGCGTGTTATTTTTACTGAATCCATTACTTAATTTATTAAATATCTAGAATATGTTATTGTATTTCCAACAAAGTCAACAGATTTTTATACAAAGACGTTCTTCTTGACGTTGTACTATAGCACCCGGTTTTAAGTGACTTATGTTTTTGTTTCACATTCCAAAACTATTTCTTTATCATGAGTGGTACTTATTTTATTAGCTAGTCCGTGAACCAACCTAAACGATAAACATGTCATTTGAGTCAAACTAAGCAACCACGACCTCAATAAATCACTTTGAACAAGGGCCACTTGTGGCTCGATTTAATGGCGACCATTTTTTGTCGTATTTTAGAAATGCATGTCTTGTAAAAATATTGTATGTAGCCTTGCTTATTTTTAGTTAAGTTTTATTAGAAAGGTACTAAACAAACAATTAAACTCATTTACTTTCCATAAAATATTGTTTTATTGATTTATTATCATACAAATATCCTAAAAAACCCTAGGCTCAAACTCTTATGCCTATTTAAATTAATAATTTGTTATTGAAAGCTTTGCAGTTAATAGTATAGATAGAAAAATCATTATTGATCATCCTTTTAATAGTATACACCCGTTTAATCCTATAGATCGCGAGAAATCAAGGGTAGAAAGTAACCAGGGAAAAAAATGTCCTTGTATGTCCCGCGACTAGCAGCTAGTCGGGACATGACCGTCATATTTGACATTTTTGCTCGTACATCTGAGAGGATAAATAAATACATTACAACAGCGTACGATAAGGAATTACAAGATTTAAACTAACCGTCATTGTCCTAAAAACAATGTTATCAAAACACTAACCAGAAAAGATAAAATGAGTAAATGCCTACCGGGAATGTACATATTTTAATAATGTGTATTTTTATTGCTTTTTAGCCGACTTCAAAACGGAAATATAGTTTTGTAGAATATAATAATAATTCGCAGTTAGTTAATTCATAACTGATTTTAAGCACGAAAGTGTGTCTTTAGCATAAGTAAGCGACGAAAAGGAACGACCCAAATCTTTATTGTCTTTGAATTTACCTCAAGGAATTTTAACACCGGAACACGCAAGTGCAACTGGCATCCTTTTTTGTTATCAGCGTTATCTGTATATTTATTCTTCTTTTAAATAATATTTGAGGTCATTACCAACCGTAATGTTGTGGGCAGAATCAGCAAACAAAATCTTATCACAATTTAAACTCCAGGCAAAGTGTAACCTTCCGAAAAAAACATTTTCGAAGGTCATTTTTCCTTTTGGCAACAGCCAGAAACAAGTTATACTGGTTTTTAGACATCTACAAACTATCCTAAATTATGTGATGCATGTTTTTTGAGCAAACTGAACAGTTCGGCGGTCACACGTGATCGTGGACGGTTAATTGGCGTCAATTCTCACTTCATTGACCCTAGGTTACAGACGTATGGAATAGAATGTCGATCTCCGTAGACGATTCAGTAGAGTGCAGATGATGAATGCGGAGATTAAATAAATAAGTACTCCTCACACATTCACACAACGCCATCTAGTCCTAAACTAAGCAAAGCTTATACTATGTGTACTAGACAATGGATAAACATACTTAAACTTTTTTTTGTAAATACATACATATTACACAATGACATAGAAAACACCCAGATCAATACAAACAATCATGTTCATGCACACAAAGATTTGCATTGAGCGGTAATCGAACCCGAGACCTCTGCGTAGCAGTCATGTTATGCTATACCACTACACCACAGAGGTTGTCAGATTTTTTCTAAATACTGACAAATTGCTTTTAATTTATTTTTTTTATTTGTGTAGAGCTAAGTACTGTAGTGACATAACCAGAAAATATACCTATTGTCATTTTATCTAGATAGATATTAGGTGTCTTAAAAGTTGACTATAGGAGAAAATGCTATGCAGATATTTATATCTATGAAAGGAATGACACTAAACACAAAAACATTTCATAGCAACCAGTTACTAGTAGGTCACCGTTTTAGGATCACTAGGAGAAACAGAGGGACATTTAAGGGCTTTTCAGATAATCAGTTTTTCAGATTTAGTTGAATTGTATGATGGGCTATTAATTATATACCTTGAAATTAAGATAATAAAACAAACAAATAACTAGAATCAATCACGTAAGTAAAAAATAGCTGTTATAAAACGACTATGTTTTACTGAACTTTAAATAGCATACTTTAAGATGGCAGAATTTTAGAATACTACTATGAATTATAGGTACTAATATTTTAACACATTCCCAGTACAGTGTACCATGCATTGTTTTACTAATGTGTCTGATGGTTGCACTGTGAAAGGGTTACAGAATAAAGCCATTTGTGTAAGGTTAACATAATTTTTATTATTATCGTCACTTTCATATTAACCAAAAGACATTGACTGCTACACATGTACCTCCTCCGAATGTTTCCACCATGAATCCTGATCAATAAGCCCTTCAAAAACTAGGATAATAAACTACAAAAGGATTAGCCCATAATTTCTCTTCCTCTTATTATTATTTCTAGTATAAATTAAATATATTTGTGCCTATTTTGTGGTCAGGGAATACTATAAGTACAACTATTAGTCCTTTTGAAAATCCTCTTGGTGACTAATAATTGTAACACAGGTTTAACAATGTCATAAATAAATAATTAAATCCTATTTTTAAATTATTTAAAATAACTTTAGTTTTAGTATTTAGGTAGCAAGTTCAAGAATAGTTTCTTTTACTATTTGATAACATAAAATAAATTGATTATAATAAAATTCTATGCACATGACATAATATTTAATTTTTTAACAAATAGACAGGGGTCATGTGATAATCAAACAAGAATCCTGAAGATATTAATTGTCTTACATTAAAACAGACCCTAATTAAGCATTTATATATTAATTTTATGCATAAATTATTAAAATCTTTAATTCAGATTACTTTAAAGAGACATTTACATTTATTATTGATGTTATAGACAATTCTATATTGAATCATTAACTATGCTTTATTTAAAATTGTTATTCGTAATATCTAGTAACGTTAATTAATTATAAACGTTAAAACTATGCACGAAGTCCAACAAGATATCGCTGTGATTCATCGGGCGGGAAGTAAGTATTTCAACTTCGATACTGCAAAACTGGTTAGGAACTGATTTGGAGACCCAAATTTTTAACAGGTTAGGATTCTAGCGAAAGCTTAATTATATATTTCAAAGTAAGGAGTTTCCACTATGAATAAATAGTTTATACATTTTAAAATGTATTGTAATAAATGTCACGTTCTACTGCAAAGGCGGAGCCGAGCCGACCGTCAGCAAGCTTGGGCGATGGCGGTCAAGTAACGGCGGCTATAACGTCTATCATTTTATACATAGTAGAACTAAGAGCTTTAACTTTTAAATAACTGTTTCAATAGCTTAACAAAATAATAATGACCAAATTTTTACTTACCACATAACCACGATAAAATAATTAAGTTTATAACAATCACTCGTCACACAACACAAAACACTTCGCATCCACGAATCACGATTGAGTTTGACAATGACATAAGTTCATCAACACTAGCGCCACGCAACAAAATTTCAATGTGAAGTTATCAACATGTCCCGAACGCCAGGAGTACCAACAAAAGGAACTGGAAAAACTACTCACCAAGGAACTTAAAATATTTGAAATTTTGACGAGCATCGTATAAGAAAATACATTCGCAGAATGGTTGTTGTACGAAAGGCATTTTCTACCAGTCAACCTTATAATGACACAGAGACACAAGTGCTTATAATTAAAAGGTACATTTATATAAAAGGTTTATTTATTGTTTTTGCTTTATTTTAGTAATAAGGTGAACTTATTGTTATATAAACAAAAACGTCATTCTAATAATTTTTAACTCTTCTAGCTCTAGGTAAAAAAAGATTTTTCAGATTTTGTTCAGACTATCCATACCTATACCTACAATATTTTGTAACAAATTGTATTGTTCCCTAAGAAATTTTAACGACACCGACTGAATAAGATCGGTTTGTGACAGTTTTTATTTTAAGTCCCTTTTTCATTACTACAAAGCATTGAGGTAATATTAGTACTTATTACCTCAATGCATCAAAGTCGTAATATAGCAATATTTGGAGGAAGCCTATGTCCAACAGTGGACGTCAATAGGCTGAGATAAATGATGACCTATTTACTACTATGCTGTGCCCGACAGGGTCCATGATTGTTACTTTATTATAATATTACCATCTGTTATACGTTATTTATTTATAATCAAGACTTACAACTATTTTTACAGGTAAAACCTAATGCGAAATAGTGAAGCAAACATACATTATAACTTAATTTCTGTAACTAAATAATATATGTCGCATCAAGGGCGGCCAAAGTGCAAAGCATTACGTTTCCTTTAAATTTCGCCACTATTTTAACTAAACGAAACACGACACGCACTTATTCTGCTGTGTAAGCTATATTACTGTAAAGTTTCATCAAAATCTATTTAGTAGTTTTTGCGTGAAAGAGTAACAAACATCCATCGATCCATCAATCCATCCTCACAAACTTTCGAATTTAAAATATTAGTAGGATATCCAATAGTATCCCTAAGCAATGCATCATGTACAAGGCGTCCCATGGCTATTCCACATGGAGGGATGTACCTTAAATATTGTAGATGGAACATTTTACTGTTATAGGACAGTAGGTATTTTAATTACAAAAACAATTTAAACTGCATTCATAGATTTTTAAATAATTACAAGGTTGAAACTGGAATCGAACCCGCTACACGAGATAAAAAAATACCCTGCAACTTTATCATACTGATCGAAAGGCTTTATCGTAAGGATACTTTTTTGCTAAGTAACAAATTGTCAGAGAAATAAAATAAAAACCATTTATTTTATTATTTAATCAACTTATCAAATGCTTAAAATGTCTTCCCTCTTGTTGAATACAAAGTCGCACTCTTGATTATTTCACTCCCAGTCGATTTTTTTATCTCGTTGTGGTGGATATACAGAATAATACGTTTAAGTCTGGCTAAGTGGGTGATAATAAGTAATAGGTACTTAAAATATTCCATCTATAATATTTAAGGTTTTCTCTCCATGTGGCAAAGCCGTGGGACGTCCTGTATATAATATCCGTAAATTGTAAAATCTTGTAGGTCATTAAAAAAAGACAGGCCTAAAATGCAGTTTTATCTAAGCCCATATAACATGATATTTAGGAACTAAAAGAAATGTCTTGTGAAGTGTCAAACAAATGTCAACAATTGTTTTTATTTGAGGTTATTTTTCGCTGGATAAGTTTAAATTAAATTAATAAAATGTTAAGTAGGCGTTATGTGAAATATGTAATATCTGCGAAAGCTTCCATTCACAGCAACTATGTACGAACTATTTGTCACACTAAAAGTCTTAGTTTATATAATAATAGTACAAGATGGAAATTTCTTAAATTTTCTACTTTTTCGCATCCCCATTTGTTTAGGTAAGGAAAATTATTATTAAATAAATAGATATATGACAAGACATTTATGATCTTCTAAGTTACTGTTATTATTTACAGGGCAGAAGCACCTGTATTACCACAAGCTGAATTGAAAAAGACTATCAATAAAATTCCAGCGGAATATTCGGCTCTATCTTCTACTGAAATTATTGAAAAATTTGTAGCTGCTTTAAATACAGATATATATCAGAAAAATAGGGTTTACAAGAATGATTTTTTACGAGTCTTGTCAAAAATAAAAGAGGCAAATTTTTCTACTCATAAACAAGGCATACTTTTATTACGGTGTTGCACAGAGTTAATGCCAGATGAAACTGCAGCATCTCGAATGGCTTTGGTTGAACAAGTATGGGAAACTATTAAGTAAGCTTATATTTTTTATTATTTTTATAATTTACCTTGACAGATAATAACTTCCAAATAATTCAATAAATGAAAATTATGTTTTTTACAGACCTCATACAAAATTTACAGTGGAGCATTATAATGAATTATTAAATGTTTATATAGCAAATGAAAGGACATTAACTGCTAGATCATTCTTAGAAAAAATGGCTCCAATAACACCCACACTTGAAACATATGAACTGATATTAAAAGCATTTGGAGAGGTAATTATGTATAATAGTTAAAATATGAATGTGGTGGCAAGATCAAAAATACATTGTGGTGTTTATTCATAATGTCTAGTAACATTAATTATAAATGTTAAAACAAGTACAACAAGATATAGCTGTGATTCATCAGGCTATCTACTTAACAGTCACTTTAGTAAAAAAAAGTAAACTTGATACTATACTGTATATTAACTTATCTAAGCAGCATGTTATGTGTTAGCCAAGTATCCCTTTACACTTAAGAGAGGTGGCTAATTTGGTTTAAATATTGTATGTGTGGTGATGGAGTAAAAATACAATATGTCACCACCCCATCTCATCCCATATGTGTCGTAAAAAGCGACTAAGTGACTAACCGTAAATATTATCTTTATAAACCCTATACTAATTCATCTGGCCAGCGTGGTATTAGCAGGCCAAGTATCCCTCCGTCACGGGAAGAAGCCCGTCCCTGCAGTGGGATCCCAGGCTCCCCTATATTAATTAAAGATAATACTTTGTCTTAGGTTGGTGATTTGAATCAAGCAACTGAAGTAATATCCAATATGAAGTCCCTTGGATTTCCCACAAACGAAAAAATATTTTGTTCTCTCATTATCTGCCAAGGGAAAGCGGGGTAAGTAAAAGAAAAGTATAGTTTTTTTTAAAGGATACTTGTCACTTTTGTTCTTTTTAATAGCTTTTGAATAATGTTCCAAAGTGTACATAAAAACATCAATTTATTCTAGACAACTCCAAAACATTCAAGATGTGCTTACAATGATGAAATCTCTGAAAATAGAGTTATCTTCAGACACATACACAGCTATAGTAAGAGCATTAGCTTGTAATAAAAAGACTGATCTAATAATAGACAAAATGAAAGAAGCTGTAAGACATGGTTTGAACTTTACGGAAGAACAGATTATGGATATTATAAAGACTATGGCAGAAGTTGGATTATACAAATTTATGCCTCAGGTGTGTATGCAATTATAAGTTGTTTGCAATTTAATTTATAGCAAATCTTAAGTATAAGTTGATGATTCACAATAGCTTTTTGCAAGTATAACTTAATACCACATGAGGTTGAAAAGTGGCTCTACTGAATTACCAGTTGTTATTCTACTTTACTCAAAACATCCTTCCACACTTGGTTTGGACCACAGAAGAAGCACAACAATACCATAAGAAACTTCATACCATGACCACCTTTTAAGGAACCCATTCCTTACTTAGAAGGTATCTATAATATGTAATTTAGGATTTTTTTGCTTAAAGCCTAAAAACATTTTTTAATTCATTTCAATCATAATAATCATTTTATAGTTGGTGGTTCACAGTCACGCTATTTCGTCAGCGCCTCAAAAAGGAATGCATTTTAGGCTGCTAAAATGCATACTTCCTCAATAAAGTGCAATGTAGCACTTACTTCTAATATTTCAAAACTGTGAATACAGCTACAAAAAATTAAAAGTATTTTCTTATATCATTTCAGGTTCTAAAATTTCTCCCAGAACAAACTCTAAGTACACCATCTATATCACCTTACATGCAAAGTGTAACCACTAGTCTTGTTTATCAAAATCATCCAGTAGCCGCATTGGAGATTTATAAAGCTTTACCACTGCCTGCTTTTGGTCCTAAGGATGATCAGGCATTGCATGGACGGAGTTTTGTTAGAGATTGTGTTAAGGCTGCTATGGTAAGTGTTTAAGTTGTATTTTATCTATGTAGTTTATTGTCTTTTTAAAAGATTTTTGATAAAATTATGAATAGTAACCAGATTTTCATAATGTTGTGTTTTTGGTATCATCTTGGTTTCCAGTAAGAAGCAGTGATAAGAGTTAGAATAATAGACATATGCCTCATTCGATCTATAGATAAAGCCGGCGTCAGGTCAATGGATGCTAAATATAAGAGGTCACAAAAACTTCTTGAAGAAATATTTTGATGAGAGCTATTTTCATCAGTGGACATTGCAGTTGTGACTCGAATTTAAAAATAAAGTGTTTGTTTTTTTTTAATTGCTTTTTCTATCTGCAATCAGCCTTCAGCTTTTTCAGTTTCTTTGTATTCAAGCAGTTGGGAGTATTTTCGTATCCAATATCATTGGATACGAAAATACTCCGTTCGTATCACGAACGGTTAGATAATTGATGCTATTGGTTTTCTTTTCAGCCTGTGTATTGAGTTCTTTGACTCTAGTAAATCAACTACAACAACAAAATAAAAATAAAGTAACAATAATTTTATCGATTCCTTTTCCAGCCGTCAAGTGTAATAGGATTAATAACTCGAGAATTGATGGCGACAGGTCGCAATCCCGTGGCACTACAGAACGCTGCCGAAGCGGCACTACAGATGGTAAAAGTGCCACTAGCTCTGGATCTATTAGGTAGAATGAAACAAATGGGAATACCACTAAGACCACATTACTTTTGGCCAATATTGATTCATAGTTCCAAAAGCTATGGTGAAAAAGGTATTTTGATACGTTTTTATACTTTTTATGTATGGTATTTATACATCTTACCTACAGTTAAAATAATTTATCGAAAAAGAATGTCTAAACAAATTAACGTATTATTTAGAATAACTGTGTGTATTTTTTTTTTCATACTTTAATGTTAATGTTTTACTTTAACTTTCTTGTTTACAAAGTGATGTACAGTACCCGGCCGTATTATATTACACATCGACTTTTGTAAAGAGACAATCGGCCAATTTCGGCTTCGTAGATTATCGTCTCTGTCGCACAAAATACAAACAGTCTGGTATTTATTAGCAACTGTTAAGGGTACGCGTTCCACAGACACAAACTTGCTAGTGGCCTAAAACATTGTTGTCGGAAACGTGCACGCTAAAATTGCCCTTAAAACATTAAAACAAATTATGATTTGATAGTGTGCGACAGAAATGATGCCGCCATGACGTTCTACGATGCCGAAATTGACCGATTGTCTCTTTCCAAAGGTCGATGTGCAATATTTACGGCCGGGTACTGTATGCTACATCCAAATCGGTTCAGTAGTACGGTACTACTAGTACCCAAGATGTAGCTTGACCTCTCCGTTGTCTGAATTGGATATAAAACAGGGGCAAATAGACCACATTAAGAATAGGAATAGTCCTGAAATGTTGCTAATAAATTAATCATTGTCCCATCAATGTCCCACTGCAGGGACGGACCTCTGGAGGGGGACCTGGGACCTGATGGAGGGATACTTGGCCTACTAATACCACGCTGGCCAGACGGATTGGTATAGGGTTTAATTTCAAGTTTACCTTCTTTTTACTTCGTAAGGATAATATTCACGGCTAATCGTGAATATCGGTGGTGTCATAAAAACCGATTAAGGGACTATTCCCTTAGTCGGTTTTTACGACACTCATGGAATGAGATAGGCTGGTGACATATTGTGTTCTTACTCCATCACCACACGGATTAACTTGAACTAATATTATAATTTAACATTACAGGTATAATGAATTCACTAACAACTATGGTACAAATGGACGTTAAGCCCGACTACGAGACAGTCAGTAACTACATAATACCGTACGTTAGCTTCACTTCACCGCAGAATTTAATGAAAAAATTCCAGGAGACGGGTGTTAGTGTTACTACGGTGCTGACACCTATGATGGAGTATTTGTTAAATACTAATCAAGTACGAGCTGCGGCTGAATTACGTAAGTATAATCTTTGACTTCATAGTTTGAATTTTTTGTCTATGTTGATAATTTTAAACATACTGGCGTGTAATGAAATAAGGCTACACTTTGAATTTGATCGTATATACAGTCTATTTAATTAGTTTTTTTTATTTTCTGGTAATGATATAAAAAGATTCGGGATTCATTAGTTGCATTTAATTTTAAATAAAACATTGTAACTTATTATAAAAATTGTGGTATTTTTATAATAAGTTACAATGTTTTATTTAAAATTAAATTCAACTAATGAATCCCGAATCTTTTTATTTTGTCAAACACATTTTTGTCAATCAAATAATCTCCCATTAAAAATTAGCACATTTTTGCAAGTGGCCTAATTTCATTGCAGGCCGGTATAGATTGTCTTTTTTTAAACTATAAAAAAATATCTAAATTAACCTTACCTACATCAACGGTAATCCGACCACTGTCTATTATCCGAACTACCTAATAAACACCGTATTATCTAGAATGTCGCTACATACACTTCGTAGCTTGTAACTTTATAAAAAGGAAATAGTATTCCTCACACATTCACACACCTAGTCCCAAACTAAGCAAAGCTTGTACTAGACAACGAATAAACATACTTAAATACTTTTACTTAAATGACAAAGTTGTTATGCAAATGATTACTCTGTAGATAGTGAAAGTAAGAATACACAATATCACAACCCCCTTGTTTTACTGGAAAACCATACTTTGGCGGCGGCCCACCCATCACTTTTCAAGCTGATATTATCTTTTTGTAATCTGTGTGGTGACGGAGTAAGAATACAATATGTCACCACCCCATCTCATCCCACGGGTGTCGTAAAAACCGACTAAGGGACTATCCGTGAATATTATATTTACGAAATAAAAAGAATGAAAACTTGAAATTAAACCCTATACCAATCCGTTTGGCCAGCGTGGTATTACATAGTAGGCCAAGTACCCCTTCGTCACGGGAGGTGGCCTGTCCCTGCAGTGGGACATTAATTTTCAAATACATTTTTTAAATGTTCTTGGCAGAATATCTTATGACAAATTATAACTTACTTATTGTCTTTTCTCTTAGGCGTCTTTTAATGACAGGGTGGTGGCATTTAGTTCTTATCCCTTCGCCATACTTAAACCTTAAACATGTTTACAGCGGAACTGTTCAATGGTAAAATAGAAGCAGAAAAGTTATTAAAACCACTAGTAAACGGTTATATAATGAGTGAGGATATAAAATCGACTATATTTACACTAGAAGAAATCACTAGTAAAGCTGCGGACAAGAATAAAGATTGGGTAGGGAGGTTCCTTTGTAAGTTTATACAACATAAGAAGATCAAGGAGGATATTACTGATCTATTGACATTAGTTAAGGTAAGAATGTTTTTAACAGTATAGATATCGTAGTAGCTGTTTTTGGGAAATATTTTCTCTATAACATCGTTTAATAGCGAAATAAACCTACTGTACACGTGTTGCAAGTTCGACTCTCATGCAAGAAAATAGAATATTTGTTTTATGGATTCTATTATGTGTTTTTTCTGCTAAAGATGGCTTAATCTTTAGTTTTGGACCGGTGTTAAGTTTCTTAATAAAATAAATGGATAGTTGTGGATGAGACTACTCATAAAATAAATTTATTTCAACAGGCTCTCAGCCATACATCACTAGCAATATCAACGACAGCCGCAGATTTCTGCTGTACCAGACTTAACACGACAGATGAAAGGGCGGATACGTTTAAATCATCTGTACTATCACTTATAAGCGAAAGAGTTACCGATGTGGGTGACTTGTTTGATCAACAGATGCCCCATCCTGTGAGTATATTTATATTTGTTTTAATGTTTATTTAAAGTCTGTTTTAGGGTATTTCTTAAGCCTTTGTCTAATTAGCTACCATACCCTTGGTAGGATAGCGGGCGTGTTTGAGGCTGTCTTCGCTTCTTCGTACCGATAATTTGTGTGTATTACAAATTATTAGCACTTCTTAATTTCATGCCTCTAAAAGTCCCCGTGGGAAAGCGATCGATCCCTAGCCTTTAAAATAAATAATCTTTGTTTGCCAACTTTGCAAAAAAGCCAACAAAAGTTTACATATAAAAGTGGGAAACTTAAAGGAAATCCCAGAACCATTCTGTCTGCCTGGTATATTAGTAGCCCAAGTTTTATAAGCGTATTTAAATAAGGGTTTCTGGATATCATAAAAGCTCTTAAACATCAAAATAGACCCCACTGCTATTTACATGACGTCATTATGTAATGTTAAATATTACAGAAACAAATGAACGAAGAAACTCTACGCGCCCACCTCATTGAGTTGGAAGCTAAAGGCATGAACACACGAGGTGTTCTAAGGAAACTATTGCAATGTTACTGTAAGGAGGGTAATCTGGAAGCGGCAAGGGAAATTGTCAAGAAATGTGAAAAGGAAGGGGTCAGTATTTTATTTAAATAAGTAACGTGTGTGTCTATATTTGATTAAAAAACCTAAGTAAAGTACCCTGCCGTAAATATTACACATCGACTTTTGTAAAGAGACAATCGGCCAATTCCGGCTTTGTAGAGCATCATCTCTGTCGCACACTATCAAATCATAATTTGTTTTAAGGGCACGCATGCCAGTCGCAACTCCATACAATCAGAGTAAGTATAATATTTACGGCTGGTTACTGTAAGTTTAGCAATGTTTATCTTCCTCTGAAAACAGCTATTTAGCTGCTTCTTCGGCTTGAGGGCGAGATCGCGAAGATCTAGTCGCCATAATTTGAATTGTACCCGAGTCAGATACACAAATTTTAACGTGGTAAAAAATATTTTGATGCCACTGAATGTTGTCACAAAAAACAATAAAGTTTTTGGCACACGGTCTCTGCCAAACTGTCAGAGCCAAACGGGGTTTAAACAATCTGGTTTTTCCCGTGCGGGGGTTTAAACCAGATTGTTTAAACCCCGTTTGGCTCTATTTTTTTGATTCGTTTAAAACTATTATGAATTTCAGATATTCTTGTCGGCCGGTATGAAAGCATCCATTTTCGATCTTCATGTTAAACTTGGGGAACTCGATTTAGCAGAAATCTCTTTGGGAGAATTGAATAAGAGTGCACCTAACTTCACATTAGACGAATTTAAAGTGATCGACTTTGCTACTTTGATGGTGTATAGGGATAGAATTCCACATGCTGTTGAATTGATTATTAATCAGTCGAAACGAAGGTGAGTTTAAGCACAAATCTAAGGCAATCTGAACATTGCCCCGCACTAATCTGCGGAGTGATAGAGAATCGTATTATAGCAAACGTGCCTTTTATATTTTTTAGTATTGTTTTCTTTCTTGCATTCAATTTTTGTATATTTTAAGATATTCTCATTTAGAACAATCAATTGTGTTTAATAAGTTCACCTGTGGTGAAAACGTAAAAGTAATTAACAAATACATACGTAAAATTAGTACTATTCTTACCTCGTTACGTCTCATATTTCAATGTTAATATTTGTTTATATACTAGTAAAATATGGATGTATTATGTACGTAAGATTGGTTCGGCCCAAATTTTAGCGAATTTAGTACTAGACTCTCAGTCCAATTGGTATTATGTCGATAATCGAGATATAATAATCTTATTTTCAGGAACATCCAAGGAGGTCGTGGTATATCAATGAATTGTTGGCGACTGTTGAATGCGTGCGCAGACCGCGGCACTTATTTAGAGGTCCGTAACATGTTTGATCAGCTGACCAAGCTAAAATACTGCAAGCCTACTAATGTATTGCTGGGTCCTCTTGTCAAAGTTCATCTTAAGAAGTAAGTTGTTTATCTACCTTCATGGTTAGATTTACTTTTTAAAGGTATTAAAGTGGCAGACAGTGGTAACCGTGGCTCAAGGGTGTCAGGAATGCCAGAGCGCAACTACGCCGCTGGCTACCTTGGGACACAATCTACTGTAACCTTCTTATTATTGCACACTACTGCATGGAAGTGAATTAAGCGACCACCGATCTAGACGGATAAGTATAAAATTTAAGTCAAGTTGTACTTTTTTTATTCTCCGTGTGGTGACGGAGTAAGAATACAGTGTGTCACCACCCCATCTCATACCATGGGTGTCGTAAAAACCGACAAAGGGACTATCCGTGAATATTATCTTTACGTAATAAAAATAAGAAAAACTTCTTTCTTTTTTTTTCTTATTTTAAACCCAATACCACTTGGCCAGCGTGGTATTAGTAGGCCAAGTATCCCTCCGTCACGGGAAGAGGCCTGTCCTTACAGTGGGACATCAATGGGCTGTTATGATGTCCTTTTATTATTTTTGTATTGATTTTAAAAGCGAACTGTCCAAGTCCAAAAGTTCTGGAATTACTACTTCGTATCGATCTTTCGATACGAAGTAGTGACTCAGGTGTACCAGGTACTCTGTCAGCTGATATGATTGACATTTATGCTTGTAAAAGTTTCATAATACTCTACTAAGGCCTGCAATTAAGTGACCGACACTTTAACCATAGTTTTATTAACAGCGACAATTTAAAAGAAGCCGTCAACGAATTCTCTCGCCTCGCAAACAAGTACAGTAAGACGCCATTGAAACACGAACTGTTATGTAAAATATTAACAACTATGAGCGATGGACAATCCGAAGATAACTTCGTTAATATTGAGAAGAGTAATGGAAGGTATAGTAAGCTGGTGCAGACTGTGCTCGAAGTTGATAAGAAGGTGCATGGGCCGGGCGATGTGCAGGTTTGTAGTTCTTATTTCCTTTTTTTAAGACGTCTCCTGTACTAGAGACCTGTATCGTTGGGACTTTTATAGACTCTGAACTTACGGACACAAAGAACATCCAGATATAAGACTATAGTTTGAATGCTTCTGGGATTGAAGAAAGAAATTTTTCTTTGTGGGTTTCTAACCCAAGACTTCTTGCAAGAAAAGCAAAGGTACACCCGTTGTGAAAAGAGATCTATATGCAGCAGTAGATATTTTTTGGTTCATATGATAATGACGATGTTTCTTCGTTGTCTAGTACATTTTTATCACAAGGGGATATCCTCACGTAGTTCCTCCGCCCCGGGGAAAGCGAAGTGGTCTGTCAAAAGAACCTTGCTGAATAATATTCCCTGGTGTTTCGCTTCTCACGCAGGCCAGCGGCCGCGGAAAAACATGGTTTTAAAGCTCCCGACTCTCTAGTTTCCATAGTAGGTACAATTTAACCTATGCATAGATTTTAAATCCCAAGTTTAATTCTATGCAGATAATCGTATAGTTAATCATGCAATTTTATTTATTTATCTTACAGCTAACTCTAATAGCAGCATTAGCTGACGTGAATTTCAAGAAGACAGTTCGTAAATTACTCCTTGACCCTAATGTCAAGTTCCATCCCGAAGCTTTGAAACGTCGATGTGAAAAGTTCGCAAACGAGAAGAAAGTAAAACCATTAGAAATAATCGCAGAGTGCGCTAGAGATTTGAGACATGTTGATATTGAAGAGATATATGAAATGATATTGGATGTTCATCGTAAGTATATTGTTATCTTAATTCAGCATTACCTATGTAAATACACTTTTATGCAGCTTTTCAAATTATATTTTAACTAACGACCTAGCCCAGCTCCGCATGGGATAAAATTAGAGAATTGTATAAATTATAGAATTACAGTATATAACTACAGAACGCCTTAACCAACGTTTAACCCATTTAGACCGGCAATTATTTTTGTAAATATTTTGTAATTTTTCAGCAAAAGCTTGCTAAAAGACACCTCAGCAGCCTAAAAAAAATATTTAAAAAATTATCCAATAAAAGGGGGAGCGAAGGGGGGACGTACCATATATGGTACCGTAGGCCTAAAGGCATGCAAAAATACTTTATTTTACCAAAGACTTTATTAGCTTTTTTGTGTGATACATAGTAAAATATTCCATGTGAACTCAAATATTGCACTTGACACACCTTGTAGGGCATTGCTTGTGACATTATCTACACCTGGTTCTGTTCTCCTGATTAGCCTGCTCAGCCATCATATCCCGAATCAGATATTATTGGTTGACAAAGGCAGACTAGGACCAGCTGTTCACGTAGCTTGTTACTTTCGATGATTGTGTTTGCGATACTACGTTGAATGTTTAGCAAGTCCATGTGCCTGCCATCATGTCTGTATAACAACCAACAATGTAAAGACAAATCAATTCAGTGAAGATTAAGAGGCATGTTCCACTTTTTACCACGAACGCTGGTTTCCAATGAATGTCAGCTGGAAGAAGCTGCCCAAAATACGTTTTTGTTTCAGTTGTTAGCAAGTCAAACACGTTTTCAGAAAAGAACACAGAAGACCATTCTATCGGATTTCTTACAAGAGAAACGTTATACATAGGTTGCCAAGCCGTAGTTTAGGTCAAAAGTCTAGTTGTCTCCAGTTATACTTCATGACGCGTTTTTGCTATGGTTCTTGAGACTTACGAGGGTCTTCTGGCTCTTTAGCACGATGAAGAGGAGGTTCTTCTCCTGGTGCTTGTAGCAAACTGGGTGGTAAATGTCTGGGCCATCCTTTTCACCAGAAGTATGATCAGCCAAAGGCATGATCAGGCATTCGCAGTATCGGGTAGAAATAAAAAAATATCGACATCTTGCCTTTTATAATAAGCATCATCATCTTCCTTTAGAATTGTAGCAATATCATGAAAGATCAACGGTCTAGAATTGTAAAATGGTAAGATCTGTATAAGTATAGTTACGTTACATTTTGCCTACTAATAAGCCTACTGTACCACATACGGTACACCTAATTGAGGATTGAATAAACCTAACTCCTATAACCTAAGTCAAAGTTTTTTATAGTCATAGCTCCTATTGTACTCTAAGCTATATAAAAATACTAATAAACAATCAACTTTATATAAAATAATGTAAATATTGCTTTCTTGAAGACATTGTAAATAATTTCTTTCGTTTCTGCTAGCAAAAGTCGATAAAAACACAAAATTACTTGCATTTAACTTATTTGTATTATAATAAATGTAAAACTGTCACTCTGAACTAATTTATGTAACTAAATGAAATACGAATATACCCACACGAAAATCACAATAATTTTTCAAAGTTACTGTACCTTATAGGGTACAGTAGGTCTATATGGGTTAAGAAGGCTCCTTCTGTCAAAACCAACTCAGCTGTCGGCGAAGCCTAAAAGATTGTTGTTTCACCAAACGTTGCGTGAGAAAGAGAAAAACTCATAGAAAAGCAGTCAGAAACATGCACACGCACACGCGCTCGATTGTATTTATTACAAATCAAAATGTCGTTCAAAATATAAATATTGTTCTTCTTGATTGTTAGGGTTGACACTAATACTAGCTGTAGGTAGTTACCTAAAAAGTAATAAATCAGGAGTAAATAAAGATAACTAAAATGGGTTTTTAAAAAATATTTTATTGTAAGTTTTGTTGCCGAAAACACACCAAGCGAGACATCAATTTATCTTGTAAGTGATGTAGGTATGACACCGTAAAACATTATAAATTTTAATTTTTTTTTTAAGTTAAGCTGTTTATTCTTGAGGCAGTTTTTTAGACCGCGCATCGTTAATAGGGGTTCCATACAGTACACAATAATATCTTACTTCACATACAGTACATGAAGTTAATTTTAGCTGGATTTAAAAAAAGGAAGAAAAATCATAAAATAAATAATAATCATAAAATCTGGAAATGATAGTTGACAAGAAATTATACTTGATCAGTCATTCAGATACCGGGGCGGGGGTGAGTCAGGTAAATATTAAAAAAAAAATACAAAATGAATTACAAAAAAAAATACAGTTTGTGCAATGTGACAGCCTTAGCTATGCTCTATTGACTATTGTAATAATAGGTGAATTTTGACAGTTGATTTTAGTCAAGAATGTCACTGATGTAGGTATTTTATCTAACTGGTTATGCATCTAATAATAATTGGATCTCTTTGATAAAAGAAATTACGAAACTTCTTACTGGCAAGCGATACGTAATTGTCATAAATGACATAAATTAAAGTTTATTAAAGTTTAAAAAAAAATATTCGGTAACATTCGACGACACGGTCGGCTCGCTGTCGTACCTCCCCTCCGCCGACCCGAGGGGTGCAGAAAGTGGAGGCGAGATGCAAGATGTCGATGGCGGAAACGAGCACGGTAAAATTTCCTAAAATGGTTTTGGGAAAAAGGTAATTGCGTACAAACTTTAGAATGTATGTAGTCAATATAAAATTATTTGAATTTTCGAATAAATAAACTATTCCTACTCCCAAAATATATTTACCTTTATAAACGTTTAAACCTATTTTATTACGCTAAAAGTTGTCATAACATGTGCATAGAATTATGAACTTTGAAGCCTCATAACTTGTAAATGAATATTTTTTTTACTGTTTTATTAATCAATAAGACTAGATAATAACGAGACAAAACGATATCATCTATAGTTTTGAGTATTTATTATCTAACGTAGGAGGAATTAACTTTCTTTGTTTGTATGGAATTGCGATTGAATTGTTTCCCCTTAAGTACTAATTACATTAGAAATCTCTAAATTTATATTGGTTTCTCTACTATATTATGCATGTGTTATGCATAAACCTTCCTCTTGGATCACTTTATCTATTATAAAAAACCGCATCAAAATGCGTTGCGTAGTTTTAAAGATACAAGCATACAAAGGGACAGAAAAAGCGACTTTATTTTATACTATGTATAGATGAGAGTTAGAAGTGAGATTATCTATTAGGCTAAGGTAACTAAATAAATCAAAAATATTTAAGCTTGAAGTATGGTGTCTACGTTAAGTTGTAAACCCCTTGACCTCTAGGTCATCTGAGCCGAAATGACACGTTTCGAAAACTGCTCCACATTCCAATTTTGTTTATCGCTTTTCGATGATTCTTCCTTTAGGCCACTTTTCATGTTGGATACGAATAGTAAGGATTAGAATTTAGGAGTAATTATAATATACAGAAACTTATAAATACTTTTTAAGACATTTTGACAAAGAAACGAGCGTACTCCCTTTTTAAAGGTCGGCAACGCATCTGTGATTCCTCTGGTGTTTCGGGTGTCCATAGGCGGCGGTGATTACTTACCACGAGGTGACCTGCTGGCTCGTTTGCCTCCCATTACATAAAAAAAGAAAATTATGTTTCCTTATTCATTGATCAATTAATATTTAAATTACTTCATTTTGTTCTAATATGTTCTTAATTCTGACAATAGCTTGTTTCGTATGGTTTCATTTACACCTTTGAAATTAATTTCAAAGTAAATTGTCCTTTGTTTGGTCTATTACGACCCTTTTATTTTTGTCAATTCATACAAACATATACATATGTTTCTGGACGTAGAGAGGCCTATGGGACAGCTGGACAGCAGTGGACTGCAATAGGCTAGTTGATTGATTGATTGATACAAACATATTTGAATGGATACTAACATATTATCTTAAATGTTTTTGTTCCAGAGCGTAATGACGATTACTCTGAAGCTATGAAACTTTGGGGCAGAATGCAGGAAGCTGATATTAAGCCATCAATGAAGTTCATACAAAATTTGTGCGGGATAATTAAATCATGTAATAGAGATATACCAAGCGATCTAGCCGTATTACAAGATAAGCAGGCTAAAAAGATGAGCTAGAAAAACAAAAATTATATTTTGTAATTTAAAATTAAGCTTATATCCGCTGTTGTAAATTCAATAGGAGTTTGTGCATTATCTTTTGTCCCATGCTTCTATTCTGATTTATTAAAGGATTTAATTATTTTACTAACGAAACTTTTCAGTTTATTTGTCAGTTAACTTTAATAATAATAGAGGTTGTTCAAAAGTTTTCATTTTTAAGACGGTCAATCGGTTGAAAGGTGTTCTCTTCGCATTGTTTCCTAAAGATTAAATTTATTTTTTCAAGTAATAGTTTATTCGTAATAGTTATATACTATTAAGTTAGAACATATTATAAATTGTTTGTATATATGTTTAAAAAAAGATGATGTAGTGACTTTGTCTGTGATATTAAATTATTGACGTAATAAAGTAGATATTATAAATAATTACTGGCTTTTGTTTTAATGAGTTTATCTTGTGGGTGCAATTCACGTGTTCCCAAAAAAGAAAACGTCGGTATGGATCTCAAAATAGGTATAAGGAGTATATGACAGGACGCGCGTTAGAATGGGCATAATAACGGTTAATGTTTAATAACGGTTGTGTGAACGGGCTTCGGGACGGCCGTCGGTACTGGTTGGGACGGGCCAGTCTCCAAATCTGTCCTGATACCATGGGCAACGGCATGGGCGTTATGACTATAGTCGGCCGAGCGTCGTGACGGGCCTCGTAACGTTGTCGGGAGGGACGTCAGGTTAACAAGGGTCGGGGCGGAAGTCGTGACTGGCGTCGGTACGCTACGGGCGGCTATCAGGACGATAGCCGTCGTTTCGACAGGCGTCGGGACGAGGGTCAAGCCGAACCTCTGAACGAGTGTCGGCAGAAATCATTCGCTTAAAGATATGGATTTCGTCTTCAGCGACGACGGGACTAATCGCTTACGATTTGTGTAATTTTCAAGGTATTTTGGGGTTAATTAATAATTAATTAAATAAGTATGTACTATTTATTTAATTATAATAACTAATACATCTTAGTATGACTTAACACTACTTAAATCTTCAATGATTTTCTTATTTAAAGTTGCAAGTTCTTCTATAGCTTGTTTCTTCAAAGGTTCATAGTCAGCTTTCAAAGTAATCGAAGCTATGTCCTCTTCTAACACAGTCTTGCGGTTCTCCAACTGAGCCAATTGGTCTTCCAAATTGTTGAGTTTCGTGTACATTTCATTGCCGTCAAGACTTGTCTGTAAAGTTAATAATTAAGGTGGTATAATTTTGAGATAGAATTAATAAGATAAGATGGTAGCTAAATATGTACTAAGAAACATATACAATGTTTCTCAGTATTTAGTACGTTATCGCATTATGTTGGTGCATGAAATTTGGAAGCTCTATTTTTATTTGTTATTATTGCTATTTTTTTCTTATTGTTACTACTTTGCTACTGTGCTACTATTTTGAGATTAGTTGTGTCATTAATATTTGTATACCAATGCTTTTGGTGAAATGTGCCTCGGACTAAATATTGTAGTTATACAATATTTAGTCCAAAGCAAACATGGTTGTATATTGATGTTAATCTACAACTAGTTATTTACAACCATGTTTAATACAAATTAATAAATCATTTATTAATACAAAGTAGAAGTTTCTGACATGGTGGCAACACGGTCGTCTATGCGGCTGCAGTTTACGAGGTCGCGGGTTTGAATCCTACGCAAGACAAATATTTTTGCGATCCAATAATAATGTTCTTTGTTATTTCACGTCTCTAAAGACACAGCGGGCTCGATCCCTAGCTTAGTTTGGGATTTGTCTTTTTAAAGAATACATTGAGATATCTATACTAATATTATAAAGAGGTAAAATTAGTGTGTTTGTGAGTTTGTGACGTTGTAGGAGGTAATCTCTGGATCTATTTAAAAAATTCTTTCTGTGTTGAATAGTCCATTTATCGAGGAGTGTCATAGGCTATATAGTATCACGCTATGACTAATAGGAGTGGAGCAGTAATGAAATATGTTTAAAAAGAACGCGTTTTTTTGGCCGCCCACCGAAGGGGGCACGGGTCAGCTAGTATACAAAGAGATTAAATTGACATGATGAGGTGTAAGCTACAAAACGGACATCTTTTGTTAGCTACTGTCCTAATCATTTAATATTATGTACCTGTAATGTCTTCAACTTGTTAGCCGCTTCAACCACGGCACTTTCAGTAGGTGCTAATTTTTCTCTTAGCTGTTGTAATTCTGCTTGCAATGTTTTTTTCTGTACTTCGCCTAAACAAACAAATATGTAACTTTAAGTTATGGATGAATGTATTGTAAACATTGATTTATAAAAAACCCAAGATGCACATTTTCAAACAAAACTAACAGCCAAAAGTGTCACCAAATTAAACATACGCAATAAATACGTATAATCTTCGGCCGTTCAGAGAATGCGTTCCTGACACGTCGCGATTGAACTGACGCAGTAACTTTGTAATGGCGTTGCAGTTACGATAAAAATATTTTTGCTGGTTGTTTATCGTTTTAACTATTGATGAGCATTAAAACAACATTATTATATCAATAATTAATGAATGTTATAATGTTGTGTCAAACTGAGTGTCAAATAACTTGGTAAACAATATTTTTCTAAATCTACACTGCGCTATTACAAGGTTATGTCAGCGCTTTATATTTGTAGTGCTGTGCCAACAATAACAGTGAATAATAGTATCGTAATCTGTTCTTATCGATACAGTTATACTTTATAAAATAATACGTTTTGTTTTTCTTTTCAAGAATTTGAAAATAATGGACTTTAGAATAACTTTTATTAAATATAAAAATAAAAGTACATTAAATACAAAGTAGCATTTTTATATTTAGGTTGAAAATGGTAACCCCAAATGGCGTTATGGGCCGCCATTTTGTGACGCTGAAACAGTCGTCTGTTGTCGTTTCGTGCGCATAGACCACGTTCTTCAAGTGTTTGCGATCTGTTGTTATTTGACTTTGATTGTGTCTTATATTGCGTTCTTTTTACTTTTGGTGCATAATAATGCCTAAACGTGGACAAACATTGAAAACTGGAGCCCGTGAGTTAATTATCAAGCTGCAAGATTACTTTGAGCGGGAGCGGCAAAATGGCGGACCCCTGGTTCCTGTCGAAAAAGTACAAGAACGCGTCTCTCAGGCGCTTGGAGTTAGCAAACGAACGATTACAAATATTAATAAAGAAAAGTTCGGCTCTACTGGCATGGAAGATAATATTTTACGTACTCCGAAGAAGAAACGTAGAACTAAACCCGTGACAGATATTGATACCTTTGACGCCGATGCAATCAGAAATCATATATACGGTTACTATTCCAGAAATGAATATCTCAACAGGATGAAGCTTTTGGCGTCGTTAAGAGAAGCTGGACTGTTTAGCGGGGGTAAAACTGCTTTAACGAAAATCTTAAAAGATATTGGTTTTTCGTATAAAAAAACAGACAAAAGAAAAATTTTATTAGAACGATACGACATCATTTTGAAACGGATAAGTTTCTTGAGAGAAGCAAAAAAAATTGATAACTGGGATAATGTCGTGTTCATTGACGAGACATGGCTAAACGCCAATCACACGGTTTCCCGTTCTTGGACGGATGATACACAAGCGTCGACGTCGAAAGTACCAATGGGTAAGGGGGCTCGTCTGATAATATGCCACGCAGGTACTGCAAAATACGGCTTTGTGGAGAACGCTTTACTGGCATTTCAATCAAAAACCACAAATGACTACCACGAGGAAATGAATGCCAGTACATTTAAAGAGTGGTTCCAGAACGTGCTTTTGCCCAGCCTACCAGAGCCTTCTGTAATATTGATGGATAATGCCTCCTATCACTCGTTTCAAATACAGAAACCACCTACCCAAGCTAATAAAAAAGAAGAAATGGTTGCTTGGTTACAAGCAAAAGGCATTGACGCAAATATGCAGATGCTAAAAGCAGAGCTAATTAAGTTAGTGAAAGAAAATAAAGCGGCAAATGTGCGATACGAAATCGATGAAATGGCTTTGGAGTACGGTCATCGCGTTCTAAGAATTCCACCGTATCATTGCCAATATAACGCGATTGAGCTAATCTGGGCTCAAATAAAAGGTTACGCCGCCCGCCACAATACTTCCCCGCCATTCAGCACGAAAAAGATGATGACCCTGTTAAAAGAAGCCTGCGGGAAAGTCACAAGAGATGACTGGGCAAAGGTTGTCGAAAAGACTAAAAACCTGATTATGGAACATTTTGACCGAGATATCAGGATTGATTCTGTAATTGATAATAATATAATTATACATGTAGGCGAAGATGATGATGAAGACACCACCTCCTCAAGCGAATCGGAGTCTGATTAATATTCTGTACGCACATTTAGTTCAATGTACTTTATTCCATAGAAATACAGATTGTAACTTTGTAAAAAATAATAAATAAAACAATTTTATTATATTAATATTCCCTTTTATTGTTTCCACGTAAAGAACTAAAATATAAATTTTAAATGATTCCGCCAATTTAAAACGGTCTAAATCTAATCATAAAAATAACGCGGCGGTTCATTTTGGAGTAACGGTAACGAACTCGGTATAATGTTGTGTCCATCACTAGTCGTGACTAACTGATAAGTGTCAGGAACGCATTCTCTGAACGGCCGGACAATAGTAATATCGTAAACATATTTTTTTTCAAATTCAATCTTACACGCATGACATAAAGTTGTATTTAAAAAGTAATGCACCTATAGCAATAATATTTAATGATTGACGTTTGCCGGTAGAACAACGCGATACTTATTTAAAAAAAGTGCACAATGCGCCTATTTGTTGCGGACGTTTTTGGGAAGTGGAGTGTGTATCTTTGGTTTTTTGTAAATCAATGATTGTAAATAAAAATTTATATCCGTCCGAAGAGGGGCCGGTTATTGCAAAGTAGGCAGACAATGACTTGATAAATGTAGCAGATAAGAGAAGCTATCTAAAAATTTTACTCTAAGTATTCACTTTACACTATTTTACAGGTAGCTATACATAAGTGTATGTGTGAAAAATGTTAATACCAAAAAATAATATTACCAGAATCTCGAAGCTTTTCCAAATCTGAAAGTGTGACAAGTTCCTCTTCCATAACCAGAGTCTTCTCTGGTAGAGTTTGTAACTCAGTCGCCAAACGTTCCCTTGTTGCCTCTGCCTGTAAAGGAAGAACGTTCGTAAAAATTAAGAAATAAAATCGCATTATGTTTTATATTGAATTCTTCTTCGTGTCGATTGGCAAAAACTCAGACAGTGCCGGCCCAAATTTGTATGCGTTTCGACTGCTCGGCCACGGCACGCAAACAGAAAAAAAATTAGTCAGGGATTCTGTCGAAATTTGTCGAACACGAATGGCACAAACTAAAAATTTGTCGAAGTAGAAATAAAGAAGTTATAGGGGTCTAAACGTGGCCGCGCGAACGAAACGCGGAGGATTGCGCGGCCACGGAGATCTCAGCAACTACTTGAGCTAGAGATCTAATTCTTTTTGTAAATGAATGGCTGAATTTGTCAACAATTGTCGAAAAAAGAATCACAAGCCCTAGATCAATACTTTACTAGATATTCACCTCTGAAGTCATGGCCGCGCAATCCTGCACTTGTGATTTCTTTAATGTTGATTATTTCTTTCAAACTAAGACTTTAGACAGTAAAATTGGTGTTGACAGCAAGGTTTTAATTTGTCGAAACTAATGAAAGCAATAGACTCTACTAAAGTTTAGCCATATAGACGAAATCAGAGGAAAACAAAAAGTTCATGGCCGCGCAATCGAAACGGTACTTTGGACGCTGATATCTCAGTAACTATTATTGCCAGGATATTCGTGTTTACATTTATTTATTCTATATTTTAACCTCATTGTAATGAGATATCCTTTGATCCTCAGAACAGTTCTCAAGCCGTGTAATCTCAAAAATAATGATACCCTATACAATGTTCGAGCAGAGTAACCATAATTTCGATTTCATTAGGAAATTCCTTTTTATTAATCATAGTAAATTATTATATGCTACAAATATTTGTACATCTTAAACTATCACTATTGAACTATTGACTCCATTATACTTTAATTATTTTTAAAGACGAAAGATTTTTAATAAGTATGTATTTGTACTTTTTTGTTATCGCCTTAGTTATTTTTCGTACATCGATCGCATGATTCTTTACGAACTTACTGTGTGTGTAGTGATATTTAAAAGATATTCTGTGCCGTGTAGCATTACAAGATTTACTTACATCTTGGTTTTATAACACCACACAAACATTTTTATTTACACTCATTGTTATACCTACCTATTATTTTAAAATAAAAATTGAAATGTAATAATTACTTTACAACAATTGGATAACCCAAAAGCTTCAAGGTCTAATTTAAAGCAATTTTGCCAACGATTGCGCTAGAGTTAGCCACGAAACCGGAAGGATCAAGCGAAAATTAGCCTTTTGCGCTCTCACTCTAAGATTATGATTTCTCACTCGCACATTTGTTGGCGAGCGAGCTACCGCACCGGGCGGGACGGCCGAATAGTAGTGGTTTTGATTCAGTGTTGCCAGCCGTATGATTTAAATCGTACTCATACGACTTTTTGGTTACGTTGCACGACCATGAACTCAAAATCGTACGCTACGTTCTTACCAAAATCATCATTTTCGTAACCAATTATGAATAATATTACAATAAAAGTTACATTTTTCAGTTTAAAACCTCAGCTTTTCTATCAGTTTGGCTTTAAAACAATGACATGATGTATCGCGCATTTTAATGTACAGTGTCTCTGTTGGTAGCCTGGTAATGAACATTATTCGGGTATTGATTTTAACACATCTAACGAAATAATATCAAAACTAAATTTAAATATGAAATAATACATATTATTATTAAAGAATCAACACTTTGCCTTCTGTTAACGATAGTCGCTAAAACTTACTAAAATAAAATAAAAAATTAAAGAAAATAATACACCCATTATTAAGATTTCAACATGTATCTACTATTATTTTTTTATACATTCGAGCTTAATACAATCTTTTGTACTCCGTGGAAAAATAAAGTTTGCAACACTGTTTAGTTGCAGAGGAACGTTATTCTCGTTTAAAACTCAGCTGTGTGTCGATTTGAATCGGGAGATAAATACTGTGTATAGGTACTGTGTGTTAATTTTAAGTGATTTGCTTTTATCGAAACATTCACATTTAACGGACTATCATATTTTTATGTGTGAACTGTGATGGGACAGGATATATCGTATGGAATGTATCGACTTTACCATTCAACCTATTATATTCATTACATTCACGCACTAAAGGAGTAATTTTATTGTTTTTTAAAGTAAAAATTATAGTCTCCCATTAGAGGAATATCCTAATGAAATCGAAAGTATGGTTACTCTGCTCGAACATTGTACAGGGTATCATTATTTTTGAGATTACACGGCTTGAGAACTGTTTTGAGGATCAAACGATATCTTCTTACAATAAGGTTAAAATATAGAATAAATAAATGTAAACACGAATATCCTTGCAATAATAGTTACTGAGATATCAGCGTCCAAAGTACCGTTTCGATTGCGCGGCCATGAACTTTTTGTTTTCCTCTGATTTCTATATGGCTAAACTTTAGTAGAGTCTATTGCTTTCATTAGTTTCGACAAATTAAAACCTTGCTGTCAACACCAATTTTACTGTCTAAAGTCTTAGTTTGAAAGAAATAATCAACATTAAAGAAATCACAAGTGCAGGATTGCGCGGCCATGACTTCAGAGGTGAATATCTAGTAAAGTATTGATCTAGGGCTTGTGATTCTTTTTTCGACAATTGTTGACAAATTCAGCCATTCATTTACAAAAAGAATTAGATCTCTAGCTCAAGTAGTTGCTGAGATCTCCGTGGCCGCGCAATCCTCCGCGTTTCGTTCGCGCGGCCACGTTTAGACCCCTATAACTTCTTTATTTCTACTTCGACAAATTTTTAGTTTGTGCCATTCGTGTTCGACAAATTTCGACAGAATCCCTGACTATTTTTTTTTCTGTTTGCGTGCCGTGGCCGAGCAGTCGAAACGCATACGAATTCGGCCACTGCAACTGCATTGTCTGTAGCAGCCCATAGGTCTTGAGGGCTGCATGTAGCGGGACATCGAGGGCATTTTAAGAGGTGCGACATTGTCTGAGGGTCGAAGCCACACTTGAAATATTGAATAGTAAAAACAGACTAAACTTTTTAGAACTGATGCACGAATGGGGTCAAGCAAATGGATTATCCGGTAGCTACTCGTTGAATGGTAAAAGCCAATCGAGGAGAAGGAAATTGTAAGCAGACATTAACTTTGACCAAAGATTAAAAGGGTTTTAGGCAACTTCCCTGGCCAGCCAGGTAAGTATACCTTATTTCTATTTTATATAATTATTAATTAATTATAACGTCATTTAAATATTAATTTTAATAATAATAAATAACGTAATTCACCTTTTTCAAATTACTCTGGAACCTCTCGTAATCTTTAGTTAACATTTCAATGCTCTTCTTGCTATCGTCATACTGTGACGTATATCCCTCCTTCTGCTTCAAAGAGTCAATCTCACTTAAATCCAAGTCAATATTAGAACTGCTATGTTCTAATGCGAAAACTGTATCTTTTTCCAACTGTTCAATTTTCTCTTTCTCCTTTTTGAGATTATCCTCGTAAGAAGTCATGAAAGAATCCATAGTCTCTTCTCTTTTTTTCAACTCGCGGTATTTTTGGTGACGGTCTGAATTTCCTTCTTCAAGATCCTGAAGATAAATATAATAATATATAATTTAATTTTTGGTAATATTTATCTTTTAGTTATGACTAAAACGTGTCTTAAGAGTTAAAGCATTTGCAAAGATTTACCATTGTTGCAATTTGATTTAAACTAGGACCGGAACGTATTAAGGATGTCGGATAGAAAGTGGATGATAGATCTGGAAGGCACAAGATCGCACGCATTGGAAATTCTTTCAAAGCAGGCCTATGTCCAGCAGTTTGATATGGTGATGACTTACTTGTTCCGCTTGTTCAATCAACTCTTGCACTTTTTTAATTTGTTCCTTCAAGTTTGCCGCATTGCTGTCCAGTAATGCAATCGCAGCATTGTCTTCTCGTACCTACAAAGAAGATTGGTATAGCACATTATATATCATGTTAGTTAATTAATGTATGTATATATTTGACGACCTCTGTGGCGCAGTCGGTATATTACACGGCTGCTACGCAGATGTCTCGGGTTCGATTCCCGCTCAATGCAAATCTTTGTGTGCATGAACATGATTGTTTGCATTGGTCTGAGTGTTTTCTATGTATAATATGTTCGTATGTACAAAAAAAAAATTAAGTATGTTTATCCGTTGTCTAGTACCCATGGTACAAGCTTTGCTTAGTTTGGGACTAGATGGCGTTGTGTGAATGTGTGAGAATTATTTATTTATTTATATCATGTTAATTAAATAATCTGTTGGTTTTTTTACTGTAAAGTTTAAATATTATTAGTACGTAAAAATATGAACTACATTTATACCTGAAGTAATAATTTTTCTCGTTCGTCTTGTGGATCCAAACGATTATTCATTTCATTTTTAATATTGTCTCGTTTTTCCTCGGCCGCTGCTAATCGTCTGTGCAGTTCCAACAGGTGCATTTTGATCTGAAATAAAACGATCAAATTTTGATTACTGCCTATGTTACTGATTTACCTACTAGTATTCTTTAAGCTGATTTGATTCACTTTAGTATCTTTGGTTTGAAACTTATATGGTTTCCTATATTAAAAGTTTCTGTGAAGTTATTAATTTTAACATCAGAAACATTACTGTAAGAATACTGTACCCTTAGTTATGTTAATTTAGTAACTCTAAAATCATATTGAACTGACCTGTGACCCAGATATTTCTTTACTAAATTCTTCCTTCTCTCTATTCAGATGATCGAGTTGACTTCTGGCTTGTTCTACTTCTTCTCTCAAAGTCTCTGCAGTTGCTTCCAGCTCGTTGTACTGATCTTTTTGTTCCTGTGTCATTTCTGTTAGCAACTTCGATATTGTTGAGTGTTCCTGAAATTTCAAATTAAGTATATTCTGTTATATGATATAATTTTATTACTAACGAATTCTTGCTATCCAATTTTGATAAATAAGAGATTTAATGCGAAGTTTGATTTTTCATACTAACGTTTTCTTAGTTATTTCAATAATGATTAAACTCAATAGAACGAAATTTGGTATAAGTAATAGCGCACATCTAAGCTAACTTTTAGCATTTTAATCATAAGAAAACAAAAATAAGGGAAGAACTTACATTTGTTTAAATGTTAAAATCCGCTGGTTCAAATTGGACCCATGTTTACAGGCTTATTTCTAATACAAATAATAATTATTTTTCTTAATTAACTTATTTTAGTTGTTGGCAATGTCCTGTATTTACCAAATTACACAAATAATACAAGCAATCTATGTATTAAAAGAAAATATAGCCTAAAACTACGGCGAAAAAAAATGGCAATATCATAGGTAAAGACCTATTGTCATCCATAGTTATGTTTTTCAGGCATCATGCGATACCTGTGTAAAGCACCTCCTTCTAACCTATTTGCATCTTCATTAGCGAATAAAAGCTGCGTCAATAGCACTCAATTTGCTTTAGGAGAAGTAAGAATTGGTTTGCATTAATTTGAAGAAATACTATTACTTCTTCGATTATATCAAGAGGAACTCAACGGAAATTAAACCTTACCTTATCAACTTGTTCCCTTAACTGTCGCATCTGATTTTCCTTACGTTGTTTCTCCATGAATACTTGTTCTACCTCTTCTTGCATTTTCTTGTTACTAGCTTCAAGTTCTCTAGTTTGCTCCTCAACGGATTGCTTTGTAGCTTCACCATTGGCTATGCGAATTGCTGTATTGTAGTCTGCTAAGCGTCCTTGTAAATCTAGAAGAAATAATATTCTCCTGAGTTATTTAGTATTATTTTTATATGATACTAAATATGCCGTTTTAGAGAGATTAAATAAACCTAAATAGACAGTGTCTATACCTCTACCTTTATTAATATCAATGTATCATTTAGTCAATACGTTCATACATTATACATACTAGTTCCAAGCAGGCCAAGAGTCGGCAATGGGGCTCGTGTCCAGTTTTCATTTCGGTACAGTTGCCTTGTTAACAGGCACTTCATTGTCTCTTACATTTTCTGGGTAAGCTTGGTACATTTTGTATAGGTTAATGTACACTCTGCATATCTAAATCTCCGGCATACACACCTCAACAAAGTCTAGGGATATTTTGTATAAAGTTGTGAAACTCAAAAAATTTGGTTTGTAATTTTGTTTTTTTTTAATTCTTTTGACGAAAACTTACTTTGTTAACCCTTTTTAACCATTCTAAATTTGAATTTGAAAAATAAAATTAGAAATAAATGATTTACGCGGCTTAAACGTAGTCAAGTTCGAAAATTTCATTTACCAATAGTAAGTTTTGACTGCTTTTTTGTGTAAAATTTAAGTTTTATAACAATTTAAACGTTTATTTCGAATAAATGATATTGTGTGCATCATGCAGCGGCGACATTTCATCAGAGAGAAAATGTTATGGGCAGTAGGCATGCTCCCAGCTGCGGGTACTAGGCAGAGTATTGCTGAAGAGATTAGAACACTACAAAATATGAAATCAGGGTTATGGTCACGTTATCGTGCTACTGGTGAAGTGGCTGAAAGATATCACAGCAAAAAGTCTATCACCACTTAACGACATGATCGATTTTTGCAAGTTCCCGCGAAAAGACAGCCAAATGTTTCTACCATGCAGCTGGTGTAGAGGCTCCAGCTCTTGGTGGAGCCTCTTGAGGGTGACCAAACGGTCAGAAGAAGTCGGCACGAAGCCCACCTTTATGCTCGCATACCGCTTTATACTCCAGCACTACGCCGAGCAAATCGCGCACGACGACTACACTGGGCTCGTGAACATTTGCTCTGCAAAGATAACCTGTGATCTGTAGTAGTGTTTACACATGACTCCCGGTTCGGTTTCCACTCGGATTCACGTAGAGAACGTGCTTGGCGAGTTCCTGGTTGTGATAGCCGTCAACAACATCCTCAGGAAATCTATTCATACCACGATAGAACAAATTATGGCGTGGACGGGAATTTGTATCGGACGAAGAACAGAGCGCGTTTTGATCAGAAACACCATGGCGGCTGAAAAATAATTTAATGAGGTGCTAGTACTCATAATCTACCCCCGTAGACTACAATTGGGCCAAATGTTCAAGTTCATGGACAATAACACCCGTTCGCATAAAGCGAGAGTGATGACGAGCTGGTTGCAGGAGCACGACGTATCGATTTTATGCTGAACCACTCAATCCCCTATCCTAAAAACCATAAAATACGCGTAGGACATGTTCAAAAGAAGGGTTTTGGTGATTTTTCCTGCATAAAATTGCAATGGAAGGGCAACTTTTTTTGCATCCTAGTCGGACCTGGAACAATATACCGCACCAAGACCTGGATAACATAATAAAAGCATAAAAAAACCATTGCAGGACCGTTATTTACGGTTTTTTTAATGTGCTGACTACTGATTACTTACATTACAGTTAAAAACAGATTAATTTTTGCTTATTTTCACTTTTGCTTAAGAAACACATTCATTGTTAGTTTTATTAATTTTTCAAGTTTTTTATTTATTTCAATAAAAAATTATTTATGCAAAAAAAATTCTTTGATTTAATTCTGGATTGTAGCTTCATAAATTGTCTTTATAAAAATATAAACATGTTGTATGCTATCTTCAATAATATTGAAGTTAATTGAGTAATACCAAATATCCCTAGACTTTGTTGAGGTGTGTATCTTAGAGACAAAAAATACATAGCATGTCTTCTGTTCTTCAGCAAATTATTTAATTCAACATACCAGTTAGCTCTTGTGCAAGTTCCTTCACCCTCTTTTCATAATGTTTCTTAGCAGACTTTTCCCTTTCTCCTGCGTCGGCTTGTTCACTTAACCTTGCAATTTCCGCCTTCATCTCTCTTACTTTTACTTGCATCAGTTCTTCCCAGTAGCGCTTGTCTTGAAGCTGGCGTGTACGGAAACCTCTCGCTGTACCGGTACGAAGACCTGAGATCCCTTGCTGGGTTATTGGCCTGTCTATCTGTTGGTATTTAAAATAATATTTTATTTAGCAGCTATATTTATATTTTGATAGATCGATTCATAAAATACAAATATTTCGTTACCATAGAAAATCCAGTCATAGTAGTCTGTTGCCTGCTGGCTGTCGGAGGTGCAGGTCCAAAGCCTGCAGTCGACAGCCGAGAGGCCGTACTGACCCTGTATGCTGATGTAGGTCTCATTATGCCGCTCCTAGACGACAATATTTTAAAAGCTTTTAAAACGTAGCCAAAGTTATTCCAAAGATGGTTAGTTACCCAGTGGTATTTCATCTGAATGTCTCCGTGCTACGACGGGCAATATAGTTACCATCTCCCTTAGATGTCACAAGTTCATACTCATCATTACATCATCTTTATCTCAGCAAATAGACGTCAACTGCTGGACATAAGCTTCTTTCTAATATTTTATTTGTGTACGTTATTGATTTAAAGTAATTCAATATGTATTTAAATAAAAAAATAATTATTTAATTACTTATTTGTGATGAAATTTATAGCACCAACTAATATCTATTCAAACAATATTAGTTCTTTGTTAATTATTCAAGTTCTGTTGTAACAAACATTCTCATTATCATCAACATCAAAACAAAACACTCTCTTTACCACTCTTTGCAATCGGTTAAACTCATTTCATTTGTTTAATTAATTAACTTACACAAAACATATTACATACTTTGTTTAGTGCATACTGTAATATGCAATTCCGAATAATAGTTACACAAACAAACCTCGAAACAGCTGATCCACTATTACTGTAGTCTCGATGACCTCTTCTGGACACTGGCCTAGCTGCCTCTGACCTCCTACCTCCAGCGCTGGCGTCCGAATAATCCATAATTTATGCTAACTAATTAATTTTACACATAGAAAAAAAATCGGGTCAAGTGTGGCTAACTGGTTGACAGGCGCATTGGCTTTGTTGTTGACGCGTTGTCATGACAACGGAGTGACAATTACTAACGATTTTTTTTGTTGTTGTTGAAGGCATTTGGCGATGTGAATGCAAGCAGCAAGTCTTGTTCGAAACGTTCTGTTTAGGGTCGTAGCACATATAACGTAACGTAAACGGATCGGCACCGCCTCGCCTTTTTCCTTGGTGTCAAACGTCAAAAATCCGATTACGTTACGATTCCGATTACTGTGCGTTGCAGTAAGGAGTTTTATACAAATAATACTGAACGGCTCCAGTTGATACGGTGCCGATCCCTTTACGTTTCGTCATTATGTGCTACGACCCTTAAAATCATGTATAATATTGAATAAAAGTCGCAACTGCTACTAATAAAGGTAATGCAGGTAATGGAGTTAGAGGTGTGTTTGTATTTCTTTTTCTTAAAAACTACTTATCCAATTGCATTAAATATTTATTTTGTATCTAACTTTTCGAATAACAACAACTTGCGGTTTCAAACACCATTTGCAACTATTAACCATGTTCGATAGTATCTACTGAATTGAAATGAAAACTTGAAACATGTTGTGAAGTTAAAATGCTCCTCTGAGTTATTTACCACACTAATATAACTTTAACAGGCCGATTTTGCTTCTTTTAGGAAGCAAACTAGGTTTACTTATTATACCACTCTAGTATGGTATATTTGTTGTTAGGAGCCTAATTGGTTAAATTTTTCAGAAAGTGCAAAATTATGCTCTACTAGTACACCCTGTAGATAGAAAAATCGCAGACCAATGCAAACAATCATGTTCATACACACAATGATTTACATTATGCAGGAATCGAACCCGAGACCGCTATACAATTACGCCAAAGAGGTCGTAAAAAATTACCGGGTACGTAACGAACCGGGTTTGTGGAGATTGTAGTATTGGCGCACAGTAGTCACTGACTATACCCAATCGGGCTTCTATTCGTATGCGTTTCGACTGCTCGGCCACGGCACGCAAACAGAAAAAAAATTAGTCAGGGATTCTGTCGAAATTTGTCGAAAACGAATGGCACAAACCAAAAATTTGTCGAAGTAGAAATAAAGAAGTTATAGGGGTCTAAACGTGGCCGCGCGAACGAAACGCGGAGGATTGCGCGGCCACGGAGATCTCAGCAACTACATAAGCTAGAGATTTAATTCTTTTTGTAAATGAATGGCTGAATTTGTCAACAATTGTCGAAAAAAGAATCACAAGCCCTAGATCAATACTTTACTAGATATTCACCTCTGAAGTCATGGCCGCGCAATCCTGCACTTGTGATTTCTTTAATGTTGATTATTTCTTTCAAACTAAGACTTTAGACAGTAAAATTGGTGTTGACAGCAAGGTTTTAATTTGTCGAAACTAATGAAAGCAATAGACTCTACTAAAGTTTAGCCATATAGACGAAATCAGAGGAAAACAAATAGTTCATGGCCGCGCAATCGAAACGCTACTTTGGACGCTGATATCTCAGTAACTATTATTGCAAGGATATTCGTGTTTACATTTATTTATTCTATATTTTAACCTCATTGTAATGAGATATCGTTTGATCCTCAGAACAGTTCTCAAGCCGTGTAATCTCAAAAATAATGATACCCTATACAATGTTCGAGCAGAGTAACCATAATTTCGATTTCATTAGGAAATTCATATTTATTATTCATAGTAAATTATTATATGCTACAAATATTTGTAGATCTTAAACTATCAAGGAACTATTGACTCTATTATACTTTAATTATTTTTAAAGACGAAAGATTTTTAATAAGTATGTATTTGTACTTTTTTGTTATCGCCTTAGTTATTTTTCGTACATCGATCGCATGATTCTTTACGAACTTACTGTGTGTGTAGTGATATTTAAAAGATATTCTGTGCCGTGTAGCATTACAAGATTTACCTACATCTTGGTTTTATAACACCACACAAACATTTTTATTTACACCCATTGTTATACCTGTTATTTTAAAATAAAAATTGAAATGTAATAATTACTTTACAAAAATTGGATAACCACTTGGACCCATTGGATGCCAAAGATTGCGCTAGAGTTAGCGACGAAACCCGAAGGATTAAGCAAAAATTAGCCTTTTGCGCTCTCACTCTGAGATTATGATTTCTCACTCGCACATTTGTTGGCGAGCGAGCCACCGCACCGGGCGGGACGGCCGAATAGTAGTGGCTTTGATCCAGTGTTGCCAGCCGTACGATTTAAATCGTACTCATACGACTTTTTGGTACGTTACACGACCGTGAACTCAAAATCGTACGCTACGTTCTTAGCAAAAACATCATTTTCGTAACCAATTATGAATAATATTACAATAAAAGTTACATTTTTCAGTTTAAAACATCAGCTTTTCTATCAGTTTGCCTTTGAAACAATGACATGATGTATCGCGCATTTTAATGTACAGTGTCTCTGTTGGTAGCCTGTTAATGAACATTATTCGGGTATTGATTTTAACACATCTAACAAAATAGTATCAAAACTAAATTTAAATATGAAATAATACATATTATTATTAAAGAATCAACACTTTGCCTTCTGTTAACGATAGTCGCTAAAACTTACTGAAATAAAATAAAAAATTAAAGAAAATAATACACCTATTATTAAGATTTTAACATGTAAGTATCTACTATTATTTTTTTATACATTCGAGCTTAATACAATCTTTTGTACTCCGTGGAAAAATAAAGTTAGCAACACTGTTTAGTTGCAGAGGAACGTTATTCTCGTTTAAAACTCAGCTGTGTGTCGATTTGAATCGGGAGATAAATACTGTGTATAGGTACTGTGTGTTAATTTTAAGTGATTTGCTTTTAACGAAACATTCACATTTAACGGACTATCATATTTTTATTTGTTAACTGTGATGGGACAGGATATATCGTATGGAATGTTTAGACTTTACCATTCAACCTTTCATTACATGCACGCACTAAAGGAGTAATTTTATTGTTTTTTAAAATAAAAATGATAGTCTCCCATTTGAGAAATATCCTAATGAAATCGAAATTATGGTTACTCTGCTCGAACTTTGTACAGGGTATCATTATTTTTGAGATTACACGGCTTGAGAACTGTTCTGAGGATCAAACGATATCTCATTACAATAAGGATAAAATATAGAATAAATAATGTAAACACGAATATCCTTGCAATAATAGTTACTGAGATATCAGCGTCCAAAGTACCGTTTCGATTGCGCGGCCATGAACTTTTTGTTTTCCTCTGATTTCGTCTATATGGCTAAACTTTAGTAGAATCTATTGCTTTCATTAGTTTCGACAAATTAAAACCTTGCTGTCAACACCAATTTTACTGTCTAAAGTCTTAGTTTGAAAGAAATAATCAACATTAAAGAAATCACAAGTGCAGGATTGCGCGGCCATGACTTCAGAGGTGAATATCTAGTAAAGTATTGATCTAGGGCTTGTGATTCTTTTTTCGACAATTGTTGACAAATTCAGCCATTCATTTACAAAAAGAATTAGATCTCTAGCTTAAGTAGTTGCTGAGATCTCCGTGGCCGCGCAATCCTCCGCGTTTCGTTCGCGCGGCCACGTTTAGACCCCTATAACTTCTTTAATTCTACTTCGACAAATTTTTAGTTTGTGCCATTCGTTTTCGACAAATTTCGACAGAATCCCTGACTAATTTTTTTTCTGTTTGCGTGCCGTGGCCGAGCAGTCGAAACGCATACCTTCTATTCATGTGTTTATGTCTCGAGTTTTTCTTCTATAGCAATGATATTTTAACCTTGATGGTTCTCTCTAAAGCCCGATTTACACATCGACAAGTACAGTAGCGAGTTAAATAGTAAGTTGTTGAATAATTTGATTTAAATAGATCTCTTTGTACTTAACTCGCCAAAAATAGGATGGAGATCTTTTCAAATCAACTTAATCAACAACTTACTACTTAACTCGCTATATATATTAAATTGTGAGAGACGAAGCTTAGGTAAGTACTTATTTAAAGATTATGCCTATATTTCCAGAGGAACAATAAAACTCGTAAATTATTAAAAATATTTGTATATTTTATTCAAAACGGTCTGCCTTATCATAGGTTATTCGATAACCAACACCCTATATTACACAGTTGGATGTTGACGTAATATTATTTATAAATTCGTTTATAACAGCAGATATGTGAAAAGAAAAAAATATTCTAAAGACTCGTTTATAACCAAACAAAAAAGCTCTGGGTTTATCATTTACTCAAAATAATGTACTACACGGTCACATTATCTAGAGACCTCGCTGAAATGCGAATTTTTGCCCGTTCTCCTTTCAACCCCCGCGCTCGCCACGGGCGCATCAGTGATTCGCCCGACGCGACGTGACGTCATCGACGCCAGATCTCGAGATAAAGTGACCGAGTAGTATTGAGTTATAAATGTGAAATGTAGAAGTCTTGTTGAAGAATTCTAGTTTATCGGTTTTTTTTAAATTTGTCGTATTAAGATTCTGTGTTTTCGTGTTCCATGTAGGTATGTAATAATATAAACTTAAAAGTATCATTATAATTATCTACAATAATGCATAAGATACAATATGGTAACCTGTGTAGCACCTCTGGATATTAGAACAGCTACATAACAGTTTTACAAGCGTATTAAATAAGACCAAAAGAAATATATTATTAATACATAATAATATAACTCTTTGAATAATCTTATTTGATTAAAATAAAAAATAATATGTAAGTATTCTAAACACTACGTATATACGTCGACTAAAATATACACAAATATTAGAAAATTTCTTAAAAATAATTTTGTGACAATAAATTATATTTAAATTGTCAACTTAGATGTACAAAACTAGACTATTATTAAATTGAGTATTGGACATAGAATATAATAATAGATATAGATATACAAACGTAACATTTTATGAAGGTATTTACAAAAGATTATTATGTACCTAATATTTCATTACAATTTCTAATCTAAATATATTTAATTGATCAAATATAATGTCATTAAACTAAATTACAAATTATTAAAAAAAAATAAGGTAAAAGGCAGTTACAGGTAGACGTTTTCCTATTAAATCGTAACATATTACTGAGAAATAAATATTGAATACAAACTGCTGTGTCAAAAAACAGTATTTTTTAATTTCGATAACGATTATAGACCTTACAATGTTCATAAATAAAATAAAAAACAATCTTAATGAAGGGTCCCTAATCGTATTAAAATTTTCCCAACCCTGGTTTTGACTAGGATTGACACTTAAATATAATAAAAAATATAACATTTTAACTAAAAAGTAATTAAATTGTGATGTTAATGAACACGTAATTCGTTAAATACGTTGGCAGTGATAGTTAACTTATTGGTTCAATTAATTTAAACTAATATTTTACAAAATTTAGTTAAATATACTATAGCTAATAAGTTGGTAAAATTGATTACTAAAAATATTATCAATAATACTTATTACCTATATAAAATGGTTACAAAAGTTACATATTTGTATACCAAATCTCCATATTACATATTTTATAAGCAAGTCTTTTCTTACCTATATTTGAGTCCCTTATTTATACAAATCCGTAAATATTTACAATGTTCTAAGAATACAGGTTATAATTTTAGATAACGTCACATTGAAAATTTTTGTAATAAAAGTTATTGAAGAAAAAATTGAGTAAATAAATGTTAAGGTCTAAAAATACCCATTATGTTTAGTAACCCGTAAGTGGCTTTCAAACATAATAGGCATTTAAGTTCATCGACCACATAATGTACCCTCTGATTAGGGTATCTAATCTTCGAGTTTTTGATAGGAATATGTTTGTTGATAAAAGGTTGATTTATTTCAATGTGACTATATCTTTTAGTATTTATGTTTTAGTTGCCATGTGTCAGGTGATTCGCACTCTAGTCCCATTCTCCAATAAACATATGACGAGCGTGAGCTGCTGGTGGAGGAGGGAAACCACGTCCAGGCATAGGCAGGCGACCGTACAGCGCATACGGGTCGTAGTGGTCTCCGTCTGCAAGCAATATTATATTCTATGTGTTATTTATTACTCTAAGTCGTGTTTTGTTATGCATGTTTTATTGGTTGAGAGCCTATTTTTCAATTTGGTTTAATTCATTTCTATGAAACTCTTGTATTATTGGCAGTGTTAGTGGGAAGTTTATAGAATTATAAAAGCAAACAAACAATATTTTTTGAGTAAACAAAACTATTTTAGGTATAGTTACAGACAAAATAAATTGGAGACGTGATTTTATTTTTAGCAACAAATTTTATTGGTATAAAAATTGTCGTAGAACTAAGTATGAGGTGGATTCAAAGGATGATTGCCAAGCTTGCGATGAAAAAAGGTTGCCTGTGGCAAAAATAGAATCAATGAAAAATAAGATTGCCTAGGCAGAAACATGTGCGATGTAAAGAATATGTAGGTATACCAGAAATGTAAACAGTGAAGAAAGCTTAAGGGCGTGTTGTGCAACCAAGCGAAGCTATCTAATATAACAGAAAGTTTAAATACCAAGATTGGAGCGAAGAGTCCGCAGTGGCGGTGGAATTAAAGTGCGGGGTTAGTCTGTATATACTAGCGAGGCTGCTGGATCACGATTGGTCGCAGCCTTTTCTCCCTGTTTGGATAGAATTGAAACATGAGCTTCTCTTTTCTAGGGAGACGTTCGTACGCACCGATTCCGCTCTCGTATGAGCGTGCATGCCACAACGCTTGGGGTGGCATCGGGGCGTGGGCAAACGGAGCCATGTGCGGCGGGAACGGGCCGGGGTGAGCGTGGGCGACGCTGTAACGCTTGCTGGGCACAGGAACCTCCTTCAGCGTGAGACGTTCTGTCATCGCTGGTAGAACTTTGGCGCCGTTAGTCTTCACAAAGTTCGGGACGCGTGCTCGTAGACCGCAGTAGTACGGATCATCTGAAATAAGATAAAACATATTAATATTTATGCCATCAAAACCTAAAATCTTGTATAACTATTATAAGACAACTACGAACTTATCAATATTATTTTTAAGTATGTAAGTAGGTACGGTCGGGGTATTTGCCGCTCGACCACCCTTAGGCGAGAATCGCTTAAGGGTGGTCGAGCGGCAAATACCCCGACTGTACAAGTACATAAAATGTTACCCTAAAAATAAGTAGATAATAATAAATACGAGATTATATTTTATTCTATTTTCTTACATAATAATATAACTGTATAATGTTATAAACAGAAACACATTTGCTAATAAAACGGAACGTTCGTATATTCCGTAGCATGTTCCGCTTCCTACGCCCGACTCGTTCCAAATACCACTGATTCAAATATCAAGGATACGCCGAAATGCCAGCTGACGATTGCGACACAACGGGGCATTGTCTGCATATAACCTCTGCACTGAGATCTTCTTATGAATGGAAAACAGACATAGGTACCTATTTGAACTAAATGTTTTTTTTTAAATACTACTGTGACTGACAAGGTGTCGCGGGGATCTTCACAAGCATTAATTTAACGGACACAAAAAACATCCAGATTCAGAAAAATAATTTGGGAATCGAACCCGCGACCTCTTACACAACAGTATTTTCCTTGAGCGTCGCGCCACCGATGCAGTTAATCCAGAAACGTCAAATACGATTATTCGAGGCAATAAGCGGTATGCGTCAAACATAACTCGACATTGACAAATCAGAATCCGTAAACTGAACTGCCAACGATAAAAAAATCTTCAAATTAATTTGCATAATACTATCCATATCAATATGTAGTATATTTTTTTATTAAGTTTTATCCTCTTAAAGTGCATTCAAACGTAAACTGGCTCATATTTCAAAAAAGGACTTCGTCTTTTAGTTCAGCCTCTATAAGTTAAATTTTAAGTAGTATCAACTCCTTTTAAGACGGTGCTTGTGTGGTTTGAGTAAGTGTCTCGGTGTAATCTGTGATGTATGGTCGTATTCATGATATACTAGCTGCTAGCCACTCGTGGGACTCTTTGTAAAAAGTTTATATAAAACACCAAGTTTTTACATTGTTAATGTTTTCAAAAGAAACTGCCTACTTAAGGTTATACAGTAGACAAAGCTTGATTTTGTTTCGTTTTTATTCAAGCAAAGTAGTTAGTTTATAAAACGGTAATTCACTTTTTAAATGGACATGTCATTGGCAAAGAGTAGGTACATTTAGTACGAATTATGCGATTTTTTTGGAATACTATTTATTAATTTTTTTAAACACCTTTTTGTTTATATTTATTTGAAACTTTCTATTTTTCAAACTTACACCTAATTACATTCCTCCATTTAGGTAAAAATAGTCGTAAGGTTAAATGTTAAACAATTTTTGTCTACAAGGTACGTTAAGATTAAGCAAAAATGAGTTCAAAAGAATGAAATAAGGAAAATATTACAAAAAATAATAATAATAGAAAATGATACACATCTCACAGTGTTTAACCCTAGAAACGCTTGTGTTTCCATATTTTATAAATATTGCAGCGATAAGCGTGGACAAGACATGGTCTTATAAATGATGATCTGACCAGAGATGTTGATATATAAAGGTTCACACTTGCAACGCTGTTGTATAAATTGTGGTTCAGATACATAAATCCATTGCATTGTCAACAGCCGTCGTGTACCAAAAGGACATAGGACATTCTGGTACGGTACGAAAGGCCTATGATTGCTCGACTAATGTCGTTGTGGTAAATAATTCTATTGTGATTCGACATTTTGAAATGCAGTACCTAATGAATTTACAATTGTCGTTATTTAGAAGGCGTTGTAAAATTATGAAGTTAATTTATATTGAAAGTGGCTGGATTGTGATTAATGTTTTTGTTTGTAAATTTATTTATTGAACATTATAAAGATATTAAGTAAGGATATTTTTGTATTATATTAGATTTTTATTAGTATTTGTCTAATGTCAAAATCGTCTTGTTGTATTTTTCAATTAATTGTAATCTATTTTGTTTAAACTGGAAGATTAAGTATTTTTCTGACATTAATAAGATTAATTGATTTAAATCATAACTTGCAAAAATACAATAAGATTTAGACGATTTCGTAAAAGTTGTAAATCAAACTTTATCCCCAATGAAATATAATATCGATACAAATTCTTGGTTTCAATTCAACTAATTTGTCCATTTAAATACTGCTACACATTTAAGACCTGAGTATTCTGATCAAAGGAATTTATATTGTCCGAGTAATTAATTTCGCGTTTGGTTCTTTTACCCTTCTTTAGAATCCATGTTGCTCGAAAATGGGAAAGTTAATTGAACTAAGTTAAGTTATGAGTGCAAGGATTGAATGTAATTAGGAGCTTGTAACGCGCATCGACGTATTTAGTAATGAAATAATTTACTGTTGAAGCAAAGTCTTTACCCTAAAATGGACAATCATTAGTGGGCTTTATTTGCACATGTTACGTCTCTTTAATTTAGAGCAAAAATATTTGTTAACGTAGAAATTAAATTAACTACATTCGTGGCAAAGCGAATTGGTTAAAACTGAACGTATGACAATTATTTGTGCGCTCCATAAAATTATTGTCTTAATTTTTCATGTATTGTGCCAGATAATTTCATGTCTTTCCCCGCGATGCAGTCAGGGGTCGATCCGGGATTAGTATTTTTTTAATTGTTTATTATGTTGTGGTTGTGGTTTAATTATATAAGATCTCTAGCAATTTTATTTTTTTATCTTATTATACGACTGGCATCTTATACTAACATAATTAGTTTTGCATGTTTGAATGTGTTTTATCTAAGATGGTCTATACATTATTTCTTTATTTTAACTTTCTGGATATAGTTAGATACCTTTAGTGCGATACCTATTTAAAAAAAAAACTAATTTTAAAATCAACTTACCATATTTCTTATTATCTTTGCCTTTATCAGATTTGCCTCTCGGAAACTGTGACGGCATGCGTCCGTCACCTTCAATGTCATCGTAGTCGGGCTGTGAAACAAATAGTAAAAACATGTTAGATATTACAGTATGGTCATCTTGTTAATTTGTAAAAACAACATTGTGTTTGAGGCCTTAAGTTAATGAGATCATTGTTTATGGAATATTCCGGTATTAGGAAAATAAAAAATTATTAAGCTTAAAAATATAATAAAGATTTTTTCAATAGCTCCGAGTTACATCAAAAGAAAAAAGGTTCAGACAAAATACAATCTTGTCTGCCAAGTTTTTCAAGATTACCACTGACACTGGAGAAGGGTGGTCCCTGCAGAGAGACATTAATCAGCCTATTATGAAGATGAATAATATAATATAAAAGTTATTGAAGAAAAAAATCTTATAACGAATTAATAAAATCGGAATATCGGATATACGAAGAAATACACATCGGCACATGAAGAAAGTTCGAAGAACACCCAGATTGCAAATAAAATGTAATATGTCTACTTAACAACACAACTTGCACCTAAGAACATGCAAGAGCAAGCAATCCAAGAATAAAACACAAGACAAAAATCAGATGCAATAATATGAACGCGTGGGCGACTTACAATCTTTTACCTTGTAACGAACCAAAGATGGCATTAAAAAACAACGAACTTTGATATATAAAACTCATAGGAATAGGCTCTTATCAAAATAAAGGTTATGGAAACCGCACTGGTATAATACATTGGTGCAAACCATATATTATTTTAAAAACACGTTTTCGACATAAAAGTGAAGTTAAAAGGGCACACAAAGGACATTGTTCATTTGTATGGTGTCAGTAAAGTGAGACTAGGTAAACCAATAATAGGCTAAAAGCCGACTCGACTGGATGTACTATCATTTATCTTTGAAGTCGATGGGATCTAAGATACGTCAGCGTTATCCGCCCCGCTGTGTTGACCATTGTCCACAACTATACGGTTGCGATAGTACGAGTCTACAATTATCTGACAAGAAGTCGGAACTGACAGGCGTTAATCGGATTGAACTTTCACCTGTGTTCAATGTTTATAAATTGTTCTGTACAGTCGTTACAATTCGACACGTGGTTTACGAAATAATAGATGAATAGATATCATGAATGGAAAATGAGTGATTGAATTTAATAAACTTATTTGATTTATTGTATGTAGCTTTTGATAGGTTGATTTTAAAAAGAGAAAAAGAAGATTTAAAATTGTGTCGATTTCATGATTGATTGCCTTAACAAATATTAAACAAACACGAGTAAAAAAATGTTTATGTTAGCACGTGTATCTTTTTTAATATAGGAAGCAAGAAAACATTTAAAAGAAAAAAAAATACTGCTAACGATTGCGATTTATGAATTAATGATCTTTATATTTTTAATTACACTAAATAGAGAAATGTAGTTAGGTAGTTCATTTTTAGAGATCAGTTTATCTGTTATGTTCCTCATGATCATAACGTTATGTTTTTTATCAAATTCTTCTTACCTATCAGAAGTCAAATTTTTTACATTGTCAACCCCTTCAAATCCTTTTCGTTAGCAACTAATGCTTGACATTGTTAAATAATATTAAATTGACATTCCGCAGTAAAAAAAATGTAAAATGCAGTCATTATTATTTACAAGTTGGTATGCATAATTGAAATGAAATGCAAAAGGGTAACATTTAATTGAAAATCATTTGTCACTGGACAATGATCAGGATTTAAGTCGCATTCAATTAAGTACGGTTCAATGCATAAAAAAATTAAAGACTTCAAAATTATGTTTAAGCTGACTTAAGACTTTACGCTAATATAGTTTTCAATGATTGATTTAGGTACTTTTGGTTTTATTTCCGACTCCTAAATAACCTTAAGTACATATATTAAAATGACTTACATAATTTTTAATTCATAAAATTTCAATTTAGAGGCATAAATAGATACAGGTTTTGTTAAAAAGATGTAAACACTGTTAAGAGTTGCCTTGGTCAACTTAAATAATGGCGCTTGGAATTACAACGTGAATACGAAAAATAAACATGATTACAGAGTCTTGGTCAGCGAAAATAATGAAGAACTCCTTACAAAACGAACAAAAATCAATTAAAAACTAGAAGGCAAGCGACAAAATATAGAAAAGAAACTATGATGAAATTAATAATGGACGGAATGTACAGACTAACATTGTGCCATTTATATACTTTAAAATTTTATTATCTACATATTTTTTGACGCGGATTGACGACCTCTGTGGCGTGATGGTTATATAACTTTACTGCTACGTAGAGGTTCGATTCCCGCTCAATGCAAATCTTTGTGTGCATGAACATGATTGTTTGCATTGGTCTGGGTGTTTTCTATGTATAATATGTATGTAATTACAAAAAAAAAGTAAGTATTTAAGTATTTTTATCCGTTGTCTAGTATCCATGGTACAAGCTTTGCTTAGTTTGGGACTAGATGGCGTTGTGTGAATGTGTGAGGAAAATTTACCTATAATGTTCAAAACATGTTTATGAAAATATAAAAAAAAACCTTTGTTGATTCACAATCACTTTTAGTCATTTACATTGTATTGGCTATAAAACAACAAATCCTTATTACTCAATCATGGCATTAAATTATACACTATAGAACTAATTCTCTTGCGAACAGACAAAGCTCTTAATAAAATAAGCCCTTGAAAATTGAATTACACGTTAACTCACTACCGGCACGTTAAGTGACTTGCTGATTCATTTTGTCACTTTTATATTGAATCAGGTATGAGATTTACTTCTTATTGGTTTGATTTGAATTATATAGAAAAGACAATTTACAGTCTACTGAGTTTTCGTTCATCTTTTGGATTTGGCTGACTACAAAGTACGTTTTAATATATTTAACTAAAATCGCAAAAACCAACCGAAAGAGATTCGTCGTTCCTATATTTTAGCCTTTATTTATTTATTTTTATTATTGAGGACATCTTACAAAACATACACTTAGGAAAGCATCAAAACAGATTTTAGTGGCTCTGGCAATAGTGCTGTTTAATTTACAAGCTGTCACGGCATGCAATGTCTGCTGTGCATGTCTTTGTTGATTTCATACTATTATTAGTATATTATGTCACTTACCTTTGGAATATCAGCAGGTCCATAACCGTTTTCCCTGGGAGGTAGTTTCGGAGGCTTGTCACCTCTTCTTTGTCCCTGCATCTGCATCATTAGTTGTTCTCTAGTAGCTGCTACAACTCCATGTCCGTTGTTATGTCCATAGCCACCGGAACTTCCACTGGACCCTGAACCATTGTTGTTGGAGCTTGCAATGCTGTAAGGATCCTCATCAGGAATGGGAATACGAGGTCTATTCTTGATGTCCATTGGTCGTTGCACTGGGGACAAAACTATTAAAAATTAGAATATTTAGTAGAAAAATATTGTAGTCGTTTATCTATTCAACATCACCATTATCCTTATCATAATTGAAACGAATGCTGAGCGTAGAGTTTTCTAAATAAAGTTTGTAATGTTAATACAGACAAGCACTGCTTAATGTTACACTAGATGGCGTCAATAGATTAATAAGAAATAATAGTAAATAAAAAAAACCTGATTGTCTATTTAAATATTTTTTTAATAAAAGTATGATTATACATAATTCTATTAAGATAAAATGTATTTTAAACCATAATATAACATCTAAAATATAAATATGAGGTGATACTCGATTACGTATAAGGCAACCATCAAAATATATCAACGATTATATTTCTTGTTTTGAAATTATAATTATCTACACATTCTTATATAATAATATAGATAAACATCTGTACAAATAAATGTAAATTATAGCCGAACCTCTTAAGTCACAGTTAAAAGGTGAAAAGATCTCTCAAATTAATAAGGCAAGACAAGTTCTATTGAAATATTTGAATTATTACAAAGATTATCCAACATTCTGAACATACAATTGGAAACATTTAGCGACGCTTGCACAACTTGCAACACGAATATAGGGTCGTGATGTTAAGATCGGATGGCAATCACTCCTATTCACGACTTCGAACAACGCACTGTTATTAATGCGATGCCAAGTTACTGGAGTCTTCATCTCACTACTATTTACTCATTAGCCCTTATTTTCGTCTAAGAATAGAAATAAACGAATTACCAGTGATTATCTTTACTGCAACCTAATAGTATACTCGAACTACTATAAAATATGTTTCCTTTGTTACAATCATGGATCTCTCAAAGGAGATGTGAAAAGTATCTACGAGTTGGTATTGTAAGGATCACCTTATTGTGTTTGCGAAAAAACTAGCATGGTAGTGACCATGGAAATTACTGATTGCTTACTTGTTACGCAGAGAAAGTCATTCTGGGTGCCTAATTTACAGACAAATTCCCATTTACTTACCTATCAACCGTCTACTCATAAATTAAAACCATCCTTAAAGTAGGGTTAAGGATTAACCAGTTGGTTTATTTCAAAATGTATTTCTTGAAAGATTTCAATGGTTTATAAATTAGAAACAGTGATCTTAACTTCATTCATGTTTGTATCACGTTCGAAGGGAACATTGCTAAAGCCTTCATTCTCTCTAAAATGGATAATTTAAGTTCGTTCGGAAGTCTTACGAAATAGATAAGTGAACATTTTAAGTCAATCATTACTTTTAAAGTATTATTTCTAATTGATACTCCCTTACATTACTCTGATTATAGCACTTTTAACGTTATAAGCCACAATTACGATCATGCAACCAGAAATTATATCAATTTATATAAAGGTTTTAACTCATATTAAAAAACAATTGTAGGCACTTACAATTCTTTTGTATTTAAAGAGTGTAGACATGTCAAAGATGAAGAAATGATAAACCTTTGTTTCGCACTAAATCTAACTTTTATGAGATAACATATTGTGTCTGGAAATACCGTAGACGCCATGTTGCAACGGGATTAGAATCCAGATTAGTTCACTCAATGATCTGAATATTAAGCGTCGGGGTACATACACCGACTGTTTTTAAGTACTCAGAAAATTACGTGCTTTTATTTATTAAAAGAACTTTATTTCGTTTGATAGTTGCGGTATGCGATGAGTCAATGTGCCCGCGCTGTCGTTGGGACAGAAAAGTTTTTCATTTGCAAGTACGCTCACAAGGATGCAAACAGAAGGTCTGGTAGAAATTATTGCAATGTAATGAGTGTTAAATTCAAAAGTCACAATACTGGTGAACGAGCAGAAAAAGTAATATCAGGTATAACAAACTAAATTACTCATATCTATCGTTTTCCTACAAATTTACAGAAACAGTAATAATCACTTATGATTTACCAAGTTATATCGCAACAAAACGTACTCAATTAAGCAAGAAGCAAAAAATTTTGCAACAGTGTATTTGAAATTAGGGCTGTTTAAAATTTGTGTAATGTACAGACAGATCATTTTCGATGACCATGCTTCCTATTGTCGTCAAATCAGTTTTGCATAATCAAAGTCACGATTTGAGTCTGCTCAAGCCTTTAATGATTCAATTGGCGCTCGTTACAAATTCAAAGTGAATTTAATGGGTTATGGGCAATCATTGCATATTGTGATCCAGATTTGTGGTATGATGACCTTCATTATGAAATTGGAATGTGTAACATAACAATCAAATTGTCATATCGTGCACGATCGAATATACGAGTAGGTAGGTCAAAGTAAATCTGAAACGATTAGTTCGGATATTATAATTAATTGAAGCGAAATGATCGGTGTTGGAGCAATATAAATGTTGAATGTGTTGGAAATAGAGTTGGACACATAATTCATGTTATTACAGATTTAAAGTTCTCGGTGTTATAATAGATTTTCCTATTATGATTGTTTTAAAATATAATTGTGTGCAGGTTCATGACTTAGAAGTTCAAATATAACATGTTGTAGGAGTAAAAGCAGCCGGTCCCCACGTTTAAGTGTCACGACTTCCATATAGAAAACATTAGCTACGTTAGTCAATAGATTTATTTAAGTTCCTTAACAGATAAACAGTGGCTAGACCGCGAAACTACTACAGAAAATCTACGAGCCCATCTTATCCGTGTTGGAAAATCACGGGAATCTTGCAGTGCGGTTTCTTTCCCATAGATGCAGCGTGATTCGCACAAAACCAATATTAGACGTTGAATTGTTGTTAAGTTGCCAATACAGTTGGTTAGTTAGAAATTTGCAGTATGGTTTGAGTGAAATGAGGTGCAATATATTGTAAAATCGATGTAAGATTGCATTGTTGCACAACAATAAGCGGCTACTGAGAATAAAGCTCTGCATACTTTATGCGGTTGCGTGCTATGGGAACTAAATCCGATTTGAAAATAATCTATATTATAATATTTTACTTCACACTTTCTGCTTATATTTTTCAAAAGTATGAGTGGTCTATCTACTCGTAACATCAATCTTTGTATACGTCATTATATTCTTATTAGTGTAAAGTATTTTGTTGTGCACGTGCGTACATATGTATTCGAATATCCGGAAGTCGATATTGGATAGTCCATAGCATATTATTACTTGTCGAACGTCATGTTTCGAAAACCGGATCACTTTAATGCGAGCCAAATAATTACAACCAGATCGTGTTGATGATGCTTTAAGGTCATTCTTGTCTGAAGTTTATAATCAGTATGTTAACACTAGACTTTCCGCACTATTTAATTTTTCTCTTCAATTTAAAATTTCAATAAAACCAAGGTTAGTTTGACTTGGGTTAAATATTCTCGACTATGCGTGAGAATATTACTGTGGATAATAAAAAAATAATTTTGTATATTCGTCGGTAACTGATAAGTGTAGAGGTCGTCCCATTGTTCCATAATACCTCAGTTGCAGTACCAGAGGTCTAAGACAAGGTAACTGTAACATTGTTTGATTTTTGGCGTCTTTAGTCATTATTTTGTTTTGTGATACAAGAAGAAAAGACGACTGCTATAAGTTATTAAAAGCGGCAAATACTTTATTATCTTCTTGTATGATCCTTACGGTAATAATTTCATTATCGATAAAGTGACAGTCACTTACATTAAAACACTTAAACCGTTGTTGTACATCCAGCCCACGCACAACTTACATGGGAAATGTTATTTACAAAGTAATAATGGTACTTTTTTATGTTTTACGATAAAGAGAAGGAGTTAACTCTTCAGTGAACCCATGTGTCTCTGTCCATGATATCGGGGTTAGGCAATTTATTCACTATGACATGTATTGTCGCCTTTATGCTGCCTCTGCAATTTTTCTTTCGATTTGGTTTGTTTTCTCGGCTATTGTTGCGTAGAACGTAAAATAGCTTACTGCCCCTGTCGCATTTAATAATGATATATATAACTTGTTTAATATTAAGATAATTTAGAGTCATATTAATGAATAACTTGCACAGTATCGTCTTTTATAATAAGAAACAAAGACAAGATTGACCGTGAGTTTTTATGATGAACAATGAAAATTAAGGTCGTATTCAAATTATTTACTTGTTTTAATTTTTATAAATTGGCTTGTGGACGTTAAATTTCTCTGTATGGTAATATTTAAATAGGTTTTTTTATTAAATTAGACCTGTTCTATGGGGCATGTAATTATATAAATACGCGGAACATTATACACACATGTTTTGTATGATAACTAATTGAATTTGTGACCAATTTAAAACTTGTATAGAAGTTATCAAAATTATAATATAGCACAGACTGTATCATTTCCTGCTTAGTTTTTTGCTTCATTTAAAATATTACAATGCATGTGTATAGTGGTTTTTATAAATATATTAGACTTTCGTTCTGTGTCTGTTTGAGAAGTTTTAGATTAAACAATTAATTTTATTATAAAATTAATTTTCACAAAAAAAAAGAACCGACTTCAAAGACAAAAATTGCACTAAAAAGTAATAAATAATTACTTGTATTTTGATTTTACAACAATAAATCAGCCATTATTTCTATTTAATTTTAATTTATAGAATAGGTTCTTTTCATTAAGTATTGTAAAAGTATTGTTAAGGATATTTCTTTAAGAGTCTGTAAATATATTTATTTGTAGATTGTTTAAAAGATAATCAAATTATTACAAATAATGTAATATTATTGTTATTTTTGGAGTCGGTGTCAGCCACGATCGTTATTATTAAGTATACCATTTTTTATTTCTGACTGAAAACTTAAACAAATATTATGGCGCCGTGTTATACACAGACTAATAATTACATAAAATTCACATTCGAAAATGAAACGGCCGTTTTCGTTTTAAATGCAATATTTATCTAATTAGAAACCATTTAAAGTGATGAGAGTGTGTTATACAAAACTTTATTGCCTATTCTAACGAACTTGTAGACAACATTTTGCATTATTGATCCTATTCGCGAATTATTTCTTTAAATCTAATCTATTTTAAGTTCTGGAAAGCTTTAATCAGTTATTAAATATAATATTAAAACGTTTAAATGTGATACTGGTATTTTAAAATATATTTATTTAAATATGATAAGAATAGTTGTTTAATATTTGTTTAATTTTTAAACTAATCCATACACAATCAACAAATATAATGTCGAAGTCATTTATAATCTGTAATTCATGGCCGTCATTCCGTTTGCTTAGGTATTATCGTACTTATTCCGTTGGCTGACACCGCCTCCAAAAATAACAATAATATTACATTATTTGTAATAATTTGATTATCTTTTAAACAATCTACAAATAAATATATTTACAGACTCTTAAAGAAATATCCTTAACAATACTTTTACAATACTTAATGAAAAGAACCTATTCTATAAATTAAAATTAAATAGAAATAATGGCTGATTTATTGTTGTAAAATCAAAATACAAGTAATTATTTATTACTTTTTAGTGCAATTTTTGTCTTTGAAGTCGGTTCTTTTTTTTTGTGAAAATTAATTTTATTTCTAAATTTTTAGTGAATTCCAATTCTATAAATCCGTGTGGTGACGGAGTGAAAACACAATATGTCACCACCTCATTTCATCCCATGGGTGTCGTAAAAACCGACTAAGGGACTATCCGTGAATAGAGATTGAGATATAAAAAGAAGGAAAACTTAAAATTAAACCCTATACCAATCCGCCTGGCCAGCGTGGTATTAGTAGGCCAAGTATTTCTCCGTCACAGAAGGAGGCCCGTCCCTGCAGTGGGACATTACTTTGTCGGAATATGGGTAGACCTACGAAACGCGCTGCTTATATGAGACAGCGCCGATTGAATGAAACAAACGAAGAAAGGGATAAACGCCTTTTAATGTAGGAAATCTACCTCCAATGTCATTTCAAAAGAGACTAGTGAACAACGGAGGACCTACATGCAAAAAGTTTTAAATAGGGAGAACATCGAAAAGCGTAGCCACCGTCTCGGCATGGTTAATTGGTAATAATAATTAAGTTAATTAAAATTAAAATAAATCAAATAAATATAATAATTATTATTATCAATTTGTTATATCTAAAGAATAAGTTTAAAATAAATTAAATGCAATTCAACAATTTTGTCTATTTATAATCCGTTATTAATTCCTATTTTAATTTAAAATAAGAATTTCATTCAAGTCTTAAACCACACCTGCGATTACATTCATAATGTTAAGTTTTCATCAATACAATTAAAATAAGCCCAAACACAAGGTAGCTGCTGTATGCCGTTGAGGAGTTTCTTCGACCCTCAGTCGTCTTTATCATGAGATCATGTTTGTGTAAAGTTGTGTAAAGTTTTCATCAATACGAATAAAATAAGCCCAAACACTCGGTAACTGCTATATACCGTTGAGGAGTTGCCTCGACCCTCAATCTTCTTCATCATCAGATCATGTTTGTGTAAAGTTTTGTAAAGTCTTCATCAATACAATTAAAATAAGCCCAAACACAAGGTAGCTGCAATATGCCGTTGAGGTGTTCCCTCGACTCACTCTGGTCTCCAGGATCTGACCAGTTCTTACTCTTGACTATTTGGTAGTGACGTCAGAGATGCACATGTATGACAAGATTTTACACAATGCGTCCCTACAATTTTCAAGAGATGCCCTCGATTTCTCTGGGATACCGTCATCCAGATCCAGATCTGGTGACAATGGGACCAAATGGGAAGCATACCCATACGAACAAAAAAAAAATTTTTCAAATCGGTCTAGCCGTTTTCGAGAAATCAGGTAACAAACACAAAAAATAAAAAAAAAAAAAATACAACCGAATTGAGAACCTCCTCTTTTTTGAAGTCGGTTGAAAAAGTGTTCCAGTATGAGGTGTTGAGTATCCCGTCATACCCCAAATGTATTTTTATTATGGCTCACCTTAAGTAAGAAGTAGGTATAGACGAGAGATACCTAAAACTGGTACTGAAATATTACGTAGTAATAAAGCATTCGACGACTACGCACATTTATGTTAATTCAGTTGAGCACGTTTCGGGTTAGATTAGCATTGATTTTGATCGTTGGATGTTTTATATGCATAATTATCGTATTTGCCTCGTAGCAATATTGCATGTAGTAGGCTAAACTACCTTCACGTATTACGACATGTGTGTATTTTTACAAAAAATCATTTACTTTTTATATAATTTCATCATCTATTTTATTTTTTATACCATGTTACAGTTATTCTACATGTCACTGAATGTAACAATCGACATTTTGTTGCGAATGAAAATACATCCATGAAATGGCATTACAAATAGATGTGACATTAATCCTAATTTAAAAGAAATGTCAATGTCGTGAACAAACAATAATAAATTGAAAGTTAAGAGAAACATTTTAAAGCCTATTCCTATTTAATATAACTCCTTGGACATGCTATATTTAACGCCTATTATAAAATCTAATATAGGTTTCTATATTCTCTCTAGCCTCTCATTAATAAACTAAAAAAATAAATACATGCACACAACGCCATCTAGTCCCAAACTATGCAGAACTTTTACTATGAATGGAACTAGACAACGGATAAACATACTTAATTTTTTTAAATAAATACACACATATAAAACACCCACACTAATACAAACAATCATAATTGGCATTGAGCGGGAATCGAACCCTAAACCTCTGAGTAGCAGCCATATAATATAACGACTACGTGACGTAGAGGTCGTCAGAATTGAAAGTTTAGTTACATTTAAAGCCTATTCCTATTTAATAGACGCCTTGGACATGCTATATTTTACGCCTATTAATAAATACAACGATATAACGCATCTCGTTAATATTTCGTGTTCGTGGCTAGCTTTGAATTAGGCTCAAGTGATGATATCGCGGTTTTTAGCACGGAACTCTTTTTGTATACTTTGAAAAAAGATAAATAATGTTTATAACTAACTAAATTTTTAAATGTGGAATGTGTTTTTGCTTTTTCACGTATATTAATAGTATCAATATTGTTCTTGGAACTGTTTAGTGGGAATTACTCTGTTATTTTAAGTTAACTTTTTGTGTTGATGGGGTTTTCAAAGAAATTTACGATGGAATAAATACCCAACAACTACTTCTTTAATACTAGGAGTATTTTAAAAATATTTTTAACTAGTTTTCGACCGCGGCTTCGCCCGTGTGGTATTTTGGTTAAAAGTAAATTATGTTCTTTTTCAGATTTCAGACTATCCATATACAATTTTATAACAAATTGTTGCCTTAGAAATTTTTCTACACCGACTTTACGAAACCCTCAAAACGAACTGGGATAGTAAGATGTTTTAAAGTTACCACACTAAGGGTCGTAGCACACGTATCAAAACGTAAGGGGATCGGCACCGTCTCGCCTTTTTCCTCGGTGTGAAACGTCAAATCTCCGATTACGTTACGTTTCCGATTAGTGTGCGTTCCAGTAAGGAGTTTCATACAAATAATACTGAACGTTTCGAGTTGATACGGTGACTATCCCATTTCGTTTTGATATGTTTGCTACGACTCTTACTAGTAAAGTAAACTACATAGTAATTGCGTTAAAAAATGAGTTAAAATATAGAGACGTACACATCTTCGTATTAATCAGTTTGACCTTTTAAATTTAAAGTAACTGTAATGGGTCGTGGGAATCAAATTCATCATTTTATCAAACTGCATCTTTTGTAAGCAATTAGTTGCCCAATATACTTATGTTTTTTTTAAATGTAATACGAGGCAAACGAGCCAGCAGGTCACCTGATGGTAAGTGATTACCGCCGCCCATGGACCCCCGCAACACCAGAGGAATCACAGATAAGTTGCCGACCTTTTAAAAGGGAGTACTCTCGTTTCTTGAAGGTCCCCAAGTCGTAACGGTCCGGAAATATCGTCGCAGCGAGCTTGTTCCACAAAACAGTTGTTTCTTATTATTAACTAGCTTCCGCACGCGTTTCTGTCCGCCTTTATGTCAGGTCATTTAACGAAAAATAACCTATACCTTTTTACAGATAGAGTCAATTAAAATTCTTGATTATGTTATTTATTTATCAACTAGTTTGTGATGTCCCCGAGTAAGAATACAATTTCTTTTTACATCCTAAGAATGACCTACAAGCCTGACAAATTTCAGCAATCTAACTGTTTAGCGTAGTACTAGTAGCTTAATTTTTGGAGGATGCCTGTTTTGCCAAAGGTACATTTTTGGACTTAACAATTGTAGTCAAATACAATTCCAACTAAGGAAAGTTTAACGGATATTATTTTATAAGTAAAGTAATTTAGATATTTTTTGTAACACTACCATTTGTAAATTATTTTTGTGTTGAATAAGAATATAGTCCATTTATAGGGGAGTGTCATAGGCTATATATTATCACGCTATGACTAAGAGGAGAGGAGCAGTAATGAAATATATTTAAAAGAGGGACGCATTGTTTTCGCCGCTTATAAAAAGTAGGTATAATGGCAAGAAGAAAGAGTTGTTCATCAAATAACAAGTTTAATAGAAAATCAACCAGTTTTAACACTTCCAAAGATTCTGTTTTGACCATAATATATGTTAATTATAATAAATATATATTCAAATGGTAGAGTATAAGGTTAAATGTGAAACTTACGCAATGTTAAGGTGCGTAACTGAGAATAATTCTCACGCTTACGTCACGAGTTATCCTGCTCTTTTGTGACATAATAAGACCTTCAAATAACTATGATGTATCAATTGTCATGAACATCTTAATTTTGAAAAAATCTGTAGTGATTCGAGCTTTATCAAAAGTATACCGTCAGTATAGACGACTTCGGTGGCGCGACGGTAGCGCAAGCGGCTGCCGTACAAGAGGTTGTGGGTTCGATCCCCACGCAGGACAATAATTTGTGAGATCCACAAATTATTGTCCTGGTCTGGGTGTTCTTTGTGTCCGTTAGTTGATGTTTGTAAAAGGTCCCATGTGCGTCCCATGATCCCTAGTGCGGGAGTTGTCTTTTTTTTTTTTAAGTATTTTTCTGCGTCCTATCTTATTAAGCAGTATGTTCAGCAGAGGACACCCAGTGCCTATTATTACGATGATATTTAATTAAGAATGGATGAAGTAACTATCAACGTAAAGAAGATAGACAATTGGAGAATTTAGGCAATGTAAAAACACTACGCTATATAGAAAACTCGATACAAAACTTTATACAGTACAGTAAAATTCATCAGATCTGTTTACATGTCCACTACTAGACAAAAAGCTTCTACTAATATGCGCCTTCACCTAATAAATATAGTGCTGTACTTTACTCGTTGATCGGTTTGTTCACCTTTTAGGCCAATTCATCCATTCTTCTTTTGATGCAATTATTTACAGTAAAATTATCATAACAGCCCATTAATGTCCCACTGCAGGGACGGGCCTCCTCCCATGACGGAGGGATACTTGGCCTACTAATACCACGCTGGCCAAACGGATTGGTATAGGGTTTAATTTCAAGTTTTCCTTCTTTTTATTTCGTTAAGATAATATATTCTCGAATAGTCCCTTAGTCGGTTTTTACGACACCCATGGGATGAGATGGGGAGGTGACATATTGTATTCTTACTCCGTCACCACACGGAGCAAGGCAAGGTAAATTAGTAAAAACAATTAGTAATAAAGACTCACCAGGTGGAAGTTTAGACTTGAGCATATCCATAGCAACAACATTGATAATAAGTACCCAAATGGGGCAGTCTAATAGATCTGAGTCCGACTTCACGAAGGCGATGGCGCTTAGACACTGAGTCTCCAGTCTTCTACGATCAGGGTACGAGCGTCGAAGCTCACGGTTCACGTTTGATTGAAACTTCTTCATGTCGAATAACTGTAAAGAGAATTTAAAGTTAGGGACTTTTTCTTTAGAGATGTACCTAGTGCTTGCAGGGTTTTGGGGGGTTTTATAAATAAAATAAATAAATGAATATTCGCTACACATTCACACAACGCCATCTAATCTCAAACTAAGCAAAGCTTGTACTATGGGTACTAGACAACGGATAAACATACCTAAATACTTTTTTACTGGTAATTTATTGTAGTAAATATACCACTGAAGATATAAGCTTCCTCTTGTATCGAAGAGAAACTGGCAGGTTAACACAAGCTTAATGCTTTATGTGTATAATGGTATAGGGTTTTCTTTTTTCGATAGAGAAAATTTTACTTTTGTAAGATTCGAAGTGACTTTTACAGATATGACATAAAAACAAAGTATTTGACGACCTCTGTGACGTAGTGGTTATATAACATGCTACGCAGAGGTCTCGGGTTCGATTCCCGCTCAATGCAAATCGTTGTGTCCATGAACATGATTGTTTGCATTGGTCTGGGTGCTTTCTTTGTAAAATATGTATGTATTTACAAAAAAAAAAAAGTGTTTAAGTATGTTTATCCGTTGTCTAGTACCCATAGTACAAGCTTTGCTTAGTTTGGGACTAGATGGCGTTGTGTAAACGTGTGAAAAAAAACAAAGCATATCCAGGCAAAACAAAATCATTTGTGGCTATGAATATGATTACAACTTAGGCAGATAAGAGAACAGAGACAAAGATAAGAATAAAAAAAGTAAATTAAGAACTTTTAGAATCCTCGGTTCATAGCTATCATGATTGAATCATTTTAATAAATAATAATGTCAAAATGTTACAACATTGCCACCTATTATGTCATCTCTATTTAAATACATATTTGTTGATATATTTATAGATAACAGTAATAATATAAGTTCATTGTAATCAACTTCACACAGCAGACAACTTAAATCAGTCAGTAACAAATTGTTAGCTATCTTTTTTATCTTAATTAAGAAACGTTAATCTAAAACAAATTGTCGGAGACGATCAATGCAATGTCTATTTTAAATGTTATCGTAATAACATTACATAACAAAACATCATTCAGTAATGAAAAGACAATCGTTCGATCAAATAAAAGTTGTACCGACATCATGTTCGACGCGTGGAGTGCATTACCCCAGCAGAATCTTGTCGAAATTTGTAATTTTTTTTTATCAGATTTTTAGATTTCTAGCTCCTGTAAATGTCTGTGTAGTTTTTGGAATTAGTTCAGTCCTAATTTTAAAGATATTTGACAAAAACAGATTCTGCTGCGGTAACGCAGCAGAATCTTTTTTGAAATAATGGGATTATTGAAAAAATCTATAGGTACATTTTTAGATCGCTGGACGAAGTAAATGTTTCGATATAATTTGAATTTTTACGTTACCTGGTTTCGGAGATATTCAAGATGCTGCTGGCGTAACGTTTGCGTGTTTGCTGGATCTCCGAAACGGTACAGCGTAATTTCCTAATTTTTTATACACAGCTTCGTCTTAATTAGTCTGAATTAGTTCACGAATAAAAAAGTAATAATAATGCACCGTTTGCAAGTTATTTTAAATTATATAAATACCCCTTTTTGGGCCCTTACTCCTAAGATATGTACTCTGGAGACTTGTTTAAAACGTCATTTTATAGTTTATAGTTAGTTACAGGTCTGTGTGAAGTTTCATTAGTGTACAATAAGTAATTAAAAAGTTATCACACAATTTAGTTCATTTTGGCCAGCGATGTGCAACGGGTTAATTTAACTGCCTATTAATTGAGTTTCGTATCGATTTACTTGCTGAATTCTGTATAAACAATTAGACTTTTGTGTCACCTTTATACCATGAAATTTTGAGCGTAATCCACTCAATAATTACAGAGATAAGCGAAAAAAAGTCATTACGTATGAATGACTATGGTAACCCGACCATGTATAGATGGTCACAAAAAAACGTCAGTGTAGTACATAACTCTGACCTACTAACATGTAAAGGATAATAAAATTTATATTTGCTTTTTGGTACAGTTTTGTAAACAAGTGGTAAAATAAAACAAAAGTTTATTTGAAAACTTTTATGCACAGGATAGAAATATTAAAACGATCAAAATACCTTGTTGTAAAATCACAGTTTAATAACAATTGCTTAGCAATTACACTATTTAAATGGCAATTAATATTTAACATAAGTATTGATTGTCATTGAATAACTGTCTTTTAAAAATAAAGCTATTGTCTAAAAATCTTAAAATAAGTAAAATTAAGTAGGTATATAAAAATTTACTTTTTTAACTTAATTTATAAAATCACAGTAATTCTTCATTTATAACTAAAAAACCCATTACGCTAAAGATTGTATTTATAATTTAAAAATCACAGTAATTATTCATTTATAACTAAATAGCCATTACGCTAAAGATTGTTTAATTTAAAAATCACAGATAAATAAAACAAAACCTCAACATTTAATTACGATAACATTTAAATTTTTGTCATAATATAAAATGATATGTATAAATGATGGGGTATGTATTTACTTTGTGTATAACATGCATTACAGCAATTGTTCAAAAGCGTTTACGCGGCACAATGGCGCTGCCAATTGAAAAAAAATCAACTCAGTATTTACACAAGGTAATAAAGTAAGTACTTATTTGTGTAACGCACTGTCAGCACTTTGGATGCTTTTAAATTAGCTAAATATTGCATTTAAAACAAAAAAGGCAGTTTTAATTTTAAATGCAAATTTAATAACATTTAAAGTGTTGACAACAATAAAATATTTGATTAACACACTATCAACACTTATGATGCTTTTAAATTAGCGAAGTAATGCATTTAAAACAAAAACGGCTTTTTTATTTTAAACGAATTTAATTTAGTTTCAAGAGCGTTAACGCAGCTCACTAGCGCCATTAAAATTAATTGTGTACGCGTCTGTACCGACATTATTGCATGCATAACGTAATGACTCTTTTTCGCTTATCTCTGTAATTATTGAGTGGATTACGCTCAAAATTTCATGGTATAAAGTTGACACAAAAGTCTAATTGTTTATACAGAATTCAGCAAGTAAATCGATACGAAACTCAATTAATAGGCAGTTAAATTAACCCGATGCACATCGCTGGCCAAAATGAACTAAATTGTGTGATAACTTTTTAATTACTTACTGTACACTAATGAAACTTCACACAGACCTGTAACTAACTATAAACTATAAAATGACGTTTTAAACAAGTCTCCAGAGTACATATCTTAGGAGTAAGGGCCCAAAAAGGGGTATTTATATAATTTAAAATAACTTGCAAACGGTGCATTATTATTACTTTTTTATTCGTGAACTAATTCAGACTAATTAAGACGAAGCTGTGTATAAAAAATTAGGAAATTACGCTGTACCGTTTCGGAGATCCAGCAAACACGCAAACGTTACGCCAGCAGCATCTTGAATATCTCCGAAACCAGGTAACGTAAAAATTCAAATTATATCGAAACATTTACTTCGTCCAGCGATCTAAAAATGTACCTATAGATTTTTTCAATAATCCCATTATTTCAAAAAAGATTCTGCTGCGGTAACGTTACCGCAGCAGAATCTGTTTTTGTCAAATATCTTTAAAATTAGGACTGAACTAATTCCAAAAACTACACAGACATTTACAGGAGCTAGAAATCTAAAAATCTGATAAAAAAAAATTACAAATTTCGACAAGATTCTGCTGGGGTAATGCACTCCGACGCGTGTCTTTAAAATGAAGATGTCGAGCGTAATCTGGTTTGGGTTGTGAAATGATAAATTTCTTTGAGTATAATTTTTTTGGGTTCCTTTAAAAAATGCTTAGATACATAAGTGGTCTGTATGATGATGTACAAAAACACTGTGTTTTTAGCTAAGTAAGTAGTTTCATTTCGCAGTTCAATATATTTAAATGCTAAACTAATGTAGTCCTTAAGACGCAGTCTTTGTTTTAACGGTGTAACACGTGATACTAAATTTATATAATTTGTCTATCGTAAGGTCTTAGTGAGATCCTGATTTGATCAATCAATGAAGTACATCATTGCAGTTTTCACGTATAAAAATGGATCTTTAGTATACACTCTTTGCAATATTGGCTCATAGGTTTAGCTATGTTATTCAATATTGATGTGACGAAACTTGAAAAGCCCGACGCTGCATCGTATAGTTTAATGACAGATTTAAGTCATAATAATTGTGGTAACCTTACTGAATGAAGTTAGACAGACTAATTTACATGTAGAAAAAAATATGGCCCTATTTTAACGAGGACAAAAAATGCTTTAGGCTGCTCAGACTGCATAAGAAAAAAAATAGAATCTTGTAGTTTCTTTTAATTAAGTAATACTAGTTGGTATAAAATCATCAAAAAAAGTTATTAAATTTTGAACTCCAATCACGAAGATCCCTAAAACGTCAATATCATTTAAGGAACTCAAAGAGTGCAACAAAACGTCTGAGTCAGATGCATTGACGAAATTGAATGAGTCTTATTATGTTGTTACACAACGAGTGCAATAAGTTGTCGAGACTCTCGATGGAACCACTGGACTACATAGATGTTATCTTATAAAAAACTTCGCCGACGTTACCCGTAACACTTTAGACAGCCACTCACGAGACTTTACAATATTGATGATGTTTTGAAGAATTCAAATTATGACAAGAACATTTTGACTGTTGCGACATAACACGTTCGTTAACTGAGAACTTATTTGGATGTGATGAACAGTTTCGCTCACTTATGAAATATAGTTAAATGGAATGTTAGAAGTATTGTTTTAAAAGATAAATTGGTTTTATGTATCTGTATCGCTGATGCTGACGATAAAAACATGGCATACACTTATCGACATAGCAATAAAAACAAAGAAGACATAGCAATAAAAACAAAGAAGAAAGAAACCACTAGATTTGACTTACTTCTTTACTTATAAATTAGAGTTTAATTTATTTTTATAGCCCCTCAAAATGGTAAACCTAAAATTACTAAAAGGTAATCTATTTAAAACTATAGTAGTTGACACCATTGATAGTATTGTTTCATATATCAATTTAGTCTCGAGGGAATTCTTTGTGGGAAACTAGTTAGATCGCACAGAAAAAATCCCAGAGATCAACCAGTTTCATCACTTTGCAGTATTGTTTAGAGGAAATGAGATTTCTTTAATGAAGACGTACTTAACTTGTAGAGCAACAGGTCAATGGGTAACCTGCTATTATTTTCAAGATTAGCAATATTATAGTTCAAAGATAGAGGTTTATTTTAACGATTATTTCGTTTAATATGGAGTAAAATGAAACTATTGCTTTAAAGAGTTAATTCTTATATTATGTGTCCTGCACATTTAGTTCAAGTTTTGGTGAAGCAGATATGAGCGAAGAAATTCAAAGAAACTTTTATACGTTCTAGGACCAAACTAAAGCAGGGAAAGCTGAGTTCCTAAAGAACTGCATACGACGTAATACGATACTTACAAAATAGTCGCGCATCACTAGAGTTTGTGCGGTATGATGGCATCCTTATGTTACTACTGTATTCATTTGATTCAGTACAACTTGTAATTATTTAGCAATAAAACATGTTACATTTACATATATGTTAGATCTGTATGTAATGTTGTTAATAATTAAAAGAGGCGTAATATTTCTCACAATAGCTATTAATTGTAGCATCACATTGTGTCGGCGGCACAGTGCCCACAGACAATGGTATACTTTCAGTAAATTCGCTTTCGTTACTCCCAAGGAAATAGAATAACATCCAAACAAATATATGAGGCAATGACCATTCTTTCCCTTACTTAATAGTACCTTCTCTCATTGTTTGCTACAGAGTTACGTAAAACGATAAAACAATGTAGGTAATGGTGTATGAGTTGGTAATGAATCTTTTGGACGCTAGGAAGTAAATTTACAATTGTGTTATACAAACTATTGTTAGTTCATTGAAACTTTTTTCTAGGTACATAATATTAATTGGGGATATTTTTTATATTTTAATAAGCTTACGAATTGGTTAAGAATTGACGATCTGTTTTAATGTCTTTTTTTTAAGACAACTCCGAACTAGAGTTTAAGTACTGTATCACAGGGACTTTACAGAAATGGAATTAACGGATACAATTGACATCTAGCCTTAAAACAACAATTTGTTGCTTATGTAACCTTGAGTATTAATAATGATATCAATTTCAGTAGGCTTTATTGCTAAATCTGAATCTAAATCAGCGCCATCTTTGTCACAGATAAAATGGTTAAACGGTTGAATAAATTAGCCATCAGTCTTTATTTTCCCATTTACGTCTATTTCATTATTGGTACCTATCGTATTTATAAATGTCATGGCCCTAGAGCTCTTAATGGTATTCCTGTTGCAAATATTCTACTAATTTTCACAATAGCCTTCCATATAGGTATAAATTTGATAATCATAGTTGCTACTTTTTTTAATTTTATTATAGTGTAATTATTCATGAATAAGTTATTAAAAATAAAACAAACATAGGTAAATACATTTTAAATAGTTTTAATACAATATGATATTAGTGACACGAAAATACACGGCAAAGTCATGGTCAAAATGAATCGTGTTTGGACACAATGTGTATAATATAAGTCGTGATGCGCCACAAATGACTGATGCACTAACGCAACGCACATTAGAGTAATGCTTCGGTCTCTTAATTCTTTTTTCTACAATGATTATTGTCTTTAATAACGATGAACATAAGAAAATTACTTTAGGACCGCCGAAAGATGAAGCAAGACGGACAATAGATTTCAATTGTGTGTGATCTTATTCTAAAAACATGTAAGTGAAATATTTTAATCGTATAACGGTATAAAAAATGTCGATGTTTGAATTACCAAACATGTAATTTCTAGAGAACATCAAAGCGATGATCATCGTCTAAGCAATTTAGATCATTATGTGGGCAACCATGAAATTAATAGGCAAATGTTACGACATCTTATTTCATAAACGCATCCATCTCGACGGAAATATTTACTGACGCTTGTTCGCTATATGTATAACAAACTCGTTTACCTTGTTTGACCGTAATATAGATATTAAAATTCGTATTTTTAAAGGATTTAGAGACTAAATTGTTTTTTTTATTTTGTTGTATAATAATTTTGTAAATAACATGTTTTGTTGCAAGAGGAAGGAAAAGCTGGTAGTGTATAATTACAGGCACCCATTTGATTGGAGTAAATTACAAACGTATGAGTTATTTTATCGAAGCACTACAGTTATTACTACAATTTCAATAGAGGATGTAGTTAATGACAGTATTAACGCTGACATAATATGTCAGCGTTAATATTCTGTTTAGAATTAATAACTTAAATTTCTTGAATGAATTGTCTTTGTAGATCAGAAATTGAAAAGTTGATCGTGACTTTTAAGATGCATATTTTTGGTTAGAACATTTTGGTGCATATTATTACAATTTGGAAATCATTTAAGTCTGTCTTCGTAGAGTTATAAAACATTATTATATATAACACATATTAAAAGCAAGCTGCTAAATGTGTGAGAAGTGAAGGTGCAAGGCTAACTTGACCTTTGAATACCATCCAAATAAAAGCATGTCTAAGTCTATTTTTACAAAAATCGTAGTATGAGATCCATACTAATATTATAAATGGGAAAGTGTGTCCGTTTGTATATCTTTCACGGCAAAACAGAGCGAGGAATTGACGTGATTTTTTATGTGGAGATAGTTGAAGGGATGGAGAGTAACATAGGCTACTTTTTTTTTCTATGTCCAGGAAAGGGGAACAGTACTACCCCGAATTTAACGCGAGCGAAGCTGCGTGCAAAAGCTAGTAAGTCATAAATCCCTCCACGCCTTTGGAAGGCCTATCTCTGTAGTAGTACATTAGGACACAGTTAAAAACGTATATGATGTTCACTGCTGTACATATTATGCCTCCTCCAAATGTTTCAACCTTCCGAGGCTCTGTGCCTCCTTAATATTAAACGATCATTTGATAATTACCTTAAATATTTTTTCTTGTTCCAGTGAATAACCAGGTAGTTTGACTATATCTTGCCCTATAGCCGTCTCTTCATTGCTTGTTGCCGCTGTACTCTTCACAAACACACTACTCTTGGAGTAGCGTCTGATGAGTATGTTACCCGCGTCATCCATTTTTATTTTGACACCCTGTTGACAATAAAATTATTATGTTAATACTAATATTTTTATTTTGTTATTCGTGTTAAGAACTTGTAGTACAAGCTTGGGACTAGATGACGTTGTGTGAATGTGTGAGGAATGATTATTATATTATTATAAAATATTAACTTAAGTTATAATTTAATCAGCATGTCAATTCTCGTACCTTACAATCATTAAAAATTCGGTGAAGTTAACTTTAGTTGTCAAATTGTCACACAATAGGTAAGACAATTTGCCAACTAAGTTAACTTACCGAATTTTTGACGATTTTAAGGTACGAGAATTGACATGCAATGATCTTGATTAGTTTCGCACATTTAGCGATCATGCCTTGTGTTGCAAGGACTTTACAAACATCAATTTAAAGGGTACAAAGAACATCTTTAGATTTAGTACAATAGTTTGTGAATCTTTCAAACTTTTGTCCCTTTTTTTTGACTCTATGGTGCCTGATGTTAAGCATCCAATAGAGTCCAAGAATGGCAAGCACCATGTCAGCTACAATATTTGTAGAGCCATGAATGTCTCTACTGGCGGCTTCAGAAAATGCTTTTCGAATCCTTGACATCGTGCAAAGCAGCTGTTAAGTTTTACAAGAAAATTTCAAGTATAAGACCGTGGTTCAAACTATACGTGTGCGTAAATATCGCATTGTATAGTTTTAATTTACTAGAGAGCATGATGGTTCGCTACGGTTTCGTACTATTATTGCAAGACCACGATGTTTTTTTTTAATTTTCATGGTCATTTAAATAGTGGTATAACATTTATGAGGTTTTAATAGACTAGTATCAAGGTTTGGTTTAGTTGTTTAACCACAGATTACCAAATAATCTGTCAAAAATAATAATATCATTTACTTGTTGCGGTTTTGTATAACTTTATTTGGATTCATGTAATTTTTTGTAAATGTGTAAATAATTATGTATGTAGGTATATTTATTTATTATTTTTGTACAAATGCACAAAGGAAGACTTAATGCCTTAAGACATTATCTACTACCCACCATATTTATTACGTATTTATGTTTTTGGACTTAATATATTATAAATATTATTATATTTTATTTACTTCATCACCATTCACGCGGCATATATTCTTCCGTTTACCTTTATCTTACATGCATGACATTAACATATCAATGCTCAACTCAATAAAAGTTTATAAATGTATAAAATGCGATTTTAGGACATTCGACCTGTTGCTTCTGAGGTCTAGAAATATCAACATAAATTTACAAAATAGTACCCAAGGCTCAAGTTTGGTACTAGATGGCGATGTGTGAATGTGTTGGGAAATCTTTTTTTAAATAATATCACCATCAAGATCTTAACAGTAACAAGGATGTAGCTGCTAACTGACATATTGTATGGTACAGATCATATCATCTGCATATAAAAAGTCTAACACTAAGAAATGCACGGCGTGAAGGTATAATGAATGCAGATATTCAAGGTTTAGGTATTAGGTATATCACTGTAGTAGGTTGTGTCGTTAACCGTTTATATATTAATAACCATTTACTTGGCTTAGATATTTGAAAGATAGATACAGGTATTTTTATTAGATATTTAAGCTTTGTAAAAATAAGCAATTATAACAAAAATCAACGAAATCTATACTAATATTATAAAGAGGTAAAGTTTGTGTGTTTGTTTGTTTGTGTGTTTGTGTGTTTGTGACGTTGTAGGGGGTAATCTCTGGATCTACTGAACCGATTTTAAAAATTCTTTCTGTGTTTGATAGTCCATTTATCGGGGAGTGTCATAGGCTATATAGTATCACGCCATGCCTAATAGGAGTAGAGCAGTAATGAAATATGTTTATAAAAGGGACGGTTAAAAACGTTTATTTTGCTTCTACTGCTTAAACGTCTGGAGATATACTGAAATAATGTATTAGAGAATTGTACCTTTAAAAAAGTTTCACAATTAAGAGACTTAAGATTGTCGTAAAAATGCTAGGGTGTCGTAAAATGATGAAGGGTGTTGTAAAAGATGGAAGGGTGTCGTAAAACTGCAAGGATGTCGTAAAATGATGGAGGGTGTCATAAAATGCATTGAGGGTGTCGTAAAACTGATAGGGTGTCGTAAAATGCATGGGACGTGTCGTAAAACTGCAAGTCTGTCGTAAAATGAAGGAGGGTGTCGTAAAATGATGGAGGGTTTCGTAAAACAGCTAGGGTGTCGTAAAATGATGAAGGCTGTCGTAAAAGATGGAAAGGTGTCGTAAAACTGCAAGGATGCCGTAAAATGATGGAGGGTGTCGTAAAATGCATGGAGGGTGTCGTAAAACTGCTTTGGTGTCAAAAATGATGAAGGATGTCGTAAAACTGCAAGGATGTCGTAAAATGATGGAGGGTGTCGTAAAATGCATTGAGGGTGTCGTAAAACTGCTAGGATGTCGTAAAACAGCTAGGGTGTCGTAAAACTGCTAGGATGTCGTAAAACAGCTAGGGTGTCGTAAAATGATGAAAGCTGTAGTAAAAGATGGAAGGGTGTCGTAAAACTGCAAGGGTGTCGTAAAATGATGGAGGGTGTCGTAAAATGCATGCATGGTGTCTTAAAATGATGGAGGATGTCGTAAAAGGTGGCAGGGTGTCGTAAAACTGCAAGGGTGTCGTAAAACTGCAAGGGTGCCGTAAAATGATGGAGGGTGTCGTAAAACTGCAAGATTGTCGTCAAACTGCAAGGGTGGCGTAAAATGATGGAGGGGTGTCGTAAAGAGAGACTAAATGTTCGGCACTTAGTAGACATTGTTTTCTGTCCAGACTTATGATTATATTCTTTTAAAACATATATCTACACTTCTATACTTAATATTATAAAGAGGTAAAGTTTGTGTGACACGTTTCTTTCGCCGCCCTACGAAGTGGGCACGGGTCAGCTAGTATTAAATATTTTAGTAGAATTGTTAACCTAGAGATAGGATAGGTAGGATTTAAAAGGCAGCTCAATCTTCCGAAACTCAACAAAAATAACTAAAGAAATTGCTATTTCGATTTTATTTTAGAGTTTAAATAATAGTTCTCAAAAGAAGCATGAAGTCACTGCTGTACTCGCAACTTAATCATAATCTTCATTTATTTCGTCGATGAGATCACAATTAGTTCCCTTATCTACATCAACAAGGTCATTGCCATCGGGCATTACAGTTTTTACTTCAACATACAACCCATTATGATGTATGACACGACATAGGTGTTTAACAATACAATTGGTGCCAATCTGACCTATGACATCATGGCCTTAGCCCAAAACCATGTCATAGTATTGTTATAATATTAATAACGATCAAATACACGGAAGATTATTTAAGATCAAGTTTAAATCGCTTAGATCCGAGATAAATCAGTATCTTAATCTGCATTATTCACATCTCATTTAGGAAATAATTTAAAAATGTTAATATAAAAAATGTTTTTTTTTGTATAACACCATCGTCATGATATTTAAGAAACGCATTTCCTGTATATTTGTATAATGTATAGATACAGGTAAACGATTAATTATTATTTAACGCTGATTACAGACAGGAAAACGTATCTTCTTTGTTACCTTTTTAATATTTTTGTGGTCTAAGTATTCATGTAGCTCAGTTACAGTGTGTCCACACCACATCTCTTTTCTATGACAAGTTCTCAGATATTAGTTAACGATAACTACATCAGAAAGACTTACTGCCCTCGTCACTAGAAGGTTCATTCCTGCTTTGGTGAATTAATGGGTTGTTACTTTAAGTAAGTAGATATAAGTATTTCAATACAGTATTTATCCTAACTGAAGTTCAATTAACAAAACCGTTACAAATCTACTGAGCAATATATCATAACATTTCTTCAAATGCCAGCTCAGAGCAAAACTTTAATTACTCAACGAAGAATAATTACAAATTTGATTGACATTCAAATTTTGAAAATGAAGATGAATTTTAAGTCTCTGATATGATTATAACTAGAGACAGGTAACCTTTTCAATGACCTTGTCATTAAGAAAGACACTGCAAGCTTACGTTCTAACAAACAACTATATTATCAAGAGGTTAGGTAAAGTAAAGATGAAACGCATAACAAAGAAACGATACTTTTTTTTGGATAAAAACTGATAAAAGTAACAAAATTGTTAATGAAATAAATCATTGGAGATGTGATGAAGTTTCGTATCCTTATAATTGGATTTTTAAATGTATGCAGCAATTCAGTGAAATTAGTAAAATTAGCGCCATTGGCATACCTACTTAAAATACATTATTGTACAATCTGTAATAAAATGTAGAAAGTAAGTAATTTGTAAATTCATACCCATTACTTCTTTACTTCATTTAGTAATAAATTGTATTTTTTAGAAATAAGAATTTTAAGAAGTTGTTTTGCAATTCCACCCCCTTACTCATAAACGCCTCTTAAATTTTAGTCAATTGATTAATTAGCATAGACTCTTACATTGTTTGGTATAAGGTTGGTTTTCGTAATAAAAATCTCGCTAAACAGTGATTAAATTTTAGAGACTTTTATGAGTAAGGGGGCCAATGTTTACACATCGATGAGTCGTCCACATCGAAATGAGCCAATGTCCAGTAGTTCACATACTTTAAATGAAAAGAACATGACAATGATTATATTGATTTAACAGCAAAAATACTCACCCAGTTTAGAAGTTGTAATTGGGAAAATAGAAATAATATAAAGAAATAAATGTTTAAAATAAATCCAGATATTATTTGGAGATATTAATATCTAGTGACAAAGTAAAATAATACCGAAGGTAAGAACACAATTATATAAATAATTAACAATTCCTTAAAGTATAAAAGTTTGCTATAACCGTATGCTCAATGAAGTCATTACTCAGTTCATTTCTAATACTACCGGTAGTGGGAAGTTGCATGATGGTTTACGAAACGCATATCATAATTGTCGCACAGTATAAATAAATTCCTTGTGGCCAGTAATCCGTGAATAATGAATGCTATAGTTATATACATAGATGTTTTCTTTTTTACCAATCGAGTTTTACTGTTGTGTCTAGTTCCATGTTAGATCCGGGATATGTGGTTTCTTGCAGACCTTCTTGCGTGACAGAAGCAAACATGGCCTAGTAAACTTTCCCTTAGTCAGCTATAACGACACGCATAAACTTGTAGATGAGATGGGGTGGTGACACTATGAATACCTTGACACCATATTACGATGAATTTGGGGTATTCATCACGTTTTCTCATATTGACCTTATAATTTTGAAAGAGTTTATAAGTTATAAATGTTTTACAATGACAAAACAGTTTTTTTTAAACAAATTTTATCTTGAATTGTTGTTGTTGAATGGCCCAAGCATTAAGAGGCTGATATAAAGGTAAATAGTTTTATTACAGCGGGTACCGATGATTGTGAAGACTCTGATGATGTGACATTGGAATATACGAGTATGGTTGCATTTGTAGGTGTTAATTTAGACATACGGAATAATCGCCACACAATAATGTTAGTGTAGACAACCGTCCATTATTCAGCCAGCATCTATTATGTTTGTGTCGAAATCAAGAAACACTATATCGAATTGGTCTCCTAGTTAATTTGAAGTCATATTAGGCCGGATACAGACTAAAGTATAGCCTGACCTCACATAGAATGATTTATTTCAAGAACACGTTAGATACGGATAATAAAGTTAAATAAAGCTACTGATCATTTTTCTCGTCGAGCACCCGGTATTACTCAAGTTTATTAGAAAATTGTGCGCTATGTGTATAATCATCAGTACTAACTATAATTATGGTTATTTCATTAAGTTCGAATTTTATTTCAAGGTAAACAATTGATTATTGATTTTAGTAGATACACTTTAATTCCATATTTAATTAATTTAATATAACCGTGTTGACTGTATTAAAATATGCATTTTGACTAAAAGAACAGAAAAACTCCAGCCATTTTTTTTATCAGTAACTGAAGGATTCTTGTAGACGTTATGCTAATTTGTATAAATCTTAAACACGACTGGCTAACAAGTTTCCAGAATTAGAAAATCTTAATGATCAATAACTCTCCATCATTGAGGGTATTTTACTACCACGCATGATATTTTTATAATCGTTTATTAAAAATGCCTGAAATTTTGCTGATATTAATACACCTCGAGAAACGATCTGTAGATGATGCACCTAGCTTTGATGTTTCATCATAACAGTCCATTAATGTCATACTGCAGGGACGGGCCTCGTCCCATGACGGAGGGATACTTGGTCTACTACGCTGACCAGACGTATTGGTATAGGGTTTAATTTCAAGTTTTCCTTCTTTTTATTTCGTAAAGATAATTCACGGATTCACTTAGTCGGTTTTTTCGACACTCATGGGATGGTGATATATTGTATTCTCACTCCGTCACCACACGGAGAATTGATGCTTAGATAATTTATTTTAAAGGAATTTCATACTTGAACCTTCTACTCGTATAAGACCAATGATTCAGTTTTGTAATTTGTTGTATCCGTCTAGAGATCCATGATTTATTTGTTATTAGCGGGAATGACCTCGTTTTTGACAGCTTGATGTCACGTCTCATTATAATATCAGAATTTTCGATCCCATTGTTCATTTATTTTCCAAACTTATTACTATGGATGTTTTTTTTTATAGGATTGCTACTCTTGACTTCCTTCTCGCGTATTGTGTTTGTGTATGCATAAATTTTGATCGTCAGTTTTTTGATGTCCTGTCACATGATGGCAGATTTTTATTTTTATGGTTTGATGATTGACTTGAGAATCACATGGTTCTTCCAGTCGAAAATTTTTAATATTGCATTTCTGATATTTCATTGTTATTTTTTCGTTTTCACCTTAAAATTATGTTCGGTTCTAAACTTAACTCTTCTTTTGATTACTAGCGACGAGGATGCGATAGGTCATTGGCCTACCTTGTATTATTCCTGCCTACTTTGTATTACCATCAGGTAGGCGGTCGTTTTTTCCCGAAGCCGAATCGCCCTGCCCACTGCCACAATAATGATTAAGTGAACCAATTAAGAAAATATCACGCATTCGCAATTATATAGAAAATTAAGAAACTTATTCCCAAATTAGTTCCTTATTATTAATCAGCATTATTTTATAATGAGTTGTTGCATTACTATATTCAAGTAAACAAATTACTTAGTTTTTTAGATAAAGACATTAAAAAACAGTTACCCAAAATAGTTTTTAAATATGAATTGAAAATCCTACAGTAATACCTAACCTAACCGATTAAAAAAAGATCTAATTAGGTTTCATTCTGCAGTTCACTAATTCATTCAGGTAAAATCATCAACATTTTCTCGAAGGTGTCAACGTGCATCAGAAAACGGTAAATCGTGTGATGTGATGTCTGGTTGAGTAATCTCAATTAGCCGTATGTAGGCCTATCTAAATCATCTAGATAAGAATCTGAGTAGCTATTTGCATAATATAATAGACGTTTTACTATATGCATACAAGATGCTCAGATGTTTTTTAGATTACTTAAATTCAGTGAGCATTTTTATTTTCTCGTGTAGTTTAAAAAAACCTTGTCGTTCTTAATATTAGTGATCATGCTTTGTACTATTAGTGATCATCTACATACCACGGAAGTTGTAACTAATGAATGATGCTAATTTAAGAATATAATAAAAACTGACCTGTCCTATGTGTCTTCTAATTTCTTCTGTTTTCTGATCTCTATGAGGGTTGTCGAATCCGCAAAGACCAATTCTGAAACAATAACATAACTACAATTAGCAATTTAGTTCATAAATATCGTAATAGTTAAGAAAATTGTAGCTTAGAAGGTTTAGAGAAAGAAAGAAAATATATTTATTTGGTGTTATCATAATTATTATGATCCAACTAACAGTATTTGTTTCCCTTGCGAGATTTTGGAAAGCGGTACATACGGTAGCTATGTATGCTTATCATAACAGCCCTTTAATGCCCCACTGCAGGAACGGGCCACCTCCCGTGACGGAGGGATACTTGGCCTACTAATACCACGCTGGCCAGACGGATTGGTATAGGGTTTAATTTCAAGTTTTCCTTCTTTTATGTATGCTTAGATCGCAACTATTTTATGGAAAATTTACATGCTAAACACTAAAAAACCTACGTAGTACAAAATAACGTCGTTTGTATTCAGAAAACGTGGTATATATTTTTTTGATGTGAAATATCTTGCATAGTTGGTATTTTGCCAAGTTTAGATTTATAACTGAATGTGGTAAGAGAAATGATGATGAATAAAAGTGCATTGTTCATATTGCAACCTTCACCACAAGTAATTTATGTACTTAACTATGTTCATTCATAATATCAATTTTTATGGCAGACACTACCTATTGAATAAAAAGCAATTTATTTGCGAAAGTAACTGATAATATTTTTATTACTTCTTCAAATGCGTGACAATCATAATAGAATTAATTTTATATATTATAAATAAGGAAAATAATAAATAAACTTTCACATTTGTATGATTTATTCAATTTTTTTAGTCTGGGTTTATTTTTTTTCCGTTTATAATATGTAATTAAATTGATAATATCTTTTGTAATGTCTGTTAATCATAATTTTTCATTAATTATAACGGAACCTTAATCTAGGTTCCTTATCTTCAATTCCGAATATTTTTATGTTGACTTTTACATAATTAGACTACTACATAACTCTCTAATGCCCGATTTACACATCGACAAGTACAGTAGCGAGTTAAGTAGTAAGTTGCTGATTAAGTTGATTTAAATAGATCTCCATCCTATTTTTTGGCAAGTTAAGTTGGCGAGACGCGAGAGAGGGGGCTAATTCGTACTTAACTTGCCAAAATATAGGATGGAGATCTATTTAAATCAACTTAATTTTAAAATACTACTTAACTCGCCAATGTACTTATAGATGTGTAAATCGGGCATAAATGCTTCAATCAACTAGCCTAGCGAGTAGACATAGGCCTCTCCCAACACGCGCCACAGAACTCGGTCATGCGCCTTCCGCATCCAGTCCGACCCAGACTTTTATGAGGTCGTATCGGTTTAAATGCTTACTTATACAATTTCTCCAAACAAAGCAGTATGTCTATCATTGTTTACATTATTATATGCTAATGTATTTTAATTATTCTCAGTATTTCTAATGTTTGTTAAATCTAGTTCGACGTTTGGTTCTCATGTATCGAACTGAATAATGACGACTTTGGTATTTGTATAAATTTATATTTTGTCAACGTACTATTGGAATATTGTTTTCTCAAAACCGTTCGTTGGCATTACGTTGAGAATGTCTACACTAGTTCATTGTTATTCAAGATAGATCGCAAAGTATGGCTCTGTTTACTAATTGAGAATTTCTATTTGATTTTTTAGTACTATGTTTATGTGTATTTCATTTTAATAGAAGAAAATATGAGGTTTTAATCGGTCTAAATTTAATTTCAAATTGTTATAGTCAGATTTGTTACCTGTGTCTTTTAAGTTCTTTACAAAAAATGTTAGAAAATTGGTTAAAACGCTTTTAGTAGAGTACCACAAAATGTAACAAATATATTTTATTTTGTTTGTTGTAGTTACATTGTCCGTTTATTTTTCATCTTTTTTATCATTTTATTTAGCTCCTAAAATTCAAGCACCTAAGCTACCGTATTTAAAAATTCGTATTTCTTGACACTGCGATCATAATAATTCCCTCTGGTATTGTGCTATACTAGTCTTTACATTGTTATTGTTTGTTTCTATTTAATTTATATTTGTGTAGTCATTGACATATAACTGTTGTACGTGTTAATTTGGTGTAACACAGTGAGATTGTACTCGCTATACTATTATTATTTTTCTATAAGCCATATACTTCTATTTGACCTTTGTGGCATGGCGTGCTTTGATAATACTAATGTGGGTCAAGTTTCTTTGTGTAGTATTTGTCAGGTAATACCATGCTGTGAATTATATCTTTCATATATAGTTTCTATCTGTAAGTGGTGTTCTGTCTTTTGGTTAAAAAAAACTGTTTCACGTACAATTGAGTAAGTAGGTACATCTAATTTAGTGTTTTTAATTTTACGTTCTATTTCGTCTACAGGTTTTTTATTACTAAATGTTTTAAAATTTAATTAATGTTTTATCAAAGCACCTATTACGGAGCTATTAGGAGATTTTACCTTAATTCTAGTATTTCAATCCAATTATAATTAAATATCTTAAAATGCTACAATTATCTGTTTTAGTTTATAGCAGTATATTATTATATTGCACATGAAAGTAAGATTTATGTATCTAGTTTAATATTCGGCGTGGATCCTGCACAAGGCTGTAGTACTTTCAAATATAACCTATCACGATCTATATGCTTACGAGTACCTATTATTATAATACGTAGTTATGTTACTGCAAGTGCTTTAAATGTAAGAACAGAGTGCAGTCTATACCTACCAGAATGTATACCTACGTCACAAAATAGTCATAAAGTCTGAGTTGTGTTAAAATGATTGGAACAACGCCATCTATTTGATATCAAAGTAAACAAAGCTTGTACTAAGATTACTAGATAAATATAAGACAAATACATTAAGTACTAGCTTGACTGGGAATCCAACTCAAAATTTGTGTATTAATCACGGGTAAAATCACTACGATAGATACCACGTAATATAAAGCTAAGCAGAGCTGCTCTACATGTGCATGTTTTTTGTAAACTTAAGCGTGTTATGAGAACTAACACCGAGACTTAATCAAATATCCGTGTTTTGTCCAAACGTTTTAATAGATAGATGTTAAAACACTGCCGTTGCTGACATATACACTAACCTAAATATACACAAACGGAAACGAGACGGGTATGTATGAAATATCCATTAATGTAAATAGACAAAGTAAACCAGATTTTTAAAAATCGAAGTGTATGACGTTCATTAGTCACTCCCTACTCTCTTGGGAAAAGGAAAGGAGTTTATGTATGGATGTATGTAATACGCATGTTAAAGGTTGCAAGGTACCTATGGATGAGGGAAGCACAGTACAAAGGAAGGGGGAAATGTTTACAAGAAGCCTATATCCAGCAGTAGACGTCTATTGGCTGAGAGGATGATGTATACAAATATATTTATCTATACAAAACAATCTAAAATAATTAAAATCAAATAACGTATCTATATTTTCTAGTTACACTTTCAATTAATATAAACAAATCGGTCGTCGAACCAGTTAGTTGTCGAGCGGTGAATGGCGACCTTGCACAAACGCGTGCCCCGTCACTGGCTACTGTGTCATTTCTCGCTCAATATACCGCCTTCGCCATTTGATTCGTGTGCTACGCTTGTGTATCTATCTTGTTAGTTGTTTGAATATTTTACTTTATCAGGTTGTCTGTCCCGTCAGTAAATACAATGTGAATGTACCATTATATGATACACGAAACAGAGAATTTAATAGATTTCACTCTTAAAATGTATTTTTTTAGTATGTGTACAAAATCATGACAATGAAAACATATTTACAAGGGATAATATTGACGACCGTACTAGAACAAACTATGTTTCAATCGTTTAGGGCGCATTTTCCTTTCGCTACAAGAGAAAGCTCGGCCCTGCATAATAATATCATTGATGGGTTGTTAAGATAAATATTTAAATTACAGATACAAAATCTCAAGGTTTCAATAAAAATGAGAACAACTTTAAGATTGCGAGAATGACAAACTCATAAAAGACGATGACCTTAAATATTCGAGAAAAAGTCAAGCAAAATACTAAATCTTATCTGAATCATATTTCTCATAAAACAAGTTAAACTTTGCGTAAAAACGCAGTCTCATCGAACTTACATTGCAACTATTACACAGATAAGAAATAATCCGTCCTGTCATTAAATCGAATTACCACAGACTACATATTAGATTCAGCATTAAGGACATTCGTGACTGAAGCCAAGGGCATGTCAATTGTTTTAATGAAATGGTGTCTTACGTCTGATATGTTCTGTTATCTAATTCAATTATGTATCATTTCAACAGTCACGAAGTTTCCGACAGAGAATTTGGTATGTCGAGTAAATTATATGGAGGTGTGAGCTCAAGTTGTTAGTGTGGTATGAAGATTGATATATCTATTTTTTAATTATACTTAATTTTAGGTTGTACAAAGAACTGATTAGATAAGTTATTGTTTTGTTATTTAGTAGTTATAGAGTGTTTAAGATTTTGCGTTAAAAACTGTTAACTTTGTATCGCGTTTGCCAGAGACTATGGTACGGAATGTTTTGCATTTTACGTAAAAGGTTTGTCGGAATTGGATTTTTGTTATATGTAGATGAAATTTCTCAGTGTATCAGCTCTTAGCATAATTGTGCTACACCATACAATGAAATAGTAAGTGTACGAACTATGACTCACCATAAAAATACAAAAGTAAACTATAAAAACCAAAGATAATGTCTTTAAAAGTAAGGTACATTAAAACGTATAAAATAGACCTGCCATGATACAGTGTGGACCTATTTAATTCATTCATTTTTGTACAAATAAACGGAGCAAATGATGATGTATGTGTGCCACAGCAAAAGGTATAATTTCATGAAACCATGACAAATGTTGATAGCGTATAAAAATTTGAAACACTTAATGTATTTTTTGTGTAGAATGATTCAGAATGACAATTTAATACGGGTCAATGGAATACACGTGTTTTTTACTGAAAGTGAGTAAGCAGAAACAAAGGGTATACGATACAAATGATGTAGTAGAACAGAATAAAGATAATTTATTCAAGTAAGTCACTATAATGTCTGTTCTTAAATGTCTTAGTGTTGGAACAAGCCTTCTCTAATGACGCACTGGGATGAGATAGGGTGGGTTGTTAAACCTCTTTCAGTGATAGAAAAAAAATTGACCTCTAGCACAGAGGTCGCTCTCTTCAAGTTGCCATCTAGTTTGATACTCACTCCAGCGAGAAGTGTACAATAAATGAAGACAAACGGTAGTTTTAGTAACTATTGCCTTATTCAAAAAGAAAAGTGCAGTGAAGATGCACTTGCATTTATAAAGAATTACGTTCTACTCAATCTGGTTCTGTGGGGACATCAGGTCGTAAAAATAAGAAAAGTAATATAATGGAATTAAAATTAAAAACAGCAGGATTACATTCTACTTTTAAAAAGTAATCGGAAATATACAGAAAATGTCATAATCACAAAACCTGTCGACCAAAACGAGTTGTACATGTTGTGAAGCTTATATTTGTAATAAGATACTGGTGTTATTGCTAAATGTATTAATATCTTACGATATTATTCTTTTAATATCTTTTTTCATCATATTTTATCTTCAAAGTCTCTCATTCTTTGGAGGAATGTAAATCTTATTCATTTACCAATCTCAGTGGCAAAATAGTTAATACATACATGATTGCTAGGCCAAGATCGCGGATTTAATCTTCGAACTACCCGAACGTTTGTGTTCAGGAACATTACTGCCGCATTGGTCCTGATGTTTTCTATGTATAATATGTATGTATTTACAAAAAAAAAGTTTTTAAGTATGTTTATCCGTTGTCTAGTACCTATACCTAGTACAAGCTTTGCTTAGTTTGGGACTAGATGGCGTTGTGTGAAAGTGTGAGGAATATTTATTTATATATCTATTTATTTTAAAAATATATTGACTAAAAGATGAATGAAGAGGAATTCACGTAATAATACTTCACTGGCCAAACCAATTAATATCTAAGTATCTCGTTTTCTTTCGACAACAAACAGCTTAATTAAAAGTAAAAAAGTTAACTTCGTGTTGGAAAAGAAAATCGATGTTTAAAGGTGGTTGAAAGAAGGTTAAATCATTTACAGACTTTTCTCTAACACAATGGCGTTGGAAAGTTAAGCTTGGCTATCAAGTTCATGGGACAAGGTGTGTCGCACCGGAACTATGGTTTTGTAGTGTGAGCTGGTCACATACATCATCCGATAACAAGGAATAGATTACGGTTGTACTATAACTATCATAAGATACTAAGATAAGACATTAAGATAGTAATATAGCTATAAGGCACGTAGATATTAAGTATATAAATCGTGGTAAGATGTAACTAAGAGAGCATTAAACATGTACTCATAGTATCATTTACTACCCCACTTCTACAACATCTGACGAGTTCCGGTGCCCACTCCACATGGCGACCCTGCCAGTGCTGCCTTCTGGGCAGTGCTGCGCTAAAGCCTTGGAAGAAATTCGTGAGTGACCTTAAGGAGGTATTTGAAAAAAAAAAGAATATCGTGTGCAACTTGAACATTTTGGCGATTTTTGTTTTGTTTTTGGCTCTTTGAATGAGTCTGTTTTACTGCGGTTTTTATGCAATGGAATTTTCCGATGAAACGGTGCTTACGGGGCGCAGGGAGTTGTTGGCGTCCCATCATGACTCTCATGACGTAGCAGCCGAGAGATGTTCGTGTCCTTATTTGAAGGACACCAGCGAGATTAGCAAAATATAGAGAACAAAGCGGGAAAAAGGTGACTAGATGTATTTTACAGTGCTGCGGACTTTTTTTTTTATGGTGTTAGTGTTTAATCATTTTTTTATTATTTTGATTTTTATTATAAATGGTAGTTAAGTTAATTTTTCCTTTTTTTTTGTCTCTTTTGACATTTATTAATATTTTAATTGCCTATTGACAATACTTTATTTCAAAATTTAATTTGAATAATACCATGGCAAGTTTTTGATAAAGAGTGAAAGAATCATTGGCCTATAATATAAAATAAATTTATTATATTCTCTTTATATTAATACTATTAATATGTAAAATATTATAAAAAAATATTGTTTTGGTGCTAGGACATAACAAAACATTTGTATGTTTTTTTTTGTGGTCTGGATTTATCAAGTACTTACATAAAAAGTTTTATTTTTATTTTAGTGGTGTTTAATTATTGTTTTATTGTGATTATATTGTTTAGGAATGTAACTTTCTCATAGTGCATGTGATGCAGTCTCATGTTTCATTTTGTTCTATGAATCTTACTGCAATATGAGTGCGCTGTTGCGATGCGAACTTGATGATGTCATACCACATCATGTATTGGTTATGTAAATAAAATTGTTAAATAACTTTCAATGTAATTGAGTTATAATTTTAAAATTATTTTCTTTTATTCTGTTGTTAATGAAATTTCGTTTAAATGTAAGGTCTGAAAAATAATGGCAAATGATTGAAGTTTAAAACGATGGATAATGATTATTGTAATTGTGTAAAGATTTAGATTGCATAAAGGATGTTTCGTTTGTTGAAATTTGTTTACAGTGGCTGGGAATGTTTAGATAAATAAGACTTAATTGTACTTCGTCGAACTGATCACCCGATGGCAATAGAGTTTTTCTTATAGATCTAATTATTCATTTGTTTTGCGTAAGTTTGTGAATTTGGAAATGGTTTTAATGATTATAGTGACGTACACATAGATAGGTACAAAAGGCCAGTCCTTCGTTTGATCATGGTAGTAAACGAGATTTTCACCGTGAAAGCGTTTGGAGACTATGTCTTAAAAAAAACTGGACCTTGTAAAAAAAAAAAGAATGAAAATAATAATATATTTTTATTATATGAAAGAAAGAAGTCGACTTATGATAAAATGTACCTTATGTTAATAATGATGACCTACGGGTCCAAGGGTTAGAAGTGCCCAAGTAATGATAAATGTTATGTGTACCAAGAATAAGTAGTTGGAAAACGGTGTGATTTTAAGAAATGGGTTCAATTCCCAAATGGTAAATATTGTAACAATTAAATACAGAGAAAGAAAAGTAGATAGAAAAGTGGAAAGAAGTAGATAATGGAAAGATGTAATTGTTTATTATTTTGAAAATGTAAAATCTTATTGTTATGAAGTAAAGAAGAATGTACTACTGTAATTTTAAAAATGAAATAATTAAGAATATCATTTTATCCAGTCAAAGTCGATTTGTATTATGACATACTCGTAGAAGCAGTGAACACAATGTTGTCAATAGTGCATATTATTTTGTTTTAGTATACTTATAAAAACATTATTATAGAGATTGATTGATTTATAAGACAATTATATAAAACGATCTGTAACTTTTAAGCTCTTTGTAAAAGAAAAGTTTGGTTTTAAAACGAATGTAAGCCTAATCTTATTACTAACCGTAAAAAAAAAAAATTTATGTATTAATTTCAAATGTAGAAAATATATTATTATATAGATATTTCCGGTAAAACAGATTTAATTCATAAAAACAGTAGCATAACTTTATTATGACGAATTTTATACAAATTATAACATTATAATACATCCTTTTCCTTCTGTTATTGTTTCTAGATTATAAAAAAAAAAAAATACTAACTATGTTATTATTTTTTTTTCTCTGGAAGGGTGATGTAGTGTGAGCTGGTCACATACATCATCCGATAACAAGGAATAGATTACGGTTGTACTATAACTATCATAAGATACTAAGATAAGACATTAAGATAGTAATATAGCTATAAGGCACGTAGATATTAAGTATATAAATCGTGGTAAGATGTAATTAAAGGAGCATTCAACATGTCATCATAGTATCATTTACTACCCCACTTCTACAACATCTGACGAGTTCCGGTGCCCACTCCACAGTTTAATACACCATGAAATGCTTTACTCATTGAGTATTGACAATAAATTTCCTTAAATAAATAACGGTACGCTTAGATTCAAAATTCAAAAATACTTTATTTCCGTAATCTTATAACTATTACATCATTGAGTCTTCCCATTGAGTAGTCACATGACACTCGTGTTGGGAATAACTCGCACTGCCTTTATATAATACTAGACTACAAAAATAGTAAAAAAGTGTATGTGTATGAGTGTGGTGTAAAGTGTGTGTGTGTGTGTGTGTGTGTGGTGTTAGATGGGTGTCAATTGTAGAGAAATTGTTTTCCCTTAAGAGCGTTTATAGGACTCACTAACGCTGCCAATTGATAAAAAATCATAATTCGCAAATAGGATCAATAATGTAAAATGTTGGTAACAAAATCTTGAGAAAAGGCAATAAAGTATTTGTAAAACACACTCTCAAAACTTTAAATGTTTTTCAATTAAATAAATATTGCATAAAAAACAAAAACGGCCGTTTTTTTTTCGAATGCAAAATTTAACTAATTATCCTATTTGTGAATTGGCCGTCTTTATGCTAAAAGGAACCACTCGACAAATTTAGTTTTTTTTTTTTAATAATACCTAACTAAAATTTGTCGAGTGGTTCCTCTGTTTTTATTTAAAAAAAAAAAAACTAAATTTGTCGAGTGGTTCCTTTTAGCATAAAGACGGACAATTATGATTCTTTTTCTATCGTCGCCGCTAGTGAACCACGTAAAGGCCCATGAGAACTTTGACTTAAAATTTTCCAGTAAACGTTTTTGTGCAGTAATAGGTCAAATATTTTGACAGAAGGAACTGTCACTTGATTGTTTTGTACCAGGCATTTTTTTGTTATTTTTTTTCCGTTAATATAAAGGCGTGTATCTCAACAGTCCACTTCAACAAATCCGTTATTGTTGTTTACCATTTACAGGGTGATAATTAATGAATAAATAAATACTTCATTAATAAATTTAAGGCATATAGTATAACAAAAAGCGGAACTAAGAATGAAGGAAAACTGATTCCAAAACCAGGCCGTTAGCTGTAAGCATTATTTCCCCCCTATAGATGATGAAAACCTATCTTTGCAATGAGATTTGCATAGCCAATGTCGTGTAGCGATAATATTTCATAAAATGAGTAAACGTAATTGAAAAAGAAAGTTTGCTGTCATTAATCAGCATACTTACGCTATGATAAATGGAGTAGTGTTGAGTAAACACTAAATTTTAATTTATCGATAAGTTTGATAAAGCTATCTAATGTGCATGTACATATAAATAAAATTAAAATACCCATTGGACCATCAAGCCGTTACTTATTCGAAGTTACCACGTCTATATGTCGACCCGTTTGTTTTGTGATTTTTACTGGTAGATTGTCAAATTTACGGCGCGTTCTTTAGACTACTTCAGTTTCTTAAAAATATAGGGTGCAGAAAATTCATGAACATAATTATTTTACCTATTTACCTAAATAATAAATGTTATCAAGTAAAATACTACGTTTTTATTAGAAGCAAGTATTTCATTATATTATTTATTTAAAAAAGAAAAAACGTACGTATTTTTTAAACAACAGCAAAATTAATTGTGTAGTGTTAAAAAGTATTAAATTACATGAAATTTAATATTTAACAACACAAAATTGTGGCGCCATAACATATTAGTTTATAATACAAGAAAAATAAACAACAACTTATTTTTTCAAAGTCTGATAAACGCGGAACTGTGTTGGGATCGTTGCAAAAAATATCGTGATCAATTATTTTTAGAAAAGTTTTTAGAATCTGAGGCTGGTTTTTATGTGTTAAAACTACCTACAGGTAGAAACAGTATACAATAAATTAGTGTTAGGATAACTTGTTATTAAACTGAATCATTTGTTATCATTTGTTTTATCTTTTTAACACGTTAATTAGATAACTAGGTATGAGTAAAAGATTGAGCTTAATTAAATGGTGCAATGGTATTTAAATTAAAATAGCCGTAATATATTAGTGATGATCATATATCAATTTATTAAAAAAAGTTTAATTAATGTTCATGACATCTAAAGTAATTAATTTCAATTAAATTTCTAAATACTTTTAAATTGCCTAGATGTAAAAATACATTATTTACAAAGTTATTTTTCGAGTAAACATCAATTTACATTTTTTTCCATATCTTTCGCATTTATTAGTTATCAAATCAAATCAAATAATTTATTTGTGTTTACGTTTATCGTAATGTAAATATCGATAACTTTATCTTGTGTAAGTATCGCAGCACTTGCGATCGCGGAAGCAATGCGCGCTATCTCGTTGAAAGTAAAAGCCGATTCGTGAGCATCTACCGGACTAACTATATACACTTATATTTATTTATACGTAGCTTGTCTACAATTCATTGTTTGGAAAGATACGCTTTTTATCTGAGATATTTTAGTAAATTTTGACTACTTATAAATACAAATATATTCCTCACATATTCACACAACGCCATCTAGTCCCAAATTAAGGAAAGCTTGTACTATGGGTACTAGACAACGGATTAACATACTTATGTTAAGGTTTTGTCTTAACTGCAAGGAATAGTTAAAATTTTGAATAACATTTCGGGATGATAAACATTTACATGACTATCATTGAAAATTATGGAACTTTAACATTCTTGCGTGTACCTTAGCCTTATTGTATAAAATTATTCATAATCGAATGTCACTGTCACATGTGATAACAATCTTTAATGATGAAATGTTCTAAAATCCACTGAATTGACAATTTTCTGTCAATGAACAGAAATATTTGTAAAATCTCAAAGATATCTTCAAATGTTTGGCATTTAATTAAAGCTTCAATGCTAATTAAAATTTACAATACAACGAAAACAATGTAGTATCTGTTAATAAGTTTGTTTGTATAAACAAAAGGTCATGTACACTTACTTAAACGTAGGTGTATCTTTGTCTTAATAAAGACGGATTTATCAATGACTGTTAATCAATGTAAGTAGGTAAAGCTAGGAGGTAAGGCAGATTAAGTAAATAATGTTAGAATATTAGAACTGCTTTCTAATATTAACTAGATAAAGCTTGTATAGTTTTAAGCCAAGAATAAATATTTTACTAGCAAACTAAACATTAACCCCCTTACTCATAAACGCCTCTTAAATTTAGTCACTGTTTAGCGAGATTTTTATTATAAAAACAACATTAAGTATATTAAACAAAACCGTAAGAATTTAAGCTAATCAATTGACTAAAATTTAAGAAGAATGAAGATTTGTGGAATTCAAACTTACAACTTTATGCATGTCATCCACATATGCAATTTCAGGGTCACTGAGGTATATAGAAGCCTATAGCACATTGATGTCAGCACCCAAATGACATAACAAGACACCACCAAACACACAAAAGTCACAATACCCGTTACTAAATACTATAACACTAGTTTTGAACTACCACAAAAATAAAACATATAATATTAATAAAGTACGAAACAGAAAGGGTACTGAATAATGTTCCAATACACAGTATCTGTGTGTAAATAAAATAAACGATTCACCATGAATGGTAATATCAATAGCTATTCTCGATTCTTGTGTAAACTCCTAGTTTGTATCTTGTCTTATTCAAGTAAAGAGATTTCTATGGAGGTTTGTAGTGTCCCCTTTCATGGTGTCGGACGCAAAAATACGTTCTTTGATTTAGATGCAATATAATATTAAGGCGATGCCGCCATATTTAATTTTATATACAAGCTTCGGAATTGATTGTTAATTGTGTTGATGTAAAGCTAAATTGTTGGTGATAAAGTTAAAGTTCAATGTCAGACTATTATTAAATATTACTAATATTCGTGTTTTATGTAAAATTATACTTGTTAGAACCAGATGGCGTTGTAAGGCTAAAGGTGATATGATATTTATTACTTATAGATTAATAATTTTATTACTAGGAAATGATAAGATTAAAAAAAAATAAAAAAAAATACTTCATATGCAACGAATCGGAAATAGAGCTGGTTTTGATACTTCTCTAACACAAAATACCACACATGCAGAAAGTGACGCAAAGCCCAAATAAAGACTTACGCCCATATTTTTATATAGAGGAAGCACTAGGAGTCATGCACCAGTATAGTAGGTATCAATCAAATCAATCAACCAATTACCCTATCGCAGTCCACTGCTGAACATAGGCCTTATCCAACACGCGCCACAGAACACGGTCTTGATAGTAGGTATGTGCATTTAAAATTGACGGAGGAAAAAGTCATTAACATCAAACTGAAATCTGGAATCAAATTCGTTGTCGTATAACAAAAAAAATGATAGAATACTATTTTATGAAGTGCGTATTGTAGGCCAATTTTCTCTGCATCAATAGAGTTTACGGATATATATTTAATTAAAATAAAATAAACAATAACCCTACTGACCGAATTTCTTCCGTAAGCACACCTTAAATACATCAAATGACTAACTGTACATTTACGATGCGATAAAACTTATGTTGGTCAACCTTTTAACATTACTAAGCTATAAAACAAATATTAATTAAGCATATAAACAGCAAAGATCTTAACACTAACTAAATAAACGATTATCTTATAATGTACTTGGTGAATTCACAACAAAAGTAAAACGACATTATCTTTGGCTTCTTCTTCTTCTAATAATATAAACTTCGCCTACTAATAAAACGTAGAAGCAATAAATAAGTATAGGTACATTTTTTTGTAAATTCTCTTTTAATTACGAGTACTATTAAGGTTCGTTGATAATACGTGACACTATTTACAGTGCAGTATATGCATATATGACTGTTTTGGCAACGAGGGAGACTGATTTAATTTTGCAGTAAATATTTTGATTTTTCTTTATACTTTGTCTAAGATTTTAGCCTTATACCAAACAAAACCGTAAGACTTTAAACTAATCAATTGACTAAAATTTAAGAGTCGTTTATGAGTAAGCGGGTTATTGTTCTTCAAATAACCGTCCGTTTTACATTAAATACTCATTTAATACAGATATTAATGTATATCAACATTTAGTATCATTCTTAGTCCTCAACAAATCAACTCTTAAGCATCATAAAGATGTACGTTGTAGGTCATCATTGTCTATTAAATAACAATAGGGCCTGTGATGTGATCCATGGAGTGTATTCGTTCTGTGCCAAGGACCGAGGTGATCGGATGCGCAAACGCCTCTCTGTCACCTTCAACGAAATTAGGTCAATTGAAACGATCGAAATAGTCACGAAATATAATTTTGTTACTTCTTAGTTAGTTAGTGTAGAATAAAATATGTCGTGAGAAACGAAAACGGTTTCGAGAAAATTAGAATAAGAGTATTTCACAGTTATAACTTAGTAAAAGAGTATTGAAGGTTATTGAAATGTCGATGCTTGCGAGATGCGGGTTTAATATTTTCTGTACATGATGTCATGAATCTGTGTTGTACTGGTTACAGTTCATGGTTGCTACGTAAATGTCTCGGGTACAATTCGTACTTAATAAAAATCATTGTGTGAATAAGTATTTCCAAAAAAAGTATTTATGTATGTTTATACGTTGTATCAACTCTACAAGCTCTAGTTAGTTTAAGACTTGCTAATTATTATTGATAGACATAAAACAAATAAAAAACGTATTTATTTGGTGAAAATTGTTACAGAATGCAGAAGATTATACAATGGGAAATGTAAATACTTTGACAGCGTTGCATGTACCTAATAATAATTAAGCGCAAAAATGTACCTAAATATGACGATGTAATTAGTAATACGTAAGCATTCAAAATTAAAATGCAATTTTAATTTAACCAAAAACGAAATTTAAATAGCTCTTAATAACTAAGAATTAAGAGCTAATTTATTAAGTACTTAAGGCTCATTTGCATCAAATACTTCCGTAGCTAAAGTTTCCTTCCTACAAACAATCGATTATTTACTTACGAAGCGTAAAATCAATTGATTACGCCTTAAACACTTTCTTTTTAACATTATCTGTTGTATTAAGAACGCTCTGTTTATTATCTGTACTACTTTTAATAAGAGCAATGTCAATATTTCCACTTTCTTTTGTCATTACAATTAGAAGTTTCGTTTGATTGAGTGGAAGCCCTTCACTTATTTTTTTTAGAGTAGGCTCGGCGCTTATTTTTTTATCTACAGCAAATTAGAGCAAACAAACAAGTATAAACTCACGCCTTGTTCACAACGGGGTAGGGACTGGCCTACACAGCACTTAGTGGTCTCTTCTGCTGTGAATGCTTACAAAGTTCACTTATAAAAAGAAGATCAGATCCTTAAATCTTTCTCTGTGTGGTTACGGAGTAAGAATACAATATGTCACCCCATCTCATCTCATGGGTGTCGTAAAAACCGACTAAAGTACTACCCGTGAATATTATCTTTACGAAATAAAAAGAAGGAAAACTTGAAATTAAACCTATACCAATCCGTCTGGCCAGCGTGGTATTAGTAGGCCAAGTATCCCTTTGTCACGGGAGGAGGACCGTCCCTGCAGTGGGACATTAAGGACTGCTATGATGATATCCTTAAAACTACATTTGTCTGTGTCTTGAAGCAGCAATCGTGCATATTGCTACCGAAATGCAGTTCGAAGTTTCAATTCAAGCAAGACAATTTTGTGCGATGCTCAAATTGTTATGATTACCATTGACGGTACTTCATACAATTGCTATAAATATCAAAAGCATAATTATAGGTAAGGATAACATTACATTGTTATCATAAAATAAATGCCAAAATCGAGCGGAACAATTACATTGTGAAATGTTTTGATAATAATATTAACTTGTAACTGACAGCCGTTGAGGCAGGTTTCTGGAATGGCGATAGCGTACGAAGCGTATGGAAGATCCCTCACACGTTATATAGGGTCGTCTATCGGCAGGATGGCGGGAAACTGATGGATGAGGAAGGCATAGAACCGCATAATTATTATCATCATAACAGCCCAATAATACCCTAATGCAGGGACGGGCCTACTCCCATGACGAAGGGATCCTTGGCATACTAATACCACACTGGCCAGACGGATTGATATAGGGTTTAATTTCAAGTTTTCCTTCTTTTTATTTCGTAAAGATGATATTCACGGATAGTCCTATTGTCGGTTTTTACGACACCCATGGAATAAAATGATGACATATTGAATTCTTACTCTGTCACCACACGGAGATAGGCAGATAAAGATAGAAGAAGGCATAGGACCGCGTAAAATAGAAATATTTGACCCTATATCAAGAAGTGGACGTCAATTGGCTGATAAGATGATTATTTTCTTTTAGAACAAAGTCTTATTCTCAATCAATCAAGTAAACAACATTAAAAGTCCTTTGAGTAATATATCACTAACTTATTGTTTCTTACAAAATCTTTTAACTATCTACCTTTATACTAAAGTTCAGTACAAGTATAAATTACGTTTACTGCACCCAGTTGTTTCATGATATACTGTATTGACTAAATAAATGGTGTCCGCCGGATTCCCCTGGGGATTCGAACCTAGATCCCTAACGTGATAAATGTCAGAATGGACCGTAAATATCTTCCGGGTTCAAATGGCGAAGCCTTTATGTAGATCAGTGCGTTTATGTCTGGGGAAATTTATTCTGCCCAAAGGTGGAGTTTCCAGCTGTGATTTGTTTTAACAGTTCTTTAATGTCCTTCTGCAAGAATAGACCTTGTACAGAGATAGAGTAAACTACTACTAATAGGTACAATGCTGGCTAAATTAATTTGTATTGGGTTTTATGCCAGAATTATTTTCATAATGAAAATATTTGAAAATATTCCTTTAGTCGTCTTTTACGACCCGTGTGGGGTCATGGGGTGGCGACCCTATATTCTTCCTCAGCTACCACATGGTAAAATGGTAAGCCGATAGTTAAAACTCGTTCAGAATATTTTTGTTTGTTTGAATAATACCGACTTGATATACATTATGTTTTTGCAGGAACATAGTTATTAGACGTGACAAACGGACACACTAAACGACCATTGATTTTATACTTTATCAGATATCTTTATAACATAGTATATAAAGATAAAAGTTATAAAGTAATCATTAAATAATTATAAAGAAACCTTAATTTTCAAACCGCTAACTACAGCTTTATTAAGCTAGTTCTTGTAGTAACGTGTAGCCTTAAGAATGGGCGTTAGAGCTTTCTCTCGCTAATAATATCTGTGTTTCACAGGCGTTAATCTTATCGTGCCTGGAAGCTAGATTTACTCTAAGTCAATAACTTGTACTTAAAGCGAATATTTTGTTGCTTAGTTAGATTTGTTTTTAGTCAATTAAGATGGTTTAAAATGATGACTCCATGTGGTGACGGAGTAAGAATACAATATGTCACCACCCCATCTCACCCCATGGGTGTCGTAAAAACCGACTAAGGGACTATCCGTGAATATTATCTTTACGAAATGTAAAGAACGAAAACTTGAAATTAAACCCTATACCAATCCGTCTGGCCAGCGTGGTATTAGTAGGCCAAGTATCCCTCCGTCCCGGGAGGAGGCCCGTCCCTGCAGTGGGACTTTAATAGGCTGGTATGATGATGACAATGATGTCAGCCTGATCCACTATAGTTTACGAAGTTTGTGAAGGTTGTTCGCGAGGAGATGGAGTAAAAATCAACAAATCACTAGCTCAAATTATCTTAAGGTTAAAAAGGTGTTCAAATTGGAGGACCAACTATGTTCATCTCTGCCAAAATAGTAAAACTGGACACAAAACACGATACAAATCCGTCTGCCAACACTCTCTTATCAGCGTAGTATACAAAGTTTAGAGTTCAGAGAGAGTCTGTCTATGTGATACAGATCGCGTCTGTTATATTGGAGTAAGACGATGTAATCAAGAACATCGTAAATCAGAACAACTCTGTTTAAATAAATCCTTATTTAACTTTAAATCCAATAATTCCATATACACTAAACGGAGGTCAAAAATATCTAAAAGGTTGTCGTCTTGTACAAAAAAGTTCAACTAATAATTTTCTTACACTTCCTTAATAATTTTTTTTCTTCGTTCATTATATCCTATGACAAAGATAACTATTCGTTCTTTACCAGTCGGCCTCGTCGCACCTACTGAAGTATAGGAGCAGGATGTTAGCGCGAGACAATTTTGATTTCATTTGCATATATTTTCTGCCAATATAGACGTCAAATTGTGACGATATGATTTTATTATGTTAGTAGTTGGTAACGCCTCTCGTATTGTGAAGTGCTGTTATGCTATGACTGTATTAGTTTCTATAGAAATAAGTAATCGTTGATATTAATAATCGTATAAGTAATAAGTAATCGTTGATATTATAGATATTGATAATCGTCAGCGCTGTGAGTCAGACGTGTAAATCGTTATTAATTAAATAATAATTGTTTAGCGCGGCGCGAGCCGACGCAAGTGTATTTTTTCACCATGAGTGATAAACTTGTGGAGAATGAGTTGCTAGCTTTTGTACAACAGAAGCTAGACGTTATAGACGAAGTATCAGCGCTCCAGATTTGTGTCTCGAATTTCAGCGAGGAAGAAATCGCGGCTGCCAAGCTATTGGTTTTTCGATCGCTGAATAAAGAAGACCAGATGGTAACACGTAGACGTGACGGACCTAAGAAAAGTATGCAGGACATTATCACACTGCTCAAGACGACCGATCCCGCAGACGTGCCAAGATTTGTAGCTAGGGACCTGAAAAAGTTACCCCTGGTTACTTTAGAGCACGTCGACGTAACGAGTCTTCTAAGGGACATCGTGTATTTGAAGACTAGTCTGGCGGATGTCAAGAAGAAGTTGGAGACATCTGAAAGAAACGTGACAGAGTTGCGCACCGAACTAGATGATTTGCGTAATTGTGTCAAAGTATCTGGGTCACCGATGTCGGCGCGTGTAAGCACACGTCACGGTGCATCGACTACAACAAGCTACGCGTCAGCGGTCTTGTTGTCAACACCGTCTACAGCTGACAAGGCAGAGTGTGACGCACGAAGTTACGCGCGCCCCGCTCCCGTCAAGCAGGCTATCCACTGCACGACCTCTCGCGCTCCTTTAGATAATGAGCCCAACCCCATTGTTTTAAAGAAGCAACAAGATCAAGCAAGCAAGAATCGTACCAATGATGATGGTTTCGTGACTGTGCAAAAGAAAAAACATCGCCAGCGTAGCAATAAGAACTGCTGCGGCACAGCACCTAGGGAGCCAAATGTTAATGTACGTGCTGCAAAACCGAATACTCCGGTGTACATCTCGCGCCTGCATTACACCACAAAGGCTGAGGACATTGTCGAGTACGTATACCATAGGTTGAAATACACGGCGAGAGTGCAGTTGTTAGAGTCGCGCCGCAACGTGAATTTCAACGCGTTCGTGGTACGGGTTCCAACATGTTACCTGCATCTCGTCATGGACGAGACCTTTTGGCCGCAGGGCGTGGTATTCCGCCGTTTTCGCGGACAAGTGCCACCTGATCGCACTGTGACGTGATTTATTTGTATTTCTTATGTTATAAAGTTTATATGTTTTTATTTATTATGTCACGTGTTATTATTATAATTAGTAGGTAAAAGTAAATGAAATATGTATATAAGTATGTATGCCTGTTGTCTGGTACCCATAGTACAAGCTCTGCTTAGTTTGGGACCAGTTGACATTGATAAATTATGCGTTATTATATTATACATTATATTGTTAAAATAAGTAGGTATATTATTATATAAATAATTGTAAATATAAATATGTAAGTATGCCTGTTGCCTGGTACCCATAGCACAAGCTCTGCTTAGTTTGGGACCAGTCAACATACTTTATAATGTTATGTAATATTTTTATGTATGAAATAAATTTGATTTGATATGGTATAAACGTTTAAGGTGTCGCAGATATTTATTCTAATTTGTTTATATACATACGTGACAGGTATTTCAAGATCATTACTCAAGTGGCGTCTGTAAATTAATGATTTCCTTACCTGAAAAAACAGAGACATAATAATTAATACTTTTTTAAAACATTCCTTAGACTAATAACTTTGTACTATAGTTAAGTTGTTATGCTATTAAGAATTAAGACCAGTTTTGATACACGTAAACATGTTGGAATTTTATTGGTTTACTCTCATTATATATTCATTAGGGTAATTATGTTATTCGATTTTATTTTTTTATTAATTGATTTTTAAGTTCTTTGTGTCAATAAACGTTTATTACGTATACGTAGATCTAATTTAGACTATGTATGATATGTTGTAATTAGTGTTATGTGTCTTAAACAAAAAAAAACCAACTTGTTTTATCGTAAAGATCTAATCGTAAAAAAGTTTTTTGGATGAGCTGGCTTACTAATGCTACGTTGATTTAATACATTGAAGTATTTTGTACCGAGGTTTTTTCCCAAGTTATTTTTTTCTTAGTCATCTATACTTTGTTATTGCAAGAGCAAAACAAAATTTCCACATCTAATTTTGTCGACTCGGATGGTTCAAATCTAAGTTACGTTGTGTATTTGCAATTTTATTCAAATCAAGGCATTTTTTTAAAATTACTTATTCATCTTAAATTAGTTGGGTGTATTGAAATATCTTTCAAATTATATCTGCTAATAACGTTTAATTTCTGTAAATTTATACAATATTTTGAAACATTTTAGATAACCATTTAACCTGTGAACATAAATAATGTAACTTTACAAATTAATACGTCAAGTTGCTCAAGATAATTTAGTATTTAGACTGCAATTAGTTCATAATTTATAATTTAACATCCTGCAATCTCTCGAGCCAATGAACTTAAAATGTTCGGCCAAAAGGTCGCAAGAGTAATTTAGAGAAGTTGTCACGATTACATTGCAAGTTCATTTGACATTATCACATTTTGAACATTTTATGCAACATAAGTGTATTTTTAAAATGTAAAAAGTAATTTAATTGGGAAACGAGCAAGTAGCCCTATGTAACTCGTAACTGCTGATTATTGACTTTAGCAACGGCAGAACTTTGCCAAGCCGTTGCCTAGGCATAAACTGTTAAGTTCTATTGCCCTAACAAATGACGCTAGCTACTATACCATCATTATCCTCCTGCTCTTATCCCATATTCACTTGGGGTCGGCGTAACATGTATGCTTTTTTGATTCATCCCTGTTTCCCGTCATCACAACATTCACTCGTTTCCTAGCCATATCATCCCTCACACAATCCATCCATCTCTTCTTCGGTCTACTCATCCTCTTGTACCCGTCCATTTCCATAGTTAATGCCTTTCTTACTATATTACTTTCATCCATTATATTTTTTTTTACACCCCTCCACCTTATCATAGTTGTATTTTTATAGTATCGCCTGGAGGTGATTTAAGTGCAGAATCCACTAATCATTTACAAAATATAGATCATACTCAATAAGCCATGTTCCGTTACAAAAACGATGATGAAACAAATAATGCATAGATGTCCATGAAAAACGTGAACACGAATATATTGTATTCGATGCACATCTTCATTATAAAGCGGTGCTATATTAAACTCAATGCCTTTCACTAATTCTTTGGAGCTTAAGTTTCGATGAGCCGTCGTAGGTTTATACCTTAAATCAAATGCTTATGTTGATATCAAATATGGCGAAGATAAAATTAAAAGAAAAATGAAATAGACTACAGTAAAATAAAAAAGTTTTAAAAATAATGCCCTCTGTTGCAAAGTAAACGTTAATTTAATGCATACAAAGAAACATGCCGGTTCAGCACATCCATTTGTGGTTCACAATTATTGTCCTGCATAGATTCCAACTGTTGACTTAGTGGGCGGAGTATGGTGCGATTGCTAGCCTAGGGAGGCCGTACTCCGTTTTCACACATCTTATAAATTTTCTCAAGAATTATTTTGACTAAAATACGTCCTTCTCTGAAGTCAGTCTTATAATATTTTCTCTTTTTTTTTGTCTCTTTTTTTTTTAATTGTGCGAATCTCGTCCTTAAATCAGTTGCCTGTACCTTTACAAAGTCAACCTCGTAATGATCTTTAGGAAGAAGTCAACATTCTTAATTCTCAATATTTTTAACCAAAATAAAAACTTTAATTTCGTGAGTGCACAACTTTTAAATATTAATCGATTCTAAGTAATCGATTATTCGATAAGATTACTCGACGCCTCTATAAGATTTTCATTTCGTTGTTCAATTAACAAAACTCATTTGAAAAAGTAATAAAACTTAAATATTTGTAATACAACAACGGGTACCAAGTGTCGTTAATTAAAGTTTTAAGATTTTAATTTAAAATTTTGTATTACAAGTTAAAGTTTACAAAATAAGTAATAAATAATAATTGTGTATGACATGAATAAATCTATTTGGGTGTTTTTCATTACAGATACAAAAAACAAAATCAATTTCAACATCTTTTAGTAAATAATGCATACTTTTTATTATACTCGTAGGTCTTATATTTTGTGGGTAAATAGTGGTATTATGTATGTACAATTTAGAGGACAATAATTATAGTAGGGTATATTATTTATTGAGATATGTATTTAAATTTTATCTGTATTTAATATTTATATATGTGTAATATGTTTATGTGTATTAGTATGAGTACCAATATAGGATTTAGCGTTTATTTATGTATAGATGGATATATAATTGTTTGTAAGTAATACACACATCAAAAAAGTCTAAGCAACATGCATGATATTACAAATTTACCATTTATATTAATTAATTTCTAAGTATTTACTCACTCAAAGTGTATAGGTAAGTAAACATTTTTGGTATTGATGACATACTGGCTGGTTGTAAAAAAAAATTTCGATTATGTTTTGTTTTTTTTAATAAAATTTAAATGACTGCGAATTTGTTTGAATTTGAGTGCATGTTAATTGCTACGTTTTAGTCTTGATTTTATAATTTTACCAACCATTTAAATACAGTTGGCGACAAAATTGAATTGTTAGATATTCTTTACGTCATGGAGCGACGTCATTTGACGGCAGATGAAATGCAAAGAGCTGTAGGGATGTTGCAAGCGGGAAGTAATCAATCTCAGGTATCTCGACATTTTGGTATTCATAGAAGTGTTATTTGTCGTCTTTGGCAGCGCTACAATAATACAGGGGAACCCGCTGAACAGCATCCAGGCCGTAAAAGGAGTACAACCACTCGGCAAGACCGGTACATACAACTGACTGCAAGACGCCAGCCGATGTTAACCGCTCGAGAGATAAGTTTGAGGCTACAAAATTCAAGTGGTGTTGATGTAAGTCCCCAAACTGTGTGAAATCGACTGCATGAGTACGGCCTACGAGCTCGACGCCCTATCAGGTGCCCACCGATACGTCACGGGAATCGCGCTCGTCGAAATGAATGGTGTAGAGAACGCATAACATGGACCCAGGAACAATGGGATAAAATTATGTTTTCCGATGAGTCGCGATTCGGGTTTAGGCCTGATACAAGAAGGGTGCGAGTGTACCGTCGACCCGGAAATACTGAAAGACTCAGGTGCGTTCAGGAAGTTCATCCATACAGCGGCTCAACAGTTATGGTATGGGCGGGTATTATGAAGAACAGGCGAACTGAGCTCGTTTTTGTAAATGGAAACATGAACGCTGAAAATTACGTTGAGGATATTCTCAGACCTTATGTCCATCCATTTGCACAAACCTTTGGCTCCGATTTTACGTTAATGCATGACAATGCGCGTTCACATACAGCTCGGCGAACCAGAAAATACTTGGCAACGGAGAACATCCAGGTATTGCCCTGGCCTGCACAATCGCCAGACCTCAACCCCATCGAGCACGCATGGGACATGCTCCAGAGACGTGTTTTGAAGGACTTGGACGGAGTGACAACAACCCAACAGCTGAAGGATTTGCTACAATTCCATTGGGAGCGAATACCGCAAGATGACATAAACAGTCTCATTAATTCAATGAATAATCGTTGCCGACAAGTTCTGAATAGCAGAGGAGGCCATACTTTGTATTAAATTGTCCTATTCTTTCACAATAAATTCATTTTCTTAAGAAATTTCAATTTGTAAAAAAAAAGTTTAGTTTCTTATGTACCTGTATATTCTAATATTGTTAATTTCTGTTATTAAAAGAACTTATAAAGAAAACAGCTGTTATTTTTACATCATAGAACCCTAAAAATATTATTTTAAAAATAAAATACAACGTTATAATTAAAATAAATGGTAAAATAAATTAATATAAATGGTAAATTTGTAATATCATGCATGTTGTTTAGACTTTTTTGATGTGTGTATTTATCAAAAGGTATGCCAACTACTGCATTCACCTACTTCTTATTCATCATGTCCATTTATAAGGGTTGTCTGGAAGAAATCGCTTTTAGCGATAAGACCGCCCATGTACCAACTAATAGTTAATTGTAAATATGTTCTTTATTTTTTTGGTGTACAATAAAGTTTATTTGTATTTGTATTTGTAGGCCTTTAGATTACATTAAGAACTGAATAAACTAAATATTAAAATGTATTTAAGAAAATATATTTTTATGGTAAAGTACCTCATACCTGATGTAAATGGCACAAACTATCATCGCAAAAATAAACGTTCATATCTAATTTTCTATAACCATTCCTATAAACAACAAATAAATGTGTACCATTTAATCATGGTTATTAAGATGATTACAAACTTTAAAAGTTTTTTTTAACAATAATTTTTAAAAGGTTTAATACATTTTCGGGTCAAAATCGCAAACGATTCGTTCAATGCACTTATGTGTAAGGTCGAGGGAGACCTTCATTTAGAACAAATCATTTTTTGCCTGAGGCCTTACCTAGCGTGATAAGGTAACATTGGTTTACAAGTTAAACTATAAAAATGAATTACCAAACCATTACTCTTATGTTTTACTAATTGTTTGAACAATTTCGTAATGTTTTCTTCGAAGCAGTAGGTACTTGGAACCTTATGCCCGATTTAAACATCGACAAGTACAGTAGGGAGTTAAGTAGTAAGTTGTTGATTAAGTTGATTTGAATAGATCTCCATCCTATTTTTTGGCGAGTTAAGTACGAAGTAGCCCCCTCTTTCGCGTCTCGCCAACTTAACTCGCCAAAAATAGGATGGAGATCTATTTAAATCAACTAAATCAACAACTTACTACTTAACTCGCTACTGTACTTGTCGATGTGTAAATCGGGCTTTAGGCGAGTATGGTACTGTTAAAGGTTTTCATATTCAATACTCTGTTGGAACTTTTAGATGTCAAATTGTCTTACCTATTGTGTGACAATTTGACAACTTAAAGTTAACTTAACCAATTTTTTAAAGATTTTAAGGAACGAGAATAATAATAGACATGAAAGTCAATTTTAATTTTATTGATTTATGTTTTCAAACAAAATACTTAGGTATGATTACGTGTTGATAAAAAAAGGAAATTTTGACATGTCTAAATATATATAGATACAAATACTAACAGAGTCTGAAGGCTCCAAACCTATCAGTTGTGCAACTAGGTGTAATTATCCGTCATAAACGCCATATAAGGCAAAAAGAATCAAGACGATAATAATGGCAAGAATTTTTGTTGTTTTAGTTAATCATAGTGCATGATATCATAAACGTAGTAATTATAAAATATTTTATATTGATTCGTCATGCTTATATTAAAAAAAAACTTCACACGTCGTATATCCAGTTACTGCATGTATTTTTAAATTATTTTACTTTCTTGTTACTAAGGAATCTGCGTTTTTATATAGTCGTAAAAAGAAATCTTGCAGAAAAAGTGTCATCCAAGTATGAATTTATTACGAGGTAAACTTTTTTAGTTTGTGCTTTTTTTTCATATGTGGAAACGATGCAGACCAATCGGAGAAAAAGACGCAATCAAAGACACGATCTTGTTTATCTTAAAATCAATTTGTACTAAATATACAAGTTAATAAAAGTAATATTGTCTCACTCCAATCATTAGTTGCCGTCAGCTGGCCACATCATACAAGTTTAAGGCATACATAATAATTAGACAAATCTCATCTTTATCTTTATAGTCGTTTACATGCACTGATTAAAGACTCTATTCAATACCATTGTATACAACTCAAATATCGTCGGAGGTTAAAATGATCGTACTGTTATGAGTACAGTAGCCAAAGAGTTCACGATAGTTCGATGCAGGCAAAGGTTATCAATTAAATAATCAGAAGCGATTATTGTGAGTGTAGTAGCGAAAGATGCTACTATGGTCATTTTATTATAGAACCTATTTATGATTTTATAGAATCACGGCTACAATTATGAGTAGCAGTTTAAAAGCAGAATCATTATGCAGTAACTAGGTGAAACTAGTACGATAGAACCTTAGCAGAGTAAAAAGCGGACAACAAAACTATTTGATAGATAGATGTCTTTGCCTGGACGTTGTCTTTTAACGTAATGTAATTATCAAGGTTTATTGGCCATCATAGGATGAAAGAATCGCCTGACTTACCCTACTAATACTTTTAAATTTCAGAGAAGTACGTCTCATCAACTAAAATAATAATTGTTACATAACACACTATAATAGGGATTGAATATTTTAATAGGTTAAGTTAGAAATCAAACAACTAATGAATCAGATTGATGCAAACTCAAAACAATCAACGTCAGAGAACAAGGTCGTAATCTAACCGTAAACGATATTAGTGAACATATCAAGTATCAAGATTGATAGAAACAATAGTCCGACTAATGGTTCTGATTGATCTAGGTCAGAATTGAATGTTTTTAATGTATCCATAATTAATACATTAATAATGTATGTGTAAATTTCTATTTTACATCAGATTGTGTATTTAATAATGTTATTTAAATTACATAACATATATTAAATCGATCGTTAATATTTTTAAAGATTCACGCTTGCCCATTATGAGTTTCTAATAATCGTCTTGTTAGAAAATTAAAATTTCAAAATTTAGCATTCATCTGGACAACTTTGAACCTAAAATGTTTATTTTATTGTTTTGACCAATTTTTAATAAAGTCTACCTAATCAACTAATCTTTTTAATATCTGTAACGTGACAATAAATGCCTTAAAAAGATAAAAGATATTTTATTGCGTAACTGAACATGGTTTTAAATATTATAAAAGGTATCAACAGCTCTTTCTTAGTATGATTAGAAAGATAAAAAAGATAATACAAATGGCACAGCAGAAAGTAAAGGTAGGCTATTTTAGTAAACCCCAAAATTCCAAAATTAATGTATATTTTGTCACGACCATTATGTAACGTAACATAGTCGTATCGTCGCGTGCGCTTTTATAACTATAAGATGCGAGATCATCAGATTACATTGTCGCTGTAGGGCCTACTTTCACTCGTGATTTTCACACCGCCGAGCATGTTTCGACTCGTCGATCCTATCTTCATTGCCTTTATAACACACTTTGTCTAGTTTTACATATTTTTCTTGCTGTAAATAGTTTGAAGTTAGAACACGTTTTGTAATACTTTCTTGTAATATTGTTGCTAAACTTACGGTTTCATTGTTGTCATTTCTTTTGTTGGTATTGAACACGATTTGGTTAAACATATTTTAGAGAAAAACTTGAACAGCATGATACCGTTTGTGTATTTTTAATTGATAATTACATCATGGCAAGGTGTTTGTGATAAGAAATTGGAGAAAATTCGATCTAAGTTCCTAAAAGACTAATAACAAGAATGAATGAGTAAATATAACACAGATCAAACCCAAGAGCAATCTTTCAATAATCACTATAAAGAATTTATCCGAAAAACAAATCATTTATCTAAACAAATGCATATAAATAAATTATCATTTAAGGCAGACAATACTTAACAAGTTTATTTAAAACGTCGTACCTACACATATTTCATTATTCCATGATAACGTATTAAATAATTCTAACGTCAAATAGAGAGTTTAACAACAAGCGCGAAATTCCGCTCAAATAGCATCGTCTAACAAAACATATGACATTCATCTCTAAACAAGAAGTGGACAACAGACTAGAAATACGAGTTCATATATTGGGACGAATTCACAATACAGACGCTTTCACATTCTTATAAATATACTTTTTGTTGTGTTATTGTACAGTTATCTTGTTATAAATAATCACTGGTCATATTGAATTGTCTTTAAAAAAAAATAAGCGTACAAATCATTTTGCTTGTGTGTCTTTCGTGCAGACTGTAACTGATAATATCATACTTCGCAGTAGCCACTAATTAATTTATAGTTTCGATTATGACAACTTTTTTTATTAAAATCTATTACCCTTTTAATACTGCTATAGGTACTGTCTGAAACTGACGAAAAGTGATGGAAAAGGGATAGGAAAGAAGTAAAATTCATATTAAGTCAAGAACTCTCACTCTCACAGGCAGTTAAATACTCGTAGTTTCATCAAGTATTTACATTTACGTCTTTGTTTAACCTATTGCTTTGTTTTACCTATTTAATTAAAATGATACATCTTGATTCACTTAATAATTTACAACTAAACTTAGCAATATTTACGTTCATTCAATCAGTAAATTTATGATAATTGAGCTGACACCATGATTTTATTGAAGCAACATTACGGTCCAAATAAACTAAAGCTTTTACTAAAACGAGTTCAGGCTAAACATGTCCTTACTTCTAACACAATATAAACTTGCTCAAGTTATACTTGTGTAAGATCCTTTATTCAGGAACAGAAACAAGGAACGTGGTGCCGTGGGTCGAATCAACACCACTAATCTTTTATTAAACGACAGAAGCGACTGGAGCTAACCCACGTGCGCCCTACCATCAGATAGCCGCCATATTTGCATATATTGACAGTTTAGATCAGTGCACAAATGTCAATGTAAGTGTACGCTCATCAAACTAATTTGTTATTCGAATGTATGCGTTAAGTACATGGAATAAGTGGTTGTTCGAGGATTACAACTTGCATGACATTTAAGAGTTAAGATTGTAAGATAATATAAAGTTTGTAATGATTATAAAATTCTAACATTTGCGAAAGTCCGCGGGGTGATGACCTAAGAATGTAAGGATGTCACAAGACTCGTAGGTGATAAACGTCAAATTATTAAGAAATTTATCAAAATAAAACTAAACGATACATTTTTTTTTTAATTTTTAAACCAGTACATCTTCTTAAATTTTTTCTCAGATTTTGTCGAAGTTACATGTGAACTCTTAGTTTATTACTACAATAAGTATTATTGAATTAGTTTGATTTTTTCCTGTCTTTTGGACTGTACCTAACCACCTAAGCAAAGAGCCGTTTAACCTTAGTCTTAACTTTACTTTTGGATTATATATACAATATTCTGCCAAACAGCAAATATCAGCCAACCAAGCTCCAATTATTGGTATAAAGATTATTTCAAGATTAGCTTCTCTTCATGCCTGTCAAGTGTAAGAAATATATTTTCTCCTAAGTTTTATTTGTTGTATTCAATGACATTCACTTCCAGACAGACTTATTTCGCTATCTTAACTCTTAAGCTTAGTTTGTTTTTTATTTAATCAGCATTAGGCGTCACGAAAGCGTCTCAATTCCAAGTTAAAAATCTTAATTGAGTTCTTACGAGTTGTTAGAATTGCAATTGCTAGTGGCCATTTTTGTAAATTAGATCTAGCACGCGACTGTGATTTAAGTAAATTAAATGGATTTATATAGTTAAACGTCAATTAATGAAAGCGAGTATTTGTACTTGTTTTAATTCATTTTGTAACAAAATTGACTAAATAGTCATTTTTGTTATCTAGTAAGGAGGCAGTTTTATTTAACTTGTCCAGCGCTTAGTTTGCAACTACAAATTGATAAATAAATTATTGGTTTAGGAAAGTCGACACGATCATTCTATCACATCTACGAGTAAACTACGTGTTTCTGTTATCAGTTCCAGCTGTTATCCTACTGACTGCAGTCATTAAAATAAGAATAAATTATTTACTTGCTAATACAAGTCAAGAATTAGAACGAGAATTCAAATCGATTTCTGGTCAGACAAAATAGGTTCGACTGGCATAACAACCATGTTACGCAAAACTATAAATTACAGAGAGACCTATATCTGTCTGCCTATGATGTAACCAAAAAGGCGTGGTTATTATCAATTGGTTGTTCCTGATCAGATAACGAGGTATTAGACAGTTTGTAAGAATTTAAAGTCAATTGATTGACCAGTAAAGTTATTAATCGACGACCTCTGTGGCGTAGTGGTTATATGACTGCTACGCAGAGGTCTCGGGTTCGATTCCATTGTGTGATTAATGCATTGGTCTGAGTGTGAGTCAAAGGCTTTAGGAACTTAGGGGTAAAATGTTGTTTAATTAGGCGCAACAAGTAACCAAACCTTATCCATCATTTTCCTATGGTTACTCACCCTCAAAAAACCCTTCACAATAATCTGCATTTTACCGAAATGTATTTTACTTACTTTTTCTTCTATTTGAGGCTAAAAAAGAGGATGAAAGAAGAATAAAGTTACACTGCGGCGACATCGTATAATCTTTTATGAACACTATGCTTTTTTTATTACGCTCAAAGGGCTCATTGTTATAATACGGTGGAAGCACATGAATAATGAAATAATTACATTCCATTTTTTACGTAATGGCCTGGTTTAATAATGTAATTGTAATAGTGTAGAAAGTGATATTCACTTTGTAAAATAATAAATATACAGTTGTTTGCGTAACGTCTGAAACAAATTCATTGACAATGACCAACGCGATCTCTTACAAAAGCCTACCTCAATGCCGCCCTACTTTCCAAATGTATCTACAGATACAATTAAGTGGACAATATAGCAAATAAACAATTATATCACAGAGTGTACCACATTACATGTACTACTTGATTAACAAAATTATCCTTTATGTCAATAGCTTAAAGTTCACAATAGGAAATCAAATACTATAAAATTAACAAATGCAGTTGTGGCTATAGACGAAGACAATAGAATCGAGGACATTGAGTACGCGCGAAATGTTTCTGGAACGACTAATGTTCTGATAGCGAAACATTCTAATTTAGATCTTATTGTATAAAGATAAGGTTTTAAGTTTCTGGTGAAGAAGTAGAATCAGGATATAGGAGCAGTTGGCGCCATAATGTATCTACTTTTGGTAGCTGGTATTATAACGACAATGACGAAATTTAAGTTTGTGGGCGTTGAACTTACGATCTAGATCTATGGTTACAACAATTGAGTTAAATGTTAGTGGACTGTGGTAATTTTGTCTGCTACTATAAATTCTAGTCGGTACTCAAAAGCTGTACCGAAATCTACTTTTAAAAGATAAGTTCTAACATTAACAAAGATTTTTGTCTTTAATAACTTAGAACTTGGTCGTAAAACTCTCGGTTCAAAGCTATTAAAGAACTTATAAAGAAAACAGCTGTTATTTTTACATCATAGAACCCTAAAAATATTATTTTAAAAATAAAATACAACGTTATAATTAAAATAAATGGTAAAATAAATTAATATAAATGGTAAATTTGTAATATCATGCATGTTGTTTAGACTTTTTTGATGTGTGTATTTATCAAAAGGTATGCCAACTACTGCATTCACCTACTTCTTATTCATCATGTCCATTTATAAGGGTTGTCTGGAAGAAATCGCTTTTAGCGATAAGACCGCCCATGTACCAACTAATAGTTAATTGTAAATATGTTCTTTATTTTTTTGGTGTACAATAAAGTTTATTTGTATTTGTATTTGTAGGCCTTTAGATTACATTAAGAACTGAATAAACTAAATATTAAAATGTATTTAAGAAAATATATTTTTATGGTAAAGTACCTCATACCTGATGTAAATGGCACAAACTATCATCGCAAAAATAAACGTTCATATCTAATTTTCTATAACCATTCCTATAAACAACAAATAAATGTGTACCATTTAATCATGGTTATTAAGATGATTACAAACTTTAAAAGTTTTTTTTAACAATAATTTTTAAAAGGTTTAATACATTTTCGGGTCAAAATCGCAAACGATTCGTTCAATGCACTTATGTGTAAGGTCGAGGGAGACCTTCATTTAGAACAAATCATTTTTTGCCTGAGGCCTTACCTAGCGTGATAAGGTAACATTGGTTTACAAGTTAAACTATAAAAATGAATTACCAAACCATTACTCTTATGTTTTACTAATTGTTTGAACAATTTCGTAATGTTTTCTTCGAAGCAGTAGGTACTTGGAACCTTATGCCCGATTTAAACATCGACAAGTACAGTAGGGAGTTAAGTAGTAAGTTGTTGATTAAGTTGATTTGAATAGATCTCCATCCTATTTTTTGGCGAGTTAAGTACGAAGTAGCCCCCTCTTTCGCGTCTCGCCAACTTAACTCGCCAAAAATAGGATGGAGATCTATTTAAATCAACTAAATCAACAACTTACTACTTAACTCGCTACTGTACTTGTCGATGTGTAAATCGGGCTTTAGGCGAGTATGGTACTGTTAAAGGTTTTCATATTCAATACTCTGTTGGAACTTTTAGATGTCAAATTGTCTTACCTATTGTGTGACAATTTGACAACTTAAAGTTAACTTAACCAATTTTTTAAAGATTTTAAGGAACGAGAATAATAATAGACATGAAAGTCAATTTTAATTTTATTGATTTATGTTTTCAAACAAAATACTTAGGTATGATTACGTGTTGATAAAAAAAGGAAATTTTGACATGTCTAAATATATATAGATACAAATACTAACAGAGTCTGAAGGCTCCAAACCTATCAGTTGTGCAACTAGGTGTAATTATCCGTCATAAACGCCATATAAGGCAAAAAGAATCAAGACGATAATAATGGCAAGAATTTTTGTTGTTTTAGTTAATCATAGTGCATGATATCATAAACGTAGTAATTATAAAATATTTTATATTGATTCGTCATGCTTATATTAAAAAAAAACTTCACACGTCGTATATCCAGTTACTGCATGTATTTTTAAATTATTTTACTTTCTTGTTACTAAGGAATCTGCGTTTTTATATAGTCGTAAAAAGAAATCTTGCAGAAAAAGTGTCATCCAAGTATGAATTTATTACGAGGTAAACTTTTTTAGTTTGTGCTTTTTTTTCATATGTGGAAACGATGCAGACCAATCGGAGAAAAAGACGCAATCAAAGACACGATCTTGTTTATCTTAAAATCAATTTGTACTAAATATACAAGTTAATAAAAGTAATATTGTCTCACTCCAATCATTAGTTGCCGTCAGCTGGCCACATCATACAAGTTTAAGGCATACATAATAATTAGACAAATCTCATCTTTATCTTTATAGTCGTTTACATGCACTGATTAAAGACTCTATTCAATACCATTGTATACAACTCAAATATCGTCGGAGGTTAAAATGATCGTACTGTTATGAGTACAGTAGCCAAAGAGTTCACGATAGTTCGATGCAGGCAAAGGTTATCAATTAAATAATCAGAAGCGATTATTGTGAGTGTAGTAGCGAAAGATGCTACTATGGTCATTTTATTATAGAACCTATTTATGATTTTATAGAATCACGGCTACAATTATGAGTAGCAGTTTAAAAGCAGAATCATTATGCAGTAACTAGGTGAAACTAGTACGATAGAACCTTAGCAGAGTAAAAAGCGGACAACAAAACTATTTGATAGATAGATGTCTTTGCCTGGACGTTGTCTTTTAACGTAATGTAATTATCAAGGTTTATTGGCCATCATAGGATGAAAGAATCGCCTGACTTACCCTACTAATACTTTTAAATTTCAGAGAAGTACGTCTCATCAACTAAAATAATAATTGTTACATAACACACTATAATAGGGATTGAATATTTTAATAGGTTAAGTTAGAAATCAAACAACTAATGAATCAGATTGATGCAAACTCAAAACAATCAACGTCAGAGAACAAGGTCGTAATCTAACCGTAAACGATATTAGTGAACATATCAAGTATCAAGATTGATAGAAACAATAGTCCGACTAATGGTTCTGATTGATCTAGGTCAGAATTGAATGTTTTTAATGTATCCATAATTAATACATTAATAATGTATGTGTAAATTTCTATTTTACATCAGATTGTGTATTTAATAATGTTATTTAAATTACATAACATATATTAAATCGATCGTTAATATTTTTAAAGATTCACGCTTGCCCATTATGAGTTTCTAATAATCGTCTTGTTAGAAAATTAAAATTTCAAAATTTAGCATTCATCTGGACAACTTTGAACCTAAAATGTTTATTTTATTGTTTTGACCAATTTTTAATAAAGTCTACCTAATCAACTAATCTTTTTAATATCTGTAACGTGACAATAAATGCCTTAAAAAGATAAAAGATATTTTATTGCGTAACTGAACATGGTTTTAAATATTATAAAAGGTATCAACAGCTCTTTCTTAGTATGATTAGAAAGATAAAAAAGATAATACAAATGGCACAGCAGAAAGTAAAGGTAGGCTATTTTAGTAAACCCCAAAATTCCAAAATTAATGTATATTTTGTCACGACCATTATGTAACGTAACATAGTCGTATCGTCGCGTGCGCTTTTATAACTATAAGATGCGAGATCATCAGATTACATTGTCGCTGTAGGGCCTACTTTCACTCGTGATTTTCACACCGCCGAGCATGTTTCGACTCGTCGATCCTATCTTCATTGCCTTTATAACACACTTTGTCTAGTTTTACATATTTTTCTTGCTGTAAATAGTTTGAAGTTAGAACACGTTTTGTAATACTTTCTTGTAATATTGTTGCTAAACTTACGGTTTCATTGTTGTCATTTCTTTTGTTGGTATTGAACACGATTTGGTTAAACATATTTTAGAGAAAAACTTGAACAGCATGATACCGTTTGTGTATTTTTAATTGATAATTACATCATGGCAAGGTGTTTGTGATAAGAAATTGGAGAAAATTCGATCTAAGTTCCTAAAAGACTAATAACAAGAATGAATGAGTAAATATAACACAGATCAAACCCAAGAGCAATCTTTCAATAATCACTATAAAGAATTTATCCGAAAAACAAATCATTTATCTAAACAAATGCATATAAATAAATTATCATTTAAGGCAGACAATACTTAACAAGTTTATTTAAAACGTCGTACCTACACATATTTCATTATTCCATGATAACGTATTAAATAATTCTAACGTCAAATAGAGAGTTTAACAACAAGCGCGAAATTCCGCTCAAATAGCATCGTCTAACAAAACATATGACATTCATCTCTAAACAAGAAGTGGACAACAGACTAGAAATACGAGTTCATATATTGGGACGAATTCACAATACAGACGCTTTCACATTCTTATAAATATACTTTTTGTTGTGTTATTGTACAGTTATCTTGTTATAAATAATCACTGGTCATATTGAATTGTCTTTAAAAAAAAATAAGCGTACAAATCATTTTGCTTGTGTGTCTTTCGTGCAGACTGTAACTGATAATATCATACTTCGCAGTAGCCACTAATTAATTTATAGTTTCGATTATGACAACTTTTTTTATTAAAATCTATTACCCTTTTAATACTGCTATAGGTACTGTCTGAAACTGACGAAAAGTGATGGAAAAGGGATAGGAAAGAAGTAAAATTCATATTAAGTCAAGAACTCTCACTCTCACAGGCAGTTAAATACTCGTAGTTTCATCAAGTATTTACATTTACGTCTTTGTTTAACCTATTGCTTTGTTTTACCTATTTAATTAAAATGATACATCTTGATTCACTTAATAATTTACAACTAAACTTAGCAATATTTACGTTCATTCAATCAGTAAATTTATGATAATTGAGCTGACACCATGATTTTATTGAAGCAACATTACGGTCCAAATAAACTAAAGCTTTTACTAAAACGAGTTCAGGCTAAACATGTCCTTACTTCTAACACAATATAAACTTGCTCAAGTTATACTTGTGTAAGATCCTTTATTCAGGAACAGAAACAAGGAACGTGGTGCCGTGGGTCGAATCAACACCACTAATCTTTTATTAAACGACAGAAGCGACTGGAGCTAACCCACGTGCGCCCTACCATCAGATAGCCGCCATATTTGCATATATTGACAGTTTAGATCAGTGCACAAATGTCAATGTAAGTGTACGCTCATCAAACTAATTTGTTATTCGAATGTATGCGTTAAGTACATGGAATAAGTGGTTGTTCGAGGATTACAACTTGCATGACATTTAAGAGTTAAGATTGTAAGATAATATAAAGTTTGTAATGATTATAAAATTCTAACATTTGCGAAAGTCCGCGGGGTGATGACCTAAGAATGTAAGGATGTCACAAGACTCGTAGGTGATAAACGTCAAATTATTAAGAAATTTATCAAAATAAAACTAAACGATACATTTTTTTTTTAATTTTTAAACCAGTACATCTTCTTAAATTTTTTCTCAGATTTTGTCGAAGTTACATGTGAACTCTTAGTTTATTACTACAATAAGTATTATTGAATTAGTTTGATTTTTTCCTGTCTTTTGGACTGTACCTAACCACCTAAGCAAAGAGCCGTTTAACCTTAGTCTTAACTTTACTTTTGGATTATATATACAATATTCTGCCAAACAGCAAATATCAGCCAACCAAGCTCCAATTATTGGTATAAAGATTATTTCAAGATTAGCTTCTCTTCATGCCTGTCAAGTGTAAGAAATATATTTTCTCCTAAGTTTTATTTGTTGTATTCAATGACATTCACTTCCAGACAGACTTATTTCGCTATCTTAACTCTTAAGCTTAGTTTGTTTTTTATTTAATCAGCATTAGGCGTCACGAAAGCGTCTCAATTCCAAGTTAAAAATCTTAATTGAGTTCTTACGAGTTGTTAGAATTGCAATTGCTAGTGGCCATTTTTGTAAATTAGATCTAGCACGCGACTGTGATTTAAGTAAATTAAATGGATTTATATAGTTAAACGTCAATTAATGAAAGCGAGTATTTGTACTTGTTTTAATTCATTTTGTAACAAAATTGACTAAATAGTCATTTTTGTTATCTAGTAAGGAGGCAGTTTTATTTAACTTGTCCAGCGCTTAGTTTGCAACTACAAATTGATAAATAAATTATTGGTTTAGGAAAGTCGACACGATCATTCTATCACATCTACGAGTAAACTACGTGTTTCTGTTATCAGTTCCAGCTGTTATCCTACTGACTGCAGTCATTAAAATAAGAATAAATTATTTACTTGCTAATACAAGTCAAGAATTAGAACGAGAATTCAAATCGATTTCTGGTCAGACAAAATAGGTTCGACTGGCATAACAACCATGTTACGCAAAACTATAAATTACAGAGAGACCTATATCTGTCTGCCTATGATGTAACCAAAAAGGCGTGGTTATTATCAATTGGTTGTTCCTGATCAGATAACGAGGTATTAGACAGTTTGTAAGAATTTAAAGTCAATTGATTGACCAGTAAAGTTATTAATCGACGACCTCTGTGGCGTAGTGGTTATATGACTGCTACGCAGAGGTCTCGGGTTCGATTCCATTGTGTGATTAATGCATTGGTCTGAGTGTGAGTCAAAGGCTTTAGGAACTTAGGGGTAAAATGTTGTTTAATTAGGCGCAACAAGTAACCAAACCTTATCCATCATTTTCCTATGGTTACTCACCCTCAAAAAACCCTTCACAATAATCTGCATTTTACCGAAATGTATTTTACTTACTTTTTCTTCTATTTGAGGCTAAAAAAGAGGATGAAAGAAGAATAAAGTTACACTGCGGCGACATCGTATAATCTTTTATGAACACTATGCTTTTTTTATTACGCTCAAAGGGCTCATTGTTATAATACGGTGGAAGCACATGAATAATGAAATAATTACATTCCATTTTTTACGTAATGGCCTGGTTTAATAATGTAATTGTAATAGTGTAGAAAGTGATATTCACTTTGTAAAATAATAAATATACAGTTGTTTGCGTAACGTCTGAAACAAATTCATTGACAATGACCAACGCGATCTCTTACAAAAGCCTACCTCAATGCCGCCCTACTTTCCAAATGTATCTACAGATACAATTAAGTGGACAATATAGCAAATAAACAATTATATCACAGAGTGTACCACATTACATGTACTACTTGATTAACAAAATTATCCTTTATGTCAATAGCTTAAAGTTCACAATAGGAAATCAAATACTATAAAATTAACAAATGCAGTTGTGGCTATAGACGAAGACAATAGAATCGAGGACATTGAGTACGCGCGAAATGTTTCTGGAACGACTAATGTTCTGATAGCGAAACATTCTAATTTAGATCTTATTGTATAAAGATAAGGTTTTAAGTTTCTGGTGAAGAAGTAGAATCAGGATATAGGAGCAGTTGGCGCCATAATGTATCTACTTTTGGTAGCTGGTATTATAACGACAATGACGAAATTTAAGTTTGTGGGCGTTGAACTTACGATCTAGATCTATGGTTACAACAATTGAGTTAAATGTTAGTGGACTGTGGTAATTTTGTCTGCTACTATAAATTCTAGTCGGTACTCAAAAGCTGTACCGAAATCTACTTTTAAAAGATAAGTTCTAACATTAACAAAGATTTTTGTCTTTAATAACTTAGAACTTGGTCGTAAAACTCTCGGTTCAAAGCTATTATATAAAACAGAATGTTTACCTAATGATAATTTATTACTGGCTTGCTTGCCGTGTGAACATACGTAATAATAGACTCGAGACATATTTTGAAGGGGCGAGTAATAGCATTAACAAAATTACTTAAATATATGTTACTGTACATTTGTCCAACTCTACTCTGTGGTTCTAAAGGTTTTGAGTAGCCCAGAAATACATTAAAATTATAATTCCTCTTAATACTATTTTTCTGATAAAGATAACATAAGAAAATCATAGATAAGAAAATCATATAGGAAAACAATATAATTATAGACGAAATATATGTTTTACTTGGCGTGAAAACAAAATACAGTAGTAGTAGGCAACAAAATATTTTAGTCCCTGTCTTTGAAACAGGTAAAACAGCAATGCAGCTGCCTAAAATATAGGTACAACTTCATTTGACAGATTCAAAGCTTTAGAGAATCTTTTAAAACTTCATTATGAATAGATAGGTAATATAGGAAATTTTAACTTACTAACATAGTTTTTATTTATTAAAGTAGTTTATAATAAGGTAGCAAAGTGTATAAAATCTAACACGAGCTACCCAAAACTATAATTCCGCAAAAAAGCAAGGTTTTCCAACGACCCATTGTGCACTGACACACTGGTTTCGTACAAAGAACATATCGATAAGAACACAATAAACAATAACGTTCGTGGATTACGAAACGGTTATGCGACTGACGATTGCAGGATTGTATGGGCTAGCTACTAATTTACGCTTTTGCGTTTCAATTTATAATGTTCCTTTGAGTAATGTAATAAGCAATGATGTATAAAATGTTATAAACGTAATTATTGATCGGCTATGTTTTATTAATGATTGTTTGATAATTTGATATACTTCATAAAAGATAGTATAACCTAGACATACAAGCAGGTAAGTGAGGAAAGATCTTTATCATAAAAGCTATATAAATAGAATACTTTGTATGCTTTTGTACAGCTAACACTCGCAATTATTATGATAATCTAATGGTTTGACACTTCATGCCAGCTTGATAGTAATACCAAGGCATAGAAGCAGATAAGAAAGTTCGTATAAGGCAAGAGGTTTCAAGCAAGATCTTGATAACATTTGATAAACTGTATCAACATTTTGAACTCTGACCCGTAAAACTATTTACTATGACAAATCATAAAGTATGAAATATAAGAATGCATTGCAAATTACGATAACAATCAAAGCGTGGGCAGATCTGTACTACTTTATCGACGGGGCGTCGGTAACTAGGCCAAAGTGTCTGACACCGGGTCGGTAGCGTTTGATGTCTTGAAAAATGTTTTGTATGATCTTAAAATAATGAATAATACATGAAGTACTTATGTAAATTTAACAAAATATTCATACAAGTATTTGTCAAAAGAAATTTTAGAAAATATGGATGTTAAGGAAGGAAATAGAAAACAAAGGTAACTTTTTTCTTAGGGCATTTGAAAGCCCATTCACCAAAGTTATTTAAAGAGAATGATCGCTTAGCCTTCAACAATGACATTGGTCCTATTTATTGACTATGTTGTTGACAATCTAACAATACGTAAAAGATTGATCGAAGAGGGCCTGTGCACGTAGCCTATAGTATTCAAATAACAAGGTTAGAAATATAATTTAGACCGACTGTAAGGTAAAGGTTATGTAGATATTAGAACAAAAGGAATAAAAAAAACTTTATATTTAGGTGCTATTAAAACAAGATCACAGACAGAAACAGGAAAAACTGTAACTAAATAAGTCTACTTCTGCTTAAGACAAAGTTAGAAATACTTAGTTGTTTAAAAAAAGTTGTTCAGACTTAAGTAAAGAAAGCCATTAAAAGCACAACATTCTTAGTAGCAACTCTAAAAATACAAAAGAAATAAGTGTCTATTTATTACTTGTCCCTGCATATGGAATAAATACATAAAATTATGGTGATAAGAGAAGGGCGCGTGCCGATTTGATCGGCGCGCGAGCGGCTAGCGCACGTAATGATACGGAAGTCTGACGGGCCGTAGATCATCGTATTTGTGTTGCTGTTGGCACTGCACTGCACTTTATTGGAAACTGAAATTGTGAATACTGTTTCGAAAATTGTTTTTGTTTTTAGTAGAAAATTATGTGTTTAAACTACTTTTGTAATTTAATATTTTCTGAAATTGAAGTTATTGAAAACTATTAACGCAATTAATAAAGTCTAGGTACCAAAAATTAAGTTCGGTACTGAATAAATAAATGAAGTAAGTAGAAGTAAATTACATAATAATGTAATGAAAATGGGGTTTTCATTGACATTTATGGTAAATAAGCAAAACTTCTTTTTTTTGTATTTTCGCTACATTTTAAATAGGTTAAGAAAACACACGCCTGAATTAATTGTTACAATGTTTGTAAAGGACATAGCTAAGAAAATTCAAAGCTATTTTTCATGTAAATCTAACCATAAAATCTTTTTCCATTAAGCATAAACATTTACTTCAAAGGCTGCATTTCTCTCGGATTTATTTAAAGGGAGATCTGTGCCTCGTTTTTACACGGAGTACAAGGAGGAAGTGTCGCTAGCGAGCCGGCTATCAGATCCACACACACGAAAATCGCCGTTTTAATGAAACCGAGCCAAGCAAACATTTAATTAGTCCAGATCGAATGTACCTTAGAGCCACACTGAACAATAAAGATCAAACATTCTCTCTAATAATTAGGACTCTAACAACAGATAGCGAAGCTGCTTCTAATTTTATGCGAATTAATTGGTGTTATCGTGTAGGAAATAGACTGCAACTACTAAGAACAAGGAACAAAAGGCATGTTTTGCAAAAAGCATGTCATTAAGTACATTGTAAGCAATAGGAGAACACTGTTCAACAAAAGCATATTTATTAATTGCTTCATTAAAAATGTTAATTAAGGGTCTTCGTTTATATGACACTGTTATTTTTATTGTAATCACAATTCTAAGCTTAATGCAATCATAAGTTTTAAACGAAGAGAATGAGAGCGTGACAGCGTTTTTAAAATAGTTAATTAAGTTTTAGTGGACATAATAATTAGTAATATAAACGAACCATGAGAAGTAATTAAAGTCGGACAATAGCGGAAGGTAAAAGGGCTCGGTGAAACGAAATTAGATAGATGTTCGAAGGACTTCATCATAACACCCAATCGACGTCCACTGCTGGACATTAAAGGCTCCCTCCAAATATTGCCACCTTGTGTGCACAGGAGGGTGCTGGCACAGGAGGTGCCTCCCTCATCCATCGGTTTCCCGCCGTCCTTATTAGGTCGTGTCGGTCCACGGTGAAACCAATGATGGTTGAAGGACTTACTTGAATATTATCAAGCCAAAGTAAGCAGTACCTACTTACGTAAATTGTTACTAAACTGGTTAGTTTAGTGGTTAGTTAGTTAAGTTCAGTTATTACCGTAAGCCACAGAATTGTTTCCGGGTCAGGAAACTTAGCAGCAATAGTTTAATAGACGTTAAAGATTAATGGACTTATAAATCAATTTACTTTATTTATTCATACCATATTGAATGTTTTTTTTGTAAAGGACAGTTTGGTTAATTACTACCGTTTAACCGCGTGGTTTGTGGTAAATCGAAATATATTTTGTATTTTGGCATTATCTTGACTAAGGTTGATTAAAATTTCTTTAACAATACATTCTGATTACGGTAAATCCTACTGCCAGCATAGCTTTCTTTCAGTTATGGAGAGACTCTTGTCTAAATATATCACGATGCTTATGATTATCGGCTAAGGGTCGTATGACAAGTTTACCCACTGTTTTTTGAGACAGAATAACTGCGAGCTTTACTTCGACATCGACACCCATTGAACAGGGTATGGCGGTAAAACTATGTCGGAAATTTCTGTCCCTTAAAGAATGCAACATAGGTTTGTATAAAGGACATAATAAATTTTAATAGCAGTACATAAAATATTATGACACACTTGTAGGGATACCATTACTAATGTTAAATACCAATGCCTATATTCACAGACAAGATAGACAATTAAACGTAATCATATTGAGTGTCTTATCTCTCATCGATTCAAGGAATTGGCGTGTACCTTATTAGAAGTAGCTTGCGTTCAGTAGTTGGGTCACGAATGTAACCGTATGACATACCTTATGAATGGACAAGGACACTCTTAATAACTATTTGGCCTAGGTGTTTTTAACAAAAAATGTATGTACGTAACTAAAACGAATATAAAACCCGTGGTGACAGATTATAAACATGGAAAATATGATAATATAAAAGATTGTACTGATCTATCCGACCAGTGTGGTATTAGTATGTAAAGTTTTCAATGGGACATTAATAGGATGCTTTGATGGTACCTATAGTGGGTTAAGATGGGATTGTCTTCCTTAAAATAGCCACCGATCAAAACATAACCTAATTTGATGAACTTTAAAGCAAGCATAATATACACTAACAATATGCAAACAAAATAACCAAAGATGATAGTGTCCATCAATTCAATAAATTATGATCAGTGTATGTGATATATTGTATTTATTTATTAATGGCCTCATGAACATAGTTACATATTTTGCCAGTGTCAAGTGAGAGATATTACATTCAGTATAAGTAAAAGTAAGTATAAAAGTATCATAAAAAATAACATTAAAAAGTCGATGCTTCACTTTTCATTGTCTTTCTTGAGAACTTGAAGGGAACGCGTAAAATGGAGACTGGAACAGCAGGACCACAATGCCACCAGCTATTCACCAATCACTTGCTTATTTATTCATATTAATTTACTGACGACGAACTTGCAAAACAAAACTGCATCTCTTCTGCATCACAAAATCTTCGAAAAATCAATTTGTAAAAAATATATAAATGACAGCTCAACCTCTCGTCATGGCGTCCAGTCAAATTCCGCCAGTTTATGTGATATTCATAGCTTCTGAATTTTAACAAGTTGAACTTATGTGACCTATACAAAAAGTGGTTCTTGTTGAAACCAGCCTGTTAACGTATCATAACTTGTAACCTCAATATGTGTTGGCCATACTGTTGAGCAATTGATTGCCATAATCAAAACGTTATCGACGTTTGAACACGCATAGTTGCTTAATGTTTTCCTAGCGCTTTAAAGGATAGCTTATAAAATTGCGATATAATAAACAGATAATATAATGAGTTATTGAATGAGAGTTCCGTAAACAGAGTGTTATTGTGACTGGATGCGTGATTTTTGACAAGAAACAGGTTTTGATTAACGCATTTGGTCTTTAAACAATCTCTAAGCAATATAGGTTCATTTATTCAAAATCAAAAGGGTTAGAGTAGGTTAGAATTGTGACACATATGACCAGATACCCTTTTTAGTGAAGCAGGAATTCATCGTAGATTATGTGTTATAATAATACTCAATTATTAGTAGGCTACTGTTAATCCCAAAAGTGTAAGTCCTCAAAAAACTACATTTGCCCAAATATTAACGCAAGCAAGAAGTAACATTATTACTGGTTTCAACTAACTTATTACTTTTAAAAGGTACAAAACGATACGCCTTAACGTGGAATTGACACTAATACCTTCAAGATAATAAAAAGATTGATATAGAATTAGTGTCACTTGCTAACCTACACAGTTCAAGACTAACTCAAAACTTTCACTATCACACGTGCTGACACAAATAATGATCTTGATAAAATATAATTGTTTAATAAAACAGGTGAAACTACAGTTACGAACGTTGCCGTAACCTTGCTCGGTACACGCTTGGCTGGCTCTCTATCTTTTGTTAACGCTTACTTCGGTACCTATACATATTTCACACCATTCATTGGATTTTAAAACTATGTGTGTATTGAATGTTTGATTACTTGTCAAAGTTATAACAGCTTGTTTATTATGTCTTACTGCTCGGACGGTCTTCCTTCAGTCATCATAACAGCCCATTTAATGTCCCACTGCAGGGACGGGCCTCCTCCCGTGACGGAGGAATACTCTGGCCAGACGGATCGGTATAGGAATTTAATTGCAAGTTTTCCTTCTTTTTATTTCGTAAAAATAATATTCACAGATAGTCCCTTAGTCGATTTCCCATGGGATGAGATGGATGAGATGGGGTGGTGACATATTGTATTCTTACTCCACATGGAGGCTTCCTTCAGTGATGGAGAGAAATATTTTGTTCTAGTACCACGCTGGTCTCACGGATTGGTTCCGTTTTAATTTTTTTTAACATTATATGTGGCTTTTCAGACATCTTTTTTTTATCATCACACACACACATCATTTAATTCCTTCATCATATTCAAGTTATTTCTATTTGTAGTTTTGTGTAAAATAGAGTGTAAAATAAAACATATTTTTATAAAAAAATAAGACAGGAAAATTACGTGAAATACTACCTATTACCAAGATGGTAAATAGTAATGTAATAAGTTGATACATTGGTAAGACATTTTCCCTCTGACAATGGAGTAGGCCCGGGACTTTAAGACAGGAAAAAAAAACAGTTACACAAATTCTCGATGCTAACGTTATAAAACTTTTTACTCAAGGTAAATCAAAGATAGTGAATGTTGGCTTTCCAGCTGCATGGCGAAATATTGCTATTGACGTAAACAGAGCTAAATAAGCCGAAGCTTTGTTCATTTGTTGTTATAAATAATGTACCAGTTTGATATTAATCTTTATTGTAATGCGGAAATCAAATTTGTAATGCTAAAAGCAGCAAAATTACTCAAATGTGTTGTGTTTCATATTTATTTATAACTTAAGTTGTTGTGTTATAATGATTACTGTAACATTACAAATATTTAGGTATTATTTACCGATGATAAGCGTTGTTTTTTAAGCGCTATTAAAAAATGACTTCGATGTGATGGCAGAATAAGAATACATGGTATCACCATCCTATATTTCATGGGTGACGTAAAATGTGAAACTACTTGCTATGGAAAAGTTCACAGATAGCATCTCTTTAGAAACAATAAAAAATCCCATCACATAAAAAATAAAAAAAATAACATTAAACCCTATAGAAATCTGTCTAGAAACTGTTATAAGTTTACAGGAAGCTTACGAAGAAGCATGTCTCTGCAATTTGTACGAATAATACCACGTGATTGGGCGATGTGGTACAAACAATTTATATAAACATTTGTAAAACATTTCCTAATTATTAAATCTTTGTACACGAACAAGAAATAGTTGCCGAAATTAAATGTCAAAGGTACGGACTAAAGACAAGTAAAATAATGAGGCAACAATCTCGTTTTAATCGATAATCTAAACGTATCACGACAATGTGACTAAAGCAGGTTATAATGTACCTAACTAAAGCAAAAATAATTTCATAATAGTAATTACATTGACAAATGAGTCACGATAATACACGACTAGAAATATAATTAAAAGTACAAGTTATTTGGATAAAGCTTTGTGCAGACAAGAGACTTTAGAAATTGCAATGGACTCTATGTACACTGTTCTAAGTTATTGGGGGTTAGTTTTCGCACTTAGTCCCTGAGGTGGACCATTGTACGTGTAATAATGTATTGTAATTTACACTGTTTAATCCTTTGTTGATTGGATATTTAGTGAAATAAATAATAAAATGTGTTGACATTTATGTGCCTGTACTTTTGTCTTAACGGAACACAAGAAGAATGATACCTATATTTAGCATAAGGACAAACCTCTGTGGTTTATTTATGTTATTTGTAAAACTGTATTTGTATGAATTTGTAATATGATAATAAAGGATAAAAAAAGAGGGGCTAGTTGTTTCCCGATTAACTACTAAACAAATACCCCAACCGAGGACAATGATTCCTATTTCTTTGATTGTCCGAGGGATTTTTCGTAACCGGTACTAATAATCGACTGTATAGTTTATTCGCTATAGTTGTAAATAATATATTTTGAGGGACATAAAAGTACGCCAAAGATACGTCGTATGCACAGGTCTAAATGTTTTGTTGGTTGCTATTTGGGAAACAAATAATATTATGTCATTGACAAACTAATGGTTAAGGACTTATTTGGTCAATTCGTGAGCTTAAAATTAAAACTGTCAGTTTTGTTTAATTATTATGAATAATTTATTTATTGTTCATTAAGGTACTTCAATACTTTTAACAAGGATACTTTGGTCACGTTTATCGATATTGTTGTTACAATAGAAATGTGACTAAAATATGTACTACTAAGAAACTTTATCTACATCTCATAGCAACCGATAAAGGTTATACTACCTACTCCAATGTCAAAAGAAAACTTGACTAATAGATAATACATTGACTAGTCAAATTTTGTTCCAAATTTTCATTTTTCAAAAAATGATTTGGCATAATTAAGATCTTCGAAAACATATAATTTAGTCAGTAAAATATTGAAAGACCAACGTTATTCAAACGTAATAACTAAAACATTTGATATAGCTAAGCTTCAAAATAAATTTAATAAATCAATAAGAACTGTAGCAATACTTCAAGAAACCAAAGCTAAAGAAGAAATTATGCTTATTGACGTTAAGCTGACAGAAATTAAAGGGGTATGAGAAATCAATACATTTACAGATAATAAATTACTTAGATTGTTTAAAATTTAGATCAGCCACGTGCTAGCTTAGATTGCTAGTACAACTCAGACTTTAGCAATGCAGTTGTTTCGTAACCATGTTGTTGGATTAATTTCAACTTGATTTTAAAACTAGATGTATTTGTAGAGTAAATTGAGAAATTGTGATTTAAATTAGGTATCTGTTTAGAATAGGCAAAGGAAATGACTAGATGTAAATTATAGATAAAGTAATTGCGAATAAATTTGGATTAGCCAATAAGGAGGTTTTAATTGATGTACTTCATGGTTTTTATTTAATTGACTCAATATAGAGCTCCTAAAATTCCTCAACAACATTATCATATTATCATACTGAATACGACAATAACAGAATATGTTAAATTTGGCGTAAACAGTCTCTGTGTCTGTGTTCAAATACAAAAAGTGTCTAACCCTTTTCAAAATGCGTTAAATGAATATTTTCTCCCATCGTAGATTATTCGTCATATCGATCAGACATCGCGCTATAACGACGATATGCGTAAGTTTATTAATACTTATAACTACCGCCAAGTTATTAATAAAACACATACACATTATTTCATTTTCAAAAACCACTTTCTCTTCATCCATAATAATATATCATGTGTAATGAACAATATAATGTGCAACATTTAATGTTAATATTATTTCCTTACCTCATGCCATCAAATCCATCATCAGATCCATTGATAGTGAGTACAGGTGCTCGGGCGTAAGCTTTAGCGACGCGTCGATTCCTCTCGAACACTATAACCTTCGCCCAGATCTCGTCATCTATTTGTGTCCATTTATCTAGTACTTCTTGTATGTGTTCCTGTTGATAAAGAAAATTAACATTGGTTAGTTAATTGTTTTTTTTTTCATAAGTCTAATTGAGCATGCTTGTTAAGTAATTTACTATACATTTTTGGAAAGTATTCTTGTAAGCTATTCTGTTCTGGAGAGGAAAGAAAAAATACAACTACGAGTATTTCTTCGTAATCGTGTTTGTTTTCTTTGACCGATATCGTCAATATAATCAGTAAAATATTCGTGTAGTGACGGAGTTAGTATACAGTGTGTTTCTACGACACCCATGGGACTCGACCCATCCCCATCTCAATGGGGATTTCATCCCATGGGTGTCGTAAAAATCGACTAAGGGAATATTAGCTTTACGTAATAAAAAGAAGGAAAACTTGAAATTAAACTCTATACCAATCCGTTTGGCCAGCGTGGTATAAGTAGGCCAAGTATCCTTCCGTCACTGGACGAGACCCGTCCCCGCAGTGGGATATCAATGAGCTGTTATGATGAATCAGTAAAAAGTTTTCCATTTAATTTGTCAAGATGTGACTGTAGATGGGGTTAAAACTTTAAGACATTCTGATGTGATTCACCGTCTGTCGTCACAAGTTTAATACTTCATAATAAAATTATTTGTGTAATTAACAAATTTTATGTTACTTTTTAATTTCCATCAATTTCCACGAAACTGTACCTACAGCAATTTAATCCAACATTCATTACCAACATAGTGTCATTCTACATTCGTGGCAACACTTTCATTAAAACATTTGGCAAAGCATTTTCATTCAGTATTCTTACAAAACAGTACACTTTAAGAACGACCTTGCCTTCGTTACTTTTGTAAGTTATTATTACTGAAGTTTAGATATTAATCCTAATGTGGCAACATTGTCGCAACTAGATGACATCGCAAGAGTTCCGCTCTACTAACTGACTCGGTTTTCCTTCCACTATGCTTAACATATTATTATGTCCGCGTAAACTATTTTGTATCTCGCTTTTAAATACATGTTTTCAATGTTCGTTTAAGTAACGGCTTGGAATGCAGTCGTTTACTATCAAGCTAATGTTTCCATTAATTAACGTAGGATACTGATTCGCTTTTCTAATAGCAGTTTGAGGTAGGTGTGACTAATGGTTTAGCAATATCAACGCAATAACTTGGATTATTAACTGATTTATATGGATATTTTAAAGAGTTTTGTGAGATTGTCCGTCGCACTATAATGTTTGCGGTATGTGGCTGTTATTATCGTCGACTTGGTGCTAAATGATACACCATTTTAAAATTAATATTTTAAATAAAAACAATAAGTATTTATTTTAATGCAGATGTTGTTTATGATATTTTATTAGACTTAACGGAAATATGTATTATTATGCTTTGTTAACATTTTATAAACTTGCCTACAGCAGCGGATGGTTGACTTGAGACCCATATTATGCTGTGCAGGATTCTGATATAGGACTCATTGCAAGTTATCTCTTTCCAACAATGATATGAGGTAAATATGCTTCCTTAGTTATATTTTACGATGAGCACCCAAACACTGGTACGTAAGACGTCATAAATAAATCAAAGGCTATTCGTAAAAACGCAAGGTCATAGTTCAATCTAAAAAATATGACTAACACATTTAAGCATTTGCAATTATAAATCACGCAAAAGATTTAGACAAAGACGCTGATGACGTCATATATTAATTTGTTAGATTAATAAAGAACGAAGATTAGAAGTACTAAAATCATAAAAGCTCTTTAAGGTTCTACGTTTCTAAGTAGAGACGGGCACTAGGAACGCAGAGAAACTTGGATAACTAACTTAACACTGGCCAAATGTATTGGGCTTAGTGACAACATTTTCTTATTTTTCTTTGTTTTGCTGCTTTAGTTAAGATCTACAATGGCCATATAAAGAGCTGGGGTGGCGATACTATGTACTATACATCATATGGCACTATTTTATTATAATAAAGAAAACGACCAATTTGTATAAATTATCTTACTTGGTAAGTACCTAAATAATAACTAGAAAATACGTATTATCCAAGGCGTTTCCTTGTATTATTCTGAAAGGTACCGTTGGACTATTAAAGCTTAGAACTAGTTCCAATTTATATATCTGGGTCTATTAAGTCCTATATCCAATTACAGAGATAACTTTACGTATAAGAGACTAAATAATTATATACAACCATTGTTCCTATTTCTTTGTTTAATATACATAAAATATTATACATAAAACCCGTTTCCGTCGTAAAGCTTTCGATTTTGTTTAATATTAGCAATTATTGTCTATTCCAACGGTATGTTTATTACTCGAGGAAACTTTACTTTCAATTTCATTGTGGTTAGTTTTTGCGGTATTATGGTGGTAATGTTGATACAGGTTTAATTTTCTTAGTGTTTTATTCAAGAGTTTGAAAATTATATTTACTTAGATATTACTATATTATGTATTCTAAAAGCCAATTATTACAGCATGTCAATTCTCGTACCTTAAAAACGTTAAAAATTCGGTTAAGTTAACTTTAGTTATTAAATTGTCACACAATAGGTAAGACAATTTGACAACTAAAGTTAACTTAACCGAATTTTTAACGATTTTAAGATACGAGAATTGACACGCTGATTAAAACAAACCAATACTAGGATTGAGATTAGTACAAAATATGGTCAATCACTGATTGAGGCACACATTATTAGCTTTTTATAAATACCAAAAGAAATAATCATCATCATGCACACTTCCACATTAGGGTGCTTTACAATTTCGAATATTGAATTAAGTTATTATAAATTAAAAGAATCATTAGCGAACTAAACAAGGCAGAATAACACTGTTCTTGGAGTGAATAGATCTAAATACATCAAGACATCTTTATTCTTTGTTAGTGCTTAATGACATATTCCTTCCACTCCATTAAGTTATGAACTCTACTATCTTCATTACAATATTCCTTCATCTAATCAGAATCAATCATAACAAAATTTATAGTTCATATCCATAAAAGCTTTTAGAATTTCCGACATATTATGTAGGAGTGACTTCATCAGCTTTCTCATAATCTAGACCCATATTGTCGATCCTTACGCGTTATTTGCTCTGAATAGTGTTCGTTAGTAGAGTCTTGTATTTATTTGCAATGGACAGTCAGTCATGCTTAATCATTCCTCTGATTTATACTAGCGAAATTATTACTTTGTTGTTGATCATCATAAGGTAGGCGTGATGTTTTGCTGATTGCGTGACGTAGGGCATTTCTTGATATAATGTGAAGAAAAATAAGTGATGCAAACTAAAAGGCAATTATGGATAAAAGAGGCTTGGCATATTCAATATTTATGAAAAAATAATTTATGAAAATTAATTATTTTGATCGATATTTTATCTTCTGTGATATTGCATTTATTCTTAGTTCGCAAATGAGCTCGACATTAATAGGTATAGCTTTTGAAAATCACACAATAACGGACTATTGCAGAAATAACCACTGTCCTTTAGTGATGACCAGACATTTTAAAAGTTCTTTCGTTACAGTAATATTATCTGCTAACTATCCCATTGTTGACTTTTACTATACTGTTAGGGGCACACACTACGTATTCTACTCCGTCATAAAAAAATCAGTAAACTCCGTGTGGTGACGGAGTAAGAATACAGTGTGTCACCACCCCATCTCATTCCATGGGTGTCGTAAAAACCGACTAAGGGACTGTCCGTGAATATTATCTTTTCGTAATAAAAAGAAGGAAAACTTGAAATTAAACCCTATACCAATCCGTTTGGCCAGCGTGGTATTAGTAGGCCAAGTATCCCTCCGTCACTGTCCCTGCAGTGGGACATTAATGAGCTGTTGTGATGTGATGATAAAAAATCAAATATTACTATATATGTAATTGAATTATCATTTATTTATGTTTAGTAATTATTCGTCAACAGTATCAAATAAAAACGCAAGCCGTGGTCGTGGTGCTATGCAGCGTACTATGCAAGGTTGACCACACCTCATTCGCCTTATTCTATTTATGAACCTACGGACTACATTCAATCACTACTATTGCCATATTTCAAATAATCCATCTAAACTAAGAATTGGTATTTTATTCAGATGTTAAATAATTAATTAATTACTCCTTATTTGGAAGGAGTATGTAATTTTGTTTACTATAGGAGTCATTGATAACATTTAAGTTATTTTTGGATTTAAAATGTTAATATCTGTCAAAGTCATTCTTTGCTGGATTAAGGATTCTTCCAAGCACTGACACTTTACTTATCGGTCCTCAATCTTTTTTAAGTAAGACAAGTTATTTGATATATCCACACATGCACACAAGGATTTGCGATTGAGCCCTTACTGCTCTTAAGTTTTTAAAATATAGCAAAAATGTTGTTTAATACACATGTAAAACTTACAAAATAAATTATTTTATAAATTTTGGTTCAGAACGAAATAAAATTCTAAATTAAATTAGACTTCTTCAAAGTACTAAATATGTCAAGATAATCGGAGATTCTTACTTTTTCCTTAATTTTTTGGACATTGACCTTTTTGATACTTGTTTGCCAAGTTCCAGAGGTAAAATATTGGCAACAGGGTAATAAAGAGCAGTTTTTCTTACATAATTAAGCTAAATTAGTAGGTACAATTATTTTTAAAATTTCTGGCAACATTTAAATTACCTATGTGTTTTGGTCCATGACCTCAGATGGAAGGAAATTTGGAATTGGGGTTAGAAGACCAGGGGGTGGTGAGAAACAAAATGATATATAGTAAGTATTTTATGATAATTGTCCCTGGAATATTTTTAGTTCTTCTTCTCTCACCGATGCCCAAGTTCCTGACATCAATCAATTTAATCAAGTACTGCCAGTATTGCAGACTACAGCAGTTAACATGTATCATGATTACGTCGATACAAATGATGCGTTTAAAATGTACTAAATTATAAAAAGGGTAGGTCATTGACAAAACGACATCATGCTGAGAATTTTAGTACCGATTAAGATGCCACAAAAAATTGTTTTAAGAAGAAGTAAATATAAAAGACGTTTTAGCAGCCATACGTTACAGACTTTTGTGAAAGTGAAAAGTTTTTTTTAACACATTTGAAGTTAACATTTGCATTGAACGAATTAGCCGAGATGTTGTTTGTTAGTATATCTATTCTACCAGCTAGACCAGAAGTCGCAGTCCCAATTCATGGTAAGCTCACACAAACTCGTCATCAACCATTAGATTTATTTTTGTCTTAACATAAATAAATACTTAAGTACATTTAACAAAACAGTTTGAATTTTTGCTAAAAAAATGCTGCAAGGAAATTTCAACTTATTGGTAACGTCTTTAGTGTCTAAATCCGTATGTAATTTACTATAATTTAATTTGGTTCTATATAGCTCAGTAACAGTACTAGTATTACGGCCTTGCAAGGTCATGTTATCCGCATTCTTGAATGTAAAACTTGTAAAAATTAAATATCAAATTTAATAAGTACTAAACATACTTAGTTACATTAGTTAGGAATTTCAAAAATTTTGTTATAGTTTTGTAATACATAATAGTAACTTGATTTCATGTTTTATTTGAATTCAAAGTGATTTTTTAAATTTTAATAGTGTTTTTTGACCTCGGGTACGCCATAATTCAGGAATGAGCCTCCGTATTTGAAGATGCTGAGCATAAGGGATATGTAGCTTTTTATCCTAAGTTTTCCTTCTTAGTTCTTTGTTTTTTATGATATTTTCCGGATGAAATGTGGTATTAATACCCTTGATTCTTAGCCTGTTACCAAACTTATAGTTCACTAGTTATAAATATAACGAATTCTTAAACAAGGTGATGAGATACAACTGTCCGTAGCATGCAAATATCCTTTTAAGTTATCGTACTGATCGCATACGAAATAACAGCCCGAAGGCAAACTACATTATGAAAATTATATTAATTTATTGAATTTTACGCGTTATCTTTAACACGTTTATTCGTAATGGCAGTCATAACTTTGGAAATCGCCATTCCCGTCATGTTTTCTAAAAGGTAATTATTTCTTAAGAGGTTGTAATTTGTAACGCATGAGGAAGCCTCTGCCAAATTTAATATTGTTAAATTATTATTGAAAACACTTCCCAGTTATAACTGTAACATTTTTATTAAGTTATGGTTCAGATAAATTTTTGCACTCCTGTTAAATTTATTATTTTGTCAATATGTTTTTGAATTTCGTTTCTTTAGTTGTGTGAATGATAAATCTGGCTTTTAGTCTGACGTTTTTATCTTTATAATGGTTATATCGTTTTTATTTTGGGTTCGAGTTAGTTTTTTTTTTGGGATCAATTTGAAGGACCATTAACATTTTTAGGGAGTGGTTCATGCAAACCTTAATTAATGTTAGCCTTTGCTTTATAAAGAGCCTTTTGTTTGATATATTTACTTCGGTAAAATTGTGTGATGTATCTGTGATTAATATGTTTATAATTTGTAGAACCTGAAGTTTGGATGTCCGTCTGTACGGTGAGAGATTTGAAAATAATACTACTTACCCCTTATAGTTCCGAGAGCGTTGTCCGGTAAAGGAAATTGAGCAAGCATTATATTAATCCGATATAAGGATAACTAGATAAGTTCGTCAAAGAAATTATGAAAAAAAATGCTAATAATACATTTATGTGGGTTCCGCAGGGATGAGCCTTTTCTATTTATAGAGAGCGACTTTAAATATGTTCTTACCACGAGCGACGCACGGTCAGCCGTATCGGTATTGGGTCTTATGATTACTACACGGTCACATTGTCTAGAGACTTCGCTGGAATGCGAATTTGGCGCTCGCCACGGGCGCATCAGTGACTCGTCCGACGCGACGTGACGTCATCGACGCCAGGTCTCGAGATAATGTGACCGAGTAGTTCTTCTTTTGTTTTCCTACAGATAACATCAGCGTGTGGTGCTGTGTGGTGCCGGAGTAAGAATAAACGGTGTAACCACCCTAACGCATCCTGTGGATGTCGCAAAACTTAACTAAAACACATTATACTAATTTCAATGTCTTTCATAATATAAATGATAATCATAGCAGACTAAATACATAAGCTAAGAAGTTGATGAATTAAACATGAGTGGTAAACAACCTGCTTAATTACATCAAGTTGATTTATTCATTACTTGAAGTTATGTGGTGCAGCCTTGGTCATCTCTCGACGACCTCAGACAACATGCAGTTAAGTTGTGAATGGTTATTAGCTTTTACAGGAAAATATTTTCTTTATCTATACTAATATTATAAAGAGGTAAAGTTTGTGGTTTTGTGTGTTTGTGACGTTGTAGGGGGTAATCTCTGGATCTACTGAACCGATCACGCTATGACCAATAGGAGTGGAGCAGTAATGAAATATGATTAAAAAAGGACGCGTTTTTTTCGCCGCCCAACGAAGTGGGCACGGGTCAGCTAGTAGGTACTAAATATTTATAAAGTCTCTAAACAAAGTAAGTATCTAAACAAGATATTTGATGATAAATGTCGACGATCTGTGGAGTAATCTTAAAATTAAGACTGTAAAGGATTAGACACGAATGGAATTAAATAAAAAGTATAGCTGTCAATAGTCGCTAGAAGGTTCCAGCAGATGAACCAACAAGGAAGGTGGACTGGGGTGATACAGAATTGCGCACAGTGAAAACACTTATTGGAAGCCAGCAGTTAATGTCTTATTATTTATTATATTTCACATACAAGACATATTTTGATTGAATGTGAAACATTATTATGTTCAGGTGTACTAAAATAAGTATCTAAACATTTCATTATCTATTTGTTAAAGTCGGTTTCAAAACCACTTTGTACAGCTACGTCGTGAAACAAAACACATTTAGCACAATTACAAACAAGGATAGATATTTGTACAAAATAATTTTAATCTAATTTCGATTTAATGGAGCATACACAGGTCGTTGTGGCTTGCTTCGACCTCTGACGGAGTCGAGTCACGAATTGGCAAATGTAATAAATACCTAGTTTGATTGAGCCGTTATTTCATTGAAAGTGAACGTTAAATGAGTTTGTCTTATATGCAGAATAAAACGTTTAAACTATTGAGCAAGTTTATATTAGATATCTGGTTATATCAGTCACGCTTTTCCACTTTAAGTTATGTAAAATATTCTTAAAGTTAAAGTTTCAAATCAATAACTAATTATGAAGCTTGATAAGTATATGTACTATTTTATTTAAATAAACAAAAGTATTTTAAAAAATGCTTGAGAATTGTGAATCCAATGATTTTCCTCCGTTTTCACTTTTTAAAATTACGGTAAACCTTGTATCCAGTAAATTTAGCTTTCGTTCTTACTGGTTAAAAATAAAAGTCAGTTATAAAGAAAAAAATATAAAAGGCAAAAGAAGCGAACGAAATAAATGGCGTCTTTAGCTCGCACGAACTAACCGAATTGCGCAATAATTACATTGATTCAATTGTTTCAAACCAAATTGCTGTACAGTCACGAGCAATAATATGTACACATTTTCAAATTTTCTAAACTATCTGCACGTTTATCTAGACATTACAATACCAAAATGAATTCGTAATTTAGAAGAGGTTCCGTACAGTTTTGAATTAATCTTCGAATTTTCAATTTTGGATTGGCAGAACTTTAGATAACTGGTTTACAAAATGCGAAAATGTGTACATATTATTGCTCGTGACTGTACCTACATATAACATTGGCTACAAGAAAATGAAACAATTTTCTACTTATATACGTAAGCAATTTAACTACAGATTAGTAGCGGTTGAGTAAGAAGATTAATGGATATAAAAGGTGTTTATTTAAAGAAATTGTAGTACAGTTATTTAGGTGTCGTTTTACACTGAAATTTGTCAAATATTGCAAAAAATGGTGTCAATCAATCAATCAATCAATCAACTAGCCTATCGCTGTCCACTGCTGGACTAGGCCTATCTATACACGCGCCACAGAAATCGGTCCTGCTGGGGGTAACGGTGTTATTTGAGTTTAATTAGATATTGTCTCAGACTATATTTAGTTCGCTTAGGTATACACCACAAGCAAAAAATAAATGTACCCGATATCAAATTATGTTTGGGTATGTAACCAATTACAGATAGAAGAAGAACTTCAAGTGATGACCCATAACTTTGATAAGGCAAATCTCCCACATGATCTAAATAAAAATTATGAAAAGTATTAGTGATTATTCGATAATTTTATTAATATTTGCCTCAGTTAACACATTGATAAGGCTACGTCCTTTTATGAATTTTATTGACTGAATTTTGAATAACAAATATAAATTATACCAATGAAACCACTTAATGTATTGCCGTAGAAGGAGGATCAGAATTTAAAGTGAGCCCAAGACAAGGTCCGTAATTTACTGCCAATAATATAGCGAATTTATACTTAATTATACGTAAAAATATTGTAACAATTCCTTACTTTACAAGCAACAAATAAGATACCATTTAAATGCTAATAAAATGTAACAATTTGTTTGTTTACCTCGATAGGTTTTGCACAATATGTAAGTATATGTTATTTGAATATTTCTTGAGACTTAGTACAATATTCTGTACTTTAAAGAACATGGATTACAGAACAAACTGGGTGGTCTCATAGTCGCAAACATAAGATTTGCATCTTAAATTGCTTTAAATAAAATAAAACCAAATTCTAACAATAAAGCGTATGTTGCTAGTGCTAGAATAACTTTCATTTATTTATTCTTAGGATTAAGTTCTTGATTGCGCTAGAATCTGATACTGTTATCATGTGTTGATTAAGAGATTTATATACACACGAAATAATCTTTTACAAACTTATTCTTTCACTAGCCGCATGGGACCAAATATGCGGCTAGTGAGAGAATAAGTTTTACATTAGTGTAAGATATTTGTAAATCTGGAGAATCTGTTGTCGTACAATAGATTTTTTTTAAAAAGGTAGCAAAAAACGGATGATGCTCTCGATACTTTTACAATAAAAACCTTTTGTACCCTTGACATCACCGTCTTGCACCACCTGGTGGTGTAAAGGGTATTTTTTAATACCCATTACACTACCAAAAAGCTGCAGCACCACCGGGTGGTGTAAAAGGTATTATGGTGTATTAGAGCACAATATGAAGACCCTAATTCTTCAAAGGAATAGGTAAATTAACAGTGATCACAATCTTCTATGGTCCATGTGTACAATGTTTTTGTTGTAGTCTATTTAGTAGATCCGATAATTATTATCGATTTTCCGGCACATATATTGTGTTTTCTAAATAAAACAAGACAGGTTTAAAATCTTAATTTACTGATAAACTATGATAGTACAATGTGTGAAGTTAATATAGTAATGTAGACAACAAGAATAATGGTATAATAGTCAAGCGACATCCATAGATGTAAGACATGACATGTGTCTTGTAACAAATGAGTGAATAGCTTACGGGATAGTGATTGATTGTGTTGAGATCTGTGGAATACTGTTACATACCTGGTAACTGTAGAATTTAGTCACCATTTGTGACTAAAAATGAAAAGCATCGTTAAAGAACATAATAATGTGGATGATCTATTTTCATGGGTAAAACAGCTTTTAAAATAATAGAAACATGTACAGTGTTATGCCAACTGTACCGTTATCACCATTGTCAATTAACTAAATAAACACAATGAATAAGTTACTAAAAGCGTGATGGCTAAGAATTACGGCAGCAATGATACACATAAACATACTAAGCAGCTAAGAAGACAAGAATACTTCAAGACCACGAAATCCGCACCAATGCATGTTTAAAGGTAACGTATGACCAGTAGTTGCATAAAACAGTGTTCGAAGAATTAAACAAATTAGTAATTAAAGTACCTAGTAGCATTTAAAATATCTCGCTTAAAGCATGTAGTTATTTAAACCTGTACAAGAATTTTAAGATGAGATTTCCGTCAATATAAAGTTCAAATTAGTTGTAAATACAAAACAATTTTATACAATAGTCTGACTTTACTCAAAACATATTAGAAACTCATTATCGTCAACCTAATGATAGATTCATTCATTTGACTAGTTGTGTGTGGTCGAAGAACCATTGACAGTACCTAACGGGCTTGGTAACAAGTGTTCTTGTCATTTGAAGAATAGCACAAAGAATGATTAATTGTTTTAACGGAACTGTTAAAATTTAACAAATGAATTACTGATGAATAGCAAAGTCTTGTTTAGGAAAGTGTAGTGTTTAGTTCTTTATAACATTGAATAACAATATTATACTAATATTCCATAATAACGATGTGGGGACGTTCTAAAAATACAAAAAGTATTTTTCGTTTTGTAGTTGGTTGTAGCATGCCTTTGGGTTCAATTGAAATTAAAATAGTTACTACTCCTTGTGATGATAAAGCAACAATACGTGTTGTTATCACCCAAAATCATTTGGGGGTATTGTAAAATAGGACCAAGAGAGAGCTTCCAGATATTATCTCTAAGATAACAAAACCGTAAACAATCTACCTGGCCAGCAAGTAGATATTAGTATGCCAAATTTTCTTTGGTCTCTAAAGGTACGGGTCACAGGACATTACTGAGCTGTTACGGTGAACCTATTACTCTTCATGCAGAGAAAGTGGTTCCATAATCTAAACATTACGTTTAAAGTTAACGGCAACGCTCAGCTGTTACTAAGATAATATCATCTAAAAACTCTGCCAACATAACAGCGTCGTGTGAAAATTTCTGCCACACATTATAAGCACGCACAGTCGTGAGCGAAAGTCATTGGGATGGGACATTACGTAAAATTTTAGGATTTGCTAACGTTAAATTACTGTTTTAAATTATTATAATCTTAAATTAAATTATATAAATTGTTATAAATACTTCTTTTTAAATTGAAAATACGTTGTTCACATACTCAATTTACTTACTTTAAAATCTCAGATAAATAAGAGTTTAGTCAATAATTATTATTTTGCGACGTGTTCTTAGTAGCCCATATCTCAACAGTCCAATAGTGAATGGTTTACTGCAGATGTTTGCCCCTTGATAGCGGTCTACTAGTAATACGTTGCCCTGGCCCACAGGTATCTGGTAATGTATTTAGATTTCATTCATTGCTTCATTAAATTGACTATATTGGTAGCAAATGCTTTATGCTATACCGTTATCCAACTTAGGGTTAGATATTAGTTATATTCTATAACTTGCTGACAAATCGCCTATCTACTATAACCACCTTGGTAACCTTCTTGATTGCCGAGAGACGCATAGAAAATGCAATGGTACCGTACAAGCTATTCATGGATCTAATAAAAAACTTAACGGAAGTGATCTTTATATTGAGAACAATAAAAATAAACCTGTCACTATCGTATGAACTAAAAGGAACAAGAATCACTCGAGATCACCGACCATCATACAATATTTACAAGAGATCAATCAAAAACAAACTTTAAGTAGCAGTAACAAAGAATAAAATCGATTGGAATAAAGACTTCACATAAAAGCTGCAGGACAAGACAGGTGCGTGAAAACGAAAGTTGTTCTCTTCCTGCTCACCCGTTCGCCTCGACTTGAAACCAGGTATGGGTATAACTATTTAGACTTTGATATGCAAGGACGATACAAATATGCAATGATCGAAGAGATAATAATCGCAAATAAAAAATGCACACCTTTTGTACCAGATGATGTCATGATCGACGTCATTAACAACGTTGAAATCATGTTAATTTTATTGTTAGAAGCAATAACTTTACGATGCAATAAAAGAAAAAGCTTCAAGAGAAGTAAAATAAAGTTAAACTATTAATCGATTTATCTCGCTGCATTTTAATTATCGGGAAGTACACGGGGAGGTAAATTTTATGATTTTATTATACAACACGAGCCATACGAAAGGAAGAGTTAAGAGCTTGATACAACTGTACTTTCACTGCGCAGACGCTAAAAAGTGAAACTGGAATCGGCGTAGGCAACGGAATGCTGGCTAACAGTGATAATGATGACGTAAAAATTTATAAAGAATTGTTAATAATACATATTGGAAAGTTTAATAGTGTCTAACAAAAACTGTTATGCATGATTTCTTATAGAAACAATAGTAAATAAGAGGAAAGTAGTTTCCCTTGTTTGTTCTGTAGAGATGACGTATTATGTACATATGTATCTTACATGCTTCAGTGGCAAAATGGCCATGTTTGCGGTTGCTATGCGCGAGATTATGGATTCGATTGTCATGGAAGGTAATTATTTGTGTGATTCACAAATGATTGCCTTAAGCCATAATGTGCTTTATGTCCGTTGATTCCAGGGCTTGATCTCTAGAGCCTTAGTTGGTCTTTTTAAAAACTCTCTTTATGATTACAACTATCGGATTTTAGTTGTATAACTTTATAAACTTAATTTTACAAAAATATATTTTTAAAGTAACATGAACTACTTTTTTGTAAAGAAAAATAGTAAAACAGATGTTCTTACAGTATCATTAAATATTTAGTCCAAAAAACTTGTCCATATGCTGCAAAAAAATAAAACTGTATTGAAACAGCACCTGACGTGAAGTTTGGAGGTCATCCAGTTAGCGTAATGAGGGAAAGGGAAGGACGTAAGGATATAATTACAGCACATCATGCAATTGGAGAACCTCGAATTGAAAATCAACAAATTGTTTAAAGTAACGTAAATGCCCTTATAGGTAATTTAGCAATTGATGATCGAATAGCTTGAATTATATTTCACGAACATAGTAACATTAGTTGTATCTAAGTACCAATTGCTTGAAATGAATTTAGTAGTGGATGTTGTGTTATTGATATCAGTAATAATTAGGCTCTTGTCAATATTAAAGGCAAAGGAGTGGAGCCACTTCATAAGTAGGTACTATCTGTTGACTTTGTTACTGAACTTTGATCGGCTTTTGGATCAGGTTCGATACAGTTATAATTCCGTGTCCTGTATAGCAACTTGTAATCATTTAATAATTTATGTGAAATCGAATTAAAGTTTTTTTATTGTAAGAAGATTGTGAACTGTATCGTATCAAATGAACGCCAACCGATATTTTTCAAATGTATCATTCTTAAAATGCATGTCATCCTGAGAATTTATAATTATCCTTAACATTTAGACTTCTTAAAAACGTACTGTAATTTTTTACTGTTATGTTTAAAGTACTTTGTCAGGGTTCAAATGCTTCATACTGTATCAACGAGACGTTATTTGTCAGTTCATTATGTATTTCATATCATATTTTTTTGAGTTCTCTGCAGTAACAAACAAAAAGTGTTTTTGTATCAATGTATTGGAAAGTAATTTCTATTATTATACTTCTTTATTTACATTAATCACATTTAATTACATTTTTAAATATAGATATAAAAAATAAAAACATTTAAAAATATAAAAAAAAGGTAGACCCACCGGCATCGGGTACAGGGACCAAGCTACCGGTGGTTAGGGCTCCAGAGAGAGGAACCTCCTCACAATACGTGCCGTGTCAAGCAGTACTGCCTTCTGCATCAGACCTATGATCCAACTGTCAAGCGAGAGTCTCCGTAGATGTTGATAGAGACTCTTTGGAATAAGTCCATTGACCGAAAGTACTATCGGAACAATGATCGCCGAATCAACATGCCACATGTCGACAACCTCGTGAGCCAAGTCCAAATATTTAGTTTGTTTGTCTTTTTCTGCTTTAACAAGGTTCTCGTCATGAGGAATGGTGATATCGATTATCATTGCACGGCGTTCTGACCGATCTATCACCACAATATCTGGCTTATTGGCAACAATAGTCCGGTCAGTGATGATAGATCGGTCCCAATATAATGTAACACTACTATTTTCGAGAACCGGGTCGGGTACATACTTATAATACGGTACTTCTGCATCGACAAGATGATATTTAAGAGCAAGTTGTTGGTGGACAATTCTGGCTACTTGGTTGTGTCTATGCAAGTATTCACCATTCGCAAGACGAGAACAACCAGAAACAATATGTCTGAGTGATTCTCCGGGACAGTGACATGCCCGACATATGTCAACTGTACCATCCTTCAGGATATATTTCCGATAATTCTTAGTCATTACGACTTCGTCCATAATTGCAAATACAAAACCTTCAGTTTCTCCAAAGAGATCACCGAATCGCAGCCAGGACACAGATGCTAATGTGTCAACATCAGGCCCATTCAAGGTCCGGTAAAAACGCCCATGCAACTCCTTGCTTTTCCATACTTCTTTACGATCATCGATAGTATGTATTATAGGTTTGCGCCAATTCTCTTTGCCCAAACAAGCGGAGTAAGCCCGACATCCACTGACACAACATCTCTATATATATCCGCGTCCACAGAGAGAAAATATTCTCTGAGATTGTACACCTCACGATTGTGGAGGGTCTTAGGTCTATTATTATTATTATTACTACGACAAATAAATCATAGTTGGAAGTATATAACAATACTATACAAAATTTTCTTTAATCTTTAATTACACAAGTACGATAGCGGCATCTGTCGGTCTACGTTCAGTATGCAATAGCAGTAACCTTCATGGGTAGAATATTTAGTCAGTAACATGAATGTGTGACTTTACAAGGAGGCATTGCAGATAAACACAGCTTAGTACATGAACTATAATCTTAACTCTAAGTACTACTACTAGCGACCTTTTGAAGAAGCAATTATATGCATAGAAGTAAATATCATCTGTGTATAAGTGACAACTGTAAACTTTCGTAACACGTTGGTATAACTCCTCGCTTACATCATTACACATTCGACGGCCATCTTTAAATGTCAAATATTGACCCATGACATGAATATTGCCACTTATTTTATTGAAGTTAATATTTCAATACATTATTGTATATTTCGTTTTGAAGCTTTTGTTATTGTAAATATCAGTATTCTGTAATAAGGAGTCTTTGTCATTGCTATTGATCGTATTGACATGTTTGAAGGGTTCTGATAGCAATCGCATAACTAACGAGCTAACATGGCTACGATATAATGTTAAACGTTTGTTATGTATTACAATGATTGTTGTACCGGACCATTAGGTAACGTTTATGTTATGAAAGCCTGTGTACATAAGAGGTTACATGCGAAATTATAGGAACTAGACAAAGTACTAGTTCTCCCGATATAATGTTAGTAATCAGATTGCTTTTAATTTTACCTTTACATAAATATGTTTTTTGTAAGTATGTATAAAGTAGTCTACATAATTATTTACTAAATAAAACATATCAACGTTTTAAGTCTTTGAAAATCATCATATAATAGCCAATCGACGTCCACTGCTGATCATAGGCTTCCTCCAAGTATTGCCACCTTGTGCGAATATTGTACCTTAGAAAATAAACATGCTTTATTAATAATATTTAGACAAAACGTCAAAACATTATAATTTAATAATGTTTAAGTTTCACTTTCATCACATATCGTGTTCTACAGAATTGTTAAAACAACGCACGAAACGTAATGTCTATAATATTAAAGTGTCAGAAACAATTACGATCACTTAGAGACATGGTGGTTATGTAATTGAAATAGAAATAAAAGATGATGATGATCATTTAATAACTATTAATTATTTGAAAACGAAAGTTGAAATGATAATACATTATTAAATTTATAAATACGAAACCAATGATTATAAATTTACTTGCTGTTAGATCAAAGCATGATTGGCAAATATCGTCATACAATAAACAAAGCCAAAAGAAAATAGTAAATTTATCCATTAGTCTTTAATTACAATAAGCCATTTTTGGTTAGGTTTTGCATTATTCACCTCTACACCATACCTACATCCATTAAACTACCTTGGATTCTGTTTTAATGTAGACGCTTGGAAAAGTTAACAGACATAATCTATGTCTGTCTTCAAAAATAAAGTAACATAATTTAATAAAAAATCAGTAAATAAAATAAAACACAAAATCAACACATATTTCAAAATAATAACATTTTATAACAGCAAATTATTGGGTCAAACTGGATGCGGAAGGCGCAGGACCGATTTCTGTGGCGCGTGTTGGGAGAGGCCTATGTCCAGCAGTGGACTGCAATAGGCTAGTTGATTGATTGAAATTATTGTTAGACGTGTTATTTAATAAAAATGATTTGGCGATACGTCCGATACGTCTGGCTTCATATTAGTAGACGGACAGGTAAGTGTTAGCCAATAACTAGTGTCAGGTGCGCTTGCGACACACAAACGACCACGACGGCCGCAATAAGGACATAGTTGTATAATTGTACGCACAATCGGTAACTGATTAGACCCTATATACTTCGCATTGACATGAATAGCTAAATGTAGGAATCACCAGCTGTCATAACCTGAGGAAATATGCATTATAACTTAAAGCTATTTTCTTCGTCAAATAAAAAACAATATATCGACTGCAGAATTTTTACTAATAGTAAAAATGATATGCAATAAATAAATTTTGATGTAAGTGTATTATTTAAGGCTCCATTTACACCTCAATATGATAATGTTTAAATAAAGAAACCGTTAAAGGTGTGTAGAAAAAGAAAACTTGATATTACTCAACCCAAAATTTATGTATCAGAAATGACGTAATGTGATTATGCAGATTTGGATAAAGCACAGAAGTGCAACATCATTGCAGACTTACATTTTAATTTACATTACCCGAATAACCGTAATGAATCAAGTGAGGTGATTTGCTGAATTGAACCTGTTAGGGTTACTTCAGCAATCCCGTTACAATGGCAATGCCCTCAAAGATTTCATGATTTATATTAACATGGCTCGTGATAGTATAATCATTTGAATCATTGATCAAAATAGCCATTAAAAAGATGAATAATTTCAAGTTATAAATAATACAACATATGCACAATAATGCAACAAGAATACTTTTTGAAATGGAATGTTGTAAAATTGTAATTTGTGAATGTTAAGAATGTTTCAACATAATGATGTATTTCTCAATTAGTGTAAAAGCCTAAATACGGGTCTTTGAACCGTTTTATAGCTGTGATACAAGGTGAACCACTAATTAGAGAAAACGAAAATCACAATTATTTTAATTACAGCATCTAGGTACCTAATCTACGTCTGATAAAACATCATAAGGATGGAACATTGTCCTTGACCTTATCCAAATTTTCTCACATTGTAAATAGTACGCGATCTTTATCAAGAAGACCAGAAGATCAACAGGTAATTAATATGATTTTTTTTCAGGACTTGTTTTTTTAAAGCCGTTGACTAGACAAGTTGATTTACTGTATTTTTTATTGTTTGCTTTATACTAGCACCAAGCCAGCTCTAAAGAAAATCCCCGGATTAGTTGAAGTATATAGACATCGAGTATTCTTAATCTGTCACATACACACCACAATTAATTACAAATTTGATAAAACTCACAACAATCTTTGTGTTGGATAAGGGAATCTCCAAACTGAGTAGCGATTGTGGTTACATGGGTCATTGCAACATGTGGCCTATTTTTCCTTAAATCGCTGCAAAATTTGTGTGAACTTAGAAAATTGTTTTAAATTACTGCATTATGTCCAAAATAAATTGTAAGACACAAATTAAGTTTAAAACAAAACGTAAGATGTTTGTGGTTTTGTTTCCATTAAAGATTACATAATTAGTTTTCCGTGTTGTAAGAGAAGAAACAACGGAATCTAAAGATAAAATCACAGAGGCTGTAGATAACTTTTGTTGATTTGTTCTAGTGATTTTGCACACAAGTAATAGTTACATAGATAATATTAGTGCCGATATACAACTAAAATATTGAAAAGAAATTGTTGTAGTAAACTAATTCTAAACCTCAACCACAAGTATCAATAGAAATATCTATCAATGAAGATTTAGATTGAATGTGGCATTTGTATCATTGGCTTTCATCTCCGACCGCAGATATTGTATCCGCGAAAGCTTGTATAAAAACGATGAATGGAATACTTGGGAAAATAGAACTGACTATGAGAGGCAATCGCGACGCTATTGTGACTTTATTATATCGTAACTGTATCACACATTGTATGTTATAGATGCCTTATACGACATTGAAAGTAATTTATTCGAAGTTGTTGATGAAAAGCAAACTAGCAAAGACATTGACAAAGTTAGTGAAGCTAAATCAAACGTTGTAAGTGTCAATCTAGCTATACAGTGAGGCATATTCTCACGTCCTTAATAACTGTAAGCAGTCGGAAACGGTTACAAAATGGTACCCAAAGACAAAGGAAAGGAAAACGTAATATGCACGCGGAACAACTATGGGAGACAGTAGTGTTTAGGTTGCAAATTAACTTGGTTAATTTCAATTTGTACCAATTGTGTAAGGCTAAATTATATTTCAACATTTTGAAAGCAAGCGCTTACTAATCGTAATTGAGATGTCGACACGTTAAAAAGAAAATTTTAAGTGAAATATGACTGTCAATATAATAAACAGTATGATTATATCAGTTTTATTTTGGAGAGGAGGGTTAGATTGTTGTAGACAATTTCTTAAATATTGCGTAGTACAATGAAAATATTAACTAATAAGTAAATTGATTTTAACAACATTACGAAACTGTTCAAACTACTAAATGTGTTTGTAAGTCTTTAAATAAATATCACATACATGAGGAAAGTAAGAAGTTTTCACTTTAAAAAATTGTTATAACGGTTTCTTTATGATCTGTCATTTACAAGTGCTATTATAGCAGTGGTTGTGTGAACTGAGCCGTGAACATTAGTTACATCGGCTCGACGACCCACTGATTGATGTATAGAAAGTTTAAATACCAATTTGGGTAACGTTCGCACATTACAATTTGATTGCCCATTCAGCCTTTGATACAATAGCAGGAAAAGGGAAGATGCTAATGTCTTATACGGATTTAGAATTTGTAGAGGTTTTAAGTTTTCCATATCAGGGAGTGAAGACCGACTCTCCGGGTGGTGACGTAGTAAGAATGCAATATGTCACCACCCGATCTCATCCCATGGGTGTCGTAAAAACCGACTAAGGGACTATCCTGAATATTATCTTTACATAATAAAAATAAGGAAAACTTGAAATTAAACCCTATACCAATCCGTTGGCCAGCGTGGTATTAGTAGGCCAAGTATCCCTTCAGCACTGGAGGAGGCCCGTCCCTGCAGTGGGACATTAATGAGCTGTTATGATGAGAGAAGACCATTTTAATAAGTCTATTTCAAAACTACTAATTGGTACTTTATGATAATGCTTGCAATTTTTGAATATTAATGTTTCTTGACCATTTGTAATCTGTTGCAATTGCTCATCAATTTAGAATTCAAATTTCACACATCAGGTGTGTAGAAACATAAAGATATCTTATATGTAGTTATGTTTCGACAGTATGCGAAATCATGGACGTAACATCCTCTGAACTTATTTAAGATGGGAAATTGCATATACATAATATAAAACTTATAAGAATACAAAGTAAAAAAAGAGGAAAATGTTTTGTTTACATTTGTATTGGTTTTCCTTAAATTTTAACTGGTTTCAGCTTTATCAAGTCCCTGAGTTTGTATTAAATGTATAAACATATTAGGTATAAATTATAAGCTTAGCATTTAATATTCACTTTCAGTTTTTGTAAACTCTTTCTACAATCTATAAGCACGCATTGTTTTATTCCTGTGTATACTCGAAATTAAACGAGTTTTTGCTTAAAATTACTAAAACATCTGAATTTGGCAAGTTATAGGTTGTTTTATTTACCTTATATAGTTTATCTTTTTGATACCATACATCCTCTTCCTCCTCAACGGGAGCTGTGAAGGCTTGAGTGAGATCGTCGCGTGAACGCGAGAGTATTCGACGTCTTGACACCATCTCGTTACCCGCTGCCGCCTCGAAGGGGCCTAAGCTGCAACAATAAAAATATATATTTAATAACGATGCATATTCAATCAAATCAATTAAAACAGAATTCACAATTTTTGAGGAAAAATGATTAAGTTTAATTTCTATTGCTTTAATATTGATTAAAAGCAATAGAAAACGGATTACTATGTAAATTGAAGGCTTAAATTTTATTGGTATATGTTCCTATTTATCATAGTTATACAGGGTGGGCCATAAGGGTGTTGGCGATTTTATTCTACAATTTCTCGGTAACGCGAAGCGCGGCGTGATTGGGGGATATGTTGTTCGCTGCGCCGCTTCCTGGAAATTTAGTCGTTATGGAACCGTACACGGGAGTGCAGCGTGTATTTTGTGTCTGAGCGTATTACGAAAACAATAAATACGACGTTTTTATCGGCATAAACACGGTTTACGCGATTTAAGTAAAGTTCCAAGCGCCAATGTGATATGAAAATGGTACCTGACGCTTGCATGAACGTCCACTTTACAGCTTTAAGCTTGTCGTGTGGGCTGGGATAACGTCAACCGGTATTATTGGCCCATACTTTTTTGAGGACAAAAGAGGGCAAGCGATGACGGTTAGAGCTAACAATTATTGCAACGTGATAACAGACTTTTTGGTGCCCGCTTTGCAAGAACTTCAAGACAATACCTCGAGGATGTAGTTTCAACAGGATGGGGCCATATGTCATACGACTAGGGTATACATAGAGCTGCTGAAAAAAAATTTTCTCTCAAAATTCATTTCGAAAAAGGGGGATATTGAATGGCCCCGATGCCACGTAGCCCCGATCTCTCTCCATGCGATTATTTTCTATGGGGCTACCTCAAATGGGTAGTTTATGAGAATAATCCGACGAATTTAGAGCAGCTAAAGAGGAATATTATTCAGGAAAGTAACAAAATACCGAAAATAACTTTTCAACGACTTTTCCAAAATTTGCGACTTCGGTTCCAAGAGTGCCAATCAGCCGAGGGAAGCCATTTGGACAACATAAATTTTAGGTCTCCAAAATTTCCATGATTCTACTTTTTAAAAATACAAATATTATTTTGTTAGAATTCATAGTTTTTTTTTAAATCGAATATTTAAACTGCCAACACACTTATGGCCCACCCGTTACAATGCTAACTAGATCAACAACTTGTCATTTGAGTTAACTCTTCAACGCAACAAATTTAAGCGAATGCATAACTGCTTTAGGGAACTAAAGCTGCCGTACATTTTGTTTCAGCTGTTAATTCGGATATATCCCAAATAGCTTGTTACACAATCAACACCAAATTCGATTAATCTTATTTTACAACAATGACAGATTAATTTATCAACGTAAAACCCAATTTAACTTTAATATCGCCATCAAACGATAGAATTGTCAAACTTTCTATAGATGATTAAACATACATAACATTATTATGAAACAATAGTAGCGAAAGCTCTGTAGATACTTTTGTATCAACTTCGTCTATAGATTCGCATGATCATGATTCTTAAAGCCATATCATTTCTCTATATCTATCTCACTTGCACTTACGGGTCTTCTATTCTTTTAAAATATCTTCTATCTCTTTTTGGAGTGCTCATATGATTGTGTTTTCGTCTAGTAACTACGTGTTATAGTTATAGTTTGCCATTCATACTGTAATGACTAATATTAACAGATTGAAGTTTGTTTTAATGACTTTGTAAAGATATGCGGATGTATGTGAAACTAATACTTATGTAACGAAGTTTGGTATTATTGTGGCTGACATGTAATGATAGTATCACGTTGTAACTTTTAGTTAATGAGCTATCTTTTTGTATGTCATCTGCCAATATGTTTGTGATTTATTTTAAAAGCGACCGAAATCGGGCAAAGATTTAGAATTTTAGGATACACATAGTGATCATGACGACCTCGGTGGCGCGCCGGTAAAGCCAGCGGCTGCCGCGCATGAGGTTGTGGGTTCGATCCCCACGCAGGAGTCTGGGTGTTATATGTGTCCGTTAATTGATGTTTGTAAAAGTCCCCGCGACACAGGGCATGAACAAGGGAACTCAATTATGTCAACAAATTCATGACACATTTATAGAAAACCTAAAGACTAAAATATCCTACATTTCGTTTAACCAAACATAATGTTAGCTAAGACATCTAAGCAGAGATTCACATCAAAGACATAATGAATCTAATTTCTTCAACACAGAGTTGTAACAGTACCCACTGAGTACGGTTCGCTTCGCTTCCTTCCGACATCTAACAATGTATGGCATTGGATTCGACATTGGGGCTCGCGTTGCGTGTCTAACGACCGCCTCCGTCTGTTCCTCCCATTCATTTGATACCCACAACTGTTTACTTTAACGTTTTTAATTTAAGAACGTCTTTAAATAATGTGAATGAGTTTTGTGATATGACGTTTAAGATTGGTTAGTTGAATAAGAAATTACAACGTTTACAGTTCTAAAATAAGCGAAAACTGCTTTATGGTTTAAAAAAACATTCAGATATTTAATTAGTGTTTTAAGTTCTAAGCATAACCATGTTTCAGAAGCATAGTTTTGCAGATGATTGATAATATCAAATGTGTTGAAAAATTTCCATTGAAAAAATTATCCTTTTAAAGATATAAAATTGAGCCTGTGGTACTATTTTCTTATTAAAATTTACAAACACATTGCATAAAATAAAAGAAGTTTAGATTTTTTATTGTTAAGTTAGAAAAAACTATTCCTAACCATATTAAAATGATGTAGAGCCAAAATTTCATTATTTTGCATTTCATCATAACAGCCTATTAATGTCCTACTGCAGGGACGGGCCTCCTCCTGTGACGGAGAGATACTTGGCCTACTAATACCACGGTGGCCAGACGGATTGGTATAGGGTTTAATATTTTGCATTTAGACCTGCCTTATTATATAAAAAGAAAGTGCAAAAATGATAGAAAGCATAAATAACAAAGACTAAAATCATATTAGTAGGACACGATAACTACTAATAAATTATTTTCGCACTTCTCAAAATGCATTTACATTAAAATCTATTCAATACTCGTATATAAAGTGCAATGACTTGCACAAGCATATTATGTCCAAAGTGATATGTGAATGATTTGAATCTTTATGCTGTATAATACATCAACACAACAGCGGTATATTCAAAGCTCATTAATATAAAGTACTGGAAAGTTGAAAGTAATTTTCTTCACGCAATTTTCTCGAAAGCAAATTTATTGACTCTAAGAAACTGTCTCGGGCGTACAACTTGTGCTTTTTATATTACAATTATGTTAAATTGCTAGCTAATGGTGTTATTTTGTTCATTGATGGTAATATTTTACAATTATTTCCACTTTACGATACTTAGAAAGAGTTAGGCGGTCATACATTAGATGCAATTTTAGCTATGTTTATATTTCAACCACTGTGAGTTAACAACACACAAAACATTGATAACAATTATGTTTAGTCCGGGACCACTTAATCCATTTCCAAGGAGTACTGTGAAATGTTACTGGGCTTACATGAAACGGTACAGTAGCGAGTGAATTTAGAGCTATGAGACTGAAAAACTTGTGTCTGGGGTAGCCAGAGGCTTGGATGTGCTCTAGCACTGTTAACGTCCCTGAGCAGCGGTTACTATTTACCATCCTAGCCGCTAGTTCATCTGCCAATTAAAATGCAATAAAAAGACAAAATATTTTGCACAATACCTACAGTTTCCTTAATACTGCTTCTTATTACGTTTCTATTTTAATAACCTATAAACAAGTTACTAGTAAAGAAGTAAGAAAAAAGTAGTTGTACTAGTCCTGTGACTTCACAAGGACTTGTTTGTAACACGTTAACCGATATACAACAGAGGTGAATGATTCTAAAATGCGTGCTTACTACACTAGAGTGGGGACCAATCAATCGATACTTTGCTTTTTCGCGGATTATGGATGCACTTTTAATTTACTTGATTTTTTGTAAAATGTAGCTAGTCTGCCTGTTAGCGAATGAAACGGAAATATTTACTTGTAGAAACCAGGGGAATTTTGGCACACTCAAAAGGATAAACTTCGCGTATCAATAACTACTACGTCTTTCCTAGTTTAATAGCAATATTTGCATCGTATTGAAATCGATATGTAAATTTGATATTACTTATTCGTCAACTAGTTTTATCATACCTTCCATCTGTTTTCCGACGTCCTATCGTAATAAGATATTGAAGTTTAAGGTTTTACTCAAAATAACTTAAGAAACTTTAGAAAAGTATAATCTATCGAGTATCGATACGGTGTTGTATACGAGTCCTCTACAACTAGTCATTACGTACGGGAGTATTAGCGGAACAGGTTTACACTTTTAGTTTCTTTTACATACGTGAAGGCATCCCCGAGCGGAGCTATTACTACGGTACATGGTTTAGGGTTGTGCTTAAAATATCATAGTTTATGTACTTCTATTTGTAATATTTACTATTATTAGTTAATTTAAAAAAATATATTTAATTTTGAGTAAATTAATATTAAGTACGTTTAAGTTCTGTTTGTTTTGCAAAGTAGGTCGTGATTGTTGGTAAAGTTTCTATTAACCATTTATCATCATTACAAAGAAGAAGTTTTTATAACGCTACGTTAAAAAAATAACCAGCTTGTAAATGATGAATATGATGCTGCCGCAAATTCAGATGAGTGCCAAGCATTAAAATCACAGCCACTGACTAGACTAGAGACAGGATGTTAAGTCCCAATAATTTCACTAGCTATCGCTCCCTTTTACGTAATCAAACTAATATTTTCATACTACTGTTTAAAGGAGGAGCGGTATAGTAAAATAAATGTTATAAGGTCTTTTTTATTTCCAAGAATTGGGTTATAGAAGAAAATTTAAAGTACTTGAATAACAGTTTGCAGTAAAATAATATTGGTACTTTAATAATAGCTTGGAAAAAAATATTGGTACTTTAATATAATGGTTAGGTAAAGTTGCCAGCCCTAAACAAGTGCACCTGGAATAGCACGCGCTGTGATGTAATCGTTTGATAGTTTGTTGACTCGCACCCGTAATTGTTATTTATGAGACAAATGCTCGAACCACGAGTTCATTTTAGACCGAATATTGTTTTCTTTTCCTGTATTATTTTCTTCTTTACTATTAAAAGGGTAACATATTTCTACATTCATATTATCATTATTATATTATTCATTATTATCCCGTTGTAGGATATGGCTCCATTAGTGACAGGGTGGCACCTGGTGTATTAGTACTGAGCTAGCCAGACGGGCTGGTATATTTCGAAGTTTAGGTATGGTACCATGTTCCTGGAATCTCTCTTAGCCGCGTTATAATACGCAAAGGAGTGACATTTTGGTTTCTAGTCCACACCACATGGTGATGTTACACCTATTTTTTATTAATTTTTGTACTATTTTGAAAACAAAATTTGAAAAGAACGAAAGTCATGACAGCTAAATCTTATAAAAATATTTACTGTACCTACAGTTATTTTGAATAATTTCCCTTTTAACTAACAAGAAGTTTTAAATTATTCAAAATAAATGCTCTTGTCTAAATAACAGTATTTTCTTTGTATTGTGTGTATGTTTTTATTACAGTTACAAGAACATTACGAAATGAACTGTTAAAAATTCAGTAGAATTTCTATACGCATTCTTCTGTGTTACTTTCCAAGTCAAATGAAAACGTGGTCGCGATCCTAATTGTATGTTACTATCTGTTATTGTGGAGACGAAAATGTCTTTCTAGCGTAGATTCTTGCAATTTGAGTCATATGTTGTACAGCTTACAGTTTAAAATAAATTCGGCTGTTTATAATAGAAATAGGTCCTTTTGTAGCCGTTTATTTTAAGATTCCTTTTGACAATTGGATGCGTTCCATTTTTAAACATGTTTTTGTTTGACAAATACATTTTCGCAATAGTTGAGAATCTGAGAATGTTGTTTAACAAGCTTAACGTTAAATATTTTTAAACTTTCTATCATACAAAACATGATAGATGGATTAGATGGTTGAAAGCTTAAATATTTTTAGTGACTGTTTAACAACAATGGTATTAAATGACAAACGTGTGAGAAGATGCGAGTGCAGTTATAATAATATACCTAATTACTTAAACTGTGTTTCTTTTATTATCGTATTAATCACATACGGCATTGAAAAGGCTCAATATCAGGCTGGAGTTGACAATTCAGAGATGACTTAAACATGCATCTTTTTGAGGTCATATGCTATACCAGGTTACCCGATATCGTGCTTCAATATTCAAACGTGGGCAACACTATTGAAAAGTTTTTTTAATGCTTAAGCGATTATAGTACTTTAACAAATCTAATAAAAATCGTAATGTATGAATAAATGGTAACAGTTAGTTGACAAATCAAGTTACATAAAATGCTAACAGCAATATAAACAAAAGGCCTACATTACATATAACTTGTTCTACAATTATAACCCATTAAACAATCATTACTATAGAAATAGATTGTCTATACGTAAGCTATGTTGCATAAATTAATATTGAGATTAAATAATAAGGTTGGCCGCATACAGGTTAGTCGTTGTATGGTGTTGACACAAAAGAGATTCAATACAGAATGCAAACTAAACTATACCCCTTCCAGTTAGCTTTTTGACAGTTCACGTCCATGAAGTTTCGTAATACTTCTACTTATTTTTCAAACAAATAATATTGTATTTCATGGACGTACCCATGTTTTTTTCAGTTACATGGTTACTTAGTGATGGACACTCATAACGATTACCACCATTATGAAACAAATTACAAATAATCGGTAGAAATAAATGCTATGAATAAACCTGAACTCTTCATAATATGTTTATAAAATGTAATATGATATTTTAGATTAGCTATAACCCGCGAATGTGTCACGATAAATTATGTGTTTTAAATAATACCTAAGCTAACTATAATTTTATCATTTTAAGCTATATGCTAATTCTATTAACATAGATAAAGAAAGAAACAGTAATAAAATGATAATGTAAGTTGATGTAAGGATCCAAATGTGTAAAATAAAGTAATTTGAAAAATCGAAAAATCGCTTACAATTGAATGGCATTACATTCGAGATACTGCTGAACGTCACTAACGGCAACCTGTCAAATGTTGTTCAATATAGTGGAAAGGGTATAATGCATGTGTACATGGTACTTTTTAAGCCTGCGATCAGCAGTCGTGTTAGTTCGCAAGTTTGTACTTTGGACAGTTTTTTACGTCTCTAATTTAGTTATATCATTTATTGTTGAGATTAATATAGTTAGGAATAATGTCACTTATCATTTTAGTCAAAGGCCTACTTCAACTCTTTCTACTGCGCGGTTTTGTACCTCCCTTATCCATTAGCATCCCGTAGCAATCTTGATCAGGTCATTTTGAAACCAGGAATGACTAAATTATTTTAATTTTAATGTTTTAGTTCCAAATTTTACACTGAAATTATTTTGTTGTACTCGCGCTCACATTGGTCCCATCCCCATAACGCTTGCGTTGCTCGAACACACAGGTTGTATGTAATTGGACTTCGGTTTCAATTTCTGTAATGTTGTTGATCTACTTATTTCAAGTGTCACGTGAGAAACACTAGCTAGAATAGTGGTTGATGCCAGCCTTAATTAAGACCAGTGACAATGACAAGCGGTAGCGTTTGTGTGTCACATAGAGACTGTCTTGAATTGTGACTTGATTTTGCGTCCCATTGCAGAGACGGAATTTAACTTCTAGTAGTAGCTGGTAACTCTGGCTTTTGGTTAAAGTTTGGGTAAAAAAATGTTTTATCTTTAAGGTAAGTTTAAGTAATTTCTTTAACTATCAGGTTAAAAGACTATTTGGTTGACTTCTAAGACTACTACTTTCAATGATTTATTTATAAGGTTCGTTGCTAAAACCAACTGCGTAGTTCGGTGTTAAGCAATATAATGTCGAGGTTTAAAGAAATCGTGTGATGGCCGTTAAATACCCACTTACAACTGTTTCGTATTCAAATTAAGAGCACACTTACCTTTTTAATAAAAACTTTTTTAAAGACCAGGCCTTATATTTCTAAACTCTTATTGCTTATAATTGATTTATGTTTTTTTTTGTTTCTAAAATTAATTAAGTATACAAATGAATTTTTCTACAAACAGTGGTATGTTACATAATAATATAATTTTTTTACCTATAAAGCTTAGGTATAACTAGAAAAATCCGAAAAGAAGAAAGACATTGATAAAAATTGGTACTCGAGGCGGGACTCGAACCCGCGTCTTTGGACTATACGCGTTCAGCGCTATGACCCTGGCCACCCGAGTAAAGTGGTAGTATACAACTATTGACATCCCTTAATGATAAACATATAAGGTTTTAATTCATTAAAAACATGTAATCATTAAATAAATGAAACCGCAAGTTACATTCACTTTCCATTACAAATTTTCAATGTCACATAGTTTATCTAAGATATCTTATTGTATCTATACGTAGGTGTCTCCTTCCTACAAGTAAACTGACAATGGCATCACCCACGGCAATAATCAAAAGGTAATTAGCATAATTCTGTAGATCTAGTGAAAAAAGGTACAAGTACAATTTTTATGAAACTAACTATATAAAATAAAAAATACAAGACGACCTAGTTAAGACGGGCGCGGGACACCGATGAATGAGGGAGGCACAGGACCAGGATATTTGGAGGAGGCCTATGTTCAGCAGTGGTCGTCCATTGGCTGATAGATTTCGCTTCACAAAAAAAACTCTTTTTGCTGGACAGATTTAACTTGTCTAAAAATAATTTTTTTATCTAGTTTTCATAAAAATTGAACTTATACCCTTTTCACTAGACCCACATAAGTATTTTATATGTGCGAATATACTGACAGATTGGCGTGAGCTACTTTCTATGGTATATCATTAATGCCATGATGAATCTAGTTGCATAATTATGAGCGATTTATTGTTGACATGCAATTACTGATTAATTAATTGCTAATTTTAGCGATCAATAATCGAGGACTTAAGGCGATAAAAACATGTTAATGTTTTTGAAGTATGTATTTCATAATGGATTTTGCTGTAAATTTACTGGTGAAAGATGTTTTTTGTTTTATATTTTGAGGGAAAGTAGCGATAAAAATCAATACAAGAACGTAATGGGTCTAGTATGAATTAACAGAACTATAAACTTTTTTGTTACTCGAAATGCACACAAACTTTATAAAGTAAAACATACGTCGCTGAAAAGTAAAAACGCGATTCGAAATACAAAACTGTTTTAAAAAGAAAAGAAGAGTTAATTTATAATCAATGATGAAATATTTCCTTGATAACAGCCAAGCTTAACATTTTAAGTTGATTCTTAAAAACGAAAGTTGACAAGGACTGGCGGTAAAATGCAATTTATAAACGATAAACGGTTATTTCACCAAAAAAAAAAGAATACCTACTCGTTTAAAATTTTCGTATGTCAAGGTAACTTTCGATCTTGAATTTCGAATATGGATGGTATGAAACCTCTTTGAATTGCAGATAGGGTGTGATTTGATATAAATATGTGTTTCACACTGACTGTATAGACTAGTTTGATTTGAGTTTTTCTAATCATGAAGTTTTTAAGGCTTGTAGGATGTTATTTAAAAAAATGTTGATGCATAAAGGACAATATGAGGTCGGCATTTTGTGGATATTCGAGAGTAGGTATATAGAATTATAAAGTTTCCATGCAAACACTTGACTTATGCCTTAGTGTTATGTCTTATTTTTTCTGTCCTATTTTTAAGTTATTACTGTTTTTCTCTAAGTATTTTTACTTCGTCACAATACTGCTTTTAGAGGTGATCACACTAAGTATATTAAAAAATATGTTCCCAATAATTTGTAATACAACAGCTCATTTAAATTTGGCCTCAAGGTATTGCAGCAGCCTATGAATCTAATCATAATTTTAAGATAAATCTTACGATACAGATCTTGTGTAGCCAACGGCAAAGTTCACCGAATATATCATAGAAATTACATCAGAGCATAATCAGTCACTAGCCGATTAACTGTTTATGACAATTCTTGTTCATTAAATACTAACTAATGCTTCGACGATTTCAAACAATTTGTAATAAATTTTATGAAATAAAGTATTTTGAATTTGAAATTTGCTTCAGGCACTGCAACCTTTGTATTCTAAATTAGAAATATAAATAAATGGCATGTGAGAGAAATACTGGCTGTTTAAAAGAAAAAGGTACAAATACGCGTAGAATTTTTTTTTTATGGTAATATTTTTCTAGGTGAGTTGTAATGAGACTGGCTGTATGCACCGTATTTATGCACAATATTTCAAAAATAGAAAAAATGCATAAAATCTTTATTCACTTGGGCTGATTACTACACTCGAGAGCAAAAGTTCCGGGTCACTAGCATTTACTTCAATATCTTGAAAACGAATAAAGCTATCGTATTGAAATAAATTGAACTTTATAGACAATTTAATGTTACTAAAATAAAATGCATTACATTTACTACTGACCATTTATTTTATTATGTTTAAAAGGACAAATTAAAAATGGCGTCATTTTGCTTGTAAAACCAAAACTGAAAATATTGAATTTTTTATATTTACAAGTAGTTTTAACACGGTTTAGTACTTGGTATTACCCCCACGTGCTGTCTGGACTGCTGCAATGCGATTTGGCATGCTGTACACCAAGTTTCTGAAACACTGTTGGGGAATGTTCTCCCATTCCTCTACCAATGCATGTTTCAAGTCACTAAGCGTAATTAAAGGAGGATCTTGTTGTCTTACCCGTCGTCCGAGCTCGTCCCAGGCGTGCTCGATTGGGTTGAGGTCGGGGCTACGTGCTGGCCACACCATGGGACGAATATTCACCTCATCAAGGTAGTCTTGCACTACACGAGCAGTGTGGGGACGGGCGTTATCCTGCATAAAGATGGCATTCTCACCAAGTCTTTCCATAAATGGACCGACGTGCTCGTTGAGGATTTCATCCACGTATCTTACGCCATTAAGAGTACCGTTTTCGATCAGTACAAGCTCTGTTCGGCTTTCCGCAGAAATTCCAGCCCACACGAGTACCGAACCACCACCGTATGACACCTTTTCTTCAATACAGGCTTGCGTAAATCTTTCTCCTGGTCTTCTGTACACCTTTGCCCTTCCGTCGTGTGTATACAGCATAAATTTTGATTCGTCCGAGAATATGACATTTGACCAATTTTCAATCGTCCAATTCGAGTGTTCGCGTGCATAAATTCGTCTTGCTATACGATGGTGTCTCTCGAGTTTCGGACCATTTGCGGGTCTAAATGGTTTCAAATTACCTTCAGCAAGTCGCCGTCTTACAGTCCAAGCAGAAGGGCTGCTTCCACCAAGTCCTAAAAAATGATGAGTCAGTGCTGTTCCCGTAAGAAACCGATTTCGTAGCATAGAGTTCACTAAATATCGATTTTCCCGTGCCGTCGTACACCTGGGTCTGCCTGTTGTTGGTCTGCGTAGGTTCAAACCAGTTTCTAGAAACCGCTGGCGAACACGCTGAACTGTAGACAACGATACACCGACTATTCTTGCTGTTTCTCGCTGACTGCTCCCATTTTCCAGGATCGTGAGGATTCTCGTACATTCCTCAGGTGTGAGTGACATAATTACCACTTTAATAATGACTATTGGATACCTGGATGACTCCTTATAAATACATTTTATGACAGAACAAAAACAAAAGCAAAAACAGTAGTGAAAATTAGAAGTTCTGATTTTAAAAAAATGGATCTTTTTTTTTATAACTTTTTTAATGCCATTACTTACCGCCAATCAATAAGTTTTTATATGTTTAATGAAAGATTATTAAATTGTCTATAAAGTTCAATTTATTTCAATACGATAGCTTTATTCGTTTTCAAGATATTGAAGTAAATGCTAGTGACCCGGAACTTTTGCTCTCGAGTGTAGAAGAACGTGTTTTTTTAAGTTGTAAATACCATTATTTTAGGTAACAGTCTACATCTCAACGGCCGAATAAAGGAAAGTTTGCCGGTATTACGAGAATTCGCGACTACACATAATTGTGTTAACAATTATGGAAATAAGAAAATAACTTACAAAAGCTATCGGTTAAACTGAATTATTACAAGTTGTAAATCAACTTTTCACTGTTACGATATATGCAAATATTGTGTCAGAAATTCCATAATGGACAACTGCGTTACGACTGGGTGCTGCAAATGGTATGCATGATTGGACCTGTTTTACTTAACCATTAATTTCCGGACGTGTTATAATCCGTATAAAACAATTTCTCTTCTATGACAAATCACTTTTATTTTAGTATAATCGTAAGCCTATGATTATTTCATTGGAGAGATATCTTTTATTCGCCTGTGCAAAGTCAACATGGCATCACTTGGCATTGGATTTTAATACAAGTTTTTTTACTCTGCTAGAGATATTAACGTTTCTTAGGGACATTTTACTACACCAAAAGTCAAAAAGTCAAAAACGCTTTAATCAAGATAAATACAATTCTCATTATATATTTCTTGACGTCCTTTAAACTACTTAATCTAAGTTTAAATACATGTAAAAGTTTAGCAAACTTTACCACCGCCTCCAAAGCGCTAGTAGAGAAGAAGCGGCGAAACAAACTCTACTGCTGCATTTTCTTGACGTCAATTTTTTTACATTGTAGATAACTGTAATCAGGCGCTGCAACCATTGTATACCATACATATCCATACAACGAAGGATTTTATTATAAAATGATAAAGGTAGCGTCATGCAGGTAGTACATAAAAGTGGGAGCACCAAATCACATCCATAAACAATTCAGTAATAAAGACGTCGCTCAGCCAAATAACCCTTTAGGTAAATTATTAGAAGTGAACCAAAATGTAAATTGATTAATGTCAAGGTCGACCAGTCACCCCAAGTAGCACCCGTTCACGAGTATAACACAGAGGTCAGCCATCAACCCCCTCGCCATATAGTAGGGAAGGGATTGACCCGGCCCCCACGCCACCACAAGCAATGACATTTTAGTGAGCATGACGAGTCCTGACAATAATATCAACAAAAAAGAAATAAGATAAAAATGGCAGAGGGACGCCTCCATTTAACATCGACCAAAGTAATTTTCCGCGAGTCTTAATTCATAAAGGTACATTATTTTTAGAGGTACATTATATTACTCTAAAACTTATATTGTAATCTTACGACTAGGAGCATCATCATATCCATGGGTTCTTATCATTAAGGTAACTAGATGTATCATAGTAAGCTTTTTTGCACAATTTAGGCTTGATATAATTCTTGAACTTATTAATGGACATGTTACAAACATCTTTTGGTAGTTTATTATAAAAGCGTACACACGTGCTACAGAACGACCTACCTATTTTTCGGAGTCTGCTGCTGGGCACAGCTAAGTCATCTTTATTTCTCAAATTAAGATTATGAAAATCGCTATTTTTATGAAATTTATCACGATTTTTATGAACATAAAGCAGATTTTCGTAAATATATTGTGCATAGACAGTTAAAATACCTATTTCTTTAAATTTCTCCCTAAGTGATTCTCTGGGTCCCATTTTGTAAATAGCTCTGACAGCTCTTTTCTGCAATATAAAGATGGTCTCAATATCAGCAGCACATCCCCACAATAGTATGCCATAAGACATTATACTGTGAAAATAGCTGAAGTAGACTAGGCGGGCAGTCTCAACGTCCGTATATGCGCGAATTTTCTTAACCGCGTAGGCGGCAGAACTAAGTTTGTTGGACAGAGCTTCCACATGTGGGCCCCATTGAAGCTTAGCGTCTAAAGTTATGCCCAGAAATACTGTCTTATCTACTAATTCAATTTCCTCATTGTTTACTTTAACTATAGTTTTAGCCTGCCTTACATTGGGAAGTGTAAATCTAACTAACTTTATTTTTAATCTATTAAGTAGCAAATTGTTTGTACTAAACCAATTGACTATTCTATCAAGAGCATTGTTCACATCGTCAATATTAGATTGCTGTCTCTTAACCTTAAATATTAAGGATGTGTCATCTGCAAACAATACTATACCATGATTGTCCCTTACCATATATGGTAAGTCATTTATGTAAACCAAAAATAAAAAAGGCCCTAATATGGATCCCTGGGGTACCCCTATGTCTACAATTGATCCAGGGGAACGTATTCCATTTATATCTACACTATGCACCCGGCCACTAAGGTAGGATGAAATTAAATTGAGTGCCACATCCCTTACACCGTAGTGGTAAAGTTTCATTATTAATGTGTTATGTAAAACGCAATCAAACGCCTTGGATAAGTCACAAAATACGCCGTACGCATCATGCGACTCCTCCCAGGCTTCAAATATGTTTTCTATCAGGGCTACACCCGCATCAGTTGTCGATCGGCTTTTAGTGAAACCGAATTGTTTGTTATGTAACAGATTGCTATCATGAAAGTGTTTGAGTAGTTGATTTAAAATAAGTTTTTCAAACACTTTACTTAATATTGGTAGAACAGATATTGGCCTAAAATTGGAGGGATCTAATGAACTACCTGATTTAAACAAAGGAATCACTTTACTAATTTTCATTAAATCAGGAAACACTCCACAATCTAAACAACTATTAAATATAACAACAAGCTGAGGTATAATAACTTCAATTATAGATTTAACAATAGGTACAGAAATCCCCCAAATGTCTTTAGTTTTCTTGGGATTGATTTCTTTAAGCACTCTACGAATATCTTGTGCGCTAACATGCCTAAATATAAATACTTCATCAAATCTAGCTACATTTGCTTTCAACAAATTTTCTGATAGGGAGGTAGAAGAACCAAGTGTTTTTGTCAAGAGAATTGGAGCCCTAGTAAAGAAGGTCTCAAATTGGTGTGCTACCTCTGGTTCCTTTGTAATTATATTTCCACCAATGCTCAGTTTAAATTCAGTAATCTTGGAGCGGAGTCTTCCTGTTTCAGCATTGATAACATTCCAAGTTGCTTTGATTTTGTTATGACTTGATGTTATCTTCGACCTAATATAAAAAGATTTTGCCTGAATGCACACTTTTTTAAAAATCTTTGAATAATTCCTAACATACCTATGAAACTCTTCTGAAGTATTACTCTGCTTCTGTGCATATAATTCATATAGTTTTATTCTACTTAGATTAATTCCAACCGTTGCCCAGTCAGCAAACTCTCGTTTGTTAGATACCATCAAAGATCTAGATGTAAATATAGATTGAAATTGGTCATTTAAAACCTTAAAGAAGTTATCGTATAGTACATTTGGGTCCTTGTCAGAAGGAAGAAATGGCAAGATGTTTGTTAAGTTATCTTTCAACTTTTCAATACGGTTAGATGTTACTGGTACATACGATATCCTCCTTCGGGGTGTTGGTGTATTTTCAATAGTAAAATTGACCAATTGACCGCAGTGGTCAGATTCTAACTTACTGACCATGGATTTGTTAATTGGTGTTATGTTATCGGTAACAAAGATATTATCTATACATGTTGCAGAAGTTTCTGTTATTCTAGTTGGCTCTAGAAACAAGGGAGACAAATTGTGTGACTTATACAGATTCAGAAGTCTAGTTGTACAAGCATTTACCTTTAGTATATTTACATTAAAATCTCCGCAGACCAATAGCTGCTTTTTTGACTTAGTTAATTTTGTTAACATTTCATCCAGAATCTGCAAAAAATCATCAAAATTCCTCTCTACAGGCCGTCTGTACACACTTGCTACTATAAATTGCTCTAGTTCTATACAGGCTATTTCAGTTACACATTCCACAGACATAGATACAACATCATTTCTTACTTTATACTTTAACTTTTTATTTATAAGTATCAGAGAGCCTCCTTTAGTCCTATTTACCCTGCAGAATGCGCTACCAACTTGGTGGTTACTAAAATTGAACATGAGCTGCTGTGCCCTAAGATGGTGTTCGGTTAGGCATATGATATCAATATTTTCCATGTTCATATACAATTCTAGTGTTAGTATTTTGCCCTCCGTTAGATTATATATATTCTGATGCACTAGGTTAATATTACATTTTGTATTGGTTTTATTTCTTAAGGGGCAGTTACTGTTGTAAGCTCTATGATTAGATTCCCTCGATAAAGCAATCAATTGTTGACTAATATCTTTATTTTGTAAATTTATATTATTTTGAATGACAGAGGGATAATTAATATAATTATTATGATCTGAATTAAAATTATTAAATGTAAATGTGTCAATGCAAGAGATTGCCTCTTTTGTCTTATAATCTAATTTAAATTATTTGGATATAGACTATCCTGACTAGATTCACTCATACTGTTATTATATTAAACATAATAGGTATATCCTAAAAAATGCTAAAAGTTAAAATAAAAATAAAATAAGTTATAATAAAAATAAGAATGTATTGCAAAATTCTTGTTCACGATCGTTGTATTAAGTTTCTTTCATTCTGTTTTGTAACGTGAATACTGTATTTTTACTTCTAATTCTTTTTTGAATGTTGTGCATGTCTGTAATTGACGTAAGCACTAGTCTATAAATCTGTTTTCTATGGTATTTGTAAATGTTTGTGTTTATGTTGTTGATGTGCCTTATTATTAAATAAATAAATAAATAAATAAATACTGTTATTAGACTGCTCAAATAAAGCAGTTTGAGTAGCCAAGTTCTTGGCTGAAATGTCAATACAATAATGTAGCGAGGATGCTACTTGTCTTTTGTAATAGTTGGAAAGCCTATGCTTACCTTTTGTCAGATAATAATTGTTTTTAAAAATAGAATTAATATCAATTATATTAATTTTATCATTATAGCATGCAATAGTATCAAATTATATCTAATTTTGTTTTCCGCATCTGGCAAGTTGTTGCAATAGGGCAGTGTATACAAAACAATCTTATTTACATTTAAATTACTTAATGATTCACAGTATTTTATGAGCTCCTGTTTTGTTACACTTCCCCTATCCCCTATTAAAATAACTAAATTATCATCCTTCACAAAATTATGATTACTTACTTGTTTCATAATGTCACAATAGGATGCTGAAGGAGTACAATAGTTTATAAATGATTGTCCCTTCATGTAAAAACTTAACTTAGAGCCCATATCTCTTCCTATTTCATCACTAAATATGTATGTTTGACTCAAAACATCACAACCTATAGTATCGAAACTATCACACAAGTGATTAGATATACATAGATTCGACACCTCAGGACTATTCAATGACAATGGCAAAGTGCAGCGGTTGCAGTTATAATTAGTTTTGTCTTCAAGTGAGGCAAAACGGTCAGCATAGTGTGATGTTGATTCAATGAGTTTGTCCATTGCCAGTGAATACTCCCTAATCATAAGTTGTGATTTGTCATACATACTTGTCACTGAATTAAGAGAATCTTGTAATTTTTGTAACTTTGTGTTCAGTAATTGTGTTTCAGCTTCATGCTGTTTTTGTGAATTTTCTAACTCTAATGTGTACAAACTTAATTCTTTGACAGACTCCATTCTATGTTTACAATTCTTAATGTTTTTGTTAATACTTCTACAATTTTTAATTAAGTTTTGATTTTTCCTAATAAATTAATAATTACCCTTAAGATAAGTTGGAGTGGTGAGAGGCTGTGTTCTTAACCCATCACCAAATGTCACCGACAATGTTTTAAAGACTAATCAAGAATGATACAACATCAACATTAGCTTAATGGCTAGTGTTGGTAAATGAATACGCAAAGGTAACTAACCTTTGACTACCATAGCTGGTACCCGGTACTATTACGTAAACTTAAGGTCACACATTATGCATACTAGTGCCCTCCCACACGGTGAATAATAGGTATAATACATGTTCATCATATACAGCAACCTTAGTTATGATAATAACATATGGGAGTGTCTTTATGGTGAGATCTGTATGGTGTGGTATCTTCTGTATGGATTTTATGTAACTCTAGCAAAATATTTGGTCTTGGCTTTCGTTGACATGTGGAATGTTGTTTCGGTGATCATAGGTCTAATAGTAGTTTTGTTTAATTAACTTATTTGAAAGAGTCTACATTAATATCTCGCAAAGGGACTAGCGTTTGGCAGTTCGTTTATGCTTCTGATAGCAGTAGGTACTCCTTGATACGGCATGCATAGCGAGCAAGTTCTTTTTTATTGGAACCCTACACACCAGTAGCTTGGTCTATGTAAACGATGCTGGTGGGTGTACCATGTACCTTATATTTTAAATGTTTTATTACCTATTAAATTTATATTTATACAGGTTTATAAAAGATGAAATCCAAAGAAGAAGATTACGTAAAACTACTGTGTATTTGTGAATGATGTTTTCGCGTGATGCACATTGAATGAAATCGAACTTTGTACTAATCAATCAAGTGGATGACGTAGAGATTTGCCCGCTATCTACTTGAACTTCAAGTGTTTTGAGAAACATAGTATCTATATATTGCCATGATAAATCAGAAAATACTAGTTTGTAATGAAATAGCGAGTAATTCTTTACCAAACATCTAAGTGACAAGAGTTATTATTTTCAATGTGGTGACGTTGATTAAAAATACAGCTTGTCACCGTCCCATCTCATAGCAAAAATTTTGAAAGGCTTTGTGGCCTTCGTTTTCTCAGTCGGCTTCTGGATATTTCATGGCTCGCTGTAAAATGTTTTTTTTTAAATGAATTATTAATTAATTAAGTGATAATGCAAGTTGGCTTAAATAATTTTGTTGTGGTTTTAGGTATATTCTTATAATATGTTATAGATGGCCAACGCCTACACTTAAACTGATAACTACTTGATTCCACTAACGACACACTAAAACATCATGCTCTAAATTCAACCAACGCCTTACTTAACATTTAATTTCATATAAGGGTCATGCCATTCGTAGCTCAAAAATGAACATAAAACATATAGTTAATGTTTCGGTAGATTATATCTTAAAAGAATGGCCGAAACTAGTTGACGGGGCTTTACAATAGTTAAAACCTAGGTACAGCACACAACATTACTAAATGAAAAAGTCATAAAACATAATACGATCATGTTCATAAAGTACTTAAGCAAATGCTTTATAACAGCTTAAAAAAATTGCAATGAATGTACAGGATGGTTAGACCAAATATCCAACTGGATATTTCAGCCAGTGTTGTGCTACAAGAAAGAACAAAACTAATGAAGACAGAGTCACGATCCTCAGAAATAGGGGGTGATTTATGACAGAAGCTTCTTACGAAAACTAGACATTCTCTTTATGATAAGTAATGAATCATGATCATGATGAGCGACTATCCGTGAATATTATCTTAATGAAATAAAAAGAAGGAAAACTTGAAATTAAACCCTATACCAATCCGTTTGGCCAGCGTGGTATCTAGGCCAAGTATCCCTCCATCACAGAAGGAGGCCCGTGCCTGCAGTGGGACATTTATGGACTGTTATGATGATGATGATGATCCCATTGGTGCCTTAAAAGCCGACTAAGAGAAACTTTGAGGATAAAGTCAGTGTGGTATTAGTATGCCAAGATTCCTCTTTCTCTGAAGATCCCACTCCGTGCTGTGGGACATCGTAAACTAAGAACCAACTATTAACTGGTGAAATACGAAAGGTGACTTATAGAACTAGCTTCTTTAAACTTTTATTTTAACTGGGGACTTTGATTGTCATCACACACTATGTTAAATTTCAAAAACAAAATCATTCAAAATCAATTAAATCAAGTTTAACCGCAAAATAGTCATAACACTAATTACGTCTGTCTTTATCGCACTCTTCGTTTATTAAATCGCACTAACATTGTCGTAAATAAAGACAACGGGGCACGTCCTATAACGGTATGCGTAAGTGGTATCACCTTACATATGACAAATGTACCGAGTACTGAATACTAAAAGATTTTTTTGTTGATATTTTACTTAAGAGGTCAAGAAAAAAACGGTTATTTCTTAGCGAAACATGATATACATCATTCGAAATAGTTAACTTTTGTTTAAGTCTAGTGTATAAATCATATCTTAGGAAACGTTATTTTTAACGGGCTAAAAAGGGAATGAGGTTCTCTATTGCAAATCTTGCCAATCTTAGTATGCATGAAAACGGTCTCTAAAAAGACAATGAATAATTGCAAATCTTGTAAATATTAATGTGCAAGAACATGCAGATGGTCTGGGTGTTTTCTATGTAGCCATATGTGGGTGTTTATGTTTATCTGTTATCTAGTACTCATACTACAAGCTTTGCTTAGTTTGGGACTACATAGCGTTGTGTGAATGTTTTAACAATCATCATCATCATATCAGCCAATTGACATCTACTGCTGGACATAGGCTTTCTCCAAGTATTGCCACCTTGTGCAGTCCTGTGCCTCCCTCGTCCATCGGTTTCCCGCCGTGGCCTAACTTGGTCGTCGGTCCAGCACCGTTAGCAATATTATTAAATTATTATTATAAGTAGTAATACTGATCTCATTCAGTTAATTACTATTTAAATTCAAATAGCACGTGTTTGTTGTACATTCACTACAAGACCAATTTTCATTCAAAATTTCGTTAATACAGTTGAACTTAAATGTCAAGGATAGTTCGGCAATACAATTGATGATATTGATGTAATATGTTATTATATTTGAGTATATTTATTTATGCCATTATTTACAAGTAATTTGTGTAGTAACATTTTGTTTAGTTTATAATGTTACATATGCCTTTATGCAATTGACCTCAAAACTATTGTATTTTAGTAATTTGATGATTTCTAAAGTGATATTTGATTTTATTGCGTTTGAGAAATATATACAATGAATCAAATTATTATTTAATTATTTTTAAATCACTGACATTGTTGGTAAGTAATTATTTTATCTTATAATTTAATTAATTAAAGTAACAGACGAATCGCCCCACCTAATGTAAAGTGGTAAGACAAAGTACTCGTAGTCCTGTAGTTAAAGACAAAGTCTCGTAGTCCTGTAGTTTCAAAAACTAATGTGTCTAAACACTGTAACATTTGGACACATTTGACGACCTCTGTGGCGCAGTCGGTATATTACATGGCTAGAGGTCTCGGGTTTGATTCCCGCTCAATGCAAATGTTTGTGTGCATAAACATGATTGTTTGCTTTGGTCTGAGTGTTTTCTTTGTATGTATAATAGGTATGTATTTACAAAAAAAAAGTATTTAAGTATACAAGCTTTGCTTAGTTTGGAACTAGGTGGCGATGTATGAATGTGTAAGGATTATTTATTTATTTGCACACTACTGCCTGGAATTAGACTAATCGGCCACAGCTGTAGTACCAACCTCTGAATTAAAGTCAATAGATCAATCACAAGGACGAGTATTTTATCTATGTCCATGTGTGGCTCCCATGAATTAAATGCATTACTTAACTTGGTAATTGAAACGCGAGAAAAATCTCAGCCGTTTCCTCTAAAATTCAAACACAGATTTACCAAATAAGGCGATACCTACAGACATAAGTAATACACTATGTATCGTGTATTATATTAATAAAGTTGATAACACCTAAAATGGATATTGTAGGAATTAATTTTTTCAACGTACCCATGCCTGCATGGTCGTGAGAATTATTAGATAAGATTTTATATTTAGGGCCTGTTCAGACTAGCGATTTGTTCGCTGAGAGATCGACCAATTGCGAATTGGACAATTTTCGAATTGGACGTTATGAGAATTGGACCTTTTGCAAATTAGACATAATGCGCCAAAAGGGCTGCCGCATTTGCTGCAGATCGCAGATTTATCCATCGGCACGTTAACGCCGAGATTATTTGCAGCAAACTACCTCCTGTACTTTTCTCTGCGTTCATGCCTCGCCGTGAATTCGTTGAAAAATCGCCAGACAAATCGCTAGTATGAATAGGCCTTTAGACTTCAAATCAATGGTTGATAGTTAACAGATAGTTTAGGCGCCATCATTGTTAAGCAGCGGTGATTCGTGATTGTCTTAAGTTTGTTATTACTAGGATTAGGATTTACTAAGTACGTGTGGATTTTAATTGAATTTAACTATGTAGTTATAATAAATCAAAGAGGAAAAATATAGGTATCTAAGATGAAATGTAATAGGTGTTCAAAATGAAAGTAGTTTAGTTTTTTAGTAAGGTAGAGATCCTAAACGATATTATTATAGTTTCTTAAACGGGCACTATTCCTGTAAAGACAGGTTCAGTAGATCTATGAGACCACAAAATTTGGGAACGTTTAAAGGAGGCATGTGTGTCCAGCTAACTCTTATGGGCTGATGTGATAAATCATCATTATCATAACAGCCCATTAATGTCACACTACAGGGACGGGCCTCCTCACGTGACGCAGGGATAGTTGGCCTACTAATACTGGCCACGGATTGGTATAGGGTTAAATTTTCAAGTTTTCCTTCTTTTTATTTCGGAAAGATAATATTCACGGATAGTCCTTTAGCCGAATTTTACGACACCCATGGGATGAGACGGGGTGGTGATATTCTTACTCCGTCACCACACGGAGTGCTAAATAAGATGCTAGATTCCCAGTGAAAATGTATGACAAACTATGACAGTTTTGCTTTTAGTCTAAGTGGTATATGAGTAATAGCAAACATAATAATGCCGTCCCCGACACTTTCACAAAACAATGAGCAAAAAATATTTACTTAAGGCATTATAATCCACTGTAAGCGGTTGGGGAAAGCTAATTAAAATTCTTAGTTATTATTTTCTAAGGTTGCTGGAGTTGCTTGCGGAATAATATAAACGTTCATGTTAACTCCTTTATCTAATAGATAGAAGTTACCTCTTTGCCTCTTCTCTTATAATCAATTGTTTTACTATTTATAGTTGGTAGGTATACATTTCTGGGTACAAATATCTCCAATCGAATCGGTAAATAATGTTCTTGAGCCTATTAATTCATACTTTTAGGAAAAAGAGGAATTAAACAATATTAATCCTAATATCATATCCCCCACAGCCATGATATTTTATCAAGCATTGTTACCATAGTATCGTATGTTTACTAACCCATATACAACTAACTGTATGGATGACCAAACACCTTCTTAAACGGAAACTTGACTTACTGCTACCAGGTACTATTAATTAGATTGCTCAAATCAATCTAAATCGTCATTTTCTACTTTTACGGGATGAAATTAGTTGGTGTCTTTCGTATTTATAGTCTGTCACTACATAAACAAATTAGCTACCTAATCTATAATTTCTATTGTTTCTCTTCCGGAGAGCTGATAATTAAACTTCCTCATCGGCTACAAAAGGTTTACCAGAAACCTACGCAACGAAATTTTACTTCTCGGTCGTCCTACGCAAAAACACATCTTATTACTCAACACAAAAGATTGACAAAGGCCTAACATAATATCTAAACAAATGAAAACTACTCAGTAATCACAACTCATAGTTAGTAAGTAATTGCTAAGTCAATTACACAATTATCTACCGTGTAAGCATTAAGATATTCGAGAGATTCGCTTAATAATGCGCTTACGTATTACATGGCTTAGGCGGACTACAAACTCTACCTATATCATAATAGGTATATTAGAAACTTGAAGATTAAAACGTTATATAAATTATAGTTAAATTCTAATACTCGTAGTAGCAGTAGCTAAATAGTTATTAATCCTCAAAAGTCAAAGCTAGGCCTTTTATATTACGTAGTAGGCCTTTTAAATTAGAAACAAATAAACAACAATATTAGAAACAAATAAACAACAATATTATTACATGGCCTATTGTGTTGACAAGTTATAGTCTTACTTGATTGCATACTTAGGTACTAGAACAAAAGTAGTTTATATATATTGGCAGCTAAACATATTTCCCAGACACGACAACAATAAAACTTTATAACTGTAATTATTGTTACAGGCATTTGATGTTAGGAGATTTGCGAACTTATATTGTCACATAAAGTAAATGACATAAATAGAATAGACAAACCATATATGGTAAGAATAGACTAAAGAAGAAAACTGTGTGGGCGATGTTATTACATAAATATACGGATGTTTTGACCATAGACCACCTAATAGTACCTGACCTTTAAGTTTTTAATTCTAGCAATAAATTAATGACAAGATGAATCAAAATATTCAATCAAAACTATTAAAATTAAACGAAGAAGTTTCCTATATTATTGGTTAAAAGATTTTTTGTTTATAGACTTTAATGTTCCTATTTTATGCTAATTAAGATAAACCTTAACATTTAAAGGATGATCGTCATTTATCATTTTAGTTTCGACCTTCAACTAAGATGACCCAATCTTTTTATTTGGACTGGATTTTAAACGTGTTTTTAATATGCTGCGAGATTTACTTTTAATTTTATTTTGATGGAAAAATAATAAGTATTCTTTAATACCTACACATACGTAAACATAATAGGAAATTAAACAAATGACAAGATTCTAATAATAGACATAATAGAATAATTATTATTTATTCACGCCTAAATCTTCTTTTAAGTAAATAGTTATTTAAATAATAATAATAATCTTTTTAAAATGACTCTAGATAGATTGAAAGAGTTTTTGTTTTTTTAAACTATTGAACTGTTATTTTGATTTTTTAAAGTTAATATTACGGAACCACTGGTGAAAATCATATTAACCACTGCTTATTTTTTCCAGAGAACTCAACATATAAAGTGTATTACAAAATTTACATCATTTCTATTAATTAAATAGCTGAATATTATGATTACTTGTAGATAAATGAAAGTTAAAAATGTTATGTACGATATAAAGGCATGAAAAACTAAGAAATACATCAAGTTAAACTAGATATAACACTAAAATATAAAATGGAAATATCTACAAGTTAATATTTTAAAATATCTATTTACACTACGTAAAGTCGTCAAAATACACACATAAATAGACATACGTAAATGCTGAGATATAATCACTAATGTGCTACTTTTAACACACTTACAATACAACAAATAACTATGAAAATCAAGAAAGTGTAAACGTTAGAAAATATGTAACAAGCTACATAACAAACCTCGGCGTTGAGATCGACGAAGATCTCGACAAATTGCCTTTCTTCGGCCGAAACAGTCTGTGATTCTTCAAATCCATTTCTTTTCACAAAAATATATATAAATATATATTTAAAAAAAAACACACTAATACACGACCACTCACGAAACTCAGGCACTAGTAACTAGTATATTAATTAGAACATACTATTGCAATCTAATTATCATAAAATTTCAGGTTTTAGCCTCAACAAAGTCGTTAGAAACGAATTGCATTGTAAAGTTGGCAAATCTCACTAGCGGCTATTCATATGAGCGAGTGAGAAAGTTATACTATCGCCGTACTGTAAGAAAGAGAGGGGTGAACTGTCGTAATTTTTGTTTCGTAACAACTGTATGATTCTTTTAATTAAAATATGGGCTTAAACTGTAACTAATGTTTGTAAATTTGTAATTGACGTAGATTTAATTAATAAGAATTACAATAATTTTCTTTAGATTATTTTTACTGATTAGATGGATTAGTACGCCGATACGCTCTGGTGATAACAGATTATCGTAGTACTATGTTAAGGGCGCAAGTAATATAGAAAGTAGTAAGTACCCGAACTAAAACCAAATTGATTTATAAATGGCTAGCTGACACGTGCCCACTTCGTTGGGCAGCGAAAAAAACGCGTCCCTTTTTTAAACATATTTCATTACTGTTCCACTCCTATTAGTCACAGCGTGATACTATATAGCCTATGACACTCCGCAATAAATGGACTATTCAACACAGAAAGAAATTTTAATCGGTTCAGTAGATCCAGAGATTACCCCATACAACGTCACAAACTCACAAACTTTACCTCTTTATAATATTAGTATGGATAGTAAGTATCAGTCGTGAAGAACAAACTGCACTTTTAAAAGCATGTTATTCAACAATCTTGTTATTAAGATTTTTATAGTAAAGGCTTTTGACGACCTTTGTAGGTGACGTATATGGGTTGGGTAAATAATTGGCTGGGTAATAATAAAATATTTATAATTTTATGTATAATTTTTTTTATTATTATATAAATATATATTCCGAAACTTGATGCATGTTTATTATTAAACGTTTGTAAAGTTGCACGCAATCTAATGATCATAAATATTGAATTAAATTTTTAATTATACATTCCTATATTTATATGTTTTTGAAGAACGTATAAAATAAGTAAGTCCTCAGATTGTATTTATTCTGTTGCACATAATTTTGCCGTATTAAATTAATAAACATATCAACGTAAATTTATTTGTATACGACACATTGTAAAATGAAACTTTGCTTGTGGTTCAAATTTCAAAGGGACCCCGTCACTTCTGATATTGCGTCCGTATGACGTTGGTGCTTGCGACAATGGAATTTAAAACGATGCGATTGTAGCTCAAGAGATAACATATCCGGGATAAGGTAAGGATAAATTAATATTCAAGTATAAATAAAGATCTGTGAAAAAAATATTGGATTTTCCAGTAATTAGAACTTCATAAAATAAACGCTAAAGTATATTCGAAGGCATTCATTGGTTGGCAGTGCTTTGGGCCACAAGCAAACCCGAGAAAGAAATTGTTTAGTGCCATGTAGTACTACGAACACCAAATTTTACTCTAAAACATCAGCCAATATTTCAGCGTACTAATAGACCTTGAAATGTGAGTCTCCCATAAAAGGTTAAAGTCTAAACACCGTTTCAAACATCAAGTTGATTTAAGGCTTAATTGAAAAGTAGGAAGTGTTATGGTTGATCTGTGAAATCTAAGACTATGAACGCATTGTTGTTAGAAGAGCGATTTTAATTTTATTGTAATATGATAACATCTCGTTGATGTCTTCTACGAGTAGTGACGAGTGAACCATACTATAGAATATTTTAACGTTACGTTATTATGTTTTATTCTGACGGATTATAGACTTTAATGATGATGGTAACTTTATTTTGACTATAGGTCTCTATAGATGGTCTTATATAGATGGTAACTTTATTTTGACTATAGGTCTCTTTCTATCTACAATTAGGTGTATGAAATGTTTATTCTGATGAACGACATAAATATATTATCTATTCTTATTATTTTCTTTTTATTCCATTTTATACCGTAGGTATAAGTGAGATTATACTTATGAAAACAAATTTGTTTAATAATAATAGTTATTTTTTATTAATATAAACTTAAAATAAAAAAAAAGAACTAAGGGTTTAGCTTTAATACTATGTGAACCCAAAATAAATAATTTATTTAGAGCCTACGATTTTCACTGTTTTATTTAAACAACGTCAAAAAATGAACACACAAAATTTAACTCTTTCCGCTCCTTCTACTAACATAAACGTACCCTAACAACGAAATAGAAGTGCGTTCAAGATTCACGTCACAGATTAGGGTCGGCTCCTCAGACGCGACTATGTTAAATAATATTTGAATAATAAACGAGATAGTACTGTTATGGCTCTACGCATACTTGCAAATATTCTCCTTTTATGTATGACAATGTTAATGTCATCTTTGTTTAGCTGAAGGACAGTTGTAATCAGGGTTAAGGATACGATTAGTTAAGGAGTTGTTACGAATTTAATAATTTATTGTTTGTATAACTATTTTTTATATCTCTCAATGCTTATTACTGGCCCACAGCAGAGACAGCTCTCCTTCAGGGATAAAGGGAATCTTGATTCTCTAACTCTTGAGTCTTGCAGGCCGAATATATTGGTGTGTCAAGATTACTTTCATTCATCGTTGAGAAAATATTTGTGAACTTTTCTTTACTCAGGTTATAGAATTCTTATGGGATAAGACAGGCTGATAGCCGCAATTATCATGGTGGTATTCATACTCCGTCACCACACGCAATACATTAAAATTATATACTTAGTAGGTACCAGTGGCGAAGGGTGAATTTTTATAAAAGGGAAGCCGAAAAAATAACTTATCAGTGTCGGTACTCATTTGACCAGCGCAACAGTGAGCCACTGACTGGCTCACTATACCTACTATACGAGTAAGCACTGATGGTTATTATAACAGATTTTTTTATTATTGTTATTTTTTTATGAAAATATGTAATATTGTATAAGTTCCGCACTAGGGATCATGAACTGCGTCGTGGGGACTGCCACAAACATCCATTTAACAGACACAAAGAACAAGATCAGACTCAATAATTTGTTTATCAAAAAGAACTGTCCTACCTGGGAAACGAACCCGTGACCTCGTGCACGTCAACCGCTTATCTCGACCGCTGCCACCGAGCCCGTTACAGTGTCTTTCGTAAATAAAAATTACTAAAGCTAAGTACGTACTTCATACGTATTCGTAAAAAAATATTATAGTTGTCCCAAACTCATGTAAAGCTAATCAACTCCGAATATGTTTCACAGTATGGGCATGTTTCTTTGATGAATTAGATATTGTTTTAAATATGTCGCTATATCCTAAATGACTCCACAATTTTTTTAAATCTAAGAATAACAAACATAGAAAATAATACGTAGGTACTATTTAATTTACAACTGCCTGTAAGCCACTAATATTTATCGTTAAGATGTTAATAATATAAAAATATACCTATCGTAAATTCATCGTGCCGGGCGGCGTCGTTTGTATTCCATAGTTATGTCTGTGTTTCTTATTTTCGTTATTTAATTTCAAGAAAGATGTTTTGCTTACACAATAATTAATCAATTAGTCAACAATCTATAATAATACTATTAACGCTGCCATTATAACAACAAACTAAAATAATAACAACGAAGTAAGTATGTACTTACAATAATGTAAGGCACCCAAAGTACTATGACAATATCAATCAATGCACAACACTGAATACACAAACACAAATTATACTTAGTAATTACTACTTTACACAACAAAGCGAATTCTAACGATTATTTGCAATACTTTAAATAATAAATGAAAACAAAAATAATGCAACTTGTGATGAAAATGGAAGCCATTATTAAGCATCGTTTCAACTTCATTCATTGCAGTGGGAAATTCAAACAAATTGATTGTAGCTATGCTATGATCACGTTAATGCTCTCTCGCTCTCGCATGTCGCATCTTTCATCCTTGTGCAATCGTGCGACAGAGCTGGCGCTCTACGAAACCGATATTGCCCGAATGTCTCTTTCCACTCGTCGATGTGCCGGCGCCGCCGCGCTCGGGTACTGTACAACAGGACAGCCTACTCAATAACCCGGACAGAGTCGGCTTACCTTTACGCCTACATACGCAGATAAAATGCATAATAATACACCTAGGTTTTGCATGTGTGCGTACGACTTTCGTACCGTCTGTTTATACTGGATTCCTATTTTTGCGCCCGGCTTACCCGCCATTAGTTGAAAATGTTGTAATAAGAGATGGCGTTATGAGTACGTAAATAATAATTATATTAAAGCGGTTTACGTAACAGAATTTTGTGTACTGAATGGATGTTGAGTGCGTCATTGATTTATAATTTTTTAATAGAGTATGCTTAGCGGTTTTTGCAAAGGTAAGCCGGTAGGAATCGGGTTATATGGACACTTCGCCACTAGTAGGTACGAGAATAGTTTCACAGCTATAACCATAAACCTATAAATTTCAATTTGCACGTCCGTTTTACACTTTCAATTACTACTTGCACAATTTAAAATAGTCGAATAACAAAAAGATAAAATGTAAATCAATCGTTCACCACACTCCACTACGCAAGTAGATCCGAAGTTTTGCTTTTATTTGTTGAAGTTAAAGTAATTCTTGACGTAACAGAAATGGTGACATAAAGTACTGTGGTGTTCCTTCCACCTAAACACAGTAGCATTATCACATCACTGCTTAGAGTTAGATTATGCGAAAATGTTGGGTATACTATGGTATTATATTATTCGTACACTTTCAAACAGTATATTTTAATATGGCTCTATTAATTATGATAGTGTTCCCTTCGCAGTATTCTACTTTTGAGCAAAACTTTGATTATCGTATTTTTCACGGGCCAAGAAGATTATGGCTGAGCAAAGGCCACACCTCATTTCCCGGCCAATTAAAGTCAGTCTTTCTGTGCCCTGTCAGGTTATAAATATTGTTACCTAAACAAAAAGGCTTAAACTGTCTGACCTATGATGTTTTAGTGACATTATCTTATTAATAAATTGAAGCAATAAAATTACAGTTAGGCTATCAATAGGCATATCATTATGCATGGCATCAACCCTATAACGGTGCGGTCCTGAACTGTCGCGGCCTACCTGTTATGTTAACTAATTCACGGGCCTAAATTTATATATACGACGTGAATAAACCTTAAGAATGTTTTGTTTGTTAAATGAAGTAGTTAAGGCATTTAGTTCAACTTTGAGAAAGAGGTTACTCGTCGAATTCAACTCGGTTAGGCAGTTTTTAACAAGCAGAATGAGGAAACGTCAACGATGATTTGAGTCTTTTTGGAAGACTAAAAATTACTCAAAGGGCGATGGAAAATGGTCTTCCTTATGAGAGGTTTTTCTATTCTACGTTTTTAAAACTATTTGATCTGTCAATTGACACTTGAAGCTGGTAATCCAAAGCGCAATACCAAGAAAAAAACTATGATTCGTACCTAATGATTGCAGAACCCTGCCAAAGACAAATGATGTAATGAACGTTGCAGGCGGATAAATGAGAGAGGCATAGGACAGAGAAAGGAGGAGATGTTTGAAGGAGGTCTAAGTCCGGTAGTGGACGTCTTTTACATGAGATAATGAATAATGATTAAGAAAAGGTTTCCGCGAAGCAAAAGTAAGTCCATTCATAGTTAATAACGTACCATATAGAGGCTTCAATGAGTACATTACTACGAAGTGAGTGAGTTATAATATTATGTACTATGAACTATTTACAATGGGAACCATATTGTGGTATGCCTAGTATGCGAGTGAGCTCATGACACAAATAGCGCGGCTACATGTATGTTGAGAAATGTTAAGTTTATAGTTTTATTATAATGTGTTACACTAGTTATATGCAATATTGAAATGATTTCAGAATAAAGCTATATAGAGTCAATAGAGCAATAAAAAGTATTGGAATAATGTCACGAAATTTCTATCGCTTATTAGTGTCGCCACGATGAGAGGCTGAGCTGTCATTTATATATTTTACAAAATAATTTTTTGAAGATTTTGTGATGCAGAAAAGATGCGGTTTTGATTTGGAAGTTCGTCGTCAGTAAATAAATATGATGAAATATGCAAGTGATTGGTGAATAGCTGGTGCCATCGAGTTCCGGCTGTTCCTATCTCCATTATACGTGTTGCCGTGAAGTTTTCCTGGACGACAATGAAAAGGGAAGCATCGACTTTTTAATGTTGTTTATATATGAATTGTTATGTTTAAAAATGTAAGGTAACTCACTTGACACTGGCAAATATGTAAAAACTATGTTCATGAGGCCATAATAAATAAAAATAAATAAAAGTTTCGTAATTTGTAACGCCAATGAAAATACATTTTCAGGCGTAATTTGAAAAGATTTTAAAATAGATTTATCTTTCTATTTACTCAATTTTAACAGGTTAAGTTTACAATAAATAGACAAAGAAAATACACAAATATTTGTGTTAAGCAGTAATGAAACCTTAAACCTCTGTGTAGTACAGTACTACTTCTACTAAAACATATAGGTAACTAGACTTTTCTTTTTAATTTGCAACGCTCTCATCTAAAAAAGCAAAAGAGTTTGTTCAAATTGAAACACTTAATGAAGTAGTTTGACCTACACAACTTATCTCTGTACATCCAACAAGCCATGAATTAACTCCTACTGATGTCGCCTTCAGATTTTTAACACTACATATAGGAGCTTATACTGCATTACAAAAATGAACTCTATGCTCTTAAGAATAAGAGCTACGTTATATCAAAAGTTTTACATCGATCACACTACTTTTAGGAACTTGTGTTCAACAAATAAGTACTCTATGTGGTTAAGAATAAGAGCTACGTTTTATCAGAAGTATATCGATGTTAAGTGCGAAATAAAAATACTGGTTGTATTTAGTAGATAGTGTTGTCTTTCTTTAGATAAGTGATTTTATCAATTGTTTGACACGCAAGCGATTAATCTAGAATATTTTTTTTAATGAAAAGTTAGAGTCTGGAAAAAAGCAGTCGTTGATTGTAAAATACTGCCGTGAATATAAGACGAGAAATAAAAAAATCTATTTTTTTTGGTGAGTGTTAAAAAATATTGAAAATGTCAGAGCATATCGTTGATAATATCGTTTTGTGATGTGACTGTGGGTGTTTTAAAGCCGAATATTACCTACACGAAAAGCTCAATTTTCAACTCTCTTACTTTGACACAAAATGCTATACCAATCATAATACCTACATCAAAATATTAGTTTACTACAAAACCGACTCCAGATTGTTGACAACGATTATAAACTACTTAAATAATTCCAATTATGTTGATAATTCAGAAAAATTCTATATTTATTTAGATAAAAACCATATTACTTAGCTGTTTTAGAAATTCTATTATTGGTTACTGTTCAGGTATTTAATAAAACATTTAAATGTAAGGAAAAACTAGAACAAAAAAGTACCTGTTACACCCTGATACCAGTCTTGTTTTTACATTCAAAGTTTCACTCTATTAGTATGCAGGGGACTAAAGAGTATTTATGTGCATTCTTATCACGTGATACCACGGCGATCCTACGTCATCACTATCCTATAGGTATAGTATATTATCTATAGTCATAGCATTCACTCGAGTAAGACGTTTAAATTATATAAAACCTTCATGTCAATTCTCATTCCTTAAAATCGTTAAAAATTTGGTTAATGTTAACTTTTAGTTGTCAAATTGTAATACATTATCCCCCGGTTTCTGAATGTCTCAAGTGTCAAATTTTAGTTCCTGAAAATGATAGTTGACAAGAGTTTTGACACTTGATTAGCCACTCAAGCGGTTCTGTCATTTGTCAGTTATTGTCGCTTGGGCCGCGGTACTTTAGGTTTTTTTTTTCTTAAAATGTCGATACAAAAGGTTTTCTACACCCATGTCGTTGGCAGAATCATTGATAAACGATGGAGCCAAAACTCAAGAACAGCGTTTTTCTAGGTTTAAGAACAGCGTTTTTCTAGGTTTAAGAACAGCGTTTTTCTAGGCTATTAAAATAAAGAAATCTCTAGCACTATGATCGTAGTACGGTGAAAATGAAGTCGTTGTAATTGTTGTAAAATAATCTAACATATTATTGTGTACTGATTTATTTAATTTCATCCGGGTATATTGCTTATTTTTTTTTTTTTTTCTGATTGAAAAGTGGATAGAAATAATTTAAACGATTGTTTTAATACTATTTATTTTTTATACTACTTAAATTCACTATATTTAAAAAAAACTCAAAATGAAATACAAAATATGCCTTATTTTGTATTTTTTAGGAATAAATTAAATAAAAAAGCGATAAGCACAATAAAAATATTTAGCTTTACAAGAACCTTAGTAATCCACTATTAATACTAGGCCGAGGTCCAGAGGTCGTAAAAGATAATTAAAAATACATGATAATATTTACGAGAAAGAGTGGTAATGGTAAACATAATAATAATATTTACAGATTATTTATTATGTTTCGGAGAAATACATTACAATTTAAAATGAAAATGTACCTGCAAATTATAAAATTTACAATCTTATAATGTTTTGTTCTAAGTGTTGAATTTGTAATTCTTTTTTATTGGGCAACATAATAAAGAAAATATAAAATACTTTTACGAATTTAATCTATCCAAGTCTTATTCATCCCTACTGACTCCAACATTATAATAATATTCATAAATCTCTAAAACTCGCTATCAATGTCAGAACCTTTTTCAATATCTTGCAATTTTTTTAAATTAAATAACGTGTATAATAGTCATATTAAGACACAGATAACATATTGCAATCACAACAATTTGCTTTAATTACCAACTGTTTATCATGTAAAACATTGAAAAAGTTGCACAAGCTTGCGCCCGGTTTGCCGCGCAAATAACTACATATTTTGTCACTTATAAGCGTTATCAATCATAATACAAATGCACTAAAACGTTTAATACCCATATTTCCAAATTTCCATTTCCTTACTTTAAATAATAGAGATCTTTTTAATTTTTTTACGCGGGGACCTTAGATTTCAAAATTGTTGCTAAATATTTATAATATGTCGTAATCGTAAACATAGGGACTAAGGAGGTGAAATGTCTATTTGTGTAAGAAGTTTAACATGCATTATGCCAAACTTGTTCCAAAAAAAAAAAAAAGAACTTCGCTTATTAAGTGAACCTGTCGGCCTTTTAGGACAAATCTTTTCCTTCGCTTATTAAGCGAATTGGCCACCGACCTATTAGTTGATTTTTACTTGATCAGCCATTCGGAAACCGGGGGTATGTAAGACAATTTGACAAGTTAACTTAACCGAATTTTTAACGATTTTGAGGAACGAGAATTGACATGATAAATATAAGTTTGTTGCACGCTAAGTAATAGAAAATACCTAGACCAAATTAAACAGCCGTGCTTATGTACACAAGTGTTTCATTTCTGAGGGGCTCGTAACCGCGACCCCATAGGTACTTTACTTTACACCAAAAAGGTTGTCAATAATATTATCCTAAGCCTTTTGCTCAGGTTTGATAAGTACAAAAAAAAATTGATTTCTATTCTATCCAAATGTCGTTTCACTTTATAGATTTGTTTAAAATAATTGTTTTAATCAATTGATTAAAAGTTTATGTACACGTAGTAACACATTAAGATAAATAATTGCATTCAAAAACGTGCCTTAATCCCACGGAATGAGGCTTAAATTGATGTGATACTGTGTGTACAAATCAAAGCCCATATAGGATACATTTCAACTTCCATTATTAAACGGAAGTCAAAATGCATACAAATTAATTATAATACAAAACACGCAAACAGACAAAAGGGCCGCACGCAGATAGTAACGCACCTTTTTATATGCATGGTGCATGTGCATCAAAATAAAATGACCACGCTTTGTCGGCCATTGGTTTTAAACTACTTCCTTAGTTACCAATATTCCAAGAAAACGAGCTGATAAGTACCTGCAACAGATGAAAAAATATTATAAGTATTTTATTAAGATAATAGAGTTATAAGTAACAGATATATTTCATAATAAATAAAGAAAACCCTCTAGGCAACATACCTACTCTATTTTCTGGCGACTCTATTTTATTGCATTCCTATTTTGTTACCTTAACATTAAAAGATAATTCTGCCAACTTCAAAATAAAAAAACAAACTACTAGTAGTACTATGTCGACAAAACTTTATAAAGTTGGCATTATAAACCTACATGTGCTACTAAACAAAGACAAAATAATTAAGCAGATAGAATTGGTTTGATCGTAAATAGTTCATAAATCATTACAAATTATGCAACGATGCATCACAACCAAATTTGTATGCTCATGTATTGATCAGTAGATACTTTCACATTAAACAGGGAGGTATTCAAAGTAGAACTTATTTCGGATATAAGAATTTTGTGAGTAAAGTTTAATTTACTTAATATGTATATTTAATTTAAAATAAGTTAATGAAATCTATAGAAATTTAATTTGATTGTATCATTCAATTGCAAGAAACATAATGGGATAGGAGGATCTGTCTAAAAGTCACAGTTATCGTGCTGGGTTATTGTCTATTTGGCTTTTCTTCTTAATTATTCGATATTTCTGTAATATAATCGAAATTGTGTATTTAATGTATTAATGATATTGACAAAAAATGTAGTGTATGTTAAGAATAATTTAGAGATTATTCCTATTTCAAAACAACAAAGAATTCATTAATTTTACAACTTCCAAATCCTGCCCTGCAGTTACATCAAAATTGACGCTTCAGTTATAAACCGGCCAATTTTAGATAAACAGCTTATCGAACTTGAAAACAGTAATCAGACATCATCTCGAACTATGCGCTTGTTAATTTTTTTTCTCATAATGATGTCCATCATAGACGTCACGGCAAGCTATCAAATGATTTATTTGTAATCTCTTATCGCTCAATAAAGTTCTTTATTTAAAGAAAGATAGGGTTTAAAATGCATTGTTTTATGTTCGATTAGATATTTTAGTGTAATAGGTTGATAAGTTTTGATATATGAGATCAATAGTGCCGTGAAAGTTGGTTCGATTTCATTTATGAATTGCTTTTTACGTGCATGGAAATAGATGAAAACGTACGTGAGGGATCTTACAATGACTTTATATGCCACGGTAAGTGAACCTCAATGCTCCATTACATCGAACTTTTTTTTTAAATTTAGTTCGACTTAACATGGCAATAGAATGATTAAGTATTTATGTGTATTTTGAAAATAGAAGACTAGCTAAAGAGCCAATGGTCACATTTGCAAGAGAATAGACGGTTGTTGGAGAAAATATAGCTTGGAGTGGAGACCGCAATTCGGCAAGGGTAAGAAAGGACGGCAGATGATGCTAAAAAGGTTAGTCAAGATGCGAACGACGGAGGTGTCCTTGCTCAAACGATAGGATTATTTTTGTGGACTACTATAGGCTAAAATGGATTGTTTTAAATGTGGGTGAAAAAATCTTCATTGTACTTCAAGTACAATTCAAACATAGCTGAAATGTAATTATTTTTGTATCCTGCGAACTGTTTTGTATTCAATACGTTATTTGATTTGTATGTTGTTAATAAAACATCACTAGATGTCACTATGGCGCAAGGGCCGCCATAGAGTCAAACAACTAATCCCTCACTGACAAATCGACCGCCACTCAAAAGCCGATTAATAAATCATTTCGAACGTTTTCGGGCGGTAAAAACAAAACGAACTTTTTTTTTATTTTCTATTTTAGTTCGCACGATGTATTCTTTTTTTAAATTTCGAAGTTAGTCAAATATTTTATGTTTTATTTTTAAATACCATCATATTTTTGAAGGTGAGTTTAAGGTGATATTGAGAAATAACAGTTATTATATTTCTTCAAATGCCTTTAAGATGCAGTTTCCATATAATTAGTGTAATAAATTTTAAATTCCTTTGGCCTGACAAACAGATTTATGATGGTGTGTCTAGACTAACATTTAGAATAAAACTGCATTAAAAAAACAGTAAGTAAAGGATCACAATATTCGTGTCATCACCTTATATTATAAGGTCATAACAGTATGTTAATATCTTACCGCAAGAACGAGCCTCCTTCTGTTATAGAGGGAAAATGCTGGCCACATATAGACGAAGTTGTCTTTAAATTATGATTCTTTTTTAAAAGTAAAAACTTTGAACATGGAATTAAATTCAATGTAATCCGGTAGATAATTTGATTCAATTCCACCATTTGTTTGTTTTCGTAGACTTTTCTTTAGTGTTTAGGAGTGAGATCATGTATTTTAACTCTATCATCATTCAAAGAACTCTATATTAATATAGGAGTGACTTTATATAGATGATGTAATAAAAAATATTACAAATTTGCATAGTGGTCAAAAACTAAAACAAAATTACCATTTTAAAAGTACCCAATTGAAGTATTTTACATATTAAAATAATTTTTCATATGAACATATCAAAATCAATAATCCATCTGCATGTAACTCAGGAACACAATATATCATAATAATATGTTTGTTATGTCATAAGTGATTCACAGATATAATTAGTTATAGCAAACGTTACGTAAACATGCACCTTTCACCTCTCATGCACTGTTGACAGTGACGTTCGTATGGTTAATAGTTTTATGACAATGATCCGTGTTAAAGATTATGTCAAAAATATATTGTGTTTACACATTTTGTTTTGTTGCTATAAGTATTAATTTATCTTTCTCTGTGTGAGTGATAAATTTGAGTTTGGATGTATTTTGAGTCCTATAATTTGGTGTTTGTAAGGATATAGTTCTAACTGTAAATGTTGTAAAAAATAAAAGGCAAAAATTAAATTCTTTTTTTTTGTATTCAAAATTTTCTGATCAAATCGCAAAGTAGTACATAGGAAACGGTTGCTAAGAAAGTTAAGTAAGTACACAAAATTACTATTAATACTAAAGCTGTTACTTCGCTAACGTAAACGTATTTCATTATGTGGACTGTCCCCTTTTCATATTCTACGGTAACATTAAAATATTCACAAAAAATCGTGTCATACAATAACAATACAATAACTTTCTTGTGAAGGATGAAAGTTTCAACATAAAATTAACCACGAGCATGACACAGTGGGCACGATCGAAACATTTTGAGAATAAAGAATTTATGTCGTGACAAACTGTGTTTTTATATTTTTTGTATACTAAGTGTCGATTTCCTCTTAATAATAGATTATTACGGATATATTTCTTTTTCTTTACGTGATTTTACACAAAACTTATCAAGTTAAGTATATTTAAGTTTTCTTATTGTTGCATAATAACTTATACTCTATCTTATATTATATGCATTTATTTACGTTAGTATATCCATTTGTACATATGATTTATCATATTATATGTCCATTCATTTAAAAGTATAATCCGTTACCTAGTATCTATCGTACAAGCTCAGGTTGGGTTCTAAAAACATAAAGTTGTGTGAATATACTAGGAGTATTATTATTTTTGTTAGAGAGATAGTGCAGTGTGCTCGTCTTTATAGAGCAAGAAATTCTTCAAATTCTCATTATTATTCATCAAAACAGAAAACAAACTTTTATAACATTTATTTAAACCTGTACAGCAAATTAGCAACATCAAATCTTTCTAGTTTGTATGATGGCTAAAAGACAACCACTTTTATCGGGTCTTAAGTGTTACATAATTATGATCTGCCCACTGTGCAAATTCCATAACTATCTTTTATTACACAACACACTTCTTTTAGCCCTTACGATACTACCATAGTTTTAAATAAAGACACCATAATTTTTGTTTTATAACATAAAACACTACATTCATAATTATTTGTACGCTATCGTCACGGCATATGATCGCATACTTCACTTATATAGTATTTTAAAACGAATTTCTCCTATTTTCTCTTACTTTCAAAGTTGAATAACCGTATGTTAGCTCATCTTATAATTATGCAGATATGAATATGTATCAAGTTAAGTTAATAAATTCGTGTTATGTCAGAATTATGAGAGATTTCACCGAGTTAAGTATTTTAATTTGTATTGTTACGTTTTTTTAACTAGATTTATCATAATCGTTTATCATTCTTTTTGATACTGTTGTGATATAATAAGTTATGTCATGTAACAAACTTCCTCTACCAAAGTTGTTGTCTATGTTGCTGATGTGCACGCGGTCGCAGGTTCGCATCCCAGGCAACAATTTGTGTGATACATCGCAAATACTTGTTGATATAATATTATGTAATTATATTATCATTGGCATTTTTGTATTAAATAAACAACTATGCGGATTGCTATGTTTGTTTTGATAAACATTGGTTAGATCAGAATATTTAGCATGTGATATTTCAAAGTTTTTTGAAATACCACGGCTTTAAGGCACGGCTCTATAGCCGTGTTGTCAATGTGTCTAAGGAGGCGAACCCTCTGGACACATTGACAACCTTAAAAAGGACGAAGTATGCTTCAATTAACGTGCAGACAAAGTCAGGAACAACATCTAGTTTCAAATAAATAGGGCTCAGTATCTGAATGCATCCTAAGGTCGACTAGGCCAAGGTTTCGTGGTCATCATCATAAAGGTATCTCACCACAATATAACCTTAACATTTATGTAGAGCGGCCATTTTAAGTGACATTACGTACAATCACTTTTACATGCGCTTGGAATTAATATAGCGGCTGTACTAAACCGCAGTAGTTTTGAATATTATTAGGTAATTTAAACATAATTATTATATTTAATATTGATTATGTATGTATGTATTATAAGGACTAGCATTTTAGTATGTATTTTTACATTTGGCTATTATAGCCTCATTTCTTAGTTTCTATTAATACAGTAATACTTTAGACGACTGGTTAAAGTGAGGGTGAAATCATGCGTACTTAACCTTAATATTTAAGTACCTAATATTTTCATTAAGTACTTTATCTAATATAGATTATTATCGTAAAGCCATAAACAGTCACAGGAAAGTAATAAGGTTATAATATTGATAGATTAAGTACATATAAATTAGTTAAGACACTTTTCTGTTTGCTCAACATTTGCATATTGGTTCAAGTACGACCACTTAATTGTAAGTGTTGATTTAAAAAATTACATACATATAATTTATGTTTCTCTTTCACCGTATTTTTGAGCGGAAGTATTCAATTTAATAAAATTAACCGGATATTGCGACAGCTTGACTGACATTTGGTAAAGGTTCATTGAAGCTTGGTGATTTATTGTGAAAAGTTAAAGTTCAATCTAAAGTAATAAATTACGTATTACTTATATCATATCGGTCAAAAGGTGTCCAGTGGTGGGGATTGGTATCCACCTTATATGTGTCTAACACGCGTGATCTTTGGGTCTTCCTCATCCATTAACCTCCCGCCATCTATATTAGGTCGTCGGTCTATCCTGTGAGGGGTCTGATATATTATTTGTAATATACTTTTTAAAATTTAATATTAACATAAAAATACTAGTCATAGTGCAAAGACCGGCCTCCTTTAAGTAGTGGAGCGAAAACTTCGCTTACTAACTAAAGAAACGGATTGGTATCTAAACAAATTTTACAATATCCTAGAACAACTTCTTAAAGTTTTTAGTGTAATATGAATATTGTTCTGCTAATCTATTATACAGGTTAAACATACATTAAACACACAACTCAAAATTTTTTAAAATAAATTAAATGCAAAAGGTCACGCAAACAACATTCTTTGGAATAAATTATAGAGAAATAGGTAAAAATAAAGTTGCTCTAATGTTTGGACTCTCTGTTTGGGTCTCTATGAGCAAATTGTCATTAGCGCATAAATATGTTAAAAAAAATGTATAAGGTGTTTATGGTTTAGTAGGTAATACTTAATGTCCCCACTTCCTGTACACATCTTTATAATTCACAAAGGGAGATTCGATCATTATACCCCTTCCAGCGTAAGTTTAGCTTTTTGACAGTTCACGTCCATGAAGTTTCGTAATACTTCTACTTAATTTTCAAACAAATAATATTGTATTTCATGGACGTACCCATGTTTTTTTCAGTTGCCATGGTTACTTAGTGATGGACAATCATAACGATTACCACCATTATGAAACAAATTACAAATAATCGGTAGAAATAAATGCTATGAATAAACCTGAACTCTTCATAATACGTTTATAAAATGTAATATGATATTTTAGATTAGCTATAACCCGCGAATGTGTAACGGTAAATTATGTATTTTAAATAATACCTACGCTAACTATAATTTTATCATTTTAAGCTATAGGCTAATTCTCTTTACATAGATAAAGAAAGAAACAGTAATAAAATGATAATGTAAGTTGATATAAGGATCCAAATGTGTAAAATAAAGTAATTTGATAAATCGAAAAATCGCTTACAATCGATTGGCATTACATTCGAGATACTGCTGAACGTCACTAACGTCAATCTGTCAAATGTCGTTAAATATAGTGGAAAGGGTATAGTGAATGTACGGTCAGGGAAATTAATTGTTTAGCAGGTTGTCTACCTACGTAATTTAGTCGTATTATATGCCTACCGAAATAATCATAACGAATTTGAAAGATATTACACCTCAAAATAGACATAAGATGATAACCTGACCGATTTCAAAATTATGCAAACTGCTAAACAATTAATTTATTTGAGTGTACATTAAACAAAAACTTCTAATATTATATAACAAGATATCTAAAACAACAAACAAAACACGAAGCATATACGACAATATTTTTATAATTTATTTTATAGGATTCTTAAAAATAAAAAGAAAATAAAAAATTCCAGTTTTAAAATTTAAAACTTTGTGAATACCTAGAAACTGTCACTAGGTGACCAGATTAAAAAATATATATTCCAATATTTTGTACCTACGTATAAATACTTATTGGTTTATTTGCATGACATTTTAAGAACCCGTTTATAATTCTTATTTTGGCACCTGACGACCTCTGCTGCGGCGTCTGAACACCAGTAATTGGAATATTACCGATTTACGTTAACTAGCTTCCGACAGTGGGTTTGTTTGTGTTTTATAGCAATTATTTTTAATATGGTTTATTTTTATTTTAACAATGAGTATTATTATTATTTGATCTCTTTAGTTTCCTAGCTAAAATATTATTAGTAATTTTAGAAAATTTCGTTCTTAAATTGTGCATGTTTTTTGTTTTACAGTATAAAAATAATTTACTTTATCATAACGATGCAACAAGGTTTCACTTGTAGAAAAGGTCTATCTACAAACATAATTATCAATTAACTGATTAAGCTCTTTTATGTTGACCCGAATAAAATTAAACGTAAAAGTCAAGTGTGAATTAAATTGTTGCAAAAGAGTAGGTAATTATTATGTTCTTTAGTTTTTTGGAGGCATAGCTGCACACCTACTTTCGGTGCTAAAGTGAAAAAACTAATCAGAATAAAAATTAATAAAATAAACAATAAATAAACCCAATAATTATCCACACTAAAGATAATCAGTTTTCCCACCAACAAAATTCTCTATTAATATATCGATAAACAAGAGAGGAAATATCTATTTACCGATAAACTAACCCGAGGCAACAATTTCAAGTTAAATAATTATTACTTGATCACTTTCTTCTTAATAAGGTTACAAACCGGTTGTAATGTAACCTTTTATTATGCATTTGAATAATTACAATCGTTTGATATTAAATATCTACTTGTCAGTACTTATTTCTAATTAATTTTGATTGTCGATGTTTGTAATATACGCTGTTTGTTTCGTTTAAAGTCTTTGTATTGGATTATGAGTGAAGGAGCTTGAGTGTTTTCGATAAATACGGAATTAGGTGCTTTGATTGGTATTCATGCTGATGGTCAACAATTAGTTAGAATCAATTTTAAGTGCCCAGTTAGGTTAGGTTAGGTTAGCAGACACTGGGGATAATAAAATTAAACTTTACCTCACAACTTAGCTTATTCAAGAAAAAGAATTACACATGTTATTTAAAAAATATATATTGAAAAGCCATAGACAACAGTTCCTGATAGTCACACTGTCTGGTGTGACCACGAGTCCGCCCCGATATAATTATAGAACTAATTTCTATATTTAGAAAAAACGCTTGCTGACCATTATGTGAATAGACAGGTCTTTTATTTTAAATTATATTGATAATAAACTTATGTAACAATAAAACGTTATATTGTTTTTATAACACAATGCTAATCTGGAAGATAAAACATATAATTTATTACTTACTAAAATAAATAACACTAGAGAAGTAATACACAAAGGCAAAACATGACATTATTATAGTGTATTTAATTTATGTTAATTATATTATGAATATCAAGAAATTCGTCCACTCGGCGTTCACGTGAACGAAGTATGTGACTCTATGTTAATTACATATATTGAATAAATTTCGCGTTCACTTCTAGCTATTATTCTTATGACAACATTATTTTTGGAGAACTTGTTAGGATTTTACTTATATTGGTAATGTGTTTTTGCACACAATCATCATTTCAGCCATTAAACATTCTCGTGTAATGAAGGAATAGAATTACTTTCTTGAATGGAATTTTGTGAAATGTCTTATTCATCATCTCATGAAAAAAATAGTAAATGCTTTTATTATGGAGGAGTTGAACTCTCATCCTTTTAGCTTGTCTTTTTTGTTAAATATGTAATTGTATTGAACTGAATTACAAATCAAGTTGGCAAGTTTTTTTAACCTTGTGTATATAAAGTATTAGATTAGAATGCAAATAGACTAATATAGTGGCAACCAATACATATAATACCAATCTAACGTTGGACATTGACTTATTCCCTCAATTTTGAGATCGCTAATCCCGTCAATCGCGGAAAACCCACTGAAAGCAGAAGCCTTGACATGCTTCAATCTTGTAAAAGAAGGTGAGGAACGCAAAGAATAAATTCATACAAAATAAGTATGTGTCATCCATCAAAGAGAGATTGCTACTGGCAGATGCTTCTTATCAACCGATACCTTCAGTAACAAAATTGACAAAATGCATATTTAGTAAAAACATCATTGAAAATATCTTAACATAATATTATAATTAGTCGGTAAGCCTCTTATATATTCAAAAATGTCGCAACCGAATGTTGTTCTACCAATCAAGGACTGGTTTCAAAGATCCGGTTAATAATAAGTAAAATTAAAAGTATCATTCCAACCTTTTAAAATTATGTGATTTATACTGTTATGTCATATGATAATATACCATATGTATGCTTTAAAAAGTAACTAGTTTTTGCGGAAGGATTATTAAGATTATTTAATAGAAGATTAATAAAAGTATTTATTAATTAATTGGTTATATTATTCAATTGACCGTAAAACGAACTTTTAACTTTTTGAATTCGGAAGAGGCGGAAATGTAATGTAATGGAATTTATTTATCCCCATATTATTATGCATTAGAATTTATGTATAATCATAATTTTTATTGTGAATCTTATGAGCATTTTATATGAATACGTCTTATTAGACGAACCTCTCCCAGTTACTAATGGAAAACTGCATCTTCTAATACGATGGCGGCAAAATCGTTTGGTACACACAGCAACACATCAAGTTAAACATTTTCATTTGAAATTGTGTCTTATTTCAAGGTATTAAGGTACATGAGTGTCTGGGTTGATTAGTTGCTGTGTGTACCTATACTTTTTTGTATAGCTTTTCCATTTTTTTGCAGGGGTATTATTAATAAGCAATGAAATAAATAATTGTTATATTAAGTACTGTATAAAAAAACATACATAAATATTTTGCCAATGACAATTCGGAAGAGAATCATTTTCAAAAAATCGATTAAATTCTTTCAAAGTCACTTCCTTAGTTATGATTTATTTTTTAATTTTATTACTGTGCCTAATTGAGTGCAAGATGGACCATAATAGTGAGTCAACATTTTAATAGATTGAGAGTAATTAATCCTTTATATGGAAAAAGGAAGTTTGCTATCAAGGATATTGGTCTCGTTATGAGGTTGCGGTCAGTGATCTTAATTTAATAAAAATATCTTAAGGTGCAGAGCGTCCTTTAGCCTTTACATTCTGTAATTAAGGATTTTGTTCTTTTTGCTTTAAATAATAAGACTTGTTTTTGTAGTTATAGGTTAAATTGGTTTACTTTTTCATACAAAATATTGTGAAGGCAGATACTTTGGAAAAATAAGCACATTAAACCTATTGCTAAGCAAGAATTCCGTTCAAGAATAAATAAAAAGAATGGTAGTCTTTCTGCTAGAATGTTTCTTCATTTGAAGGCTTCTACGTTTGAAGGGCTAGAAATCAGAAAGATTGGGAACACTCGCGCCGAAAGATTGTTGGGCGATTTAATGGTTTAAAATACAATAGACCAAAATGTATGTAACTAATCATAATTATAAAAAGGCATACCTACGTAAATTTTGTATTCAGTAATATTGTAAGAATTATTAACTGCATTTTAACCTAATCAATCTAGAACTTAAACCTTTTTATAAGCCCTTTTTTTTAAACCCTTTTTATAAGAAACTACTGAGAACTACTCTGTAACTGTACCTTTTGAAATAAATAAAATAAAAACTCTATCAGATAACAATTCATAGCTAGGTGTTAAAATAATTTTCAATCTTTCTTATTAATAAAAACTTCAATATTTTAATATTACGATGTTGATTGCGTTGTCGTCGACAAATGTCGTCAGTGTTCGGTTTAGCAATCGGCGCGTGCGACGCTAATAGTAATGGCGAAAGCAGGCTTTGTGTGTTTTATTCATTTATATTGAGATGTTTAACTTTGCGAAGTCGTATGACTCTATTAGGTTCAGTTGCGTTGGTGTAACAACTAAATGATGAGTACAAGGTCGGTTGAAACTTAAATGTTATTTTTAAATTGAATACTCCTTAAATTTGTTAGTAATACTATTATTTTAAAACTTAGAAGTAACTGCAAGATGAAGAAATAATCGTATAAACTAAAAAATCTCGTTACCGTGATATCAATTTTATTTTTCTTCGCATATTTTGACAACGCCATCTATCCTCAAAATAAATCGAAGACTGTTTTTTTGGGTGATTATTATAAATAAATACATATTATAAACACCATCCCTATATCAAATAATCAAGTATTTGTTTAATATTTGCCTGACCGCTGACCGATTCCGAAAATCCAACTACCGAATTCTGGAGAAGCTTGCAGATGCATTAAACCTACCTGTCTGATCATCGTAGATCATTTTCTTAACTGGACTGAGGATATCATTTAGTAGTTCTTTGTTAATATCTACTGAAGCAGAAATAAGGTCGGTTAACAATAAACCAATATAACTACAAATTAAATAATATTACGCGTATTACATAAAACCCTATTTGCTTGAACTTCGATATTATATATTTATTAAGGGAAATTAAATCTTATTACGTACTCACTCAAGTTGATAATTGTATTAGACTATTAAATAGCAATAAGATTCATTTTTCAATAGCACACCTCAACTTCAGACATCTTAATGTCTAACTCAACTGGTTCAAGCAATTTCAATCATAAAAGACTTAAAACTTACTCCTTAATATCATTTTAAATAGTAGCAAGGCGTTAAGGTATAAAGTCGTTTGATTCGCGTAATGAACATCCTACCGGAATGAGCGTTTCTAGCGAATCGGAAAAGATAATAGTTGAAAAGATACACAGAAATTACGCTCTTCCGTCGACCTTAATATTCGGAAATGTGTGAGCTAAACAATACGCGTTTTGTACCACGCAGTGTTTTATAAACACATCAAATATTTATAATTATTTTACTAGTGTTATAACAATTTTAAGTAAATTTTCTAAATTATATTAATATAGGTAAATGAAATTGCTAATTCGAAAAATATGTAGAACGAGGATCGAGTGAAGTACGAGTATACTAAAGTGGTTTGAACACGCCTAGAGAATGCATGATAGGGCATTAATAAAGAAAATGAACATCGGGAAAGTTGTAGTTACCATCAGTAGAAGACGCCCTCGAAGTTCTTTCAAGGGCCTAAGCAGTGACATCGTTTAGAAAGAATCCGTGAATATTATCTTTACGAAATAAAAAGAAGGAAAACTTGAAATTAAACCCTATACCAATCTGTCTGGCCAGCGTGGTATTAGTAGGCCAAGTATCCCTCCTTCACGGGAAGAAGCCCGTCCCTGCAGTGGGAGATTAATGGGCTGTTGATGATGATTTAGAAAGAGCGGGCAAGTGTGTTACACTTGGTGCCGATAGAATATATCCACCTTATACGGTCGTATGCCTCGCGTTGTCAGTCTATTTTGTGAAGGTTAAAAAGAAATCAGGTCTCTTTATTGATAAAGGCTAAAACCCAAAATGGTTTTAGTTTTTTAAAGCAGATAAGTTACGCTAATCGCTGTAATAACATTAACAAATGCTCGATTTTAACCAAATAAATATATAAATATGGATGTGTACTCAATTAACTTATTAAAATTTATGAGATTGTAAAGATTATGGTGATTATATTGATACAAATATTACGTAAAATATAACTCCTATAGAGATCCGGTTCGGTGCTATTTAAGACGAAAACAAAAATTTTTGCATTTTGATATTATAATACGTACTCTTCATACATACAAACAGCGCAAATAAAATAAATATATAAAGAATGCATTTTATTCGAGAATATTTAGCAAACGTTATGTATCTAGTAGTCTTAAAGAAAAAGACAGTCCAATTACGTTCACCCTTTATTAATAAAAAAAGAATACTAAGGCACGAGATAAGATAGCAAATTAATAAATTAGCAACAAAAAAAACTACTTTACACTAAGTATTGACCCCAAAAATCCTTCAACATAACGTTTACATAGAGACACGAGTAAAACACAGTGTACACAGTACAAAATCAATATCGCAACAAGTGATCTATGACCAGTGTGTCACATGGCTACTGTTCATACACACACACACATACACATACACACGGTAACGTAACACAACTTGACTGCGACGTGTCATTGTTGAGTTGTATGGTCTAGTACCGTAATTAGGGCTGTCAAGAAAATTTTATACGTAAGATGTATATTTAATTAGATGTTTATTTATTAAAAGATTCATTTATTTACAGGGCACAAAGGTGGATCGGACACACAGCTATAAGCAAAACTAACTCAAGTAACTGACTTAAAGGTACATATATGCAGTACTCCGCTACACCACCACTAGTTATTCTACTCTATAAACTGAAAACGGCCGATACAAAAATTAATGTGTAAGCGTTAAAAAACTTTGCAATGAACTGTAAATATGATTCCAATATATTTTAGTAGTTGTCAAATGCTTAAGTACTTTGATAATTAAATATTATAAAGTTAATAATATTACTTGTAAAGTAGCTATATGTTGTTTACTTAAACATTCTACCAAAATATTTTTTGTTCAATTTTGTTTTTTTTGTAAGTTTTTAAAATGAAACATACCAGTGTTACTTTTAGGTGCATGATGTGACAACTAAAAATGTTATGCATTTAACTGTTATAGGTGTTAGATGTTAAAATGTAATAACTACTGATTGTCCATATTAAATAAATAAAACATACTAAAAAATAAAAAAGCATATGTTTGACAGCCCTAAATAGTAACGTTATTTGTTAATCCGTAACAAAAGCGGTTAACCGGCCCATTAGTTCTTTTGTTAGCTATAAAATTGTAGCTTGAACTTTTGTATACCATTTTGTATTTTTCAAAAAAAGACCTGTTGTAATATTGGGCGTGTTCATGGGACCCCTTGTCATACTGACAGACCTTTCACTGTTATTTATTTGATGACATGTATTTTGCATTAAGATTAAGAGTCAAAACTCGAAGAAAAGATTTGCCAACAATATTACAGGCAAAACTTGGTGTTGTTAAGCACTCGGCTTGTGTGCAATCAGTAAATCTCTTTAATAGATTACCTTTAGATTTAAAAGATATTGGTGATGTTAGGATTTTTAAAAATAAACTCAAGGGATTACTAATTGAAAAGGCTTATTATACCATCGATGAATTTATTAAGGATAAGTGATGTTTGATGATCAATCTGACATTTTGAATGATTTGTTTAATTTAATTTATTTTGTATTTTGTAAAGAATTGTATTGTATTTTAATTGATTGAATTATTATTTTATTGAATTTTTTCATATTCTTATCATTGATTGTGTATTATTGTTTTTTATTTTTTTGATTTTGAGTGTATTTTCTTTATGTTTTTTTGTATGATTTTCAACACAAATGTATGTTTGCTTAGAAATAAATAAATAAATAAATCTACTGAGTGTATATTTTATAAAATTTGTGTTTTTTAACACGAAAGTTATAGCTTCGGAGTGTTTATTTAGTATTTTGTATGAAAATATGGTGACATTTGTGATGGAATACAATTTTTATGAATTTACTAAGTTAATTTTATAAAAGATTGGCCGACTAATATCACGCTGGCCAGACGGATTGGTATAGGGTTTAATTTCAAGTTTTTTTTTTCGTAAAGATAATTTACGGATAGTCCCTTAGTCGGTTTTTACGACACCCATGGGAGGAGACGGGGTGGTGCCATATTGTATTCTTACTCCGTCACCACACATGATCACATGAACAATATTAAATGAGGTCAATACAATGCGTCTGAATGCAAGACCTTACATCAATAAACGTATAAATTATTGTCGATGACATAACCACCAATGAGGCTTAAGTCAAATATATTTTGTAACTTAAGGGTCGCAGCACATATAACGTAACGTAAACGGATCGACACCGCCTTGCCTTTTTCCTCGGTATCAAACGTCTAAAATCCGATTACGTTACGATTCCGATTAGTGTGCGTTGCAGTAAGGAGTTTCATACAAATAATTCTGAACGGCTCGAGTTGATACGGTGACAATCCGTTTACGTTACGTTATAATGTGCTACACCCTAAGTCAACTTTATTTTGTAACTTAAATCGACTATATTAGTTATGTAGTTATGTAGTTTTTGTACGCACTATTTTGTTTAGTTTTGCACATTCCTTATCGTCTGATTTCAAAATAAAATATGCTTTGATTTAAATAAATTAACGTATATTTAAAAAATAACTTACTCTTAAAATTGAAATATTTATCATAACACCTCAAAACAGAAAAAGTGGCACGAGATTTGACACGATTTGATGTCAAATCATTACTTCCTAATTACATCATACAAATACTTACTTGATTTTACAGATAAAAAAATATAAAAACTAAGTTATTTTGTGGTTTATGAACAAATATTTTAATTATTCCAATTAAATATCAATTAAGAATAGATAACGTAGTTATTGCATAACAAAATAGTTATAGTTTTCGCATTGTCGTTTAATTCAACAATTCAAATAATTATATAGTATAGGAGTCCCCCCAGCTAGGTGGACCGACGACCTCAAAAAGGTCTCTGGGTCGGACTGGATGCGGAAGGCGCAGGACCGTGTTCTATGGCGCGTGTTGGGAGAGGCCTATGTTAACAGTGAACTGCGATAGGCAAGTTGATTGATTGATTGATATAGTATAAAACAAATTCATTGTTGCTGTATGTACGGCCCTATCATCATAACAGCCCATTAATGTCCCACTGCAGGGACGGGCCTCCTCCCGTGACGGAGGGATACTTAGCCTACTAATACCACGCTGGCCAGACGGATTGGTATAGGGTTTAATTTCAAGTTTTCCTTCTTTTTATATGGTAAAGATAATATTCACGGATAGTCCCTTAGTCGGTTTTTACGACACCCATGGGATGAGAGGGGGTGGTGACATATTGTATTCTTACTCCGTCACCACACGGAGAACGTACGGCCCTATATAGGCATGTATTTTTAAAACTACGCAATGGATTTTTAAGCAGGGTTTTTAATAGATAGAGTGATTTAAGAGGAATGTTAATATCTGACTAATATTATAAATGCGAAAGCTTGTGAGGATGAATGGATGAATGGATGTTTGTTACTCTTTCACGCAAAAACTACTGAATGGATTATGATGAAATTTGGAACATAGGTAGTTTAGCGTTTAGAATAACATTTAAGCTACCTATACAACGCAGGCGGGCATCAGCTATTGTATAATACATGCATAATATTGTAGAGTACAAGTATTTCAACGACGATCTAGTTACAGGCGCGAAACCGGTGGATGAGGGAGGCACAGGATCGCTCAAGGTGGCAATACTTGGAGGAGGCCTATATCCAATAGTGGACGTCAATTGGCTGATATGATGATGATAAGCTTAGTCGGTTTTTACGACACTAGCCTATTCAGATGGTGTAGGGGCATTTTGTATTACAGTCCCAAACCTAAATTTTTTATATATTATTATGTTCATAACAGCCCATTAATGTCCCACTGCAAGGACGGGCCTCCTTCCATGACGGAGAGATACTTTGCCTACTAACACCACGCTGGTCAGACGGATTTGTTAAGGGTTTAAGTTCAAGGTTTCCTTCTTTTTCTTAAAAATATTATTTTTCGTTAACCTATCTATAACTTTACTTCAGCGATTATTGCTTTCTCTATTCAAAGACAACACAACAAAAGTGTTTATTTTTTTATTCAAAATATATTCATGTTAAGATAATAGTTTAACAAGAAACTTAAAACATTATCTTAAGTAAGCTGTGATTGCGTGTTTCATCTAGAAAACGCAATCGTAATGCCAGAGTCAACGATCGCTACACTTTCGTAGAATATTTGCTACGTATACAAAAGACATCGACGAGTTCTGTTTAAAATATGTACTGTAAATTAACTTTTACTTGTTACTTCGAGTTTTGACTGATTAATAATATGAAAAGCATCCTATATCCTTTGTAAGGTTATGTCATATCTTCATACTAAATTACATTGAAATTGATTCCGCAGTTAAAGCGTGAAATGGTAACATACAAACAAACTGTAGTATTAATAATGTTAAAAAGTATTATTACAATTATTAATATTAAACAGTAATAAATTAATTACCGATGAGATGAATAAGGCATATTAGATTCCTATTATCACACAAAATATGCACCCTAATTTAAAATATTTTCTATGAATACACATAATATATTATTATGACATATCAGTAAAAGACTCGAATCGAATCAACGACCTCGCATTCAAAAACCCACCACCAATTAAATTTCTACAACAACTTTTTCTAAAAAAGTAATTACGAAATTGTTTCCGTGCATTAGCGAAACGAGACGACATTGTGTAACACACCAAACTACAGAACAATTACGACGACGTCTGATTAAAAAAAAAATACACACCTTATGCAAAAACTGTAAGTGAAAGTCGATTCACTCGATTCTGGAACGAACTGTTCAAATCACTAAATACACACAACACTAGTTACACACATCAAGGAACACGTCAAATTTTCAAATTTGGAAGAAGAAAAAAAATGGCTGCTGTTTTTTTTGGTAGAGTTTGAAATTGGCGCGGTAATGCACGCAGCGGCTACATGCGCACTTAACGGCTAGCGGCAAGAGACTGCGCGAGAAACGCTCCCACCATTCGCCCGAAATACTAATCACCTTGCTATCGAGACACTGATTTTAGTATAAGTCATAAGCTTAAGCGAGTATGGGTAAATACAGTAATAAATAACAGCTGTTTGTTGATTTTTGTTGAATAATTTGTGATTTTTAATAAGTAATGTTTTGTGTGATGTCAATTAACTTTGAAGTTGTTATTTTTATTGAAATAACAACGATCATTAAATGACGAAAATGTTCTAAAAATAAAAATGTCGTCACATTCTAATGGATAGGAAACAGAGAGATTGTTTAATTAAGTTATACTGTCTCTCTTTTTATCACGGCATTATGATCAAATTTCTCTAACAGATTCTTACCTCAAGCCAGGCCGTAAATTGATGACATTTATTTTAAATCAGTTTTAAATACCATCGCAGCATGTTATATATGTCTCAAATAAAAGTGTAGAGTAAAAATATTCATTTTACTCCATCCATTCATGAGCCAATTGAACTTTACTGTTAGACATAGGCTTCCGCCAAATGTCTTAACCTTACGTGAACGTTGTATCTTTTCATTTAAATAAAAGTTTTAAATTTCTGCTCGCGAACGAAATTATTGTCAAAGCAAGAGCTTATAGCTTGTACCACACCCCATACAAGGTGAGACGGATCTAAATACAACGTGTCATTTCTTCCACAACGTAAAGGCCACAAATGACCCATCTGAGGTCGGGGATAGGTAAATCTGTGACGTCACAAAATAAAACTCCAATGACGAATTATTAGTCATCAATTACTTACAGATTTTTAACTTAAAAGTATTTAGTATTCCGGCTTTTTGTGACCTTGCTGTATGACATTGCTAAGGCTTGGCCGAAAATAGATTAAATGAGATAATTCACGAAAGGTTTTTTTACGTTTGCTTGCCTTTAACTCCGAAATAGCTGTGTCAGATATTTGAAAGAAAACTTTTATTGAACATAATTAAGTTAAGGATATTTGTTTCTATTTGTAATAGTTTATTAACTCTTTGTTTTTATTCATGCAATTACTTTGCTACAAAGAAATAAATTATTTTAAAAATATTTATATTAATGTAAAGCGATAGTTAAAAAGTTATGATCATTAATGTATGTAACATAAAAATCTCCCCGCTATGTGATGGCGACTTGTATTAATTCTTCAGGCTTCAAAAATAATTGGGAGACAGAAGCCACGGATTGATCAAGATGGAAGTCTGAAGGGTAGCCTTTGCTCTGCATTATGGCAATACAGGTTTTAAAAAGAATAAATATAAGTAAAGCTATTTTTTTTTAAATTACTTTTAACTTAAAACCTTCTTAGTACTTCACTTAATAAAAAAAGTAGCAAAGTCGTGTACACGTTGGAATGCCTTACAGGAAATCCTGATTCAAATCCTTATGTCTCTCACTTGCACTTTATATTAAACCTACTTATGTAACAACATACATCTTAAAAAATATTATCTTCTTCATCCGTATTAAAAAGATAATATTTTTTTTAATATTATTTAACTTTTATTTTATATTATTTATATGACAAATAATAATAAATATTTAATGTTAAAAGTTCAGTGTCTTTCTTTAGTAAGTAGTAATTATTATTTAAAATATAGTTTTTTCGAAAGTATAATTTCCGTGATTATAATCAGTTGATATTTTAAAGTTCTTGGTGATGTAGTAAGAAAGGAAGAAAAAGTATGTATTTAAGAAATTTAAAATATATATATATTTTTTTTAAGAATACCACATGCTGAACATTTTTCATCCCATAGGTAAAATAAAAGACTTATGTATGATTTACATTGAGCATATCACGTTTACCAAAGGAAATTGACCCTTGTATACAGATCTTAAAGTTCCTTTTTGCATGGCAATCGAGCGCAGCGGGCTGCATACGCGCCTCTTTCTTCCTCCAGTTACGTATTAACTATATTCAACTATCTGTATATACATTGCATCGGAAAATGCTAACTAAAAAGTCATCATCATCATAACAGCCCAAAATTGTCCCACTGCAGGGACGGGCCTCCTCCAGTGACAGAGGAATACTTGGCCTACTAATACCACGCTGGTCAGACGGATTGGTATAGGGTTTAATTTCAAGTTTTTCTTCTTTTTATTTCGTAAAGATAATATTCACGGATAGTCCCTTTTTACGAAACCCATGGGATGAGATTGGGTGGTGACATATTGTATTCTTACTCCGTCACCACACGGAGGTATACTTCTTCTTCTTCTTCTTTCGTGTCAATGGTCGAAACTCAAACAGGAGGTATACTGAAATAGTATGATTCAACAATTGATTGAGAATTCAGTAGTTGATACTCATACTCTGTGATACACAGACACCTTGACCCACTAACCTAGACATTATAATTCTTTCCTTATATTATTATTCAATACCTTTCGTTTTCTCTCCAAAATATTGCAGTTTCTTGTGAAACTAGTGTAATTATCGTTGATTCATTTTAAATGAAACTGTGGTTTCTTATCTCTTTGCTGGTGCAATGTAAACACTAATGATGACATTATAAAGTAATTATTGATAAAACTACATTATATTTATTTATCATTGGCTAAGTAAAAGCATAAGGATTGTTTTATTTGACGGAATAAAAAAAATGTGTCTAAGTTTTTTTGTATGACATTTTCATCATTTTAGCCAATTGACGTCCACTATTGGACATACCTACCTCCAAATATCGCCTTTATTCCCCGCCACCTCGTGCCGTCCTGTGCCTCCCTCATCCATCGGTTTCCCGCCGTCCTAGCCAGGTCGTCGGTCCACCGTGTAAGGGGTTTCCCCACACTAAGTTAGACTATATAGTTGTAATGAAATACATTAAGCAAAGGTTTAAGGTATGTTACTATTACAGTAGGTACAAGGCTAGGTCTGCCTACTTATGTGGGACCACGGCGAACGTTTATGAATGAAAGTAGAGGAAGAAAAGTTTCATTATTATATTATCTGCTTATCTTTTAATTTAAACAAAATAAAACAGGTTATGATTGCATTATCAAAGTAATTTATTTTTAATGAAGATATAGCTGAAGAATGTATCGTTATGATAATAGACTAAATAAGTTCACTAATTTATATGATCTAAGTAATTAATGTTTTACAGTTTTGCAGCAAATGTGACCGCAAAGCACCTGATAACAACGAAAGCAATGCACCTAATTTATATGACACTAGCTGTGAACGCGACTACATCCGCAACAAAATTTGAAAATTAATAAAATAATAAAAAACTTTTTTAATAATAATTCATACCAAGTTATCATCATTAATAACAGGCAATCGACGTTAACTGCTGGACATAGGCAGCGCCGGGTGAAAATGTTTGGAGGTAGTTTATATTCATTAGAGAACGTTCTTAGACTTAGAATTATCAAGTCGATATTATAATATAACTAGCAAACCTGGCGAACTCCGTTTCGCCACCAGATGTCTTCGTTTTATGTCGGTAACATTTCGTTTGGTGATTAAAAGATGAAGAAAAATTATTATTTATTTCTTTAAGCCTCACGGAGCCCGAGACCTTTCCAACGAATGTAAAACCGTGTAAATCGGTTCGTGCGTTCTAGAGTTATAGCGTCAGGGAGGAAAACACGACTTATTTTTATATAGTAGACTAGCGACCCATCCCGGCTTCGCACGGGCATTATTTTCCCGCTTTTCTTTTGAATTTTTTCCTGAATTTTCTTTGGTATAAACCTCATGCAGCTCTAGACCTGTCCAACGAATGTAAAACCGTGGAAATCGGTTCGTGCGTTCTGGAGTTATAGCGTAAGGAAGGAAAACCCGACTTATTTTTATATAGTAGATATCGACATGATAATTTTAATTTAAAAAAGAGATATCAAGGATACAATATTATTGTATCCTTGATACCTCTTTTTGCTAACACAATGTAAAGTTTCCTTCAAATAAGCGTCTCGTCAAAATTGAAACTACTCACGAAGAGTTTACTTGACAGTAATCACGTTGCAAAAATGTTTTGAGTAACCTGAAATATTGGCAATCTATTGTATTAAAAAACAAATAAAATATATTTAAAAAATATTACTGTGCGACACGGAGAAAGTAAAATAAACTAACTCAAAAAACTAATAGTTTGTTTTATTGCTGATTGCTGGTAAATATTGTTTTTACGTTTTATGATTGAAAACCAAATAATATTATGCATGTACACACAGCAACACATCAAGATAAACATGATCATTTGAAATTGTGTCTTATTTCAAGGTATTAAGGTACATGAGTGTCTAGGTTGATTAGTTGCTGTGTGTACAATGATTACAAAACTATATTCGTTTTTATAGAAAGCAAACAAAGTCATTAAATAACTTGTTAAAACCAGTCTAGATTAGATTTTTTTTGGCATAACTTTGTTACAAGTTGGCTTACATAATCGTGTTTAAATTGTGGCTTTTGATATAATTCAAATAGTGGATAAACATTACCTATTTATTATCTGTTTGAATGTTATGTAATACCCATAATAATATTATAGGTTTATGTTTATCATAACAGCCCATTAATGTCCCACTGCAGGGACGGGCCTCCTCCCGTGCGGCGGGATACTTTGCCTACTAATATCACGCTTGCCAGGCGAATTGGTATAGGGTTTAATTTCAAGTATTCCCTCTTTTTTTATTTCGTAAAGATATTATTGACGGATAGTCCCTTAGTCGGTTTTTACGACATCCATGGGATGAGATGGGGTGGTGACATATTGTATTCTTACTCCGTTACTACACGAAGAATCACTCGCGTGTCAGGAACAATAAAAAAATCCGCTTCACACGTCTCCCCCACCCTTCAGTTTAAGAACTGACAACTGCGCACCCAATAAGTAATTACAACAATTACAGGCCTGCCTGCTAGTTGGTGTTTACTGTTTACTGTATTTGTAATTAATCGCAACATACGATTACTATGACTTGATCAATCACCACACTGTAAGGCAATATGAATACCCGTGTCCATTAGTGCGACAAGCTTGATCTAATTTATTTACTCGATACTGGTTATACGTTTCGGTACGATTGTCGCGTACAATAATTGTATTTGTAACCTACTAGTACCTGAAAGGTTCTAGAATTGCACCCGCGTATCGGAAAAAGCAAGGTAGAGAGACCCCTCACATGGTGGACCGACGACCTAATTAGGCCGGCGAAAAACCGATGGATGAGGTGACGCACAGAACCGCACAAGGTGGCAATATTAGGAGTAGGCCTATGTCTAGCAGAGGACGTCAAGTGGCTGATATCATGACAATGATAATACCAACAACTTGGGTGAATTAATCTTTGACAAAGGACATAAATCAATTTAATGAAAAGAAGAAAAGTGGTTAATTAACCATGCTTCGCTAAAATAATATCGTGAAACTATTACTGTATAATTGTAATTGAACATTCACAAAGGAAAAAAAACGTTTGCAAGTGTTATGGATTAAACGGATTTGAGTTAGTAAATAAAGTCTTTAAAAAACACTATAAAACATTTGACATGAGTAAAAAGTTTTAACAGACAGAGTCCCTGACACAAGACTCCTGCTTAGTCCCACGCGAGCTAGAACTGCAATTAGATAACTCACACTATGACATGCATTGACTGTGGGTTGACGGGACTTTATTGTAAAGATCTTTCATACAATATCTACATGATGTGACGACTATCATCATCATCATTATATTAGTCAATTGACGTCCAAAGCTGGACATGGTTTTAAATTGTAGTTTCAGTTACTTAATTTTACATTCTATAGAGTGCAAGTGAAACTAAGGGAATTTGAATGGGCAGGTATAAATCTCTTTTGAAAATGGACAAAAACTATGATTATATTAAGTATATTATTAAGAAAATGGACAAAAACTATGATTATATTAAGTATATTGGCAAGGCTAAAAGTTAATAACCTTACCTTACCTTATAACTAACAATGATTATCATCATAATAGCCCTAATGGAATGAACATTAATATGTCCCACTGCAGGGACGGGCCTTCTACCATGACGGAGGGATACTTGGCCTACTATTACCACCCTGGCCAGACGGGTTCAATTTCAAATATTCCTTCTTTTTATTTCGTAAAGTTAATATTCACGGATATTCCCTTAGTCGGTTTTTGCGACACCCATGGAATGTGATGGGGTGGCGACATATTGTATTCTTACTCCGTCACCACACGGAGAAACAATTATTATAATTATAATTAAATAATATTTATTATAATAATAATTTAATTTCATAATAATTTAATTTAAATCTGAATATTATCCAACTACTTTTCGAGTTGTTAACATACGCACGTAACCGCTTATCGCTCGTATGAAAGATGCATAAGCCATCGTGTTCGGCATTGGCCTACATGTTGTATTATCGATATTCGGTTACAACACTAGGTGACGAATAATCCTCTATAATTAATATGTCGACGGTAAACTTCATTTTTAACGTTAATTTAGTTGTATCGTTAATGTTATATCTTAATTATGTTTTAAAAGCAGGAGGCGGTTTGTAGTACAACCGCCAATGAAAATTAAAAAAAAAGTAATTATGCTTGTTTTTGCCAAAAGATTGTCAATTCGGTCGTAAATTTTCTTAACTGTTTGTTACGTCGGGACTGAGTCATTACAGAAAAAATATTTCTTTGATTGAGTTTATTTTCAAGTTCATCACAGACTAGATAGGTCAGACACCAAAAATACATTATTCGTTTAAAATTATTGCTAAACGCGTATTTCTCATCTTTAGGAAAAAAAAAACAAAAAAAAAATTAGTTCTAAGTAATCAAGTTTTCGCCGTTAAAGTATAGATACTTTTTAATTTTATGATTCAATGGCGTCATTAAAATATTTCACCTTGCTTTAAAACAAGGCCGTGTTTTGTTTTCGTGATTATACAGCCATAATAAATAAGGTTGCTCAATCAAAGACACACCTTAATTCAGTACCCTCCCTAATTTATACGAGTTAAGAATACTTGGATGAGAATTTTACTAAAGAGAACGAACTTTTTTTTACCGCGTTGATGATTTTATTTTTTTATCTTTTACAAAGACAACTCCCGCACTAGGGATTGTGCCTTGGGTTGTGGGGACTTTTACAAACATCAATTTAACGAACACATAGAACATCCAGACTCAAGACAATAATTTGTGGATCGCAGTAATAAATGTCTTGCGTGGAAATCGAATCCGCGACCTTGTGTTATCTTTTTATGTTAATTTATTTATGTTTTTAGTTACGGGATGAAGTCCACATTTATAGGACACAGCTACGTAATAACATGAATGGGCATAAATAATATTCCAGCTGAGTACAATAATTTGCAGATCGCTCAAAAATGTATTCTTTGTCGAGTTTGAACCCACGACCTAACGCTCGTCATGCAACTGTCGCATTTCTTCCACTTAACATTAAAATGTAGTTTAAACTTAAAAGGAACAAATGCTTGTGACTCATTAAACAGGTAAAAGTAGGCTAAACAGGTTTTACCATTGGGTTTTATATCCTAATTGTTAAAAAAACCAACGGAAAAAAACACAACTATAATTTATAAATAAAATTATCTTTTGTCATATGGTAAATTTGAATAAGTATCATTATTATCGGATAATTCCAATCGCTTACAAACTGGATAAATACGTCATTGATACGTCATTCTTATTCAAAATGTCGTTAAGCATATAAAAGTTATGAACCAGTAGTTTTAGTCAGCTAGTCTTTTAAAATACGGAATGCGAATAGTTAATTAGAAATATTTTCGTTTAAAACATGGATTGCTTGAATTATTTTTGTTTTTTGGTAAATATAGGACTCACTAACAACTTATTAAAGATAATATAGAAAATATTTATTTTTCGTACAAATACCTAATAAGCCTGTAAATATGGGTCCATTTTTACAACAGCTGATTTTATTTCGTTTAATTGTAACTTCTTTCCTGATTTTTTTTTCTTATTATTAAATTGCTATAGGTTAGTTAAAATATCTAATTTCAATATTTATTAAAAAAAATAAAAAACGTTAGTAGGAAAAATAAAAACTTCGGATAAAATATTCATTCAAAAAGCCATTTTCATAGTTAAGGATTTTAATATTCTAAATGTCCAGGCATGTCATATTGTATGAATGGGGTCCATCATCGTGTAAGGTAAATTTGGCATACTACGCAGGATATACCTAAAGATTCAATCACTCATAGTCATCATACTGAAGACTAAAATACAAAGTGTATTTTGGTATCTAACTGTATATTTCTGTGTTTACTCTTATAAAAATATCTGAGGAAAATCCATTCAAGTCGATCTGTGACGAGCATATTTTGAAATATAAAATTGTAATTTAAACCGTAAATCTTTATGATAACGATTAAAATGGTATAGAGCATAACAACCTTGGGTGTTCCTTAGTAAAACGATGCCTACGAGTTAACACATTATGTTAATTTATAGTTCATCTCGCAATTGTCTAGTTGCCATACATGTCTGGATCTTCGTATTTTTCGTATAGACTTGTATAAGTATTTGTTGTAAATGCAAAATCAGGCTAATTGGAGTACGGAACTATATCGTAAACTCTGCGCTGGCAGTTTCCTTTTTTGAAAATTATGTCCACATCAACAAACAACTGATGGAGTGGGATTCAGCATAAGGCCCATATATCAAGCTGAAAGGAATGAAAGCATCCCGTGCTGTATATTGGCACAATAGTGTTTGTTGTAATCAACTTTTAAGACCCGGATATAATTACAATACACTTTTTTAGAAATATGATTTCATACCATACAAACAGGCGCAAAGCATGTATTATTAAGAATACAATTCGGTCTTCTAATTGAGTTACTTGTAATAGATGCGTCATCGTTAGTACACCTCCGGTTTTTTAATGTACGGTACGAGCATTTACGTAGTGCCGATTTTTCGTTCGCAGTACGGGCGCCGCACTGTTGTCGCATTTTGTATAAGAACAAACGACCGGCCGTGCGCCATACGTCAAACGTACCGCTTTGGAACTGCACCGGTCCGATACGCAACGCATAAATTGAATAAGCCCAATTTTTTTGCAATCTAATCAGACACGAGGCGTTCCCCAGGAGTTATTTGTAGCCTTGCTCGTGCAGTGACGTATGATAAACCAAAGTGTCACCGTCTACGACTTATACTGTCCTAAAAATCAACCAAAAGAGATGCGTTATTCATTAATGCCATTACACGAAAATATCTCTGGACTAACATGCATGGCCCTTTAGTCAAACCCAATTTTTCACCCGACTAAAGAAGAGTCCCTGCTCATGAATCTTCATTCATGAGCAGGGCATGCCGTCGCATAAGATAAATGAACACTGGTTTAAACCAGTGTTCATTTATCTTATGCGACTTATCTTATGATTTAAAAAATAAATATTATAGTCAGTCTAATAAGAGCAACGATCTCCTAAACGGATTCCTTTTATTTAAAGGAGTTATCCTACCCATCTGCAACAATTGAGAGTTCTGCCTGGCAGAATACAGTGTGCGATCATCAAGTGCTTCTCGACAAATCCCGAGAAAAAGCTAAAACGTCATAAGTATTCGAACAAAGCTAAACTATCAGCACTTGAATATGAGACCACTGTGCCAGTATGATCAACCAGCTAAATGTCTCAACCTGTTATATAGGAGAACATCTATCGCCTATCACCGAATCGAATTATGAATCTAATTGCTACCTGACCAAACATGATTAATTCAATCATCGCATGAGATTGTATAGCGAGTACCAATTCAATTCCAATTAATAAAATTGAATCGCCTGTTAAGATTAGACAGTCAATTAGTAACGATGTGATAAAAATATGTAGTGATTTCTTACTTTTAGGGTTCCGTCCTGATTTTGAAAAAACGGATCCCTTAAAAGATCACTTTGTTGTTCAATTTCCAGCTCCGGCCACTCCTACCTGTATTATATTTATATAATACCATATTATGTAAATAGGATCAATAATAATGACCGTATAGAAAATAATTAAAAACAGAAAAGTACAGTAACCGTTTCTTTTGCTTTTTATTCTTTTCACACTAATTTTAACACTAAGGTTGTTGAATGTATATACCACCATTTTCAGCTTTCGTATATTCTGTTTTATTTTATTTTACCACTTTTTTAAAATATAGTTAAGTATATAGGTACTGTATTTTGTACGTTATCTCATGGTAGATACGGTCAAATTGTTATAATATAACAAGGTCAATAATGCTTAAAAATGGTAAAAGGATATTATAAAGAATATATTATTACAATATAAAAAATTCTGCACAATATATTTAGTATACATGATAATATACATATTCAGTGTTCATAAGTAGTGTTTTTTTTATTTTTGTCTGTAACTAGTACAATAATAGTAATTTAGTCAATTCATAATCTTATTTTGTAAACATTCCTTTAGAGCTAGGTATTTTTGCTACTGTACAATCCCTCGCTGTATATTTTTCTTTCAAAAATCTTTAATCAATATCAGTCAGTAAAATTTCTCCAAAATATATCTTATAGCAGCTGATATTGCTCCGGCTGCAACAGCACTATTATGGAGGTCGCAAAGTCCCGTCATGACTTCAGAATTATGGTTGATACTCCACTTCGGACACTCTCTTTGGTAAACAGATTCAACCGGTAACATTTTCTTTTTATCTGCCCTACTACTGCCAAAACAACCCATTAATTTTTGAAACTCAAAAAATTCTTCCATCCACGATTTACGTATAAATTGTGCATGTCCCTCTAAAGTACACAAACTTACTTGTTCCATGGCTAGATCAACCTTTTCAAAGTCATGTTGAGATATATAATCAACTTCATTATACATTTTGGCACAAAGAGATTTTAATAATAATTTATCTTGTGTACGCGATATCAGTGCGCATCCTCTCCCATTTCGAGCGGCTAATAGAAAAAAAAATCTTTGTGTCAATGCGTATCCATAATCTGTACCGCTAGTCGTGTATCCAACACAATCCGGAGAGACCGTACATTGAACTAATTTCATGTCAGAGTTCTCGGTAATGTTTCCCAGTAAACTAATACATTTGTCTGAGTTTGCTGGCGTTGGTACCTCGTTCTCCAAATCGTAAATTTTTTTTATGTATTCAGACCACTCTCCGTACACCTCCCTTAATTCACGTCTCGAATAAAATATTGTTTTATTCATCAAATCTAAATTAAACGTTTGCAAATGATTGCTCCACATTACCTCTTTAGTTGAGATTGTTTCTGCAACTTGTAACAAAACTTCTGGATTCGCTTCAGAATTATTTTTTGATTCACTATTCGCTTTCAATTTGTGGAGTTGCTGATTAAAATATTTCATAATTTCACTGTTCCTCTTCAAAATTTTTTCAAAACGAATCCTTATTCCCGGTGGTAGATTTTTTTCTTTTACTGAATAAACTGTTTTTAAATTTACATTACTTAAGAAAAAGCCAAGAGCAAAATTTAAATCGACGTAGCATTTAAAACTGTATCCAAAATCTACTAAACTGTCCAGATGTTTCAAATAAAGTAACAATTCTTTTTTATCAGGTAAATCGTCTAGAAGTTGTAATTTTATATATTTATCATTTCTCGAAGACACGTATAATATTAACACACTTAATAATATAATTATTACACCGAAAGAAGAGTTTTTGGTCGATTGTGACGTCATAATTGCATTGTCCGTAGAATTTACATGAAGTATCTAACGCGCAAACGTTTCCAACTCTGATTGCAAATTAAACTATCAATAACTATCTAAGCTATCATCGTGCATTTAATTAGATTTGACGGTTTGTTTGTTCACTTTGCACGTTTAACATTAATATCTAATCAGCGACATGTACCATTGAAAGCAAAAGAAACTGATGATTCTGATCGCAAATAAGAAACTTTTCTTTAAAAATACTATTTCATTATATTTATGTGTCTACTTATAGATGAACTAATACTGTCTATTTATCTATATTTACTTGATAATCTTTGTAAACAAACACCACATTTTGCAAATTCATTAGTTTTTACATCAACCGCACACTTTTATATGGATGAAATTTTTTGTAAAGTAGCATTAGACTATTTTATGATTTGATTGTATCCTATAGAAAATACATAAATTGCTTTGATTTAACCATTAGCTTCCTTAAATTTTAACTAAACGCCTCTAGGCCTCATGTGAAACGTCACATATCTTGCCAGTGTCTTTCGTTTTCCTTGATTCCTATACATCTCTCACACGGTCAAAGACTTAAGTCTTGTCTTGTCTTGGTTGACACGACGCCATATTTGTTTTCCTTTAAATTTTTTCATAATAAATTAACTGTATTTATTTTATTATATTGTAAAGTATAAGCATTGCACCCGTTGCTCACGCTTGCTAAACATTCAGTAGCATACTTTACCCCTGGGTCTCTGTTGCAAGATATTTCCCGCACGCACTGCGCTGATCTGTAATGAAACCACAACTCACGATCTTCATACCGTGTCATTACCTGCAACAATAAAAAACAACGTTAACACACTAAAAATAAGCTCTGTTTTGAAACGGTATGTACCTAAATGTGTGATTTAAGTTAAACGATACGAACATAAAAACCCAATGGCTTTTGTTTAAGTTAATTGTAAAACGCAATGATAATAGTATTTATGATCTATTATTCCCATTGAATTTAACTAAAATATTAAGTAGCTTATGTCACTTGCGTCACGGGAGGAGGCTCGTCCCTGCAGTGGGACATTAATGGGCTGTTACGATGATGATGATTAAGTAGCTTATGCAAAAATATAAACCCAAAACCGAAAAACTTTTGTAATGTATCGTATAGGTACGAGTATAGGGGACATCGAGCAGACCTATCAAGAGATGGTCCTACGTCCTAACAAGGGTGCGGGAAGAGAATGAATAAGGAAGCATATGTCCAGCAATATACATCTATAAGCTATAACGATGCAAATGATACTGCCTTAGTAAACATTAAACCAGCCAGATTATTATTTGCTAGAGTGACGCTATGTTTCTATTGCGTTAGTTGCGGTAAACATAAGAGTAGGCACTTTAATTTTGAACATTTCTAGATTGTTGACTATTTTGTTCTTTTCTTTAACTCTAATTTTTTATCCTAATCTATCCTTCATTATTTCTTACATCTTTATCTCGGTGACTTTGGTGCCCTGAATCCTTATAGGTGAAACGAAAGTCACCCTACCAATTATTAAGTTTTTGACAAATATAAAATTAGATAGCTTTTAAATTATTTAGTTTTTGGATCATCATAAGACAGATATTTGATTAGAAGATTTAAATTAGCTTCCTTATAAATAATTGATAACCGAAACCAAATGGTTTCCTCAAATTTATTAAAATTGAATGCCATAATAAAATCGCCTTCATTTCGCGAAACATTATTGTTTGATTAACAGGAAATAACACAAGTGACTTAATAACATGAATAAGGATGCACTAGTTGAATAAATTATTATTAGGTAATAGACTTTAAACATAGCAAGACAACTTCAAAGTTATTTTGTTATAATTTTGTTATCTACTATATAAAATGAAGTCGGGTTTTCCTTCCTGACGCTATAACTCCAGAACGAACGAACCGATTTCCACGGTTTTGCATTCGTTGGAAAGGTTTAGGGCTCCGTGAGGTTTATAGTAAAAAAAATCAGAAATTTTAACAGAAAAGGGGGATTTTTTTTTAAATGTTACATTTAATGAATCCATCTAGTGGCGAAACGGAGTTCGCTGGGTTTGCTAGTAGTAATAATATAAAATTGTAATATTTTATAATTATAACGTTTTTTTTTAGTTTTGATATTATTAAAATTTATAATTTTTTTTTTAGTTTGTATGTCGCAATGTAGAGAATATTTTAAAACAGGTGGACCAAATAAAAAACAAATTATCAGAATTCAGTTTCGAAACGTTTATCTGGAGATTTTTTAATCTAGACACCCTGTGTGGTCCTTTTCGAGTAATAATTTCAGTATTTATTTTAACCTTTAAATATATTTAATATACCAGTACATCCAAAATTAGTATTCGACTAAATAATGTTCGTATAAATTTCACGAGATAAGAAAGTACCTTAAAATTAACCCTTGGAAGGTGAACACTGATTAAATCAAGTAAGAGGCGTTATTAAAACAAAATGCGTGTCCAAATAAATTACTTTTTCAATTAGAACTTCCTGTATGATAATGATTAAGAGCATTGCAATAAATTTGATATAAAGTAATTGAGGATCGTAAGAAAAGAAAAACCAAACCCTAACTGACCATGGATAACGTTAACGCTAACCGTCTCACTACTGATTGTGTGAGGACTCCAGGTCCTGTGATGTAAATAATATAAATATATTTGTTTGTCAATCAAACAGGGAATTTCCCGCTGAATACTGCCTCTAAACTTGTATTGACGTAGGTAAATGGTTGTTACGAGTTATCTTTTCTATCGATCTTATTACACTTGTAGAAGTGCCATACAGCGACTAAGCGAAATAATCCATCAAAGACACATCAAGAATATTTTGTAGGTAATATTAGACCCCTTTAAAAATAATTAGTCTGCTATGTTTTTTTCCGACCACAAAGTACGCGATTAGACTAGTTCTGTTCCAATAAATTCGCAATGGAAATACAGGAACTTCTTTTGAGCCTTTAATGTTATACTTTAATTGTTCTGGTTAACGGAGAATAATGCTCCATAAATAAAGAAATGATATGTTCTTCAGGAAATAACTGTTCAATAAAACAGAATATTCAAGAGCGTCGACGCATTGATGATATATTACTGAGAAGGGGGCGCATTTAAAATGCCATTAGTCTTAACACGGACCCGAAATGAATCCTCAATTTGTTTTAAAAAAAGAACTCTGAATTGATTCAATAATTTCGAATTATAGTATACTTAGCTTAGGTCACAACGATGAAATTATACGCAATGCGAATGTGATATTTTTGTGATTGAAGCACACGAAAATACGATAATGTAATGCGTTTCTATTACAGTTAAGTGCAGAAAATATACAACCTTTGCAATCTAATTTCATTACAGTCAATACTTCATAAGCAAATAGGACCTAACCTATTAATATCAATCGGATCACTAGATGACGTAATATTTTCATTAAAAATCATTTAATTATTTTAGTTATCATTGGTTTATCCTGACCCGATCATTCTGTATCAATCTTAAAAATTAATTACACAAGTTTGTTTTATTGCATGTCAGTCAAAAGACATCCAATGCAAACTATGCCTATATTCTCTTCCAATGTTTCCACTTTTTCCTCCCAAAGGTCAATACTACGCAATATCTTTTACTTTGGTTTTTTTACGATCTATTCATTTCTGTTTAGAATTAAAGTTTCACGTAGAGAAAATACCATCATAACTATCTATTTCTCTTTGCCTGACTTTATGACGTTTGAGCTCCTTCAGACTTACCGTAACGTAAATATGTGGCATCAAAATATTAAAAACAAATAAAAATCTCACCCGAATCACCATTTGCGATTAAGCGATATTTTGTTATTAAACTTTTGTATCGATGATACAATAAATAACAGCAGCTAATTTTGTTATGACTTTATTTTATTTTTATAAATATTCTTCCTTGTTGATTGTAATAAAAATACCAGAGAAAACATTTAATATTATGCTTTGAATCTGGAATTTATAATAAGCACTGTTTTGAGAACGTTTATACTGATTTTTATACCTACTTACACATTAACTGATGGATGATACACAGAAATTCCTTATTTTATATTTAAAAACCAACCCAAAGCTGTTGCATAGATTTTTTTATTATTTTGTTAAAAGTAAAAGTATTTTTTACGAGCCTTTTTTAAGTCTTATTACAGCGAGGCACGTCCTCATGTTTATATTGTTTTTTTATTTTGCGTCAGTGTATTAATGGGCTATTACTAGCCTTTTTATTCAAAAACATAGCTAGCTGGCAAACTAATAGCTACGAAGAATAAAGCCCTGTAATCCGCCAACATGAAATTAACGAACAAAAAGGACATATACGAACTCAAGACAAACATTATGTTGTGTGTAGAAGGCGAACCCGCGACATAGTGGATGGCAACTGCTGCCGTAGTCACGACGGCGAGCGACAGTGTAGCCCCAAGACAGGCAGTCAAATGATTAAATAACTTCAATACAACACCGTAATAAAGTATGCAAAAATCTAGCTAACTTGGAATTATTCCGCAGCGAAAACCTTAAATTACTGGACTACAACGGTTTATTGTTTAAAACAAGCACAATCGTTAGGGGACAAAATAAAAAAATATTTCAAAAGTTACTTACTTAGTTTAGATTTAAGTCATTTATCATTTTGCTAAGCCATTTGCACAAAGAAAATCATTTGTCAATTTAACTGTTACGAAGCTTATTGTAAACAAATTTAGCTTACGTTATAACACGTTAGGAGACATTACAAGGGGATATTTTTGTGATTACACAATTAAACGAAGGACGAAAGTAACTGTGTATTTTAAAATGATTAATACTAGTCGACAACGAATTTAACTGTATGGATTTTGTAATTTATTATTATTTGACGAATTAATATCTGATGAAAGGTGATTTTTGTCTACAAGCGTCCTTTTCTAGGAAAATGTGCGCTGTTTGTTTTTGTTTTACTAAATACATTCTAATGATAAGAAACAGCCCTATAGTCGTCAGAATGTCCTACAAACAGAAGTTAACATGTACTAAGTATGCTACAATAAAAAATATACATTTGTCACATTAATCAATAATTTTGACAGTGAGCCTTAAACCGGATTCGCGAGCTAAAGGGTGCTTAAATCATTGTAATACAAAATTAAGTCGGTGATAAATATTTAAAGTACCGTAATCTTGTTGCTACATCGTGTCAGAGATTTCAGGCATCAAGTAGATGTATTTCTTGATATTAAACGTTTGTAATTAAGATCCACGCTAATACGCTGTAATTTATGTTTATAACAAGGTTCACTGCAAATAAGATCTTTAAAGTTTAAATACAGTTGTAAGTAACTAAGTATAATGTTGGTCACAGGTTGTTCTTATTATGACTCATGTAGCAGTTCATTGTCGCCAAATACAAAATGACTGTGACATTTACTAAAGCGCTTAGAGCTATATCTTGACTAAATATTTTATTTTATCAATGGACTATTAGTTATTAGTGGATCTGGTTTATTTCTTAACAGCAAAAAAAAACATTAAAAGGAGATCTACGGTTATTCCTTGACTGAATAGGTTCAGTGAATATCTGACAGTTGATATAACAACAACTAACACAATTTGAGCATACATTTTACACTGAACAGATACTTGGGGACTGTATTCTTTGGCAAAATAAACGTATTGTAAGTTAATATGCTACTTACATCTTCAAGGATATAGTTACTTTGAGAATTTTCCCTCGTTCAGTTATAGTTTAGGAAATTATTAGAGTCACTTTCAACGCCCCTTTACACTGTAGGTATTTTTCTCAATATCTATAGTCTTGTAATTTATTTGTATCCTAAAATACTTACAATAGTCATAGTTCTAAAAAAAAAATTGCTTTCATTCAGTCCTAAAACACAGAAAACCAAAAAAGAAAACAGTTACTCAATATTTTCTTCTTAAAGACGCAAAAGGCAGCCAGTACTCTTACAGATTTATTATTGGAACATTCAACGCCTAATAAGTCATTACGTCAGGAAGCTCCACTACGTTTTCGTTCATCGATACGGTACCGGGAACGTCCGAGATATTTACGACAGGGGTCTGGATTGTGTGGGATTGTACATCACGGCCCCGGGTGGTATGGCACAGTTACACTATGACCGATTTCGAACTTACGGTACTCAGGAAACTTATAAATAAACGTTCGTCATTTGATGTCAATTAATTTTAATAGGGCTTCTGTGAAAATCTTTTAAGTAGATACAAATAAACATTTTTAAAGATGATGATAAAATTATGTCGGAAGCTTTTGCTGTTAGAAGCTGGGGATAGAATTTACGATTCTAACGGATAACAGCTTTGTAAGTTTTCAGGAATTTATGATGAAGATTGCTGACTCCTGTTGTATTTATATTTGTGACACCAAAATAGAGGATTTTATTAAACCGTACAAATTAAAACAATTACTTAAATAAATAGTTCACGCATTCGTGAGCTTGTTTTGTGTCTCGAGGACATTGCAAGCTTTCTCTAGCGCACAAACAGATTATTTTAAAACTATAACTTTGTAAACGAATGTGTTTTTGCTCCTAAACACGTTGTTTTTAAATTTTGTGAATAAAATTTGACTAAAATTAATAATAAAACATCAATAACTTTTCTTTTTAAAGTATTAAAGCAAATATGTTATCGCTATCTTAGTTATTTTATCTTTTCAATAGCCAACAGGTTTTGTAAAATAACGGTAACCAGTGAAATAATAACAAGGAGACAAATACCAACTGTAACCGAATACTACATTTCCTTATAAAGAAAAAAACTTCCTAGCCAATAGCTGTTAAAAAATAAAATGGACCCTATTATTATAAACAAAAGGCTTAAAGTTGTTCAATGTTTATGTCAAGATAACACCGAAAAATCGAGCCTCATCGTTCGTTTTGCGAACAAAAATTTCTTATTTGTCCTTTACCTTAACTGTTTTGAACAACAAACCGTTAAGCATACAATGAAATTCTGATTTATTTGCTTTATTAATGTGTGCGAGGCGTTAAAGCTTTTTTGTTGTTTATAAACGTAAGTTTATTTGTCAAATTGACACATATCGGCACTTTTATGATGGTAATTACACTATAATCTTGTTTGAGTTTTGTAATCATTTTCATATCCTTGCTTTATGTTTAACAGCGAGTGTGACATTATAACTTACAGTAAAATCAGAAATACGGGATTTAACTCTGATCATAATACCTATAACAAAACAAGTAGGAGTATATATTTTGTAAAGGTGGTAAGATGAACTTTGTCGAACTATTTTAAATCACATTCAATAAAAAAATATTCTAAATATAGCATAAGGTGTCGTTATAAAAATATATCCGTGATATTAATAAACTGTTATACAAAAGAAAAATAATAAACAACATTTATCAACCATTATAATCTTAATAAAAAGTACTTATCATTCTGTTATGAAGAAAATAATTAAACATATACGTCTCCAATAAATTATTGATGATAAATGTACTAATAATTAATTGCTATGTGTACTCTCGTTTCGGTGGCGATCGCGTTCTCTGAAATTTAAATGCAATTTGTGCTGTGGTGTTCCTTAGGGATACATACGAATAACGGAAAATCTTAATGATCTGTGAATAACAAATCCTTGAATTGCGATGACAATAGTAATTAAAATTATGTTTACTAAAAACTGACTGACTTACGTGAGTTGATTAACTAACTAAATCCGGCTGATAAGCTGATTTAGGCTTTGATGCAGAAAATGACACGTTAAAAGATGAGTAAATCAAACATCATCAATTTTGGAATAATTATATTTTGTAATACAAAAAATAGTGTTCATTTTAGTAAAGAATATATAAATCAGAACTAAAATAAAAGTAAGAAATGTAAATGAAAATTTATTCCAAGATCATGGTTGTGAATTCCAACTACATATTATTATTATTATTATCAGCCTGTACTGTCCCACTGCAGGGCAAAGGCCTATAGTTTTTATACAGCTACATATAGGTGGTTAAATCCAATTTTTAGAAATTCATCAACAATATTAATAGACATGTTTAAAAGAATATTTGAATGTTTAAGTATTTAAATAAATTACTATAATAATAAATTGCATTTGAAAACAAACCTCAATTTACCGTTAATTTATGTCCCCGCTACAAATGTTTCGACCCTAACCCTTAAATCCCAAGAAGAAGACAAATGATAAGCGGAACCATCGACAGATCTTCACAATATTTGTTTGCAAACTTATTTTATCGTGAAATGTCAGAACGTTCCTTCAAGGGACGTGGGTACTCTTTTAACAATCGAAATAAGTACAGCTACATAAATAACTAGATTTTAACCGCAAATCCACCCGCGTGGTTTTGGTAATCGCCACTATTTGTAGCCTATGTATGTTTCTGCATCATCCAATACGACAGATTTCAGCCCCGAGAGACAGTTCAACAATTTTTACCTAGTTATCTTGTTGTGCCAGATGCAATAACAATTAGCTCTTCATATAGCAGATTTGACGCCATAGTCAGAAGATCACCGCCGTCCTTGATTGTCCCTTTACAGAGTTATGAATAAAATAATAACGTTTATGCAACAGTTTTTATCACCCACACCACCAAAGCAACACAGCAAATCTATATTTAATCTTTTTAACTAACTAAGTATACAAATACTCGTAGTAGATTCACAATTCAGTTGTAGGTATTATTTTAATGTGTAAACTCATTATTTTATTGACTTTCTTGTTCTTGGTATTTTTGTCGCTAAGAATCAACATGAAAGAATATTTATAAAAATAAAATGAAGCCATAACAAAATTAGCTGCTGTAATTTATTGTATCATCGATACAAAAGTTTAATAACAAAATATCGCTCAATCGCAAATGCAAATTTTTTTTAAATTTTTTATTTGTGTTCATATTTGAAGCTACATATTTACGTTACGTTAAGTCTGAAGGAGCTCAAACGTCATAAAGTCAGGCAAAGGGAAATAGATAGTTATGATGGTATTTTCTCTACGTGAAACTGTAATTCTAAACAGAAATGAATAGATCGCAAAAAAACCAAGGTATAGGATATAGCGCAGAGTTGACCTTTTGAAGGAAAAAGTGGAAACATTGGAAGAGGATAAAGGTACCTACAGGTAACCTACAGTTTGCATTCTATGTATTTTGACTGATATGATAAAACATGCAATAAAACAATGTTATGTGATTATATAATTGGTAAGATTGATACAGAATGATCAAATCAGGATAAACTAATGATAACAAAAATATTATGATTGCAAATTCTATTAAGTCAAATTGCGATCCGATTGTTACTAGGTTAGGCCCTGTTTGCGTGTGAAATATTGACCATAGTGAAATAAGATTGCACACATAGTTTTTTGCAATAAAATGTGATAGAAACGCATTACATTATCGAATTTTTGTGTGCTTCAATCATAAAAATATTACATTTGCATTGCGTAGGTACAATTTGATCGTTGTGGCATAAGCTAAGTATACTATAATTCTAAATTATATAATCAATACAGAGTTCCTTTTTGAAAACAAATTGAGGATTCATTTCGGGTCCGTGTTAAGACTAATAGCATTTTAAATGCGCCCCCGTCCCTGTAATATATCATCAATGCGTCGACGCTCTGGAATATTCTGTTTTATTGAACAGTTATTTCCTGAACAACATATCATTTCTTTATTTATAACCTTGGTTAACCAGAATTAAAGTATAACAAAATTGAAAGGTTCAGATGAAGTTTCTGTATTTCCATTGCCAATTTATTGGAACAGAACTTGCCTGATGGTTAACCAATTATTTCTACGAGTTTCATATGTTTATTAGTTGTCTTTTTCCTACCATATCACAAGTATTCAGCGGTAAATTCGCTGTTTGATTGACAAACAAATATACTTTGTTATTTACATCACAGGAGTCCTCACGTGGACAGTGGGACGGTTATGCCCGATTTACACATCGACAAGTACAGTAGCGAGTTAACTTGCATCATTGGCGAGTTAAGTCACTTTTTGCGTGTGGACGGCAAAAGCGAGTTAAGTAGTAAGTTGCCGATTAAGTTGATTTGAATACAGCTCGATCCTATTTTTCGGCGAGTTAAGAACGAAGTAGCCCCCTCTCTCGCGTCTCCCTCACCCTGCCGGCTCGGCGCTCGCAGCGCCCGCCGTGTAGACGGGCGAGTTTAGTACAGTTCACAAGTTCTAATGTCGTATTTATTTTTATTTTGTCTATTTTTATATGTTGTGTACGTATTTATAAAAGTATTTAAGTATATTTATGCGTCGTCTAGTACACATAGTACAAGCTCTGGTTAGTTTGGGACTAGATGGCGTTGTGTGAAAGTGTGAGGAATATTTATTTTTTTATTATTATATATACTTTTTATTAAAATTTCATTTTTAATGTGTTACATGTTCAGTGTTAATACTATTTCTCGTATAATAGCGCGTAAATTGGTATTCAATTGTTCAATGTCCATTTTATCGATTAAAATAACCGTAAACAATCTCAGGCGACGCACGCACGCACGACGCGACTAGTCTTCGTCTCTGATCGGCAACTTATGAGCTGTACTCGCCTACGTGTGAACTGTACTTACTACTTATTACTTACAACATAACTGTCTATTTTTTTAACTCGCCACTGTACTCGTCGATGTGTAAATCGGGCATTAGTGATAACGTTAACCACTGTCTTGTGAATGATTTTTCTTTTCTTACGATCATCAATTACTTAATATAAAATTTATTACATTACTCTTAATCATTATTATAGAGGAAGTTCTAATTGAAAAAGAAATTTATTTGGACACGCATTTCGATTCAATAACGCCTCTTACTTGATTTAATCAGTGTTCACCTTCCAAGGGTTAATTTTAAGGTACTTTCTTATCTCGTGAAATTAATACGAAAATGATTTACCCTCTTCGAATACTAATTTTGGATGTACTCGTATATTAAATATATTTAAAGATTTAATTAAACACTGAAAATTACTCGATAAGGACCACACAGGGTGCTTCTTTAATCTCCACATAAGCGTTCTGAAACTGAATGTAATTTAGATAATTTGTTTTGTTTTTGTTCCACCTGTTTTATATTATCTACATTACGCAAGAACTGATTCGTCAATATAAGTATTATTATATTAAAGTTAAAAAATATATGAAAAATAGTGTAATTATTCGGTATAACAATTTTTATATTAAAAAAAGTGTGAATGTAACTACTTTTAAATTATATTAATAATAATTTATTCAACTAGTGCATCCTTATTCACGTTATTAAGTCACTTGTGTTATTTCCTGTTAATCAAACAATAGTGCTTTACGGAATGAAGTCGATTTTGATATGGCATTCGATTTTATTAGATTTGAGGAAACCGTTTGATTTCGCTGATCCATTATTTATAAGGAAGGTAATTTAAATCTTCTAATCAAATATCTATCTTATGATCCAAATATTTTAATAGCTACATATCTAACTTTATATTTGTCAAAGATCGTAATGAATATTTAATAGGATGTGTTTCGAGTCACCTATACGGATGAAGCGCGCCTAAGTCACCGATATAAAGATGTTAGGAAAATATAAGGATAGATTAAGAACAAAAAATTAGAATTAAAAAAAGAAAAGGTCAACAATATAAAGTGATACTAAAAATTAAAGTGCCTACTCTTATTTTTACCGCAACTAGCGTAATAGAAACATAGCGTCACTCTGCACAAATACAAATCTAGCTGGTTTAATGTTTATTAAGGTAGTATCTTTTTTAAGTCTTATATATGCCAATTGTCAGCCAATATTTAAATTAATTCAGATTATCTTCAACAAAGTGTATTTAAATCAAACACCAATTAGTGCTTCATGTAGTATGCTCAGTGTAGTAGAAAGTAAAAACATTAAAAGCGGTAATGATCGGCGGTGACACAAATTTTATAAAGACGAACATAGACACAAATACAAATAAAATGATCGAACGAAAGTTAAGTCAAAAACATTTAGAAGAAGTGAATCTATAAGTTAGATACATATTTTATAATTAATAGTATTTTCAAAGAAAAGCTACTCTTTTGCTTTTAGAATCTTTAGTTTTTTTTACTTTAAAAGGTACGTGTTGGTGTAACTACTAAATACGCTGTTAAGTCTCGCAATGTCACTGATAAGATATTAATGTTAAACGTGCAAAGTAAACAAATAAACCGTCAAATCTAATTAAATGGACGATGATAGCTTAGATAGGTATTACTAGTTTTAATTTGCAATCAGAATTGAAAGCGTTTGCGCGTTCATGTAAATTCTACAGACAATGCAATTATGACGTCACAATTGACTAAAAACTCTTCTTTGGGTGTAATAATTATATTAATAAGTGTGTTAATATTATATGTGTCTTCAATAGACGATAAATATATAGAACTGCAACTTCTAGACGACTTACCCGTACAAAAAGATTTGTTAAAATATTTGAAATCTATGAATAATTTAGTGAATTTTGGATACAGTTTTAAATGCTACGTCGAATTAAATTTTGCGCTTGGCTTTTTCTTAAGTGATATAAATTTAAAAACAATTTATTCAGTAAAAGAAAAAAATCTACCACCGGAAATAAAAAGTCGTTTAGAAAGAATTTTGAAAAGGAACAGTGAAATTATGAAATATTTTCATCAACAACTCCAGGGATACAAAATGAATCAATCAAAAAATAATCTTAAAGAGGAATCAGAATTATCGATACAAATTGCAGAAACAATCTCAAACAACGAGGTAACGTGGAGCAATCATTTGCAAACATTTAATTTAAATTTGATGAATAAAACAATATTTTATTCTAAACGAGAATTGAGGGATTTGTACGGAGAATGGTCTGAGTACACTAAAAAAATTTGGGATCCGGAGAACTATGTTCCAACGCCAGAAAACTCAGACAAATGTATTAGTTTACTTGGAAACATCACAGTGAACCCTGAAATGAAATTGGTGCAATGTAACGTCCATCCACCTTGTGTTGAATACATGACTAGCGGTACAAATTATGGATATGGAATGACACATAGACTTTTATTTCTGTTATCCGCTCGAAATGGAAGAGGATGCACACTGATATCAAACGCGGAAGATAAATCAATATTAAAATCTCTTTGTGCCAAAATCTATAATGAAGTTGATTATATATCTCAACATGACTTTGATGAGGTTGATCTAGCTATGGAACAAATAACTTTGTGTAGCTTAGAGGGGCATGCACAATTTATACGTAAATCGTGGATAGATGAATTTATCGAGTTTCAAAAATTGATGGGTTGTTTCGGCAGTAGTAGGGCAGATAAAAAGAAGATGTTACCGGTTGATTCTGTTTACCAAAGAGAGTGTTCAGAGTGGAACATCATTCATGAGTTTCGAGTCATGACGGGACTTTGCGACCTCCATGTTAGTGCTGTTGCAGCCGGAGCAATATCAGCTGCCATAAGATATATTTTGGAGAAATTTTACTGACTGATATTGATTAAAGATTTAACAAACTCTTATGAAAGTAAAATATACAGCGAGGGATACATACAGTTGCAAACAACAAATAGAATTAGAAAGAAATCTTAACAAATTGTTCTAAGTAGCTCTAAAAGCATATTAGAAATACTAGTTTTTTAATTGATTTAATTTAATTGACAAGATTACAATTATTGTATTAGTTAAAGTTAAAATTATTATAATATTATAATCGCAGCCTTCGACGTACTACTGGCCAAAGCCGTGCAATCCAATTTCAGTGGATCCTCTCTTTTACCGTTGAGATGTCCTAATAAGTCTTGCTCGTGGGATGACAAGAGAAAGCTGAACTGCTTGTCAATCTTTCTCCAGCCAACTCCCGAATGTCCTTTCCATGGCAGATATAGCCATAACGAAAAGCGGTGTTGAAGCTACGCTAAGAGCTCTGGATATCCAGGAAGTCCCGACGGTATCCCACCAGTGGTTCTCAACAAATGAGCTGACGAGTTGTCCTAATACTTACACCCCAATATTGTCTACTCTATTCTTCAAACGTAGTTAGTGCTGTAAGCGTGGAAAGAGTAGAACCTACAATCGATCCCGATGAACCGATCCAATTGCTTAAAAAGAGAATCGCTGAGCCAGCCAACTAGCGACCTACTGCCATAAGTCTTATTCCCCAAAAAGATGTTTGAGTGGTTGATCGCCGCAATAGCTGCGGAATGTAACGATCAAGAAGTGATCTTCTGGTATATACGTTATTTATCTTTGGGGTGAGACAATGGACAATCATAGGAAGTCACTATTAGCCGCGTATTACTGAACCGGTAGAGCCTGAAATCGTGCGCTTCTTTCCAAGCTTCCTGTTAGGGCTTACCACCTCGTTTGTGCAAATGCGTTGCCAGCTTTCTGTAGCTACATAGTAAATCAAAAGAAGTCAAGTTGTAGCATGAGTACTGCCGAACTGATTCGAAAGCAACACACCCATACGTTAAGAAGCATACGAATTCGAAAACATCCAACTAGACAGTGATTAGTAATTCATTTTATTATTTTCTTAATTTTACATTCCATAATGATAAGCAGGTCAATAAGAAAACAGTAGTTTTAAAAATAAATACTTGTGTTTATTACAAATTTTTTACCAAAAAATAAGTACTAAATGTAATAAATAGGTTCTAGCATTAGTGTTGGATCTTATGTTAGAATTTCTTTCTTTCTGTTTCGTAGGATTAATATCTGCGAACTTGATTTTAGTCAGTTACACTTACACAAATTACATTATCATATAAATATTAATTAAAAAGTAAGAAATCATTACATATTTTTATCATAGCGTTACTAATTGACTGTCTAATCTTAACAGGCGATTCAATTTCAATAATTGGAATTGAATTGGTAGTCGCTATACAATCTCATGCGATGATTGAATTAATCATGTTTGGTCAGGTAGCAATTAGATTCATAATTCGATTTGGTGATAGGCGATAGATATTCTCCTATATGTAACAGGTTGAGACATTTAGCTGCTTGAGTGGCATAGTGTTCGCATATTCAGGTGCTGACGGTTTAGTTTTGTTTGAATACTTATGACGTTTTAGCCTTTTCTCGAAATTTGTCGAGTAGCACTTGATGTTCGCGCTCTTTATTCTGCCAGGCAAGACTTTAAGTTTTTAAAAAATGGGTCGGATAATAATTAACAGCTTCGAAGGTGCGAAATTATTATCTTGAGTCTGGATGTTCTTTGTGTCCGATAAGTTGATGTTTGTAGAAGTCCCCGCGACACAGGGCATGATAAATTTTATAAATAATATAATAATAATTTTATGTTATTTTCTGGGGAAATTCTACTGAAAGAGAAACAGCTTTTAAAGCGCAAAAAAGCTGTATAAGGGCTATGTTCAAACTCGAACCTATTGATAGTTGCCTGCCACATTTTAAAAAACATAAAATTTTAACACTACCTTGTTTATACATATTAGAAGTTGCTTTATTTGTAAAATTAAATCCTAATCAATTTACACGTTTGGACGAAGTTGTGCAACGCCAAAGACGAGACAACATGCGTCTTTGTTTGAAGGCTGCTAAAACTGCCCTACTCCGTAAAAGTATATTTTTTTATTTTTAACTGCATGGCCCCAATTATGTATAATAATCTACCAAAGAGTGTAAGGGAATTACCAATGCCATCTTTTAAAAAGGTAATAAAGAATGAATTAATAAGTAAGGCATATTATAATGTCACCGAATTCCTTACTGACAAAAAGTTTTTACATTAAAGAATGTATTAGTTTAGTATACCTATTAGTATTAGTTTTCATTATTAGATTTTATTTTATTTATTAATTTATTTTACTTCTTAATTGACTTTGGTTCTGTACATTTTAAAAAAACTTTTGCAAAATAACTTTTTAATTTATTATCCTAACTGTTAAATTTTGCATGCCTATCTAGGTAAATATAGCTGAACTATATGTTTATTTTTAATATCTTTAAATGTATTTTATACCTACCTATATTTGCAAAATAAATAAATATTCTATTCTATTCTAAAAAAAATATACTTAAGGCTTATACCTACACCCTACTTAGAAGCAATTACATGATCACCTGGCAAATTACCACTCAAAACTGAATAAGACAATTTAGCAGTTGTAGAACATTTAACCAGTTATTATCGCCATCGATCACCAGGTGTTCGGAAATTGCTGCGATTGCTTAAATAGCAGGCAAGACTTATTTGAATTTCATTCATTAGCTTCCACCACTTAGATCAACAACCTATTTACCCATATTCAACCACACCATATACCAAACGATATTCATATCAAGAAGACTAAAAAAAGATCAAGCCACACAAGAATATGTAGGTACGTAAGTAAGTAGGTGTCAGAGACTCGAATGCACATATCACATTATTTAAACGATATCGCGAATCGTTTTGGATGCTGTACAATGACGTATCTGATATTTATGCTTCGTACTGTCGTGTAGGTTGTGATACATGGTACAGAACTATGTAAGGATCTAAGGAAACTTGTTGCCTATTACGAGATAGCGTATAGGTGAAAATACCTTGGTTAAACTGAAGACAAGAACATTATTTATGTTTTTGGTCAATAACTTTTGGAACGTCAGTTGTTTATATAACGATTGTGAGTTTGATTGATTTGCGTTTGGTGATGCAATGAGAATACTTAGTGTCGATATTGCTTCTCAATTTAAGGGTGTTTTATACTTACTATTTCTGTACAAAATAAGAAAAAGAAATTTTGAAATAAAATCCTATATGAATCAGGCTTGCGAGCGTGACATTGGTAAGCATAGTTTTAACATTTTTCTATGCAAATTCTTTTCCCATACAAAAGTTAGGTATTTCATTTTATCTCTCCAAAATTCCTATAGTTTTTATTTTCCCCTTTGGACACATTTAACGACATGATTGTTGCTTTTGATCCTGACATCCTAACAATTGTGCAAAACTAGTTAGATATTAAAAGTCCTGCTACTAATATCTCCAGATTATCTAGTACTCTATCTCTAGTAAAATAAATTCAAACAGCGATCAGCTATTCTAAAATCAATATGAACGTCTCTATATAAAGTAGAAAGGACACAAATAAGCCAGTCTTGCGCCGCCGCATGCGGTGTTAACACAAAACTTCAAAGGGACAGGCAGGCAGCTCAATACGTGCCCATACAATGCCAGACCGAGTTGTCACATACACACTTTGCATTATATTGATGACCGGCAACAGTTATTTACGTATTACCCATATATGTGTTAAATGTACACTGCTATATTTAATGTATCTGCCAAAAATGGTTGCTTGCGAAACAGTAAACTAATTCATTGCATGTTGGCAATAAATTACTTTTCTCTATCGATTATAGCATTGATTTTGCTACCATGCTACAAACCATTTAGTTCTCACTTAGTCTTTTATTTTCATTAATGAAACAGGAAGTAGTCTACTTGTAGTGAGATGATTATGACGGTTGCCTATATCAATCTTTGCTAATCTATGCTAAAAATTGTAACTAAATTAAATTCGTAAAGAAAATATCGAGTTCCGTGTGGTGACGGAGTAGGAATACAATATGTCACCACCCCATCTCATCCCATGGGTGTCGTAAAAACTGACTAAGGGACTAACCGTAAATATGATCTTTACGAAGTAAAAAGAAGGAAAACTTGAAATCAAACCCTATACCAATCCGTCTGACCAGCGTGGTATTAGAATGCCAAGTATCCCTCCGTCACCGTAGAAGGCCCGTCCTGCATTAATGGGCTGTTATGATGATGATGATTTCAAGTTTTTGGTCAAATACTTCCAAGAATTTTATTATTGACATCTAGTAAGAGCTGATAAGCAAAAGTGATAGTAGTTTGAGGGATGTTTTACCTTTCGACTTTCATAAGTATTACAATATTACGAGTACCTACCTAACGTAAAAAATGTAAAAAAAAATACATGCTAAGGAGTTCAAATCAAGAAGTATAGCACATTGACACCAGTACAGTAAAATCAAGCGAGTATAATCGATCATGTCACAATAAGTAATATTATATTCAAAAACCCTCACATGACATCATCGTAACAGCCCATTAATGTCCTTATGCAGTGACATGACGGAGAGAAACATGACTCACTCTAATACTACACTATTCAAATATATTAGTATAATAATATTTACTAACTGATGCCCGCGGCTTTACCCACGTTGTACAGGTAGCTTAAATGTTATTCTACACCATAAACTACCTATGTTCCAAATTTCATCAAAATCCATTCAGTAGTTTTTGCGTGAAAGAGTAACAAACATCCATCCATCTCATCCTCACAAACTTTCGCATTTGTAATATAGTAGGATTGTCATTGTTTTCCTTCTAACATTTTTTTCTTTCCTTCTATTTTTCTTCAAACAAAATCAGTTAACTCTCATTTACGAGTACATATTAGCTTTTACTATATCCATTGAATAAGATTAGATTGGTGCTAACGTGTATTCCTACTTCATCGCCACTCAAACTCGATACGTATAGTCTACTGGGTTGCACTTGCAATATTATAGTATTTAGTTTAAAGTAAGAAAAAATAGATACATCTTAAAGTATACTATTAAATAAAATACATTTCCAGTGAAGACTGGACGTGTCTTATGCAAAAGAATGGGACAATAACAATATATTCCACATTACCTACTTTAAATATTTTTTATCTCCAAGTTCTGATATAAATTGAAGTACTCCTGCCACCCATGAAACAGACAAACAAAACGCGATACACTGTCGTCGACGACCTCAAAGATATTCTTTACGCTAGAAATATTAAGCAGCGCTACGAAAATGCTTACAGAAAAGATATAAATAAATGAATGAAAAACATACTTAGCTTACACTGCTTGCTACATTGACGAAATTTATTCTGAAGATGGATGAATGAACCAATAACGAGTGGATTTCGATGTCTTGTGTTTTAATCTTTTGTAGTTAATTGAAATAAAAGAGATTATGTAGATATAAATTTAACTTGAATCTGTTAAAACACAGCTAAATCAACAAGAAATCACGTGTATCTTTAAGTATTTAATACAATTTCTGTATATTAAATTTCGTTCTGAAGTGAGAAAAGATCAAATTGAAACATAGGATATAATAAATACCTATTAACATTTTTCTGATACGTTTAAAAATAATATGATTTATTGTTTGTTTTAAACAAAGTAGCAAGTAGCGTAAGAGAAAACCTTGTACCATAACAAAATACCCGTAGAATTACCTTATACAGAAATAAACCTAATTTATTTTGTTCAGTACCAAATACTTAAAGAACAGTTAAGGGTAATTTTAATTCAATATTTGACCCATATTCTCTAATAACAGCTACTTACAAAACAAACTACAGTATATCAGAACGTAAGCTAAAGATGTTTGTATAGGCTTCGCTTTCTGTCTGTATTCATAGTCCGCTCTATTATATTGTCAATTCGGGACCTCCACGCATAGTATACAATTACAAGATGTGTTCATCGTTCCGCAATCTGTCAGCTTGGTCCGGCGCTGTCGCACTATAAATAAAGAGGATTTATTCACTTGCAGGTTACTTAATTTATAGCTATTTTGGACACATTGTACTGACGTGGTATCCTACTGTAGGAGCCAGTCGCTATTCATATATTACTTTAAGTTATATTTAGAGTTGTTTAACATTATTTAAATTATGTGGAATCAAATGGCATAAAACGTAAAGCTTGTTAAAAAATCTGCACTAGCTTGTACCAGTCCTTTATCAAATGTAGGTATTATATGTACCTATAACAATATTACAGTTAAATTTTTCGAGGTCCCTAATTCACGAAAAGTATTCGCTTACTTACTAGTTATGGCGTATTAAAATGCCTTATAAAAATTATTCTTTTATAGTTTTAAATTTAGTGCCAGGCCGCGTAGAAGATGATGTCTAGTTTTAGTGAAATTTTGTGAGTAAGCCGAATATTAAACAAGAGCTTTGCTGGCCTAGCGGTCAAACTAAGACGTTTTCGGTTTTCGAATGACTGATCAAGTAAAAATCAACTAATCAAGTGTCAAAACTATTATTTTCAGGAACTAAAATGACGGTTTTGACACTTGATTAGTTGATTTTTACTTGATCAGTTCATTCGGAAACCGGGGGTTAGTTACAGAAAACAGATTCAAATACTGTTCTTGATTCAAAAATTCACATTGTTTTAAGATTTATTTCTATACTAGCTGCTGTGCCCGCGACTTCGTTCGCGTGGCGGATGTTACTTACTTCGCAATTCGATTTAATACTGAAAAATCGTTTTTAAACCTTATAACAAACAGATATACCTACACACGAATTGTAAAATTAACGAACGAACCAAAACCTTTTCAAAAACAGATCTTTACAAAGGCACATCTATGAAGACTGTGTCTAAACTTATACTGAAAGACATGAGCGAACGTCATTCTTTCAAGTAAAATCTTAATACCGCGATACTGAAAATGACGTCACAGGCACAATGCCATGTGTTGTCAAATTTGTAAGTTAAAATAAATGACATCGCTTTTTTCATCATAACAGCCCATTAATGTCTCACTGCAAGGACGCGCCTCCTCCCGTGACGGAGGGATACTTGGCCTACTAATACCACGTTGGCCAGTCGGATTGGTATAGGGTTTAATTTCAAGTTTTCCTTCATTTTTATTTCGTAAAGATAATATTCACCGATAGTCCCTTAGTCGGTTTTACGCCACCCATGGGATGAGATGGGGAGGTGACATATTGTATTCTTGCTCCGTCACCACACGGATAATCGCTAATTAATTATGAATGAATACATTTGCACGCCACGTTATGGTGCGGCAGAATTACCTGCCTCGGTGGCGCGGCGGTCGCATTACATGGCTGGCGTGCATGAGGTCGCGGGTTCGATTCCCATGGAGGACAATTGTGATACACAAACTATTGTCCTTAGTCTGGATGTTCTTTGTGTCCGTTAAATTGATATTTTTAAAGGCTAGTGTGAAGACTTATAATAATTGATATTACACATACGATTCATGGTTAATTTTATTAACATTTAAAAGGAATAACTTATTAATAGCACTTAATAATAAAATAGTTATATATTATTTAAAAACTCATTTATTTTATGATTACTACTGGTAACGCCATCTCGTGAACAAAAGAAACGAAATTTAAATTCATTCAACATTGAACCAAATCCATTTTTCATGACCCCTGATTTGTATTGGACTGTTCTAATAAAGAGATCTAGCGATATCTCGAGTATTACTTATCCGATTCCGATTGTTTTATTATAGTATAGATAGATACCTACTTTAAACTTAATACCAAAAAACTTCGTATCTATGTATTTTAATATCTAAAGCTCGCTTATTCCGAGAAGAGTCAATAAGAACCACGTCCGTTCGCATTAAGAGTCAATGTGAATGAAATTATATAGATGCACCGGTTGGCCGTTTCGGACGTTAAACAAAAATCAACCGTACTGCCGTACTCATACTGGCGCGGCGAAATTTGGAAATTTTATTTCATCTAAATCTTGTGTGTTTATAAACCGATTTCTATAATTTTTTTTTTATGAATAAGGTATTAAAGTGTACTTTTGAAATATGGGAGTTTGAAAAAGATATGTCTATGCAAATTACAATATATTTATGTATTTAATACACTTTGAAGAAAACCCTAACGATTAAACAGGTTATTGTAACTAATATATAAAAGATAGATATATACTATTCAGGACTTTTTTGTTCATCGTTTGAAGACCATTATTTTTGTAATACATATTTTTGGCGTATGATCAACGTATGCGATGATAAGAGCTCGAACGCGCTTTTTTTCAACCGACTTGCTTCAAATTTTTTGCCACTGCTCAGCTCCTATGTGTCTTAGCGTTATGTTATACAGCCTATAACCTGCCCGGGAGTATGGACTACAATTGTACCAAGTTTGGTTAAAATGCCTTCAGTAGTTTTTGACCCATGCGTGCACATACAGACAGACAGACAGACAGACAGACAGACAGACAAAAAATTTATTGATTGCATTTTTGGCATTAGTATCGATCACCATTCATCCTCCAATATTAATTTTTAACATATATTCAATGTACAGAATTGATCTCTCTACAGTTTTATTATAAGTATAGAATAGATTAATTTAAACAAAAAATTTTGAAATAAGGTAAAACAGATAAAATAAATGTTATACACAGAAAAGATGTCGATTGTAATTCTGTTTCATTATGTTTCAGTTTATAATGTTAAAATAGTGTTTTACTATAAACAACGGGAACAAATCTGTGGGTTAAGTTTTGTTGTTTTATTACAACAATATTTTATACCTAAATGAAAACGCAATTCTATCAACTCTACAACACAATTACAAGTGGTATAATAACTATTAACAATGCGTAAACATAACCTTAAACTGTAACGTAAACTTTACCTACAAACTCAGATTAAAAGAGATTTTACAAGACGAAAAATGTAACAGCCGTAAAATCAGCTTCGTACCTACGTCATAAACTTATACTATCTTACCTATTGTCTTTCATTGTAAATACTATACACGTCACCAAGAAGGTTTTAACAAAAATATAGACGACATCCTATCATACTTAATATCAACTCTATTACAACAGTATAAAGCTTAAAATTAATTGAAACTTTTAAGAAAGTACCGACAGCAAAAATTGCGCATTAAAATGTTTATTTTGCGCATTACTTTTGAAGTTTATCACTTTTATTGCCCATAAACAGTATTAATGGTAAGTCACCTATAGTAAATACCATTCCCATTTCAAAGGAGTCGTCTGAAATTACTTTTGTTTGTGATAACGTGATGTTGTAAGTGAGAACAACCTTTTATGATCAAAACTTTGTTGTGCACACGGCTTTGCCTGCAAAAATATCATTTATCTTTATAAAAATTCTTACCATAAGTACTTATCTAAATTAACCTATTGTTTTTGTAAAAAAGACTGATTATTACAAAAAGATTATAATAGTACCCCACAAAATCCCTTATATCGTATTTGCTTGCTTGATTTGTCTGGAGTGGTACATCAATTAACTAATAAAATAATAAGCATAATAGCTCATGTCTTCATTAAGGTACAATTTGATCCATTGACTTAAGATTATGTGCCTAACATTATTAACTACTAGCTGACCCGTGCTCATTTCGTTAGGCGGCGAAAAAAAACGCGTTGCTTTTTTAAACATATTTCATTACTGCTCCACTTCTATTAGTCATAGCGTGATACTATATAGCCTATGTGACACTCCCCGATAAATGGACTATTCAACACAGAAAGAAAGATTTTTAAAATCGGTTCAGTAGATCCAGAGCTTACCCCCTACAACGTCACAAACACACAAACTTAACCTGTTTATAATATTAGTATAGACACAGATTTAATAATTTGGTTAGTATTTATCCTCTTAATTTTGATTTACAAACTTATTTACAAAAGCTGTTAGTAAATTTTGAATTAATCTCGAAAAATAAAAAGGTCTGAAATACTGACCACTCCATCTTGGTAAGATAAATAAACGAAGATTGGGTCTCAGCAGTTGACACTGTTTAGGTTTAACCAACGAAAAAGTTTAACACTGCCATCAATTTCACAATTACTTTGCTAAACGAAATTCGCCTTTAAATATAGGCTGTTAAAGCTTAAGGAAAATTGGAAGAAAGATATTTGCTTATAATGACAACATACTGAGACAAGATCTGCAAAAATGAAAATGTCACAAAATATCGATTTAGATGCCACTTAACTTTAAAAAGGTTTTATCATAACAGCCCTTTAATGTCCCACTGCAGGGACGGGCCTCCTCCTGTGACGTAGGAATCTTTGGCCTACTAATACCACGCTGGCCAAACGGATTGGTATAGGGTTTAATTTCAAGTTTTCCTTCTTTTTATTTCGTAAAGATAATATTTACGGAAAGTCCCTTAGTCGGTTTTTACGACACCTATTGTCGTAAAAAATGCAATGCATTTTCTTTTATATTCTCTTTTATCATAATAAAATATTTACAAGAAAATTCATTGTCGTATTTGACTTGACTTGACTTCTTCGTGAATGATTGTCGTATTTTTCCATCACATTATTTGACAAGCCTCATGTCAGAGTCTCTTGTTTTAGAATAAAACTAAATAAAAGAAAAAGGTTCGTTTTGCTTGTGCTGGGATTAGGATTGTTACCAAAATCGGTATCATCAACAATTGATCTAAAAGTTGTTTAAAGAGAACATGTACATTTTTAAGGTTTCCTAGTCGAAATAATATTGTAGCAGAGAATTGGATTGAAGTCATTCGACTTAGCCGGAATGATGAATCATGGAATCCTAAGGCGCGCAGCGTAGTTTGTTCGACTTATTTCGATAATGGTGACTTATATTACTTTCAATCGTGACTATGTCGAAGGAGTGATCACCACAGTCTCACGTAAACTTGGCATCCTGAACAAAGTGCAGCGATACTTCAGTCCGGAGCAGCGGTACCTGCTCTACAAAACGCAGGTTCGGAGCAGCATGGAGTACTGTTCGCATCTTTAAGATGGCTCTGCCAAGTATCTCATAGAAACCCTAGACCGACTGCAGCGACATGCGTTCCGCATAGTTGATGACACCCAGGTCACGGAAACACCCCAGTTACTAACATACGATTTGTTGTGATTATTCATTAATTAAATGATTTTGGAATAATAATTGTTTTATTTTTACCCAATCTTGTCGGAATAAACATATAGACAATTTTAAAATTAAACTTATCCATGAACTCAATCAGTCTGCCAGTACTTAGACAAATATTAGGGTAATTAGTTTTCACTGCATGGCAGCACTCCTTAAATGCACACATGTTTACAAAACCTGCTTCATTTTTCTGTTGACAGCGCTACGTCTTTATTTTTTATTTGGTTTGAGTTGCCACCTTAGTAAAGTAGCATTATCGCACTGTTGATTTATTATTTGTTATAACATTTTTATTTATTATTAATGTTATGTATAATGTGTACAATTACATTTCGTGTCGAAGTAGCGGGTCAGGAAGATAATCCTAGAAATGTATGCAGTAGGTAACCACACATTATTAATAATGATCCTAATGAAATTTAATAACATGGCTAAAGTTCTCAGAAACGAAAAGTAATAAAAATAAAACGTGACAAATGTAACAGAAATTTTAAAGTCATCTAAAACCGGTAAAAAATCCTAGGAAACACAATATTTTATATTTTTAGCTCTTACCTGATAAGTGTGGGGAAAAACAAGTGTGTGAGGTGAATGAATACAATATGGTGTCAACAGTTTATCCAATAGGTGTCGTATAATATGAACCTAAGGGAAAGTACGCAGAATATCTTATACACACGGCTCCACAGTTTGCTAACCCTCCTAAGTTATAAAAAGCGCCGTCTATGGTCGAAACAATAAAATATTTTCTATTTTCCGGGGGTCAGGTCTCTATTTCTATAATCCCTCTGGGCATTATTAGTATACTAAATCCCTGCAATGAGATATCACTGGGCTGTTATAATGATTGCTAGATAGTTACGAAAGCAAGCAAAATTTATATCCTACCTAATTTATGAAGGTTTTATTTTTGTCTTCATAAAATTTTCGGCTATTCAATTGAACTTTTACGACTTCGATGGGACACAAAATGCAGTGAACACATTTTGTATTCTCAACTTAACTCAAAAAGAAATTTATTTCAATATCAACAATAAATCAAGAAAGTAATATACCTACTTTATCACAAACCTTATTTTGTATTCTTTCACGAACATTATCTTACGATGAGACATAATTGTGGAATTTCCGAATAACGGCCATCGAGGTGACAGACCCTCATTTACTTAGATTGTATAATACCTACGTGACATAAAGTTGGGATCTTATTATTTTTAAAACATTCTAAAATATTTTCCTTGTTTATGTGAGATTCTAAGAAAGGTATACAAACAACATTTCGGGTATATTTTGAATGCAATAACGTAAAATTTGTTGGGTTAATTGACGAGCCTAAATCTCAAGAAGATTCTCCATGAAGGCGTGATACAAATTAATAGGAGTAACTTCAAATCGCAAGCTCGATTCTCGCACAAGTAAAAATTTATCAGCTTGAATATTGACTTATCCTGATCGTAAAAAATAGCTTCAAAACAAAAAAAAACTGTTAGATATTTCTAATTTAATCGAGAGAAATTATTTATGTCGAAGGTGTCTAAGGTGTCCTATTCCACTAATAAATTATAATTGTCAAACCAAATCTTAGGAATAATATTTTAGAATATCAAATAGTTATTAATAATTTTAGGAATTTACTTGGATGACTCAATAAGGATAAAATATAAAATTTTGTCATTTAATTTTATATCTTCTTGTTAATATTACAGAAACCGCAAACGAGTTAACAGTACTTCAATTTATTAATATTAAACCTATCTTTACAAAAATAAACACACACTTTTTTATATAGATATTTTTTCTGTATAAAATTTTGCACAGAAGCTTGGCCACGAGGTCCTCAATGTAAGGTACACCCACACAATATAAAACACCACAAAATCGCGGTATCTTTATTCGTAACTGTCCAAAAACTTAAAAGTACCAATGCATTATGTTAACGACTACGAATATGGGCAATGATACAAAAGTGCGTAAAAGGCTTATGTTTAAAGAAGTGATTTCATGTGAAACCGAAAGTTTTTATTTTTTTTATTTGAAACAGCATTGATCTATACAAAATAAGTTTTTACTTTAATTTTAAGTAGCTAGGTTTCCATTTTAAATACACCGCGCACAGCTTACAGGGAAAAAGGACTAGGAATTTACATAAAATACTAGTTTTTCTTCTTCTAATGCCAGGCCTAACTTATTTTAGAGACGCCAGAAAGTGAACCCACATTAGCCAGCGAAAGCACCCAAAAGCTTTTAGTGAATCTAACTAAGGTATAACAATTAGCAGAGATGTTTAGTATATAAACTTACCACCCACTTACGCCTTATTTCGTTTGCACCGTTACTACAAACACAGGTACCACGCCTTTGAGTTCTTTGACCTATACTAAAAGTCGCTAAGTTTAGACCGATATCAACATGTTTTGGGTCATTCGCACAGTATCGACTTTTGTTGTTTTTTTAATGACGCTAAATATTAATCACATTTTTTAGGCTTTATATTTAAGTGTAACTCAGCGCTAAAATTTGGACCAGTACGATGATAACTGGAATAGAGTACCTGACCTAATGTATCTTATACCATTCATATATGAAAAACTTCTCATGGCCAACTCCAAAAATACAACGAGGTTCACGATATAATTGAAGAAATACTCATCGACAAAGGCACCGTGGACGAGATGCAATTTTGGAACTTACACAGGATAGTTTATTTCTGCGATCTCAAAATTATTCTTCTGAATATATTCTTTTTGTCCAATAACGAGTTTATTCAACAAAAATCATGCCCAATGATATTCAGTGCCGAAGATAAAGAAACATAGCCGACGACAAACATTTTACCACAACCTTCATTAGATCCTTCTTTGCTATCTTCTATTATAAGCATCGGCACATTCAAAGCCATACCTTGATTCAATCCAAATACCAAACGTAAGCAAATAGGCAATACAATAAAAACTAACATTGAAGAAAGGCTAATGAAACAGCAGTGCCCTTTTAGCGATCGATATTTACTATCTACGACAAATTTTTAATTGGACCTATCTCTGAATTCAACAATAGTTCCAGATAAGGGAGTTAAGTGAAAATTTATGTTTTAATAGTTGCCATGGTTTACTTTAATACAAAAATGCATTGAAAGTATTACTAATTGTAGATGTTGTCGTTTTGTAAAGTATTTTAGATAAAGACAGATTGTTTTTTATTATTTTGTTAGTGGTTATTCTAGAGTCGGAAGTTGTTCAAGGTGATTTCAGATCTTTGTGGTTTAATGACTGCTTAGTAGCAATAAAAAGGGTAGACCCCTCACACGGTGGACCGACGACCTTGTAAAGACGGCGGGAAGCCGATGGATAAGGGAGGCGCAGGAACGAACAAGGTGGCAATATTTGGAGGAGGCCTATTTAAAGCAGTGGACGTCAATTAGCTGACATGATGAAGTAGCAAGAAGGTAGCACTTAGACATCAACTAGGATCATGGTTTTGGTCGCAATACTATTGAACCAACTAAACCTTACCTTGCTGAAATTTTTATATCGCGTAAATCAAACAGAGGTCAACTGCAGTAAATTTGAGCGCCTCATAAAATGATAAGGCATAGTCTTCCCTTATTATTTTTATGATGCGTAATAAATATATTACATAAATATTTTAAAGAAAGATTTCATTTTCGGAAAAAATCGGTAAAAATAAGTATTTTTTGAAAGCAATTTTTTGGGAATATACATTGAGATGTAAGTTATATTTTTGTCGTGGAATCACTAGTTTGTGTATGTACAGTAGGTTTAGGTTCAAATATTAATATTGTTATTTAAGATATCAAGTTAACAATCAAAAACAACACCAACCTTCCATACATAGAGCCTAGTGAGATCACGATGCAAAACAACAAGCTAACAGTTTGAATGAAGCCATTGACATGTTCTGACGCTATAAGAAGGGACATTGCCGTATTGTGGGCGTCGCAAACATGGGATAATATCGCTTCCTATTTAGTATCCATGGTATTGAACATACATATTGAATAGCATTGTATGTTACATGACTTTCGTATTAGCGGACCAACATTTTGATCTAAATATATCCGTGCTTTAAGTTTTTTTTTAATACTATCAGGATAACGTTACATCAGCAGAAACAGATTTTTTTTCAAAGATCTTTAAAATTAGGACCAAACTAATTCCAAAAACTACACAGACATTTACAGAAGATAGCTAAATTCTGCTGGAGTAAAGCACGACAGGGAATCCTCAATTTAAAACGAAGATAGCAAATAGGTAGCACACTGTTCACAGCCACTTTGAAATCAAATTAATGTTCAATAGTACATAACTGTCAGGTTAAACCAATTATGATTATTAACAAAAAGTAATTGAGTTATTGTTACCGACTATATTGTAATTAAGATTGTGCCAGTTAGTAGAACCTTATTAGTTTTTTAGTTGACTCGTGTTAATGACCTTAACTCCGAAAAGAAGAACAAAAAAAATTATGTAATAAAATATTGCAATTAGAAAAATAACAAGAAGAAATGAAAAGAAACATAAAACAATATACTAAGTAGGGTAAAATACATTCACATTATCACGACTTCCAAAATAAAGCAATTGTATACACATTAAAAAATTGGTCAAAAATTGTAACACATTATTGACCAACAATCTGAGAACTGGAAAGAGAAATGCAAAATTGGGGAGGTCTTTGTCCAGCAGTGGACTGATCATGGCTGGGCAAAACAGATTGGCATTGACTGGGAAACCTCGGCGTAGTAGCCATGAACTACCACTACGCCATAGAGGTCGTCTAGGTACATGAACCTAAGAACATTATATATAACATTATATTATATTTTTATTAAATTTTTATTTTTTACTATTACATTTTTCACATAATAATTTTTATGTGAAATTGTCCTACAGGCTAAGTAAAAAAACACATTGAAAACAAGAGCGTATAGCATGTATTTCTCGCTTAAAACTAATTGTACCTAGAATGGTCACATCAGGCAAAACTTAGTTATGAAATAAGAAAGGATACATTTCTGTATGCCTACTTAAAGCCCTCATAAAATACGTGAATCGAATTTATAAGTAACATCTTTTAGGATACATAAAATGTAAAAAACTTGGTGAATAACCCTTTGCCACTACAAATTATAATTTAGATGTATTATTAAGTTAAATATCGCATCATATTTTCACGGCTCGAATAAATTTGTTCGCGGTAGTGTTACCTCAGGAAACCTGGCCCCTAAATTATATCTGATGTAATTTAGGGTTAGGTTTTCACAGGCAGAAAGATCACGAGTTTAAAAAGTATTTTTAGTATTAAACTTCGTAATATAAAAAGTGTTTTTATAGATTGCTGCCTTAATGGCATTGAAGTCCCGGTTTGCGGCTGCCATTTACGAAGTTACAGATTCGAATTCCAAGCAGAAGAATGTATTTAGGTCCATTGCAGAATTAACTTTAAGGAAAAAGGAATTCGAAAATAAAATAAAAATATATTATGCTGAAGCCTGGATCTACACTTCCAAATTAAAATGTAATAATATATTTTTACATAATATAATATGTCAGCAATAATTGTGTAGTAAAAGATCCATAAAAAGAAACTCTACTTTGCTATAATATAATTATTAATAAAAGCGCCATCTATCAATATTGTTCGGAACTGTCTATCATAGAACTCAACAAAGTAAAAGTAAAACCTTGCACTGAGTGATTCTAAATTATTCCGCTACTTTAACGTGGCGCCATTTGACGCTGCGCAAGCGCAAGTAAAGCATTTTGGTTTAAAATAAAATATAATAATATTATTATGTACGTTACTTGCAAAGTATCATAAAAATAAATTACATATAATTTTTTACCTATAAAGCTTAGGTATAACTAGAAAACTGCTAGACCCGTATAGTCCAGAGACGCGGGTTCGAGTACCAATTTTTTTCCATCGTCTTTCTTCTTTTCGGATATCATAAAAATAGTTTCATTTTAACAACAGCCTGTTATTGAAACGGTGATAATAAAAAAAAATAAAAGCAAATTTTACCTTCTTTCTCTTTTCTTCCTCTTAGATGTGCTGGTACCTTTAATGGTTCTGTATAGGGTCATCATCTTGGCAGCCATTAACCAACACTAATCACAACACTTTATTTTTTTTATATTCAATTATTTGATATTTAATTCACTTTTTTCAACAACACTTAAAAATTCACTAAATCACACCTTCTGGATTATCTGTAACAAAATGAAATAATGTTATTTAAATAATGTACAATAATAGAGAATTGAATGGATACCATGAAATTTCACATTCGAAAAAAAACAGCTGTATAATGCAATATTTATTTAATTGAAAAACATTTATAGTGTTGAGAGTGTGTTATACAAATACTTTATTGCCTATTCTCAAGACTTTGTTATCAACATTTTATATTAATTAATTAATTATCCTATTTGCGAATTGTGATTTTTTTTCTATTAGCGGCGCTAGTGAGCCCTACAAACGCTCTTAAGTAAAATAATATTTTGCGGAGATGTCTTTTAAGATTATTAAATAATAAAGCTATTACTTTTAACTATTATAACATACACATTTGGTTAATAACATATTTATGTACGTATATTAGGTAGGTACAGTCACGAGCAATAATATGTACACATTTTCGCATTTTGTAAACCAGTTATCTAAAGTTCTGCCAATCCAAAATTGAAAATTCGAAGATTAATTCAAAACTGTACGGAACCTCTTCTAAATTACGAATTCATTTTGATATTGTAATGTCTAGATAAACGTGCAGATAGTTTAGAAAATTTGAAAATGTGTACATATTATTGCTCGTGACTGTACTTACATAAGTATACTAAACACAAATAATTTAATCAAAGAGTACAAACACATCATAAAACTATAATCTTAAATTAATAAAAACAAATTGGTTGTTCCTTTAACGGATATTTACATAAGCTTATATCTATAAGTGTTGCAATTATGAATAAATTAGAACTTTATGTATTTATTATTATGATTAAAGGCAATACACGTTTAATTAGGTTCTAGTTCATAAAATAATATTGACCAACGAAATTATTATGTAGTACATAATGTGGTCTCATTTCAAAATCTGTTAATAATTTCCACCGTCTTACTTTCCGATGGTGACAATTTGTATTTATAACCGACTTCAAATAAAATTAATTTTCACAAAAAAAAAGAACCGACTTCAAAGACAAAAATTGCACTAAAAAGTAATAAATAATTACTTGTATTTTGATTTTACAACAATAAATCAGCCATTATTTCTATTTAATTTTAATTTATAGAATAGGTTCTTTTCATTAAGTATTGTAAAAGTATTGTTAAGGATATTTCTTGAAGAGTCTGTAAATATATTTATTTGTAGATTGTTTAAAAGATAATCAAATTATTACAAATAATGTAATATTATTGTTATTTTTGGAGTCGGTGTCAGCCACGATCGTTATTATTAAGTATACCATTTTTTATTTCTGACTGAAAACTTAAACAAATATTATGGCGCCGTGTTATACACAGACTAATAATTACATAAAATTCACATTCGAAAATGAAACGGCCGTTTTCGTTTTAAATGCAATATTTATCTAATTAGAAACCATTTAAAGTGATGAGAGTGTGTTATACAAAACTTTATTGCCTATTCTAACGAACTTGTAGACAACATTTTGCATTATTGATCCTATTCGCGAATTATTTCTTTAAATCTAATCTATTTTAAGTTCTGGAAAGCTTTAATCAGTTATTAAATATAATATTAAAACGTTTAAATGTGATACTGGTATTTTAAAATATATTTATTTAAATATGATAAGAATAGTTGTTTAATATTTGTTTAATTTTTAAACTAATCCATACACAATCAACAAATATAATGTCGAAGTCATTTATAATCTGTAATTCATGGCCGTCATTCCGTTTGCTTAGGTATTATCGTACTTATTCCGTTGGCTGACACCGCCTCCAAAAATAACAATAATATTACATTATTTGTAATAATTTGATTATCTTTTAAACAATCTACAAATAAATATATTTACAGACTCTTCAAGAAATATCCTTAACAATACTTTTACAATACTTAATGAAAAGAACCTATTCTATAAATTAAAATTAAATAGAAATAATGGCTGATTTATTGTTGTAAAATCAAAATACAAGTAATTATTTATTACTTTTTAGTGCAATTTTTGCCTTTGAAGTCGGTTCTTTTTTTTTGTGAAAATTAATTTTATTTCTAAATTTTTAGTGAATTCCAATTCTATAAATCCGTGTGGTGACGGAGTGAAAACACAATATGTCACCACCTCATTTCATCCCATGGGTGTCGTAAAAACCGACTAAGGGACTATCCGTGAATATTAACTTTGAGATATAAAAAGAAGGAAAACTTAAAATTAAACCCTATACCAATCCGCCTGGCCAGCGTGGTATTAGTAGGCCAAGTATTTCTCCGTCACAGAAGGAGGCCCGTCCCTGCAGTGGGACATTACTTTGTCGGAATATGGGTAGACCTACGAAACGCGCTGCTTATATGAGACAGCGCCGATTGAATGAAACAAACGAAGAAAGGGATAAACGCCTTTTAATGTAGGAAATCTACCTCCAATGTCATTTCAAAAGAGACTAGTGAACAACGGAGGACCTACATGCAAAAAGTTTTAAATAGGGAGAACATCGAAAAGCGTAGCCACCGTCTCGGCATGGTTAATTGGTAATAATAATTAAGTTAATTAAAATTAAAATAAATCAAATAAATATAATAATTATTATTATCAATTTGTTATATCTAAAGAATAAGTTTAAAATAAATTAAATGCAATTCAACAATTTTGTCTATTTATAATCCGTTATTAATTCCTATTTTAATTTAAAATAAGAATTTCATTCAAGTCTTAAACCACACCTGCGATTACATTCATAATGTTAAGTTTTCATCAATACAATTAAAATAAGCCCAAACACAAGGTAGCTGCTGTATGCCGTTGAGGAGTTTCTTCGACCCTCAGTCGTCTTTATCATGAGATCATGTTTGTGTAAAGTTGTGTAAAGTTTTCATCAATACGAATAAAATAAGCCCAAACACTCGGTAACTGCTATATACCGTTGAGGAGTTGCCTCGACCCTCAATCTTCTTCATCATCAGATCATGTTTGTGTAAAGTTTTGTAAAGTCTTCATCAATACAATTAAAATAAGCCCAAACACAAGGTAGCTGCAATATGCCGTTGAGGTGTTCCCTCGACTCACTCTGGTCTCCAGGATCTGACCAGTTCTTACTCTTGACTATTTGGTAGTGACGTCAGAGATGCACATGTATGACAAGATTTTACACAATGCGTCCCTACAATTTTCAAGAGATGCCCTCGATTTCTCTGGGATCCCGTCATCCAGATCCAGATCTGGTGACAATGGGACCAAATGGGAAGCATACCCATACGAACAAAAAAAAAATTTTTCAAATCGGTCTAGCCGTTTTCGAGAAATCAGGTAACAAACACAAAAAATAAAAAAAAAAATAAAAAAAAAAAAAAAAATACAACCGAATTGAGAACCTCCTCTTTTTTGAAGTCGGTTGAAAAGTAGGAGGTTACTTAATTCGCTCATTTTCTTTCTGTCGTGAGTGTCGTAAAAAGGAAGCCTATTAAAAAAACTTAACTAATTTGACTGGTCATAAAACATGGCCCACTTATATAAATGGGCCATGTTTTGTCCACCCTTAAAAGAGACCAGTCTAGTGGGACAATAAATACATTCAACTGCCTCGGTGGCGCGACGGTCGCGGAAGTGGCTGGCATGCACGAGGTCGCTTGTTCGATTCCCACGCAAGACAATTCTTGTCCTAATGTTTTAGTGACGGCTAAATTGATGTTTGTAAAGTCGCCGCGACACAGGGCAAGATCAGACTTATCTTTTTAAAAATTAAAAAAATAATATATTTTCTTGGTCGTGATTTAGATAGTTTCTTTATGAAAGAAAACAATCTTTTAATAAATCATCCTTTTCCATCCTGTTTTGATGACTAACATTATTCTCAAACCTCCTTTTACAATAATAACTTCTTTAATGAACAAACAGCCCATCTACTTATTATGATTCCAAATTAATAGTTGAAACTATTCGCGAAAGTGACTGAGCGACTATAGAAAACTATTGATAAAAGAAAGTCATTGTATTTTATTATATTAGTTGTTGTTAAACCAGTTTTTATGTTACGTTTTATGTGTTCAAGAAAAATCTCAACAACTCATTAGTGTTTTGTTTGAGAGCGAAATTGTAAAGAAAGTTTGACTTGTAGTTATAGTAAGTACATAAAAAATGATTTTATCTCATCATTAACAGTCCACACTCGGTAAATATCAGTGTTTTAGAAATATAACACTCACTTCAGCGCAAAGAGTACTGAGTTCCTTCATCGAGAAACAAGTTGTAAAGGGACACATAATTCTCCAACCAAAACACAGTAACATGTGTATTGCCAACCTTTACATTTTGCTGAAAAGAGCTAATTATACTTAAATATTTGTCCGTGTGGTGACGGTGTAAGAATACAATGTCATCACCCTATCTCATTCCATGGGTGTCGTAAAAACCGATTAAGAGACTACCGTAAATATTATCTTTACAAAGTAAAAAGAAGGACAACTTGAAATTAAACCCTATACCAATCAGTCTGCCAGCGTGGTATTAGTAGGCCAAGTATTCCTCCGTCACGGAAGGAGGCCCGTCCCTGCAGTAGGACATTAATGGGCTGTTATGATGATGATAAGACTTTAATAATTAAAGCTGCGTAGTTCTTCAAGGGATACCACAATAAATGAGTAACCATGTGTAGAAGAAGGCGTGTGCATAGCGTTACTAGAGCGGCATACTTGATCAACTGGTTGCCTGACCTACTAACCACATATCACTCATTTACATATTTTACTACTTATGCTTGTTTAGACTGATGGGCGTGATGTTCTTATTTAATTTTAATTAATTGACGTGAAAATAAAATATAAGCTTTACGATTTATTATAAGGAGCTAGTAATATTAAAAATTCGTAAATATATTTATTTATTTATTGTTACCTTAATAAAACAGCATTACATACCAAAATGCTTTAGCAACACTTGATGTGTCGTAGGGAAAAACCGAATAACTAAAACCACTTGCATCTGCTTAGAGATTATTTCGAAGAAAATTTTAAAGTAGGTAATTACTATCAAGTTAATTTTTCGTGAGTCGCTTGATTTTGATGAGACGATCAATAATTTATATACCATAGCGATGGTAAACAGGCATACCGTCCGTTTCGCAGTAAATGCTTACCGTAACCAATAGATGCCTGCAAGACCAGAGGAATAAATATCTAACCTGCTACTAAAGAAGTGTTACAAATCATTAAAATAGAAATTCCTAAACGTCCAACATACGAAAATGAAAATAAATTAAGCAGTGTCAATATTATAAAAGTCTGAATATCATTTGCTTAAGGGCGCTTGTACACGCTAAGAAAATTTGCCGTGTCTGCGCCAGACAAGACAAATCTTCGTGTAGACGTCAAAAGTTTTGTCTTTTTCGCACACGAAAACTTTTCGTGTCTTCCGCAGACAAGACAAATCGAAACGTGTGCACGATAGGATTATTTTCGTGCAGTCGTCAGACAGGCGTAGGGTGCGCAAGTAATAACAAGTGTGATAATCAGTGTGAGTTTCCTTTAGTAAAAATGTTAACTAGGAAGCAAAAAAGTATGATACCCTACTACACTGCTCCCGCCCCTCCCCAACAACGTTCGCGGTGTCTTGTCTTGCGCAGACAAGAATATTTTCTTATTCATCGCCGGCGCTGTGTACACAGGTCGTGCTTAGGAACGATACGAATTCTTGCCTAGGCCCGGCGATTTTTTTTACCGTGTACAAGCGCCGTAACAATTTCTCTCTCAGCTAACACGTCGGCCATTATGCATTAACATTGTTGATTAATGCCCATCTTTATACCTACTCAAGTTTATTTACCAATCGATTAAAAAATAAACTTGATATTTATATTTTTTGGTCATAAATGTTCCATAATTTATGAAGATTAAAGTACATTTTGGTTAATAATTACTTGTTTGACGAGATCATTAATTAATGAGTAATATTTTCGCTTTCGTGTTACGATGAGCTAAAGACATTGACACAAATTTAAACTAGTTTAGTGGCAGTCAAACTGTGCCCATGAAGGTACCGTACGGGATCTTATTCCGGATTTTTTGTTTCACAATAAATTTATACAACATATAGGTATAATATGGTAGGTACAATTTATACAATATCGTGGTATACACTGGTATAACCACTAGCCGGTAGGTGCGACTTCGTCGACATTGTACATGAACGCAGTTTTTATCATTTAATATCGCACATCCGCTTACACATTTCACTTATAAAATATTCATTAAGAATTACTACGAGTACTTGAGAGAGACCATCTTTGTTTGCTTTAGCTTACATGCCGCTATGGCTCTTTTGTTGATAATGGTAGACAAATCTAAATGCACGCAATTCTAACACAAGGTACAAGACTCTTGGTATAAATATCTGAAAAACTAATGGGCAGAAGTCATGCTGGACAAGGTAGAAGTTTTAGCCACAAAGCTGACTTCTGTCGAAGCTACTATCATATGGAAACCCCGATGATCTTTGCAGATAGATCGCCAGCATTCTGGAGAATCGGAGCGTCAAATTCAATTCAAAGAGTCGTAGATGAGTTTAGCTCCAAAACGAAAACCGTAAATTAAGTACCGTACTTTAAGGACCGTTTTGTCCGGTTACAAATTGGCAATATTGCAACAAAAATGTATGTTAAAAACAAGCTATATTTTATCGTAGCGTAAGCTAGTGATGTTTCAATTAAATCATTGTCCGCATATTTGAATAAATAACAGCAGCTATCAATGGCATGCTCGGCTTTATGTTCACGTGTGTAACGGACTGTATAAGAATCAGTAGAGAACTAATCGCACGCATTTATTTATACTTAAAAGTAAAAAGTCGTTTATGTGTTAATTACCGTTTCACTGTGTTATCTTATTTAGTTTACGTATGGTTTATAATGAGGCTAATAAAGAAAAGAGATTTGGTTTTAGCATTCACGGCTTTTACTGATCGCATATCAAAACAGTCTCTGAGTCGGACTGGATGCGGAAGGCGCAGGACCGAGTTCAGAGGCGCGTGTTTGGAGAGGCCTATGTTAACAGTGGACTGCGATAGGCTAGTTGATTGATTGATATCAAAACAGCTGACCACTTTGTTGAAGGAATTTATCTCCTGCATTATCGTCATTTATTTCTTCCATTGGAAGTAGTCCGTGGAAGTTGTGTATTCGAATATGTGTGATCTACAAATAATGTTCTTTAGCCTCGATGTTAAAGTTCCCGCAACACAAGGATTCCTGTTACGGGAGTTGTCTGTTTAAAATAAGAAACAGTCGGACATTTCCTTTATCAGCCGTCTAACTGCATGGAATTATCTTCTATCGTAGGTTTTGTCAGTCTATCTTTCTCATATGCCTTAATCACGGTACAGATCTTATCGATTTTATCACAAAAAAGTTCTTCTTCGTCCTACACTCATAGCAAGCGCACTAATAGTTTGTTACTATTGGTTATTAAATAGAGGCTCTGTCTGCTGTGTCACTGCTATCAAATTTATTACCAAATAGTAGTCCAATATCCCACTCACTATTATTAAAGTATGTAAGGCGGTACCGTAAAGAGCAAACAATGCCTTTAATTAATTATAAGATTTCAAAATACAGTTACCGACAAAATGTATGATTTGAATTTCATTAGTACCTTTACCATAAAACATACTAAAATATAGATCAGATCACTTCAGCTATATGAGTAATACCTATGGTTTTGCCTTGTTAGAGCTTTTAAATCTGCATTAATAAATTTATTCTAGGTTCAATAAAGTGGTAGCTTAATATATAAGTACTCTTACATATTAAGTCGAGATTATGTGTATGCTTGTCACTTTGTGCTTCTTTATTAAGTACCAAATAATTAAGAAAGAAATTGTATATTTTAAATCTTTATCCCGGTATCAACTTTTCTAACGTCCTGCGCCAGCATCTATCACCGTAACCTACAGCCTTGTATTTCCATCAGTTAATTCGTGTGTATAGTTACTTACGGTAAGTATAAGAAAAAATTATGTATGTAAAAATTATTAGTTCAAACCCTTAAGAAGTTACACAAATTAAGTTCTAAATATTAACTAGATTACTGACAAGTTTTACTAAAACCCTATGACGTCACAATGAGGTCATAAAATATCAAAACGCTATAAACGATGCATACCAATGTGTATTGCATAGATTCAGGTCCCCACTCTACTTACCAGCTGTCACGTAATTATTATATCAAACCTGTGCACTAGGGAATATAGGCACATGTGATTGTATTAGCTAGTGCGTAAAACGGGACATTTGATGGTAAGTGTTCTATAAAGGTATATGTGGGTAATAATGGATATATAATATTATGAACTCGAAGATCATCATATCAAATATATACTGAGTATTTCATTGTGTAAGTATATCTTGCACCATTGGCATAAAATTGTCATGTCCTGGTTTTATCCGATGACTATGCACAGTCTTTTACGATATCTGAAGTTAAGCCAAGATTCTCAAATCGGTATTTACGAAAACAAGCGAACACCTCTTGGTTTTTCCCTTTCCGTTTGATCCCAACAGGACCTTTTCATTCTTCACAACTAATCATTATTATTCCCTTTACTAGCAGGGTGACCACGAGTCCTATTGTTGCATTGAAATTCCTCGTGGTCACCCTGGGGTGGCAAAAGGGGTAACCACGAGTCCGATCTCTTATCAAAGATAGGAATTTTACCACATAACTAACTATAATTAAAATATGTGGAAATTCTGCACAGACTAAATGACGCTATCAATCTCATGGGCGTGTCGGATTTGAAATATCTCAAACCACGCTGTGCTCGTCCTAACACTCATAATGCTAGATACTCCAGACATGCCTTAGAAAGAGTTATCTTTCTATTCGATGATACTTAATCTAAAACTTTTTTGAGTTGACTAATAGTTTTCAATCGCTAAGGGCATACCATCGAAGATTTGCCGTTTTTTGAGCAACTCGACAATAAAACAGCTGTTATGCCGCGGAAAGAAAACTTAAAAAAAAACGTTTTAAAGCCGTGTCTACACAGCGTGAAATCATTGAGCGTAGATTGTAAGCTATATACACATTGCTCGCCAATTACTTGGATTATCATGCAGAAAAAAATTCAGCGGACATTACAACATGGTTCAGTTATTTGTTCCAGTAATGGCTTTACATGAAAGTTTTTACTTTTGATACATAACAGATTAGTTAAATGAAGAGTTAAGGAAATTTCAGAATGTGAGGTATGTTTAAATAAATATATTATATTATTATTACCTATTACTCTGTACGAGTACATTACTCTGTGTATATTCTATGTATATACACACATCAAAAAAGTCTAAGCAACATGCATGATATTACAAATTTACCATTTATATTAATTAATTTCTAAGTATTTACTCACTCAAAGTGTATAGGTAAGTAAACTTCGTGTATAGGTAAAAAAAATTTCGATTAAGTTTTGTTTTTTTTCATAAAATTCAAATGACTGCGAATTTGTTTGAATTTGAGTGCATGTTAATTGCTACGTTTTAGTCTTGATTTTATAATTTTACCAACCATTTAAATACAGTTGGCGACAAAATTGAATTGTTAGATATTCTTTACGTCATGGAACGACGTCATTTGACGGCAGATGAAATGCAAAGAGCTGTAGGGATGTTGCAAGCGGGAAGTAATCAATCTCAGGTATCTCGACATTTTGGTATTCATAGAAGTGTTATTTGTCGTCTTTGGCAGCGCTACAATAATACAGGGGAACCCGCTGAACAGCATCCAGGCCGTAAAAGGAGTACAACCACTCGGCAAGACCGGTACATACAACTGACTGCAAGACGCCAGCCGATGTTAACCGCTCGAGAGATAAGTTTGAGGCTACAAAATTCAAGTGGTGTTGATGTAAGTCCCCAAACTGTGCGAAATCGACTGCATGAGTACGGCCTACGAGCTCGACGCCCTATCAGGTGCCCACCGATACGTCACGGGAATCGCGCTCGTCGAAATGAATGGTGTAGAGAACGCATAACATGGACCCAGGAACAATGGGATAAAATTATGTTTTCCGATGAGTCGCGATTCGGGTTTAGGCCTGATACAAGAAGGGTGCGAGTGTACCGTCGACCCGGAAATACTGAAAGACTCAGGTGCGTTCAGGAAGTTCATCCATACAGCGGCTCAACAGTTATGGTATGGGCGGGTATTATGAAGAACAGGCGAACTGAGCTCGTTTTTGTAAATGGAAACATGAACGCTGAAAATTACGTTGAGGATATTCTCAGACCTTATGTCCATCCATTTGCACAAACCTTTGGCTCCGATTTTACGTTAATGCATGACAATGCGCGTTCACATACAGCTCGGCGAACCAGTGAATACTTGGCAACGGAGAACATCCAGGTATTGCCCTGGCCTGCACAATCGCCAGACCTCAACCCCATCGAGCACGCATGGGACATGCTCCAGAGACGTGTTTTGAAGGACTTGGACGGAGTGACAACAACCCAACAGCTGAAGGATTTGCTACAATTCCATTGGGAGCGAATACCGCAAGATGACATAAACAGTCTCATTAATTCAATGAATAATCGTTGCCGACGAGTTCTGAATAGCAGAGGAGGCCATACTTTGTATTAAATTGTCCTATTCTTTCACAATAAATTCATTTTCTTAAGAAATTTCAATTTGTAAAAAAAAGTTTAGTTTCTTATGTACCTGTATATTCTAATATTGTTAATTTCTGTTATTAAAAGAACTTATAAAGAAAACAGCTGTTATTTTTACATCATAGAACCCTAAAAATATTATTTTAAAAATAAAATACAACGTTATAATTAAAATAAATGGTAAAATAAATTAATATAAATGGTAAATTTGTAATATCATGCATGTTGCTTAGACTTTTTTGATGTGTGTAGTTCTATGATATTCATGAGAATATAGTCAGTCTTATTACAGAAGTCGGTTGTTTTACTTATTCCCAACAACTAACCGTACAGGAATATTAGTATCTTAGAAATCGTTAAGGTAATAGGTAGTTTTGGTTTCAACGCTATATTTATTTAATTCATACCCAATCAGTTTTGCTTGAACATTATTTGGAATAGGTAAAAGACTTTTAACATGACTCGGGACTTTCTTCACTGTCGTTCAATTAAATATGAAACTATTTTGAGACTCAACAAATCTGGAGACTTAACGACCTAAGGGTCCCGTGAGCAATGGAGCGTCATACTGATCTTTGTATTTGTAAGGGCATCAGGCATGCGATAAGTACGAAACATCAGACCAGCGTTTGTTTTATCGCCATGGAATATAGAAAGCAGTTTTAAAATACCAAAGAACATTGTCATATTAAAAACTCAAAGTACGAAAGAAACTTTCATACGCAATTTAACAATAGTGATGAAAGTCCAGAGTCATGTCATCAAATTATCTTCTTTTCATCAAATGTCAAGTGACCTTTCACTTAAGTATTACCTGTAAGTTTGGTTAGTTTTTTGTCAAATCTCTTCTTTAAACGAATATTTACCTGCTGGGGACTCAAACATGCGACCTTCGGAACGCACCCCGGCACCTAAAAAATTGCGTCTTTGTTAAAACATTAATCCAAAATGCAGTATACACCTTATACCTTCCTAAAGTCATTGACCTCAATAGTAGACGAAACAATGACATATTTAAATAAATCGCATAACAGTTACTCTTTAAAGGAACATTAAATAACCGCACGTATAGCAAACTTTAGCAAATTGATTTTACAAAAATGGATCTTATTTCAAGGGAATAAGGTTTATGGGTGTCTAAGTTGATGTGTTGCTGTGTGTAAACCCTTATGGTCAATTTTATATGTCACTTTTAAAATTCCATACTCATAGATCTTAAGCCTATGTCTAGAATATAATAACGATCAATGAGATCGAATGATAAAACTAGAAGAAAATGTTTATCAAGCAAATTGTTTTAGGTGAATGATGTTTATACATATTATTATTAATATTTTATAACTATTATTTATTTATCAGTTCTTAGCTATTTTTGATACTTATAAGTTTTTTTTAGTCAGTCCAGTAAATAAATACCATACTAGGTCCTGACCGCGGCGCTGCCCATAACGAGCATCGTATTAAGAGGCGCATCACTCTCCATCACTCCTCATTCGATAGTGCATCAGCTAGTAAAATGACTATCTTACATATTCTTTTGAGCTATTAAAATGGCTGCATCTTTTTTTCTATCCATGTGGTGACGGAGTAAGAATACAGTGTGTCACCACCTCATCTCATCCTATAGGTGTCGTAAAAATCGACTAAAGGGCTATCCGTGAATATTATCTTTACAAAATAAAAAAAAAGGAAAACTTGAAATTAAACCCTACACCAATCCGTTTGGCCAGCGTGGTTTTATATGTTATTAGTAGACCAAGTGTCCCTCCGTCACTGGAGGAGGTCCGTCCCTGCAGTGGGACATTAAGTGGCTGTTATGATGATATTTTTTTCTTACGCAAAAAGTCAAGAAAAACAAACAAAAATAAATCTCTAAAACCAATTCCTAGAACATCACTTACTACTTTTCTTAAATAAACATCCTAACTCACAGATCAAACAGCTTCACAACCCGCACTTATCATATTTTCGCTTTCATCACAAGCCTTCAACGTAATAAGGTAATATGTGCATATGACAAATAAATCGCAGCTATCTTAGTTCCATTGCGTTATATGTACCGACAGCAAATAAATCGCGTGTGTTCTCTTTGTATCAATTTAGATAAATGACTGTAACACACGAAAAATATCTTGTAACTACATTGTAACATAATATGACATAGTTCTTATTAGTTATGTTGTTGTTTTCATTTCGACATATTTTGTTACTGTTTCAAAATAGATATTATGCATTGGTTTAAAACTTTTTAGATTGAAAAGCTTCAGCAGTATCGGAGCACTAGAAACAGCTGCCTACTCTAGGAAACCGCTCCAAGATTTTATGTCCCAAAGTCCTGTTATTTCACCAGTTACTGTGTCTGTATCCTTGTAGTACCGAAACAGATTAAACACTACTACTTAAAGGCTACAGAAGTGGTAACAATCTAATCCGCTTTTTGCTAAAGAAATCCACCACTTGGTAAATCTGGATCAGATGACCAAAAACTGAAAATGTTATTCAAAGAGCTCATACAATTGTTAAAGACATTCAAAAACAAATTAATTATTAATCACATTTTGTTTATCAATGTGTTGTTATGGCTAATGGTTTGTTTGGACATTTTGTTGATCAACACATTTTGTTGATCAACACGCATCTTGATCAACAAAATGTCACTCATTCAAACATTACACGGAATCGTTTTATAACTAACTCTTTCCTCACATTTAAACCAAACGTGTTACGTGAATCTGTTTGCCAGGATCGTGACAAGTGGCGTTCTGTCGTCTCTGCCTACCCCGGACGGGATAAGGCGTGAGTTTATGTATGTATGTGTAACGTGATTAAGAATTCTGTTATTCACAGACATAACACCTATTGACAATATTAGGTCACGAAGACTTGCAAAACTAACCAGATATACACACATCAAAAAAGTCTAAGCAACATGCATGATATTACAAATTTACCATTTATATTAATTTATTTTACCATTTATTTTAATTATAACGTTGTATTTTATTTTTAAAATAATATTTTTAGGGTTCTATGATGTAAAAATAACAGCTGTTTTCTTTATAAGTTCTTTTAATAACAGAAATTAACAATATTAGAATATACAGGTACATAAGAAACTAAACTTTTTTTTTACAAATTGAAATTTCTTAAGAAAATGAATTTATTGTGAAAGAATAGGACAATTTAATACAAAGTATGGCCTCCTCTGCTATTCAGAACTTGTCGGCAACGATTATTCATTGAATTAATGAGACTGTTTATGTCATCTTGCGGTATTCGCTCCCAATGGAATTGTAGCAAATCCTTCAGCTGTTGGGTTGTTGTCACTCCGTCCAAGTCCTTCAAAACACGTCTCTGGAGCATGTCCCATGCGTGCTCGATGGGGTTGAGGTCTGGCGATTGTGCAGGCCAGGGCAATACCTGGATGTTCTCCGTTGCCAAGTATTCACTGGTTCGCCGAGCTGTATGTGAACGCGCATTGTCATGCATTAACGTAAAATCGGAGCCAAAGGTTTGTGCAAATGGATGGACATAAGGTCTGAGAATATCCTCAACGTAATTTTCAGCGTTCATGTTTCCATTTACAAAAACGAGCTCAGTTCGCCTGTTCTTCATAATACCCGCCCATACCATAACTGTTGAGCCGCTGTATGGATGAACTTCCTGAACGCACCTGAGTCTTTCAGTATTTCCGGGTCGACGGTACACTCGCACCCTTCTTGTATCAGGCCTAAACCCGAATCGCGACTCATCGGAAAACATAATTTTATCCCATTGTTCCTGGGTCCATGTTATGCGTTCTCTACACCATTCATTTCGACGAGCGCGATTCCCGTGACGTATCGGTGGGCACCTGATAGGGCGTCGAGCTCGTAGGCCGTACTCATGCAGTCGATTTCGCACAGTTTGGGGACTTACATCAACACCACTTGAATTTTGTAGCCTCAAACTTATCTCTCGAGCGGTTAACATCGGCTGGCGTCTTGCAGTCAGTTGTATGTACCGGTCTTGCCGAGTGGTTGTACTCCTTTTACGACCTGGATGCTGTTCAGCGGGTTCCCCTGTATTATTGTAGCGCTGCCAAAGACGACAAATAACACTTCTATGAATACCAAAATGTCGAGATACCTGAGATTGATTACTTCCCGCTTGCAACATCCCTACAGCTCTTTGCATTTCATCTGCCGTCAAATGACGTCGCTCCATGACGTAAAGAATATCTAACAATTCAATTTTTATTTAAATGGTTGGTAAAATTATAAAATCAAGACTAAAACGTAGCAATTAACATGCACTCAAATTCAAACAAATTCGCAGTCATTTGAATTTTATGAAAAAAAACAAAACATAATCGAAATTTTTTTTACACACTACACACTATACACTTTTCTATACACTTTGAGTGAGTAAATACTTAGAAATTAATTAATATAAATGGTAAATTTGTAATATCATGCATGTTGCTTAGACTTTTTTGATGTGTGTACAAAGAAATTACTCATAAAGCTTAGCCAAAGTAAATTGCATTGGGATTTAGCATTAGCGGCCTTGACCAACTGGTAATCCTTTCCAAAAAATACAGCTAGCTTTATTTCGCACATCTGATTCTATGATTAACGTGAAATCATAATTTACACGGTTCCCATACCCGCTAACTGTCCTTCATAAGTTTGTTTTTAATCCGTCTTACACGTATTATTAAATCTATTTTGTTTTAATTTACGTTTTCAACTTATGAAATGCATTAAACAATATTCTTCTTTCAATGGACAGGAAAATGAAGATTGTGTACTGTTATAAATTATACTAAAGTAGTTTAGGGATAATTCACTAAAACATTTTTTTTTCTTTTATCTATAAAAACAAGGAATTTTATTAGTACCAAAATTACAAGGTAAGAAATGAGAAAAGACAAACTGCAGCTATTAATTTTTTAGAAGATTTTTCTATCGATCATTGCTTAAGGATCTCAATTAAGTTAAGTAGGTGAAATCAGTTCCATAAAGAACAGTCTTAAGTAACATTAAAGTTCCAAAAGTTAACTTTTACTCTACCATCAGAAAGTAAAACAAACATAATTAAAACAATCTTTTTTTAACCAGTCATTATATTGACAACACCTACAATTAATTTAACTGACATACAAAACACAATTAGTATAAAAAAGTTTATATTAAAAACTAACGGTGCCATCGGTACTGCACTCATCGCGGTCACTTTCGATAGCTTGCGCAACTACGCATCTACATCGACGGATCCACTACATTCCGTGGTTCGTTTCGTGCCATTTTCTCATTCGTCACGAACAACTGTTGTTTTATGTGCTATTAATTGTTATTGTCAAGTTTACACTGACTTTTATATGGTGTTATGTGGTTTTTGATCTTCATATATGGTTATATAGATGTCTTTTCATGTTGTATTGATGCAGTAATGAAACTGCACTGTACCTCCGTTAAAACGGACTCTTTCTTTATGGACGAAAAGTTGGCTAGGACCATACTGGCTAGATTAATAGCCCTTTTGTTCTTTAGATGTAAAAAATGTAAAGCTTCTCGATTCGATTACGATTGGGTTTTTATAAGAGTGACGATATTGGATGGTATGGTGACATCTCCTTACTCACCTCACTGAGTTTATTCCATCGCCTAAAAGTACAAGAAAATGAATACAGTAACAAGTCTTCTGCCACACCTTATTACATTACGCAAGTAAGTAATGAATTCAAAATCACATAAGTAGATGATTTAATCATATTCAATCAGTCATTCTTCGTACTTATGATAATATTTACTTAGCGCCTCCGAAATTTTGTGGTTTATTTCATAACATGTGTCAGTCAAATAGCTGTGAAGTTACGTTATACCTATAGACTACTTGACACAGATTAATGGAGATGTTAATGATATAAGTAGCGGTTTTAACTAACGTATATTGTTTAGAATCATTATGGTTGCCTATGAAAGTCCTACTTAAGAGACACGTCTTCTCTATAGGAAGGAACGTGGTCTACTGACTATCTACAAATAACCTATGGACTACTCACTACCACTCTGACTAGACGAGATTTGTGTCAAGATTTTAACTGATGCCGAAGACCGTGCGAAGTAGAGAAAAAGAAAGCAGACCCCAGGCTCCATGGCTCTCGAGCTGTGGACGTAACTGGGAACTCGCAAAGATGAAGAAAAAGATTTTAACTGATTTCTAAAATATGATGAGTATCTCCGTAACATTTTGACAAAATACGTATTCCCCTTCCTTGCCATCAGGCCCTGTGTAGCGAAAACTTTTGCTGACCTGAAATTACCGCCCGCAAAGAACATTCGGACTCAAGTACTTTGTGGTAGGTTTATGTGTGGTTTGTGAATCACGCGTATGATTATCTTACAGCATCATACCCAACCCCACTTCCTCATCAGTTTAATATATTATTTCAGCATATTGCTTTTTCTGATGCCGTGGCAAACTGCAAAAGCAAGCACGATTGTGGCCCAAGAAAACTGACTTGAGGAAGTGATGCTCCTATGCCTATGAAAAACATGCGCTGAAAAATTAATACAGATTTTTATTGTTTGGTATAAAACAAGTACTTTACTGTGTTTAGTTCTCATAACATAATTTTTTATTTTGATTTAGTTCTCATTACACATACGATTCTTTTACAAACACATTAAACAACCATTTTTATATTTTAATTCTCAAATCACGCAAATAGATGTTGCTTTACATTGAAATATGAAATTGGTTGTTTCATAATATAGGATAAATAGTTATGCAGTTCGTTATAGAACTAGAGCACTACTATTTTATTAGAATAATACACGAACAGTTCAATTAGTGTTGGTTAACTAACTATATAAAAATTCTAACTTTATTTTGAGGCGGTCGTAGCAAGTTGCAACCACTGATTTATAAACGATAAATCTATAGTATCAATAATTATAGTTATAGTCTCACTAGCTGTAGGGAGTCATTTGAGATTTAAACAAATAATGTCTTGCGTGGGAACCAAAGAGTAAAATAACTATTAGAAGTGGGATCGCAGTCCGCGATCTCATGCACGGTAGCTGCGTACGTGACCATTGCGCGACTTTAGGTCAAGTTAAAATCTCCTTTGATCTTAAAATGTATACCTAAGATATAAGAAATTAAATAATCTGTGTGACTTTTTCTGCTGAAATTTTATTTCTATTGCCAAAATCCTACATCTTACTAATATTATAAATGCGAAAGTTAGTAAGGAATTAATGGATGTATGGATAAATGTTTGTTACTCTTTCACGCAAACTTCTGAGTGGATTTTGATGAAATTTGAAATATAGGTAGTTTACGATGTAGAATAAAATTTAAGCTACTTATACAACGCAGGTGAAGCCGCGGGCATCAGCTAGTAATATTATAAAATGATTAGGTAAGTTAAAGTATATTGAAATTGTTTTGACTCAAGTAAAATACTTAATCATTTTAAATTATTGAAGCCTAAGTTTAATTGACATTTTAAATAGATGCTTGTTTTAAACAACCACGTAAGGTGTAACGTTTACTTACACGTATACATATTACCTATTGTATATTGCACTGGCTCACTATCACACGCTGTGCAGGCGCAAATCCAACTCTCCCGGTGTCGGTGGTGTCCAGCACCCCACTCCTCATAGAGTAAAGTAATATATTCTACTCCCCTATGACAGCGCCCTCTACACCCGTGTACGTGAGACAATGTATCATATCTATTCCATAGATACAAACACTACATCCCTTCCTTTTTCACAATTTGTACCTTATTGTAACCATGGCCAATGTTCTTAAATAATCAAACTATTTTACTTAGGTATATAAGTAATCAATTTTAAATCATAACACCAAATAACAGTTCATGTAGTATTTCCGTCCATTATCTGATCCTCATTACTGGTCTTGTCTCCTACTGATTTCCATTGTCTTTCGACCCGCCTAAGATGAATAAGATATCTACGTAATCTTTGTGCACTTCCTTCAGTTCTTATTGTAACATCTCTTCCTACTAAGCTTACCTACTATATGTGGAAAAGGTATAAAAGTATTCGAGATCTTATTTGCCTTTTCCATTTCCTTTACATATACCTTTTCGCCTACTGCTAGTTCTAGGTCTTCCGCCCTTCTTTTACGATCTGCATACTCCTTTCCTTTTTTCCTTCTGTACTCGGTCTTACTACTGGTACTTATCAGTCTCTAACTTCCGTGTCATCCGGCTCACCTATATTTTTCAACATAGGAATTTTATCTTCTTCTATCTATTAAAATAAAAAAATAAAAAGTACTGACGGCGTCTTTCCTGTGACCGACTGAGTAGTGGAGTTGTACATCATTAGGTACTCGTATAGAGCATCTCTCATGTCTCGTTTTTCAGACGCACTAATTTTAAGTCGTTTTACTATGTCTCTATTTTGACGCTCTACTTCTTCATTCATTTGTGGCCAATTTGAAACAGTATGAAAAACGTTTTATATTACAGTTATTGCCAAAATCTTAAAATTCTTTACTCACGAATTGCCAGCCGTTATCAGCAGTAAGTAATTGATAATGGATAGCCCAATCGACTAAAAAGTTCTTTTAAACTTTTTATTATTTCCGAGTTATTGTTCTGGTAATATTGATTTCTTTATTAATCAATAACTACTAAAATGTAATCACTATTTGCAGGGCACCCAATAGGTACATAGGAATTTTAATGCAAGGTTCAGATGAAAGATCTTGACGTTTTATCGGATTTGGCATACTCACCAGGGTGCATCTTTTGCAGCTTATTACCATTAATTCGACATCTATCCTAGGCCACTTAACCTTAGAACGAAGGCGACTCTTCTTTGCAGCAATTCTCGGATGTCCCTCATGAGCTGCTAATAAGCCCGTTTTCTCAGGGTCTGGGGATTTACTATCTTTTTGCCTCCTAAAAAGATATGCAAAAAGGAACACAATTGTTCTGAGAATATTTTATACGGTTTCACACAATGATCCCACTAATTACCGTAAATTCCTTTTATTACGTTGGTGATTTCCTGGTTGCTTTCTGATTCTTTTATTCTTTCTTTTATAAAGATTGCACAGGGTCTATCGAGCTCAACTATTTGATGGACATAATTATTATTTTCTTTTAATAGCGGGATTGACCGATCTGAGTATTTACATAGCCGCTAGCCGCGAAAGTGGGTCTGCAATATTAGTCTTACCCGGTTGGTTCGTAATTTTATTTTATGTTCTACGGTACGCCTGAAGTCGCAAAACTCACCTTTCAACTCGAGCGCATGGTTTTGATTTCGGACTGAACAGAAATTCTAATGCTTTGTGATCTGTTATTAAATCAAATTCCTTGCCAAATAAAATCGTATAATATGAAATAAAATGCTCAATCGCCCACAGAGCAATAGCCTCTTTTCTGGTTGGCTATTTCGATTTTCTCTCACATTGCCTGAATGTCCTATTTCCGTATGCAATAAAGGTTCATGAACTCCTTCTATTATATCTAAGTTTAGTTAATCTAAGATTTTCTTATTTATGGTTTATTCTAATGGTATAGGTATTCGATAAGACTGCATAATCGGTCTAACTGATGAATCTATAGGAATCTAGACTAACGTAACGTATCTTTAACCTTCGGAAAAGGTTTGTTACATTCTAGTTCAACTTGACGCCCACGCTTAATTTAAGGACACCAAATCGCAATGCACTATTTTTGCTAAGTAAATTCTGTGATCAATATTCAATTACATAAATAGTAGTAGCACGTTTAATTTTTCTGTTTGCTGTCATTATGCTTCAAAAGAACCTTTTATTTTTAAAAGTGTATTACTACTAGAGAGAAGTAATATTCTATTTGGTTCTTTGGCTTGTTTGTCGCAATTTATCTTATTTTTCTTTGAATGTTATGCAGGACATCAAATTTAATTTACATCCTGAATCAATCAACATTTCTAAATTGACTCCTCCTAAGCATTTGATTGTTGTGTCATCTTTTAAATTAAATATGTAATCTACTTCTACATTTTCCAGGGAATTCTATTCGTTGTCGCTTATCTTTATCTTTTTCTTGATATTGTGAGGGTTTAAGCTTTGGTTGGAATTGTTTACTTTGGCAATTTCTTTGGAAATGTCCTAATTTCCCACATCCATTACATCTCTTGTCTGAAGCCGGACAAGAAAGCTCCCGAGAGACATGACAGATCCTTCCGCATCTAGTACACCTTTGATTATTTTTATCTTCACCATTTTCTTTTCCTTGTTTAGTCCATCTTGAATTATTCTTAGTTTTATTGTGTTAACTCCATCTGACTTATATTTTTCTTTTTGTTCATAACTTTGCATTTGGTAATTAACAACTTCTAAAGTATTTACTAGTATAATAAGGTACTTTGTCTAATGCAATTTCATCACTCATTGTTAATATTTTCTTTCTTCATTCTAATGACAAAGATTTTTCTAGTATTTGGTCTTATCATCAGTCATCAGGTTTTTCAAGTTTACATTTTGTTGCTTGATCTCTCACTTTAATAAGGAAAGTTTCGAAACTTTCCCCTTCTTCTTTTCCTAAGAGCTATTTTAAAAACATCTAAATCTCCATCAGGTTCGATGTTTGCTCCAGGTAGTTTGTAGAATATTTCTTGCAAAGCACTCCCACCTACAACCAGTAACGTATATCGGCGGCTACAAGGTAAATTAGAACGGATCTCAGGCCGACAGAGGTACTGTCGCCCTCTGTATCAAATTTCGCAGGTGGCGGCAACTAGTTTGCCATGATTAAACGTATCAAAAATACACCTAATTGAATGGACGTCTAAATACTTTTTATTTAAAGAAATTTCGATGTATAATACCTTCAATTTAATGAAAGTCCGATGAGCAATACCTTTAATTTAATGAAATTCCGATGCACTTTCAATTTAATGAAAGTCCGATGCACATTCAATTTAATAAACGTCCGATGCACATTCAATTTAATGAACGTCCGATGCACTTTCAATTTAATGAAAGTCCGATGCACATTCAATTTAATGAACGTCCGATGCACTTTCAATTTAATGAAAGTCCGATGCACTTTCAATTTAATGAAAGTCCGATGCACTTTCAATTTAATGAAAGTCCGATGCACTTTCAATTTAATGAAAGTCCGATGCACTTTCAATTTAATGAAAGTCCGATGCACATTCAATTTAATGAACGTCCGATGTATAATACCTTCAGTTTAATGAAAATCTATAAACAACTATAACTACATCATATAACCATAACACATCGCCATCGCCAAACTAAAATCCGCCATACACATTCATTGAGATTTTGACCATAGTGAACAGTTTACAAAAGAACTATTAACTTTGCAGCATCTAGAACTTTGTAAAAAATAAAAATTAAACTTTAAACTTAAATGTTTAAAATTGAAATAAGATCTTTAAAATAATTAAATCGTGTAAAATTTTCAGAAAATCTTCTTTTGTAATATGTCAAAAATATTCTTTTGTCATATGGCAGATTCCGGCCCGAAAACGATTACGCACAATAACTGTACAAGTAACAACACTTTTTTAGCTTATGATCACCAACAATTGTATCGCGCGGGACTCGAACCCGCCACGTCGCACACGCCAGCGAATCGAGGCAGTTTAAGTAGCCTGTTTTTATTCATTCCCCTGCCCTTTCTTATTTGATTTATTAATTTAAAAAAAAACACATTTACAGAAATATGATAACATTTGAATAATTTATTTTGTTGAACGGATAGGTATACTCATTGTATGTTTGCCTATTAAATAATTATGTTTTCAAAGTGTAGGCAACCTTAAAGTAAACATAAATTAAATTAAAATAATTATGTTAATAAAACACAACAAAATGAATATCACACCGGCAACCTTAAAGTAAACATAAATTAAATTAAAATAATCATGTTAATAAAACACAACAAAATGAATATCACACCTCTATAAAAACTATTTTAAAAATTAAAAAAAATAATTCGAAGTTTATGACACGCGAGATGTTACTCATTCAACAATACTGCCAACCGTTTGAAAAAATAAAACGCGGGAATATCTCTTTACTTGAATGAGCGTAACTCGAGCTTAACAAAATATGTTAGTTATTATTTTCCTTTTTCTATTTCATTTACTATTGCAATAGGTATTTTTCTTTGGATAATACGTAGTTGGCCAATTAATTATTCTCATTTTTATCCACATAAACAAAACTGCAAAATGGCGGTTGTATAAACTTTCATAATAGCTAAAATATTATATTACTTAGCTACAATAATAAACACACGTTGAATTATCTAGACTTAAATTCAATGGTTATAATGTATGTTAAACAAAATCAAACATTTGGTAAGTAAGTATTTTATTCAGATAGCCCACCTATGAACAAAGTTTTAATCGTTAGGAAAGATTAGTTTTTTCTCTAACGATTTGAATAAAATTTGACTGCATTTCAACTCATTGTTTTCTTTATTAAGTACTAAATAGGTATATGAAATAATATACAACCGACATTAACGCAATTAATTTGTTATAACTAAAATTTAAGAGAAGTAACGATGGTTGTCACTTTTTATTATATTACAATGATAAATGACTAAAATTTATTATGTAGGTATAATTATAACGATATTTCGGATTTCTTTACTATTTTAATAATATAGAGTTTATGCTGCAAATTGATAGAATTGTGAAATGTTAATTTTTTGATTCGATTAGGTATGAACAAAACATAATCACTTTCTTACAAAGTACCTATTACCTGTGGTATTACCTTCCTTATTTTTAATATACTTAATATTAAGCACTTGACTGACCTTTCTCCTCGTCGCCACTTGTAACGTTTACTTACACGTATACATATTACCTATTGTATATTGCACTGGCTCACTATCACACGCTGTGCAGGCGCAAATCCAACTCTCCCGGTGTCGGTGGTGTCCAGCACCCCACTCCTCATAGAGTAAAGTAATATATTCTACTCCCCTATGACAGCGCCCTCTACACCCGTGTACGTGAGACAATGTATCATATCTATTCCATAGATACAAACACTACATAAGGTAAACTTTTTAATGCTATTTATACTTAATACTAGAATCAGTTAATCTTAAATAACTCAATTGAAATAAAGCTGTTAATTCAACGGATCAAGGTTTATTTTCTACAAAACTAATTCAATATATTTTGTTAGAACTTTGAATAATACCTAGTATAGAATGCTGCAGTAGATATTTGAACTATGATCGGTAAAACGTGAGCCATAAATCGACCCAATGAACTCCTTCTAACATTTAAAATAATTGACAAAGACTGCAATTGTTACTAATATTTACTCGTTAACTATCTTAGTAAATTGGTCCTTTATTGTAAAAAGGATTTTAGTAACTTGGGGGATCTGGTACTACAGTTATAATTACTTGATGGCAGCACAGTGTTGATGAAACAATATCTGTCTTAGCACCAAGTAAAATATGTCATATCACGGATATTATAAAAATAATTTAGGGAAAAGTCGAATAGTTGGCCCAAAGGGATATTTGCCCGTTATGTTATTAAAATTTATAAGTATCTATCTAATACATATCATATTTCTTGCAGGTGAGAAAAATACCTCGCAAATATATTAAAAACCAATAGAAGAGTCGCGGCGAAAGAAGTAGAAAAAGTTAAGATGCAGTTTATCTGGTTAAGACATTATACAGATTGGATGCTTCACCAAACAGACCACTCATTTGAGTTAGCTTAACAACATAATCTAAATTATTATCGTTTTAACTGCAAAATCGTGAAACCCTTAAAGATTTCTACTGGTAATGCGTGCTTGTGGTACGTTCTTTATTTCACAAGAGTTAAAATGCTAAGCAGTTTTAAAGAGATGATTTATTTAGTTATTTCTGCAACACATCCTTCTATTTCTTGTATTAATAAATAAATATTCCTCACACATTCACACAACTCCATCTAGTCCCAAACTAAGCAAAGCTTGTAGTATGGATACTAGACAACGGATAATCATACCTACTTACTTAAATACTTTTTTTTCTGTAAATACATAACATAGAAAACACCCAGCCCAATGCAAACAATCATGTTCATGCACACAAAGATTTGCATCGATCGGGAATCGAACCCGAGATCTCTGCGTAGGACTAAGAATAGAGGCAATCCCCACTCCGTGTCATCTCTTGTGTATCGTAATAGCTAGACTAGGCTAAGAGACAGTTTGCTGATATTATCAGATTATTAGGAACCATCTTCGATACTTGAATGTAGCTTCAACCTTAAATTCACTAGCTAGATAAGACCAGATAATTTTCTCCTTCCTGACTATCTTACTTTTCCCCAAAGAACCGACAGAGATGCAAAAACAAACTTAAAATAGATGTAATTAAGTATAAATTTGCATCTACGTTGCAAGTTATGTACACAGTCTATGTAAATTAGCTTATGTACATGTCTATGCAGTGGGACATTTGCATATAGATATCATGCAGTCTATTTTTGGAACAAAAAAAAATGAATTTCAATTATTTGTTTCTATTTTTAAAATAATGTGATGTAATAGAGAAAATCATGCATAGAAAGCAATAGACACAAATTGCTACAGAGTATAATAATATGTAACAGATTTATCAATAAATTTCTAATAATAGTTGTCTGTTTTATAACATAGTTGACGTGATCTAGTTAATTATATAATATGAAATAATGGTTTCAATTTTAAACGAAAATGTCTTACTTTTGTTTTTTTTTTAATTGAAATTTTATAGTGGACTAGAATGAGATGACTTCCGTCACTACATTATAAAACCTTTGCCAAATTGAAATCCAAAATAACGTGTTATATAATTTCAATTAAAAAAAAATACACGACAATTTCGTTTAAAAATGCAGTGGTTTTAAAGAGTCGACTTAAAGTTAATTCGCAGGTATTATGGCTATTTAATAAGTTTTTACTTTTGGTAACGTTAGATTGTAATTTGTTTATGTTTCAAATAAATAAATTTAAAAAATATAATATAAAAGACGACACAAATATTTTTGCACCCCTAATAGTCCAGCAGTAGACGAGGCCTCGCAAAGTTTGAAATATTACCTACTTGCAGCCCTATGTCCTCTTACTGCTTTCATGTTAACGATGGGCAATGCAACAAAACATTATCCAAAAAGAAAGCTAAAAATACAATCGTTTGATCATTAAATTAAGTTACATTACACAGATCATTAGATAACTAATGATTACACATTATTTGCGTTACATAATCAATTTATTCAATGATTGATATATCATTAAGTGGAAGTTTAGCAACAAAAAGTTTAATGAGGTTATGTTAGAACTTAATGACCATCGTATCTATGTAGTAGAGTTGTCTACTTCATTGGTTAGATAAGCAGGAAATGCAATAAATTGCTGTATCAGTCTAGACACTATCATCAGAGGGAGATAAGTGATTTTCATACGTATTATGTAGTTATCTCGACGTAATATCATTAGCAATTCATTTTGAAGAGTCAAAGGTGATCGACGCTACTTTACTTACGTATTCTTCCGCAGATTGGGCAACACGGACAACAATTTAAAATTATTTATTTGGAGCAGAAATTGCAAATCTATACTTAATCTTATAAAGAGTTTGTGTGTTTGTTTGTTTGTGTGTTTGTGACGTTGTAGAGGGTAATCTTTGGATCTAATGAACTAATTTTAAATATTCTTTTTGTGTTGAATAGTAGTACCATTTGTCGGTATAATATCACGCTATAACTAATAGGAGTGAAACAGTAATAAAATATGTTTAAAAAAGGAACGCGTTTTTTTCGCCGCCCAACGAAGTGGGCACGGGTCAGCTAGTTTCTAATAGTGTAACTCATGTCTTGTTCGTATGGCAGAGACTAAGACACACCTTTGGTTTTTTTCAAGGGGTTTTTCCCACCTTTAACGCAGACGGGCAGGTATGTCCTTATGGATAGAAGAATGGTTTTCAATTCAAAACATGGTGTTCCTCCCTAACCGGTAACGGCTGGGACAGCGAGAAGCGAAACTTTAATCAAACCTCTTTCCTAGGAACCATTTCTTATCCTTATAAGTATGTAATTCAGTACTTAACAAATTATTTTTCAAAGCTATGGTAACAAACTTAAGTCCTCCTTTATTATTAAATAAATATTCACAGACATCTCTACACAGCGCCATCTGTTTCCAAAGTAAGCTAGGCTTAACCTGCTTTTGTTATGGGTAACAGAACAACGGAAATTAATACTTATATACTTACTTTTTTTTAAATACATACATATTATACATAGAAACACTCAGACCAATGCAAATAATCATGTTCATGCACACAAATATTTCCATTGAGCGGGAATCGAACCCGAGCCTTTGTAGCAGTCATGTTATATAACCACTACGCCACAGATGTCGTCAAATAAATTTGAAAACCATGGTCGTCTCCTGCGCTTATTATGTATGTTTCCGTAATAGTCCAGAAGTCCGTTAGCTTCTATAAATGTTTTGTTAGTCATCATACAGTACAACGTTGACGTTTATAATATATACGCAATAAACGTGTTCCGTTCTTTCTTTTAAAATATTTGAGTATAAAAATAAATATTTTAATTCTTTAAAATACTTAATGAGTAAGTATGTAAATGTAAATACTTAAATTATTTTTTTTGTAAATTCTTACACATTGTACAATGCAAACAATAATGTATATGTTACGGCTAATACCCGAAGTGCGGTTACACCTAGTTTTAGCCGGTTAGAACTAGGTGTAGCCACATACTCTTGGTTAAAACTAGTATTAGCCGATTGGTTTCGGGTAAAACTAGGTCTAGCCTTTATCGAGCCGGCTACAACTAGTTCCAGCCATTCACTGTTGGATAAAACTAGTTCTATCCGATATCATTTCGGTTAGAACTAGTTCCAGCCATTCACTGTTATATAATGAACTAAAAGAGTTGAATAAATTGTAAAAATTAAATTATATCAACAAAATAAATGGACAAAAATGAAATTGGATATACTTAGGAAACTATATTTGTAGCTTATCTTTCTTCATAAATTTAGTTTTAGTTTTTATAAGAAACCTTTTCGTATAGAGTATTGACACACACTTAAATGACGTAATGAATTACCATGGAGCTCTTAGTTCCACCGCACTTTAAAATAATGTCATATCAGCCAATTGACTCTTGTTCACAGTTGGACATAGGCCTACTTCAAATAATGCCAACTTGTGCGGTCCTGTGCCTTCCTCATCCATCGGCTTCCCGCCGTCCTAACTATGTCGTCGGTCCACCATGTCAAGGGTCTCCCCATCCTGAATTTTGTTTACAAAAACTGTTCAGATATCGCAAAAGACATAACACTTTGTAAAGTTGACAAATAAATAATAAAATAAAATTGACGAGATAAATAATAAATGTTTGCGTGATACATCTAAAACTGTTCATATTTTTTTACTTAGATGTTTTTAAAATAGGACTTATTAGTGTTAATCCAACGCCAAGTCACGATTAAGTTTTTATATATTTTTAAACTTGTAGATGACGTACATACAATAAACAATGTCCAAGAATCAACATTACCGGTATGTAGTTAAATACTTTACAGAATTCAACTGAGGTAATATAATGAAATAATAATGTAATATAGGTACGAAAACAAAAGAAGGTCTACTTGATACAAGACTGTAAACCAAACTCCCTTATTAGTGTGGTATCAGTAACCCTAGCTTCGTTTTTATACTGAAGAACGCCGATAAGATTTTAAAAGAACTAAAATCACATCTGCAGAATAAAATAAAACAACTTTTATGTAAAATAAATAAAAACACAGCAAATATAAAAAGCGATTCAAGATATTAATTTAATAACGTTCTGAAACTTTCGTTTTATTTATACATATTCATTTATTATCTTTTACATTATTTATTTGTTGCTATTCATAATATTTATGTAAAAATGTGGTTTTGAATAAATTATATTTTTATTCAAGAATACTTTGTAATGTTTCGAATGTATTTTAATATAAAAAACGAATTGTAATGAATAAATAAAGTATTCGTAGGGGTAATAAGGATTTTATAAAGTCTTTTTTAAGACCTACATGGCTTTCCGTCACTGTATTGGACACAATGGGATACTAATATAATTTTGTATTATGATATGGTATAGATATATTTATGTAAACTAAAGGGGAATTTGGCATAGGTACTACATAACATAACATACAAACATTTTTTTTTTCAGTAATTCATAACTTATTTAATTTACTTTGCCTTTTTAAGAGATGACAAATTTTTAATATCCTTAAAGAACACTCCTTTTAAAATATCATGTTTATTGGAATACTAATTTCTCATAAGATTTAATAAAATAAAATATTTATTCAGATTTACATACTCATTTTGTGAGCATAAGTAAGCCGGATTTTAGTAGAGGTCATAGTTTGAATCTGTTGCTATATCACGAACGTTATAAGTATCTTTTTTTTATATAAGTAAATATTAGATGTTACTCATAACTTTGCTTATGTGGTCATTTCATAAATTCTTCACACCCCCAGCGGGACATTTTTATTAACAGTCTAAAATTTTACAGGGCAGGATTAGACCTGCTTTTGTGGCCTGCTAGGGGATGATATTCCCGTCTTGATATTTCCTTCCCTTTGTCATTATTATATTGAATTTTCGAAAATCACCTTTTATGACTCAAAGGAAGTTAAGAGCGCGCTTTTCGACTAAATTGTTCTTTGGCGTATGTGTCTATGGGCACATAAATATTTGGCAGAACCAAAAGAAGAAGTAATTTAATTCTAATACATGATTAGTTTTTAATTCTGCTGTTTTAATACATACTGTATAGCTTAACCGATTTAATACCTTGTTGCTAATAAATGTTAATACGATAACGATGTTGTCATCGAGTGTTTAAACCATAACGTAAAAAATAATTAAAAAACATTACATTACATGAGTCATTTACCATTTTAAATGCGATTGCTGAACAAGGTGATGATGTTAACATGTGTTTACTTATGAAATTATGTATTGTACTTGATTATTGTACTTGTTTATTATACTTGTTATGGTTAAATAGTAAAATGTTATTATGAGATTAAGAAAAAAAAAGAAGTTTAAAAAATTATAATCTCGCATATTTTTGAACAATATAAATAAGATTAAAAGTAGTAGTAAATAATAATAAAATACAACTAATAGTCTTAGCATTTTCAGGGATTATGGAGTTCCAACTTTTATTGAAATGAAAACCTGTTTCCGGTTACGTACATAAAAAAAATGAATAACAGTTAAAAATTCCTAAAGAAAATCGCCATAAAACCTATAAAAAGAATTTTCACATTTCAATTTTTCTTTTATATATAAATGAAAATGAAACTTACGCAGATAATATCCAATTAATTCTCAACTTATTCACCAACTAACAGTATCAATCAAACACTAAAATCACAACACTAGTTCACAAAACACTCGGAAAATGGAAGAAAATTCACACTCCTTTACACCCACGAACAAATAAATTTGAACCTTAACATTTAATATATTAGGTTTAGTATTGCTAGTGTACGTATTAGTATCGATGGTCGCGTTTCATGCGTCTGAGCGGTGCCGTGTGTGCCGATAGTTTGCGCTTGCGCACCTGTGCCCGCCCACAGGGCCGTAAGTGGGTGACATAGAATTCAGGTAACACGACACGGCACGGTTGAGACTTTTTCGTTGGATATCTATAAGTGAAATATTAAATTATTTTCTTTTTATATTTATATAAAAAAATTGACTTTTAGCCCAATATTGTCAGAGCTAGGTAAGAGCTAGCTAAAGAAGTAGTAGGTTTCTGTATATCTTTATATATGGGTGTGACTTATCTCCATAGCAGAACTTAAAAAAATGTTATGTTTAATTATTTTACAAAACATAGGACGAAAAGAAAATATTATAACACTTCACTCATAAAAAATGTTAAACTTTAACAAACATTTCATTCAAAAGACGTCTACGGCAGGACTGTCACCTTCAATGGTCTCTAGAAAAAAAGGCCCATGTTCTGTGCCTCCTTCATTCATCAGTTGTCTGCTATCTTTAGAAGATTGTTGGTCCTTCTTATGAGAAGTATGGCCACCTTTCGCCTTCTGTTATGTGGTAACCATTTGAAAACTTTTACTCTCTTATCTACTCCATTGATGTAAGAACTCGTTAGGATAATACAATACCTACCAACTCACAAAGCCAGCAAGATAAATATTTCGGTCGCTTGGGCAACCAAAAATAAAACTTGGCAACAAAAAAATAATACAGAAAAGGCCCTTTTTAAACAGGTTTGATAAAGATTTCAGAAATGATGTCACTTTTATTTTTATAAAGACGTGTTGTCTTTGTAAGAAAGTGTCTAATTTTGGCGTTGCTTTTTTTAATTTAAAAATATTTATATATACTTATGAATATAAATTATTACACGTAATAAATTATTCAAATAAATGGTTGATTTGTGCCGGACTTGAACCCGTGACCTCCAGCATGGAAGGCAGACAGTGCGTCATCTAATCGTCATCATTGCTAATATTTAATTTTTTTAAAATGTGTATTTATCTTTTTTAATGAGGCTAATCCTTACTGATTTGCTTAGTTTGAGACTAGATGGCGTATTGTGAATGTCTGAAAGATCTCGTAAATAATACCATTATTATTTAAATCTTACCTATCTAAGTACTTACCAGACAGTCCTAAACTAAGAAGAACTTGTGTGTGCTGCTTTTTTTTTAGAAATACAAAATTTTGTATAGAAACACCGAGACTAAATGTATCAATTGTCAAAACAGTAATTTTCATGCACTCAAATAACTGTTGCGGGGATTGAATCCACGGCCTTTGCAAGGCACAGCAATGGACAATAACTTCTTTTTTAAATTACGTATTATAAGTAATCGCTTGATTAATGCTTACTAAGTCCGTTTTTTAAATTACATAGCCAGGCTTTTTATACTTATACTGATGAGTCTCCCTGTTATCGGTGCAGTTTTTTCTATAATCCCTTATCGTATGCCACCTATACAAATACTACTGAAAGTCCGGTCCGGTGTAATGTGTCGGCTACAGACAAATGTCACGGTCTCTGCACATTGAAACACTACATAATTACATGTACAACTTTCGCTTAGATTAAGACAAATTATTCACTATCACTATAATAACATACAGCTTTTAAAAATCATTTATTATAATAGCTAAAGAGAGAATACTAAATTGACACTAGCTATTTCGTAAAGTAAATAAAAGTGTTGAATAGTACAACTGTTCATGTATCACGGGTTAAGGTTAATTGTAAAATGTTACTAAAAACAATAAAGACGAGTAACTATTAGTAGTTGCAAAGTATTTGTTTGTATTTTGATAAATAGATTTTAAGGGAGCTAATGACGAGCTGAACAAGTCATTCACCTAGTGGTAAATTCAATGCTTGCCATACTAACAAAAAATATATAAATTATGTAGAAATAAATAATAATATACTTATAGACCAGACTAATTCTACACTGCGCTTGTAACTCTGAAACACATTTTTTTAAGTTACTGATTGTCCTTCAAATCATCATAATAACAGCCCATTAATGTCCTACTGCAGGGACGGGGCTCCTCCCGTGACGGAGGGATACTTGGCCTACTAATACTACGCTGGCTAGACGGATTGGTATAGGCTTTAATTTCAAGTTTTCCTACTTTTTACTTTGTAAAGATAATATTTACGGTTAATCCCTTAGTCGGTTTTTATGACACCTATGGGATGAGATGGGGTGGTGTTCTTACACCGTCACGAAGTAGCAACCAGGTAAATAAAAACATAATATTATTACTAATTTCCTCCATCGTGTGATATTGGGTCCTTCAAACGCAGTGTGAAGAAGCATTTGGCCAAACCGGAAAGATGATGACGACGGATAGAAGTTATTTTTAGACTTCTATCCGTTGGCTTCATTTGTGGACTGTAGCCGCGCTTTCCATCAGGTCCGATATAGACATATTACCGTGTTTTGTATTTAAAAAAAAACTGTAGTTAAAATACACATTCCATTGCATCCCACCTTGACATTCGAGAGAAGCATGACGTTATTGTCAAATATTCAACTTTCTGTAAAATACCCATTTCTATAAAAGCTTTTTATTATACTAATGATATGTCAAACCTGTTTAACTTAAACATTTGCATTTCTAATTTGTAAATTAATAAAAAATAACAGATTAATATCTTTTTAGTCTTGTTGTTTGTGATACTACATATATACCTATAACTAAAAATGTAATTTTATGTTAGTTTTAATATCCGTCTTTTGAAAGATAGAAAAAAAAAAAGAAAATTGATTTATTCAGACGCGATACACAACTGAAATCGTTTTTTGGTCAGTCCTTGTGTTTATTTTCTCCAGCTGAATGAAAGCAGGAAGGAGATGCGACTTGTAACAACAAGTCGGTGTTCTCACTCCGCGCACTCTGACAGCTGTCAAGATGAAGGTTTAATAATCGTACTATTAAATAAGTAACAGAAACAGCCTTGTCGCTGAAACAATCTGTAGCTGTAAACCGACGTAGTCAAAATAACACCTTGTTCAAAGATCCTGATCCCTTATTAGGTAACTTTTAAAACTTTCGCGTTTCATTTTATTATTATAATAATATTCTCGGGTATTAGGTAACGCGTATAGATTTTAGATAAACACTTAAATTTACCTTGAGCCGCTCCAAGTTTCGGTCAGGTTACACCAGCCATGATCACGAGTTGACTGATCCCGTATGCCCATAGATTTTGATAAAATAACTACATTACTTATAATGAGGTAAATCGCGTACCTAACTTCTTACGCTATAAAAATACACCGACAGATATTTTTTATTTGCAATAATTATATGAAGAAATTGTTCAGTCCTACACTTATCGACAAAACAAAAGTGTTACATAACACCTGATAATCTATAAGTGTTACATCATTAACAAATTAATTATTAAACCACGGTCTTCCGTTTCCGACCTTACATACGCCTACAATGATTTTAAGTTTACATAACTGTCTATCAAACAAATAAGAATAGTAATCAGACAAACTATGAAGGAGTCTTAAAAGCAGACTAATTTATTTTGCAGGTTTTTACTTAACATTGAACTCCATACTAACGCTCCTAATCAGATTATTTTAAGTCGACCAAGTATCCATCCGTGTGGTGACGGAGTAAGAATACAATATGTCACCACTCCATCTCATCCCATAGGTGTCGTAAAAACCGACTAAGGGACTAACCGTAAATATTATCATTACGAAATAAAAAGAACGAAATCTTGAAACTAAACCCTATACCAATCCGTTTGGCCAGCGTAGTATTAGTAGGCCAAGTAAGAAGGCCCGCCCTGCAGTGGGACATTATTGGACTGTTATGATGATGATGAAGGATACAACGTAATCATAAAATTTCACTACGGATCTCCATTACCTAATGTGATAGTCGAACAATTAGTGTATGTAATTGCTCAGTGCAAAGTAATTACATCGAAAGTATGCTTCGCTAATGGCCGCTACGGTCACTGGGCGACGAAAGTACCCAGTTCGATTCCTAATGTGGTTTCTTTTTAATTACTTCTTTAGTTCGCCACTATTAACTTTCCTTGTGTTTTATTCTCTATCAAGGCGATTACTTACTTTATTTTTATTAAATACATCCGTTTCCTTCTAAGTGACACGATTAATTAACATACTCATATTATATTATTTCCTTTCACTTGTAGATAATAGCCTACATAATTGCACTGCTTAGTTAAATTTTCCTCTTTTTTATTTCCTAAAGAATGGCTAATTCCTTTTGGTCGTGTTATTCGAGGTCCCATGACTTCGTTGCTAAGATATTCGTGGTGGCGTACATTCGTTGTTACGTGATTCGTTGTAGTGAACTTATGGGTTCGTGGTATTCGTTCTTTCACTTTTCGTTGTCACATTATTAAACCCACCATTACTATGCAAGTGCAAACTATTTGGGGTGTTTTTAGCTCAAGTAGCCGTTACCCAGTGGGCCATTAGTTGATCTACCACTAAGGACAAAAGATGAAAAAAGATCTTTAGTTTTTTTCTTTTAATCTTTAGTCGTTTGCCATAATTTACGAACTCCTTGCATGAAAGGAGAGGATAATACCTGCATTTATAAACAAATTGTCCTGAGTCTTTTTAACCTACCACTTATCCTAACACTTGAGATTAAAACTATAATCCTAATCCTACATTAACACAAATACCGAACGAAATATTGCAACAGTTGTCAGTAGTTAGTTCAGATTGAGTCCAGTTTTTTAATGTAATTCTAACAAAAACTAGCAGTCCCTTAACACGTGTTTCATACATACAGACTTTATTTTATGTCACGTACGATAACTATTATGTTAGTACATGCGCAAATAGATATAATACATGCGTTTATAGATCCTCCGTGTGGTGACGGAGTAAGAATATAATATGTCACCACCCCATCTCATCCCATAGGTGTTGTAAAAACCGACTAAGGGACTATCCATGAATATTATTTAGGAAATAAAAAGAAGGAAAACTTGACATTAAACCCTATACCAATCTGTCTGGCCAGCGTGGTATTAGTAGGCCCAGTATCCCTCCGTCATGGGAGGAGCCCCGTCCCTGCAGTGGGACATTAATGGCCTGTTATGATGCGTAAATAGATAAAACCACGCCCTATTCTTATTGGCTAGGCAGAGACTATGAACACTATGTTCAATGATCCTAACATGCTTTGCTTCTATTAAACTCATTCCATATTGAAGTATGTGCATATTTGAAGGACACCCGTTTTAAAGGATGTCACCGATTTAGTCTCTGTACTGTTCGAGAGTCCACTGCTCAGGTAGAATACAATACGTCACCACCTGTCTCGTAAAAACCGACTAAAGGACTATCCGTGAATGTAATCTTTACGAAATAAAAAGAAGGAAAACTTGAAATTAAACCAATCCGTCTGGCCAGCTTTAGTAGGCCAAGTATCCTTCCGTCACGGGAGGAGGCCCGTCCCTGCAGTGGGACATGAATGGGCTGTTATGATGATAGGATCACTTTGTTGTTCGTCTGTGTGTCTGTCTGTCAAGACCATTTTTTTCAGACACGCTTGGAGGTATCAAGCTGAAATTTTTATCAAATACTTAGGTCTGTTGTCCCTTGGAGTCGTAAAGATGATCTTATCTTTCAATGAGATGTAACTCGGCCAGCTTGAAAGTAGGTATCCGAGTAGTTCGCGCATGTAGGTACAGGAACAAAGAAAACACCCCTCCTCACGAAATAACTTCTGTGGCGTAGTGGTTCTTTAACATGACTGCTACGCAGAGGTCTCGGGTTCGATTCCCGCTCAATGCAAATCTTTGTGTGCATGAACATGATTGTTTGCATTGGTCTGGGTGTTTTCTATGTATAATTATGTATGTATTTACAAAAAAAAATGTATTTAAGTATGTTTATCCGTTACCTAGTACCCATAGTACAAGCTCTGCTTAGTTTGGGACAAGATAGCGTTGTGTGAAAGTGTGAGGAATATTAAATATTAAAATTAAAATAAAAACTTCAAGCCGTACAGTATATCGCACAGGAGACTTATTATAAAAGATAAATGGAAAAACGAATAACTAAAGTAATCAAAAATAATCTCTATCATTAAAGCATAAAGATCAGTTTACCTTGTAGAATAGATAAATCGATTGAAATGTAACATTATAAGTTATAGAATGGTTGTTTGTCGCACTGATAAGGGGTCGGTACCTTATTAGGTTAGACCGTTGGCCCCGGTTTCAACGTACTTTGCACTCAATATGTGACATCATTTTATTATGAACTAGCTGTTTCTGTGACTTTATTCGCATAGATTTATTATAAAGAAGCCATTATTAATATTTTAACTGATTTCAAAAAAAGCTCAATAAGTAGTATTTTTTTGAGTAGTTTTTGTCTGTCTGTCTGTTAAAATTTAAAGAAAAGCCAGTATCTAAAGTAAAATTAAATGTTTTGCTTAAAAAAGCATACTCTCAAGTTATTTATAGCAACAATCGTCGCAAAAAAATCGGAAACATTCTATGCAAAATCGTACACATTACTCGCTCGTACTCGCTTATTATAATCGGTATCAACGTTCTGGTATTAGAGCCTGAAAATTTTTATATCATGTAAATCCTGTAGCATCAAGGGTAGATTTTCCAAAACCTCGACGTGATTTTCTCATCTATCATATTAATGTCCAAGGGCTAATTGCAAACATGACAGTACCTTAAGGTTAAAACATGACATTCATAAGTATTACTGTATAACCTGAATGAATGAACATAAATTTGACTTTTGATCTCATGGACCAAGACATAAGTCAATAAAATCTCACAATAATGCAACAACAGGTGTGGTCACTTTCTCTGATCATTTATTATCTACTCAACTATCTTGATCATGGCATCTTATCTTGACAACAATAACAGCTTTATTTTCAACTTTAATGCGTTTACTTAAAGTCGTTTCTTATTTAGTACAATTTCATAAAATAACAATAAGAAAGGATGTAATTAGGTGAGATTTATAAAGTAATTTGGCAATACAAGCTAAATTACGCAATTACCACCATCTATTTTTGAAATTTAGTCGAAAATTTGTTCGTTTTAATGAGCATAGTTTCCTTAAATCCTTGTAATTGACTTCTGCACGGTTCGATAAGAGCCTACGATCAGAAATAAACAATGTATCTTTTCTTTAAAGTTTTGCGAAGAATTCTAGATTCAATTCGAAATTCCACATAAGAAATTATGATGACTATGCAAAATTCCCGACTAAAGAAGATTTCACATAATAAAACTATTGTTGAGAAGGAAACCTATTGTTTTGAATTTGACAAGTTTACTAGTCTGGTATAGTAGGTAGGTATAGACCTCGTTTTCTTCTAGAAGTATCTCTACCAGATATTATATTATATAAAAAAAATATTTATAAAGTTTTATTTCTTAAATGTTATATCCCAATTATATTTGACTATCTACATAATTTTCTAATTACATTATTATCTGCGTTAAGGTGACTTATGTACTACATTATGCAAGGACATCTAGTTACATTTCTTATGATTAGTAAATCTGAGATCACACATAGAGAGTAGCTATTAATATTAAAATAAACCGGGCAAGTGCGAGTCTGACTTACACCAAGGGTTTCGTACGTCAGGACTCATCTGTCAAAAATTCTATGACATCACGAATCCTTTGTCAAAAATTCTGTGACGTCACGACTTAGCTGTCAAAATATATTTTCCTCCCCAAATTCAATGACGTCACGACTCAGCTGTCTAAGCAGCTGCCAGTATGTGTCTTTCGCTGGAGCACCACCTTAATAGTTAAAATGCGTGTGTATATTAGGAAACTTGAATGACCTGTTCGTACTAAATTAGCCGACGGATGGTTCATAGATTTTTGTGTTTAATTAGGCATACTGCGTATTTACTAAACTATTTTTAGAATGCCGATGAACGAGCATGGAAAATCGAATGTTTTAATTTAAAATACTAAATTGTGATTCGTAAGTACGCACAGCTGCGTTGCTGTGCCATAATTTTTATTAGAAAATGTGTCTTGTTACATTAGGATTTAAAGGGGTCTAGCTAATGTGAGCTATAAATAACATTGATATAAAAAAATAATTATACGTATAAATATTCCTCACACATTCACACAACGTCATCTAGTCCCAAACTAAGCAAAGCTTGTACTATGGGTACAAGCTTTGCTTATTTTTTATTACAATTGGTACATTATCATATAATAATTTAAAGCCTAAGTCCTAGTTTATTCACGACTTTCTTTTTCTTTGTATCTATAAGTAGCTGTTTTTTTTTATAGCTGTATGTTTCATCCTACAAAATATAAATTAACAAACTTTGTTATTGGCTAATGCTGTTTTTAGATTTAAAATTGTAAAGTAGCATTAAGTAGCTGTTAAGTTTGCTGTAAATTAAATAAATAAATTTGCGACATGTACTTCTTGTTTACAACCTTGGTCACCAATAGCGAAGCAAATATATTTTCATCAAATTAGTTCTACTCGAATACGCCTACTTACCTGCCTTAAAAGTAGGGCTTGAGGTGGTTTCTCGTTAATAGTATGTCTTGACTCATGACATCTATGACCGCGAATATCTTTTCATCTAATGATTTACGATGACTCTATAAATAACATTAATTTACACAACGATTTATCTTTTAAGTCAAACTTCCGCGTATTTATTTTAAACACAAAGTTATATTTTAAGTCGCAACAATATGTTGCGGTGATCGATCAAATAATTATTTTGATTTATTTAATCGAAAAATCTGCAATGAACTCTTTTAAAACATAATAATTAAACATAATTTGGCGCGACGGTAGCGCAAGCGGCTGCCGTGCAAGAGGTTGTGGGTTCGATCCCCACGCAGGACAATAATTTGTGAGATTCACAAATTATTGTAAAAAAAAAAAAAAAAAAAAAAAAAATTACCTCCAATTACCTCCAATTAAAATTTAAACATACTTTACTTCAATCAATCAACTAGCCTATCGTAGTCCATAGGCCTCTCCCAACACGCGCCACAGAACACGGCCCTGCGCCTTCCGCATCCAATCCGACACAGACACCTTTTTGAGGTCGTCGGTCCACTTAGCTTGAGGATGTCCTACACTACATTTCGACGACAATCCTATTTCCAACGAAATTCCTATTTATTGTGAAGAAATGTTCTGAGTCAGTAGCAAAATACGTAAACAACTTATACTATACCTACCTGCATAAAGGACGTTCACACAGAAGTACAACAGCGTGCTTAGTAAATCTTAGCTAAGCTAGCTACTTACAAGCAAAGAGGCGTCAGCATTAGCATATTACATTAGTATATAAGTCTTCGATTACATCCTACATTCATTTTGTGTTAGTTACATCGTGATTCACAGGAGATCCCACGTTTATAACTTGTATGTATATGTAGAGAAAGTAACAGATTCTTAACTGGGAATGTAGTTATTTTTGTGTGTTTGACCCAAAAGAGCCCTAGACACATCTAGAACTTTTTAATGAGTGTAGAGTCCCAGATATTTTTTAGTTAAAGTAATTGTTGTTGCTATGTATTTGAATGAATAGCATGCAAAATTGACGACCACAGAGGCAAAATAATTCAGACTAATTAGGATAGACATAATCCTAACGTGGTGGACGGATGACCTGGTTAGGCCCGTGAAAAACGGAAGGCCTAGTTTGTTGGTTGATATGATGATGACATGAATGATGCAATTATTTTAGAAATATAGAGAAGTTAAGGACTGCCTAACTTTAATTTATAAGCGTTTTATTTTTTGTTATGCTCAATTTTATAAATAAACCAATAGATATAGGAAGAGGTCTCGTCTCTGCAGTGAGCCAATAATGATACTTGTTTAGGCTTTCTTTCATTAATATAAAACATACCTAGTAACTCTTCCAAAATGTCAAATTCCACTTTTTTATATACATTTGTAAAACAGGTTCTTACGTGTTTTACCTGACAACAGGATCTAAAATATCGAAGAAGATCCAATTAAAACCTAGACTTAGACTTCACAATGTCGTGACCTACGCCCAAGGTTGTAAAAAAGATATATTTTTTTTACCACTACTTTATCGATTCTGGCAACTTTTGAAGTCATAAATAACCTGCTGTGTTGCAGATTCTTATTCCATGCAGTATTGTTTATGCGTTCTGTACATGACCATTCCGAGCCTTGATGTTCTCTGTCTCCGTTCAATAATTGACGTTCCTAAAAAGTCCCTGCGTTACAGAGCATGATCGCAGTGTAAGAGTTCTTTAAAAAGTTTGACGAAGTTATTTTTAAGGTTAGTCATGTATATTTAGTTTATTATTACATGATCTTGTTAATAAATAATCTCAACTGGAATAGCACGACCATATGGAATTTAAATTTTTTAATGATTTATTTTTGACTTTCATACTGATTTGCGAATTCATCATAATCATAACAGCCCTTTAATGTCCCACTGCAGGGACGGGCCTCCTCCTATAACGGAGGGATACTTGGCCTACTAATACCACGCTGGCCAAACGGATTGGTATAAGGTTTAATTTCAAGTTCTTCTTCTTTTTATTTCGTAAAGATAATATTCACTGATAGTCGGTTTTTACGACACCCATTGGATGAGATGGGGTGGTGACATATTGTATTCTTACTCCGTCACCACACGGAGAGATTTGCGAATTACTAAACCCAAAATAACGTTACCACAAAAACATCCAATCACGAATAACGTTACCACGAAAACCTGCAATCACGAATTTTCATTCTGGCACTCGCCGGCTGCTTTTTTTTTGACAATAATTTATTACAAGTTTCTAATATCCTATCCAACAAATAGGTACTTAACAAAACAATAATCGAAAGTAAGTAAGTACACTTAATACTATGTGATGAGTATTCATTATAATCTGATGCCCACACAGAACACATAATGGTTTTGAAATTAGTAGCTCATGTCAAGGTAAAATGACGTGTCCGTATTTACTTTGCCAATTGTACAAATTGATGCAACATGTAGACGTATCTTCAAATATGTGTTAAGTAGCTAATCAGAAAAGTTTGCAACTAAATTGTGTGTCACACTGTTTATGTTTAAAGAAAATATCACCTTATTACTATGAAGCTAAAGTGCTTCTTGGTTTGAATATGTGAGTCTGGATTTTCCTTTTCCTAATTTAAGTAGAAGCATCATGATATAAGACACTCCGCTCCTTATATAAAAAATAAAATATTAATGATAAGGTTTCAATTTAAATATAATAGGTTCAAAGGTAGTGGCGGTCACGAGGTTATGAATTTGAAGCCCACGCAAGACAATTGTTATGCGATGCACAAAATGATATTCGTAAGCACAAATTATTAATATAAGACATGACGACCTACCTGCGCCATTTAAAGCATTAAATCCGTCTTTGTGCATTTATACTAGAAAAATAATTCGTTAAATAATTCTTTGCAAAAATTGCTCTTTAGTTAGTTACATACATACGTATTTACAAGCCCTTTCTTGTCTCACTAGGTTTCAACTTCTCCGGTAACAAAATTTGTCATATATCAATGCCACGATAACCTGGAGTGGTAAATAAAGCGTCTTGTTTTACGTGTTACTTCTTTTCTTCCTTCTTTTTTAAAGAGATAATATCTAAATAGATTGTAAATGACGTCGCCTTTTACACCTACGGGATGGGATAATGGTGTTTATTATATATTCGTACTACGTCACTACAGACACGTATTGTTATTACATTTATTAGTGTTATTTAAGTATGTTATTAGTGTAATATTAAACGCCCATATAGTAATAACATAATTACTATTTACTATCCGTCTCGTAAATCACTTAACTATTCACACGATTTATAGTCTAATAAGTTTTTTTACATATTTATAGGCATGATAGTCACGTCATTTCCATTATTAAATTCCTTATTAATTAAAACTCTGACACCAAAATTATAGGCTAGTTTCTTCTCGCTTTTTTAATCAATATAGATTCTTTTTTGCTGGTCTTTGTTAGAAGTCTTGTTTAATTAGCAGTTATCAGACAAAATGAGCCTCTTACAAATCTAGTATACACACGTGGTATTTAGTCAGTTATTAATCAGGTCTCGGAAATAATCTGCCCGTTATCTCCTTTGGTTTTACTGCAGTATTTATTTATTGTTTGCGTAAGTTTTTCATGGATACTCCTATTTTGTTCAATTGTTTTTTTAAATTACGAGTATTATTAGTTGTAGCGTAATGCCAAATTTACTTGAGGTGACCCGTTTGATCGTTTCCTTCTACTTCATGACATATAAACCGTTGAAAACAAAAGCAATTGCATCAATTCGATTCAGTAGTTCATTAAATCAGCGGATTAAACCAAAACAAACCAACGAACATTACATTATAGTTAGCCTAATATTTCCTTTTTAGCCTTTATTTATTTATTTTGATTATCTTTAGTTTTCTTTTTACTAAATCGCATGAACAACGACTTAATGCCAAGGTTTACCACCTACATATGAACATCTAACAAGGCCCCCTAACGACGTACTAAGACTTCATGTTGAATGCTAATGCCTACACCCACGCACAACAAATGCAAAACTAATTATGTTTAGAAAGGGAAATTGGAGAGTAAATAGTGAAATGTTATGTTGAATCTTTGTAGAGAGGAATGTTTTTTAGTAGTTAAGAATAAATTTAAAATCAAAATCAACTAGCCTATCACAGTCTACTGCTGGACATAGGCCTACAGAACTCGGTCCTGCAATTGATACTATACTCGTAATATGATAAGTCAAATAATTATTAATTCCTTGGTTGTGATATATTGTAGGCCGGTCATGATTGTCACGCAGAGGTTAGAGGTATGATTTTTGATGTCTCACAGACCCTTACAAACAATTGATGTACGCGTACATCCAAGCTCAGGGTAGACATTTTATACATCAAACTATTTTCCTGGATGAGATCCGAGACCGAAACCTCGTGGTCGTACAAGCTATACTTCCTTAATTTTGGAACTACAATCCAAGATGTCGTTGTCCTATCCGTCATCCTGTCCTATCGGTATCCTATTTTTAATTTTTAATCTTACTAGTACTATAAAAAGGACATTTTACACTATCAATAAAATAATAAAAAGTTTTGGAATTTCCAAAAACAAAGCGGTCATACCTAATGTACAAAATTAACATAAAAAACATGTACCTATCTGACCACATATCTGTCAAATGTATTTATAACGAATTTAATTTATTCTTCAATAGTGTGAAATATTTAATAGCACAAGTAATAAATCACCTTCTATCCTCATTACATGCTATAATCGATATATTTTGTGACCCATCACTAATTAGTAATTAATCTTTTTTTTATTCCAATTCGGGGATATTGAAATCACAGTCCACTTCGATACACAATCGTATCAATCAACCAGATTATTTTGATTAGCAATTAGTTTAGATTTGATTAGATTCCTACTACCCAATAGAATAATTGAGAATCAAAACCTAATACTATATTGATAAAGCGGCTGTTACGGACGCCGAGCACACGCCGCGCCGCGATCCGACAAGAACCCGCCTCGCCTATAATCACCGAGCTCACGCCAGCGTTACCGTCGCCCCGAGACTAATGTACGGGCTCGCCTCTGATTGGTTGTTGAGTTTGTAGCGCCAAAAACAGCGCATAACCAATCAGGGACGAGAGACGCGCGCTAAAACAATGTAAAATTTAGGCGCGAAAATACTGTTACGCGATTGGTCGACGGCCCCCGGCCGATTTATATAAAAGGGGCAACATTTTTGTTAGGAAGTCAGTTCAGTTTTGACTTCTCTACAGTAAGCATCTTAAGGAAAAATAAATAATCGAAGGAAAAGTTTGTGTATTACTGAAGAATAAAAGTCATCAAGTCAGCAAGTTGTTTTATTATATACAGTCCATAACAGTATGGTCCTTCGAGCCGGATATCAAGAACACCAGCACCAGTGAAGATACCTAGGCTCTGCTCTAGGTACTAAAGCGACCTAGGCTTTAGTATAAGCGAAGCAACCTAGAACGCGTCACGACCTAGGACCAGTCTAAGAAGATCAGCGGTCAGAATATTAGCACCGGCTACCTCCAAGATGGTGGTCACCCGCAGTCAAGGGGACATTACCGAGGTGGAAGATCAGCAAGGACGAGGGTCACGAGAGAAAGGGTGAGGAGGATATCCTTGGATCCACCAGTATCACCATCACCAGGGCCAGCAGCACCAACTACTGAAGGGACCATGAGGGTCATGGCATCAGGATCTCAGCAGCGGCCAAGGTCACCAGCAAGATCAGTGCGCTCTCATAAATCCACAACGAGCGTCACTGCCAGGCTACGGATGGCTGAGCTGGAAGCAGCTGAGAAGTTGGCTGCCATCAGGAGGAAGGAGTTAGACCTGGAAACAGAACTGATCAAGAAGAAACTGGCTGCAGAAGTAGCAGCTATCCACGAAGAAGAAAGTCTGCAAGGGGAACCCCTCACCATTCAAGAAGATCATCAGAAGGTAGACGAGTGGCTGAAGACCAACCCCCTTGACTCACGGGGGGAGGGAGGGGGCACCGCATACACCCGAGAAGATTCCCGACAAATAAGATTCGAGGCACCTAAGGCAAGATCACCAACACCAGCAAGGACCAGCGACGGCGTTGAACAACTGGCTGCTGCTCTGGAGAAGATGGCCAGACCTCGGTTCCGGTATATGGACCTACCCGCTTTCTCCGGGGCACCCAACGAATGGTTACCCTTCAAGGCAGCAGTACGAGACTCAAGAACATTGTACCACTTGTCAGACGCGGAGAACCTGCAAAGACTACGTAGCTGCTTAAAAGGAGAAGCCAGAGAAGCTGTAGCCGCCCTGCTGCACACAGCCACAGATCCAGACACCATAATGAAGACGCTGGAACAATGCTTCGGTAGACCTGAAATCATCATCGACCGAGCTTTGGAAGACCTCAAGAAGCTGCCAAGACCTGGAACATCGGCAGCAGAATTGAACAACTTCGCGGTCAAGATACAAAACATCATATGCATACTGAAGACCTTGGACAAGAAAGGATACCTGCACAACCCTCTAATGACACGGGAAGTGCTGGACAAGATGAGCCCTCACTTACGATCCAGATGGTGCGACTACGCCTTTGACAACGAAGACACTGAAGAGCCAGAGATCTGCATCATGTCGCGCTTTTTGATGAGAGAAGCCGATAGAGCCTTGAAATTCACCTATGTAACTCATACGAGCACTGCAGCCTTGACCAAGAAAAAGGAGACTCTACCAATTGTCACCCTCAAGAAGAAAGCCAATATCTACTCAACCACCGAGCAAGCGGAAGAAGACAAGAACCAGTGTCCAAGCTGTGGGGAAGATCACGTACTTACTCAATGTCCCGAATATAAGGCGCTACCGGTGGAGAAGAGATGGGAACTAGTCAAGGAGAAGAGGATATGTTTCAAGTGCGCACAGAAGAAACACAGACGCAGTGGCTGCAAAGCGAAGCTCTGTGGAGTAAATGAGTGCAGACGTCCACACCACTCATCGCTACATCAAGAGAGGAGAGCCGGCACCAAAGAAGGCGACGCACCAGAAACGAAGAAGGAAGAGGCAGTGCTATCAGTGGCGACTCAACCAACTACAGGAACCCGTGCAGTACTCCTTAAGATGTGTCCGGTCATTGTAGCTGGTCCACGAGGGGAGATAAGGACACATGCCCTGCTGGATGAAGGAGCTACAGTCACTCTCATCGATGAAGAATTGGCAGCAAGTATCGGAGCAGAGGGCCCATCACGACCGTTGCACATACGCGGGGTCAATATGTCGCAGAAGGAAGACGAAAGCCGGGTGGTCTCCATAAAAGTGAAGGGGATCAAGATGAAGCAGCAACACGAGTTGAAGGCCAGAACAATCAGAGACCTGAAGCTTCACAAACAAGAAATCCCGAACACCCTGCTGAAGTACAAGCATCTGCGCGACCTACCCAAAGACGAGGTGTGTTACAATCAAGCCACCCCTCGTATACTCATAGGGGCGGACCACTGGGAGTGCATCGTCTCCCGGGAACTGCGCGCCGGTAGACAGAACCAGCCGGCTGCATCTAGAACAGAACTAGGATGGGTGATGCACGGAACCGCACCACGCAAAGCCATCATGGAGGACACCCTGCACGTGTACAATACAAGAACAGATAAAGAGCTCCACGACCTGGTCGAGGCCCACTTCAAAATCGAAGCTCTCGGTATAACGAAGAAACCCAGGATAACAGAAGCGGACCAACGAGCAATGAACATTGTCGAGAAAACCACAAAGAAGATCGATGGGGGCTATGAAGTGGGACTTCCTTGGAAACAAGATCACATAACGCTACCATCAAGTTACGGGCAGGCACTCCGACGACTTCACAAGATAGAAAAAAGAATGGACGCCGACACCGAATTTGCAAGAGGATACGCAGAACAAATAGAAAACTTATTGAAGAAGGGATATGCGGTACCTTGCAACAATACAGAGAGGGAGAGCCCCATTTGCTGGTACCTTCCTCATTTCGCCGTGCAGAACATAAACAAGCCCGGTAAATATCGACTAGTCTTCGATGCTGCTGCAAGAAGCAATGGTGTGTGCCTGAACGACAAATTGCTGGAAGGACCGGACCTGCTGCTACCCCTGCCGGGGATTATGTTCCGGTTCAGGGAGAAGGCGGTGGCAGTCACAGCGGATATCCAGGAAATGTTCCTAAGAATAAAAATAAGGGAAGAGGACCAACCAGCGCAGCAGTTCCTGTGGCGAGGAAATGACAGACAGGCGTCTCCTAGAAAATACAAAATGGCGAGCATGATATTTGGAGCAGCAAGCTCGCCTTACATGGCGCACCATATCAGGAACTACAATGCGCATCAACACGCGAACACCTACCCACTTGCAGCGGAAGCCATTACTCGTAGTCACTACATGGACGACTATGTGGCAAGTTATGAAAATATAGAAGAGGCTCGACGAGCTATAGAAGAAACGAGGACGGTGCACGGCCACGCAGGATTCACACTTCGGGGATGGAGCTCAAATGTCAAGAAGGTTCTAGAAGACATACCAGATGAACTACATGCGAAGAAACCCACGCAACTAGGAGGAGACCAGCCCGAAAATAAAATCTTAGGGCTGTACTGGAACGCGGAGCAAGACGAACTCGGTTTCAACACTTCAATGAACCGAGTTCCAACCGAAGTGAGGAACAGGAGCCGAGCACCAACCAAAAGGGAAGCACTCAGTGCGGTCATGTCTATATACGACCCACTAGGATTATTAAGCCACTTCACAATAAGGGCGAAAATTATACTACAAAGCCTGTGGCGCCTCCAGACAGCGTGGGATGAGCCAATACCAGAAGAGGAGAATAAGCTATTCACAACATGGCTTACACAAATAGAAGAAGTGACTCAACTCCGGCTACCAAGATGTTACACCAAGAAGGCTTACGAGCGCATCGAGTTGCACGTGTTTTGTGACGCCAGCGAACAAGCCTACGCAGCCGTGGCCTACTGGCGAATCAAGCAGAGGAATGGAGACACAAACATAGTGCTAGTTGCCGCCAAAGCCAAAGTGGCGCCAAAGAAGACGCAAACCATACCTCGTCTGGAACTTCAAGCCGCAGTCATCGGGTCAAGACTCGCCGATAACATTAAGAAGGAACACAAAATAGAAGTATGCCAGACAACGTATTGGACTGATTCCTCGACGGTAGTACACTGGATACATCATGATATGAGAAGATACACTCCTTTTGTCGCACACCGTTTAGGAGAGATCGCCGAGCTAACTCAAAAGGAAGAATGGCGGTGGCTGCCCACAATCAATAATGTAGCTGATGACGCCACCCGGCTCACGGACACGCCGATAGAGTCAACCGATAGGTGGTTCCAGGGACCAGAATTCCTCTATCTACCTGAAGATCAGTGGCCCAGGACTCAACATAACGAAGACGAAGAAGAAGAGGTTCTGCATATCTGTGAAGATAGAGACAGCTGGCTACCAGACCCAACTCGCTTCTCGAAATATGAAGTGTTAATACGAGCTGTCGCGAGAGTGTTTGCCTTTATCGACATATGCCGACACAAGGCTACGAGTATGGAATTAAGACACATACAACGCGCCGAAAAGGAGCTAATACGACGAGCACAAAAAGAAAGTTTTTCTGAAGACATAAGCAAAATGAAGTCAGCCCGACCCCTTACTAAGGCAAACAGGCTTTACAAACTGGACCCCGTACTGGAAGATGGAGTCTTGCGGGTGAGAGGCCGAATTGAGGCAGCAACAGCACCGACCGAGACAAAGCAGCCTATAATTCTGGATGGACGCCACCCATTGACGAAGCTGATCGTTATGCGAGAACACTGCGCTGCTGGTCACGCCAACAGAGAACGCGTGACGAATGATCTAAGGCAAAAATATTGGATCATACATTTGCGACCTACAGTGCGCACAGTGGAGAAGAACTGTGCCTTCTGCCGACGAAGACGTGCTACGCCACAGACACCGGCCACTGGAGACCTGCCACAAGCCCGTCTCGACCCTTTTCATCGACCATTCACCAATTGCGGAGTGGACTACTTCGGGCCCATGATGATCAAGATCGGGCGTCGAAGAGAGAAACGATGGGGAGCGCTGTTCACATGTCTCACGTCCCGCGCTGTACATATTGAGCTCGTGGCCTCGCTGTCTTCAGACTCCGCGATTATGGCTTTACGAAGAATGGCTGCACGAAGAGGATGGCCCAAAATAATGTACTCCGATAACGCAACAAACTTCCGTGGCGCAGATCAAGAGCTCCGCACTGCCTACGCTGAATGGGCATCTACCTTGAAGGATGAAGGACTGAAACACCGTATGGAATGGCGCTACATACCCCCTGGCGCCCCAAATCAAGGCGGAGCATGGGAAAGAATGGTTCGATCAGTCAAGACCGCTCTCGGCACCACTCTCCGAGAGAAGGCACCAACCGAAGAGGTGCTGAATACCCTACTCGCTGAAGCGGAGTTTTCAATCAACGCAAGACCATTAACGCATGTTAGCGTAGACCCAAGAGATCCAGAAGCCCTCACCCCCAATCACTTTTTATTGGGGTCTTCAACGGGCCTTCCTCGAACCGGCCCATGTGATGAAGCAGACAGAAGAACCTGGAGAGTTAGCCAAGCACTCGCTGACCACTTCTGGCAACGTTGGGTAAAAGAATACCTTCCCACGTTGGTTCCTCGCGGCGAGCCACAAAGAAGCGTACGACCACTACAAATTGGAGATGTGGTCATCATTGTCGACAGCACGCTACCTCGAAACGTCTGGCCGATTGGAGTCGTCGAGCACACACACCGGGGAGCAGATGGGAGCATACGAGTCGTCGAGGTGCGGACCAGGACTGGCATCTTCCGACGCCCTGTCAGCAAGCTCGTCGCCGTGCACAAGGTTGAAGAGGCTTCGCAAGCTGCGCCGGGGGGAGAGCTGTTACGGACGCCGAGCACACGCCGCGCCGCGACCCGACAAGAACCCGCCTCGCCTATAATCACCGAGCTCACGCCAGCGTTACCGTCGCCCCGAGACTAATGTACGGGCTCGCCTCTGATTGGTTGTTGAGTTTGTAGCGCCAAAAACAGCGCATAACCAATCAGGGACGAGAGACGCGCGCTAAAACAATGTAAAATTTAGGCGCGAAAATACTGTTACGCGATTGGTCGACGGCCCCCGGCCGATTTATATAAAAGGGGCAACATTTTTGTTAGGAAGTCAGTTCAGTTTTGACTTCTCTACAGTAAGCATCTTAAGGAAAAATAAATAATCGAAGGAAAAGTTTGTGTATTACTGAAGAATAAAAGTCATCAAGTCAGCAAGTTGTTTTATTATATACAGTCCATAACAGCGGCAATTAGTACTTACGATTGTGGAACGCTTGTTCTTCTGCCACAATCAGGTTTTTAAAAATAGTCACCGTATGTGTTCTGTTTTGGATGATCTAGTATATTGGTGTTACAAATAGTCAGATATTATCTTGCTTTCTCATTTCTTTTTTTCCAAGCTTTATGCTATAAAAGAAACTGTATTTATCTTTAAGTACGAACTGTCACATATTATAACAAATAGTTATACTCATCCAACATTCCATGTTAAAACGAAGTAAAGACAATGTCATTTACAAAAAACATTCTGCTAAGAAGTGAAATCACGAGAGAATATACAATCAAAACAGATAATAGTAATTAGTGAAAGTTTTACATTAACAAGTATAAAATCTATCGGCCACATCATTAAATGATCTAATACGACCCCAAGGTCAAAAAAAATGTTGTTTCAAAAGGTCAAATCCAGTGTCGCCGTAGGCAATAAGTTTAGTATGTGTGTTAGGGAGAACACACACTGGTAAATTAATCGCGCCGGCGGCGGCGGCCTACATAGGACGGCAACGATGTTAATGCACATGACAAACCAAAACCAAAAATGTTATAGTTATTTTTTTTATAAAGAAACGCTAAATAAGCCATAACTCTTATGAAGATAAGAAAGAAAGAAAGCGTTTATTTTGGCAATAAACATGCGGTATATTCACAGAAATATAAAAAAAAATTACATAAAAAATCATACTTAGTGGTAGTAAACATCATCGACACAGTCACACTACACCCGCACAAATAGATCCCACAGATCCTACAGTATACCTACACAACGCACAGCACGACACGATTCTCGGGATCAAGTTAGGGCTTTGCCACCAAGTATTTTTTCCCGCATTTTCCGATGGATCCAGAATTTTCTGCCTATTTCTAAATAATAGTACAAGGAATTTAAATGTCCAGTGAACGTGTCCGATTCTTACCCAATCCTGATTTTAAATTGACAATGTACCAAGTACCTAAACTTTAATGTATAAACAGAAAAATTAGAAATAATGACTTTTTTTCTATAACTATTAATAAAAAGACTTCATTGAACACCATAAAGACCATAAGCCTAGCAAACCGCCTATTGTTAATGTGAAGTCCACTTAACAATGCGCCATTATTAGCTCATGAATTTTCGTACACGATATTTGAACTATGACTTGATTATACAAAAAATATTGAAAGGTGTGTTCATTTAAATAGTAAAACATGCTTTATTTGCACAAAAAAGATATTAAAATTCTTGTTACATCTTCCGCTATGACTATAGTTATATAAGCCTTTGTTATTTTAGTAGTCCTTATCAAGAGAATATATTCGATGAAACAGAATTAGTAGACTTACGGCCGAATACTCAGACGTCTGTTAAAGTAAAGCGGCGCTTAAACTAGAAATGCTCATTCAAATGTCTAGTTTGAGCGCCGCTTTACTTTAACAGACGTTTGAGTATTCAGCTGTTATTTTTTACACTGAACTTAGTAGTGAGCTTGATGCTACGATGGTCTCTGGAAGCTGACTACTAGGCTTGAGACTAAGTTTAACACCACGACCATCATCATAACAGCCCATTAATGTCCCACTGCAGGGACGGGCCTCCTCCCGTGACGGACGGATACTTGGTCAACTAATACCACGCTGGCCAGGCGGATTGGTATAGGGTTTAATTCCAAGTTTTCCTTCTTCCTATGTAAAGGTCATATTCACAGATAGTCCAGTCCCTTAGTGGGTTTCTACGACACCCATGAGGTGAGATGGTGTAGTGACATATTGTATTCTTACTCCGTTACCACACGGATACCACGACCACATCAAATATCCCGATTAGGTACGTTGAATATGTTTTCTGTAATTAAATTAAAAACATTTTTATTCTTTACTAGCTGTATCCCGCGACTTCGTTCACGCAAAAAATATTTTGGTAGTACAAACGTACAATTTTTTTTGCAGAACCCTATAAAAAGCCTTTGACTTAGCTTAACGACTTTCTCACAACAACGATAGCCGGGATCACCGTCTTACGTGCCATCTAAAGCACGAAGATGCCTAGATGAAATTGTACATTACTACTGAGTGGTCACCCATAATAGAATGACCTCGCCGACATTAACCGCCGTTATTATTTCTGAATCAGTGATTGGAACTGGCTGAGAGTGGCTTGCAGTGAAAATTCGCGCACCCAGGAATTCATACAAACATATTTATTTTCCCGCCAAAATGCGATGACGTAACAACTCTCTGTCAAAACTCCTATGATGTCACGACTCATCTGTCAAAAAAATTATGACGTCACAAATCATCTGCCAAAAACTATATGACGTCACAGCTCATCTGTCAAATTTTTGTGATGTCACGACTCACCTGTCAAAACTCTATGACGACACGACTCAGCTGTCAAAACTCCTATGACGTCACGACTTATCTGTCAAAACTCCTATGACGTCACGACTCATCTGTCAAAAATTCTATGACGTCACGAATCATCTGTTAAAATGCTATGACGTCACGACACAATTTCTCCCGTTTTACCAACATTTTCCTTCACTGCTCTGCTCCTATTGATCGTAGCGTGATGAAAAGTATACTATAACCTGACCAGGAGTATGGAGAATAATCGTACTAAGTTTCATCAATATTCGTCGAGTAGTTTTTGTTTCTATAACGAACATACAGACAGACAGACAGACAGACAGACAGACAAAAATTTTACTGATTGCATTTTTGGCATCAGTATCGATCACTTATCATACCCTGATAGTTATTTTGAGAAAATATTTCATGTACAGAATTGACTTCTCTACAGATTTATTATATGTATAGATTAATTTTATTTATTATTTATCTCAAAAGTAATTTACATTGAAAGGGTTTATTCCCACGAGCGCGAGTCGCAGAATGTCGAATCCCCACTACGTCTACTTTGAAAATTCTCGCTTTAATTCCCACCTAGTCGAGTGGTTGAAAATCTCTTTCATCTAGTGCCACTATGTCGAACGTTAAAGAAAAGTACAGTGAATGAAACAAGTGAGTCAAATCATAATATTCTTATTTATTACTAGCTGCTGTGCCCGCGACTTCGTTCGCGTGGCGGTTGTTACTTACTTCGCAATTCGATTTAATACTGAAAAATCGTTTTTTAAACCTTATAACAAACAGATATACCTACACACGAATTGTAAAATTAACGAACGAACCAAAACCTTTTCAAAAACAGATCTTTACAAAGACAGATTTATGAAGACTGTGTTTAAACTTATACTGAAAGACATGAGCGAACGTCATTCTTTCAAGTAAAATCTTAATACCGCGATACTGAAAATGACGTCACAGGCACAATGCCATCTGTTGTCAAATTTGTAAGTTAAAATAAATGACATCGCTTTTTTCATCATAACAGCCCATTAATGTCCCACTGCAAGGACGCGCCTCCTCCCGTGACGGAGGGATACTTGGCCTACTAATACCACGTTGGTTGGCCAGTCGGATTGGTAAAGGGTTTAATTTCAAGTTTTCCTTCATTTTTATTTCGTAAAGATAATATTCACCGATAGTCCCTTAGTCGGTTTTACGCCACCCATGGGATGAGATGGGGAGGTGACAAATTGTATTCTTGCTCCGTCACCACACGGATAATCGCTAATTAATTATGAATGAATACATTTGCACGCCACGTTATGGTGCGGCAGAATTACCTGCCTCGGTGGCGCGGCGGTCGCATTACATGGCTGGCGTGCATGAAGTCGCGGGTTCGATTCCCATGGAGGACAATTGTGATACACAAACTATTGTCCTTAGTCTGGATGTTCTTTGTGTCCGTTAAATTGATATTTTTAAAGGCTAGTGTGAAGACTTATAATAATTGATATTACACATACGATTCATGGTTAATTTTATTAACATTTAAAAGGAATAACTTATTAATAGCACTTAATAATAAAATAGTTATATATTATTTAAAAACTCATTTATTTTATGATTACTACTGGTAACGCCATCTCGTGAACAAAAGAAACGAAATTTAAATTCATTCAACATTGAACCAAATCCATTTTTCATGACCCCTGATTTGTATTGGACTGTTCTAATAAAGAGATCTAGCGATATCTCGAGTATTACTTATCCGATTCCGATTGTTTTATTATAGTATAGATAGATACCTACTTTAAACTTAATACCTAAAAACTACGTATCTATGTATTTTAATATCTAAAGCGCACTTATTCCGAGAAGAGTCAATAAGAACCACGTCCGTTCGCATTAAGAGTCAATGTGAATGAAATTATATAGATGCACCGGTTGGCCGTTTCGGACGTTAAACAAAAATCAACCGTACTGCCGTACTCATACTGGCGCGGCGACATTTGGAAATTTTCTTTCATCTAAATCTTGTGTGTTTATAAATCGATTTCTATAATTTTTTTTTTATGAATAAGGTATTAAAGTGTACTTTTGAAATATGGGAGTTTGAAAAAGATATGTCTATGCAAATTACAATATATTTATGTATTTAATACACTTTGAAGAAAACCCTAACGATTAAACAGGTTATTGTGACTAATATATAAAAGATAGATATATACTATTCAGGACTTTTTTGTTCATCGTTTGAAGACCATTATTTTTGTAATACATATTTTTGGCGTATGATCAACGTATGCGATGATAAGAGCTCGAACGCGCTTTTTTTCAACCGACTTGCTTCAAATTTTTTGCCACTGCTCAGCTCCTATGTGTCTTAGCGTTATGTTATACAGCCTATAACCTGCCCGGGAGTATGGACTACAATTGTACCAAGTTTGGTTAAAATGCCTTCAGTAGTTTTTGACCCATGCGTGCACATACAGACAGACAGACAGACAGACAGACAGACAGACAAAAAATTTATTGATTGCATTTTTGGCATTAGTATCGATCACCATTCATCCTCCAATATTAATTTTTAACATATATTCAATGTACAGAATTGATCTCTCTACAGTTTTATTATAAGTATAGATATTTAAAACAAAAACTTAATACTCTTATTTAAGACAACTGTTGTAAAAAATAACCTGACTTAAGATAATTTAAAAGCATAGTAAATCACAGATCATTTTTAATGTACATATTATAAATATACATAACCTACGACATAATTACCTTTAGTTCTTTAAGGTAACACGTCTAGATCTCACAAATTAACAGGTACTTATATCTATTCTAAAATTAATAATCACAGAAGTATAATAGTAAATATTCTGGGGTGTCATATGTCATTTCGAACGTCACTGTTGCGACACACGCTGTTGCGAATTAATTTTCACTGCCTCATAGGTTCGAAAGCTTATGGACTCGAATGAAGTAGTCGCGAAAGACGCTGTTTCGAAAAACATTTTTACTGCCTCATTCGTTCGAATGCTTGTGATTTTGATTAATTAGTCATAAAGCGTACAAAAAAATATTCTTTTACGTTTATTGTTGTTTGATAAAACATCGTACATGAATATACATACCAACCTTTTTACTGAAAGCACTATTTATCCGTATTTTTTATGGCTGTGTATGTATAAAACAGAGGTTTGCCTAGAATATGACATACGTGCAATTTCTCTTTAGTTCTGATATCTTTGGTTTTGTAATATCTTATTCCAACGTCGTGTGATGCGAATAATAGAAAAACGAGCGTAAATAGTTTTTTTCGTCCTGTGACTACTCGATATGGTAAATGTAATCTAATCAGAGATATAATGTCCCACAATAAAACAGTTAAAAATGTACATTAAAATGAAATAAATTATTAATTAAAAAAAATATTAATCATTATTGTTTATTAATTTGTTATTTTTATTTAATAAGGGCTTGAATACTTTTCTGTACACTTTATGACTAAGTTGCTGTCCCGTGCTCACTTCGTTGGGCGGCGAAAAACGCGTTCCGTTTTTTACATAAGTATTTTATTATCATAGACTTAGAAATGGACTATTCAATACAGATATAATTTTTAAAATCGGTTTATTAGATCCAAAGATTACTACGTCACAAATACACAAACTTTCATCATCTTAACATCCCATAAATGTCCCACTGTAGGAACGCGCTTCCTCCCGTGACGGATGGATACTTGGACTACTAATACCACGCTGGCCAGGTGGATTGGTATAGGGTTAATTTTAAATTTTCCTTCTTTTTATTTCGTAAAGATAATATTCACGAACAGTCCCATAATCGGTTTTTACGACACCCATGGGATTAGTTGTACTCTTACATTATTGTATTCTTACTCCGTAACCACTCGGAAAAACAAACATTACCTCTTTATAATATTAGTAGAAATTAATCAAAATCACAAGCATTCGAACGTATGAGGCAGTAAAAATGTTTTTCGAAACAGCGTCTTTCGCGACTACTTTATTCGAGTTCATGAGCTTTCGAACCTATGAGGCAGTGAAAATTAATTCGCAACAGCGTTTGTCGCAACAGTGACGTTCGAAATGACATATGACACCCAATATTCTGATGTTATCTTTACATTACGTAGTACATAGGTAGGTACAGTAGATATTTCCCAGGTTTCTAATAGTAACAATGATTAATTTTATCACGGTTAGAGATCATCGTGACGTAAAAGAGGGGTGTTATAAGTTTGACGTGTTGGACATTACAAAATAATGTGTTAAATTAAAATCAGTTATGTACCTACCTATTAAAAGTATAAAATACAAAATTAAATTGAAAACATATAAAACATACATACATAATCTCACGCCTTATCCCGTCTGGGGTAGGCATAGACGACAGTATATAAGAAAAATGTATATATATATATAGCATATAAAAGCCCCGACACAGATGCTAACTTTACTTTAAAAAAACAAAAAAATAATAAATCAAGTAACTCAATCTTGTAGTTGGGTGATTCTTCGAGCCCAACATTTTCGATGTCTGGAGGTTTTTCTTTGTAACTAACAGACCAACCAAACTGCAATTATTTTTCAAACACAGTATAGACAGTTACCTATCTTGCACACGTTATTGTTTTTTAATAATAGTTTTTTATATATTTAAAAAAAAATATTAAAAAGCGTTCTTCTGATTAATATGGTGTGTCCTTACCCCAGTTTCTTGAACGTTAGTAACAGTAACATTTTTTGTTATCAACGAATCGATGTGCGTTATAAATATTACGATAGAATATTAGTTGTTTCTTTACACAAAAAAAATGGTACTAATATTTGCGATAGTTTTTTAATAAAAAAATAAATTGTGAGTGTCCGGCACAAAAGTCTGATTCATATTCGCGCGCTTTACTCGAACGTACCTAGCTAAGTACGAAACATCAGGAGATCCCTTCTAGTGCTGGTGGTAGCCAGGAACTCTGCTGACGTGGTCACGACGTTACATGCGGCTGGTTCGTGTTGTTGCGGAGTTATAAATGTAAATATCTGATTCATATTACTTTGGTTCACCTGTGTTTCTGATTACTATGTTGGCTGTTATAATTAACTTAAATGGTTTTCAAACTTGAATCTGTTGGAAACATAATTCAATTGGGGACTAAAAGCCTATGTATAAATAGCAATTCTTAATTGTATACGTGTAGTGATTAACCGATGTTAAAAGGCAAAATTTTGATTTATATGTACCTGATTCATACGGTAAAAATACTATATTAATCAGAATTTCAAACATATTGTTAATATGGCGGCACGGATAATGATTGATATTGTGAAGTTGTCAATGCTTCTAATAACTAGATTCAGGTGTGGTGATAATCATTGTGATTATTAACTGTGATTTTAATAAATAAATGACTGATTTTTATAACTAGAATTTCATTTTTGTTCCTAATTCTGATTTATATAACCTCAAATTTTTTTAAGTATATATCTCGAAAACCATTTCATAAAAAAGTGTGCCTTTTTCAGACATTGTATATTAGGTTATCTTTGACAAAAACATGTTTTATAAGCCAAAATGTGAAAAAACAATTTGCCCATATGAATCAGACAAAGAATCGAATTTCGAAGAAACACCCAGTTCTTAATTTTTTTTTTATTTTTTTTTTTTTTTATAGTAAAAACTACTATCTCATGATTATCTCTCTAATATGTTTTTCTTTTTTTTCTTTCGTACCTACTGGGATAACGCGCTAAGGTGTCCCCCTCCTGGTTTAATTATGATTCAACTCTTAGTCTGAATCAAAATCATTTATTCATTTTTATAAATTAAAATAATCGAAGCATTGATGGGAGGGATTGTACAAATTTAAATTTATAAAATCGACATAAAAAACGAAAATTTTTCAAAGTAGACGTAGTGGGGACTCGACATTCTGCGACTCGCGCTCGTGGGAATAAAATGAAAGGTTTATTCCCACGAGCGCGAGTCGCAGAATGTCGAATCCCCACTACGTCTACTTTGAAAATTCTCGCTTTAATTCCCACCTAGTCGAGTGGTTGAAAATCTCTTTCATCTAGTGCCACTATGTCGAACGTTAAAGAAAAGTACAGTGAATGAAACAAGTGAGTCAAATCATAATATTCTTATTTATTATATTTAAAACAAAAACTTAATACTCTTATTTAAGACAACTGTTGTAAAAAATAACCTGACTTAAGATAATTTAAAAGCATAGTAAATCACAGATCATTTTTAATGTACATATTATAAATATACATAACCTACGACATAATTACCTTTAGTTCTTTAAGGTAACACGTCTAGATCTCACAAATTAACAGGTACTTATATCTATTCTAAAATTAATAATCACAGAAGTATAATAGTAAATATTCTGGGGTGTCATATGTCATTTCGAACGTCACTGTTGCGACACACGCTGTTGCGAATTAATTTTCACTGCCTCATAGGTTCGAAAGCTTATGGACTCGAATGAAGTAGTCGCGAAAGACGCTGTTTCGAAAAACATTTTTACTGCCTCATTCGTTCGAATGCTTGTGATTTTGATTAATTAGTCATAAAGCGTACAAAAAAATATTCTTTTACGTTTATTGTTGTTTGATAAAACATCGTACATGAATATACATACCAACCTTTTTACTAAAAGCACTATTTATCCGTATTTTTTATGGCTGTGTATGTATAAAACAGAGGTTTGCCTAGAATATGACATACGTGCAATTTCTCTTTAGTTCTGATATCTTTGGTTTTGTAATATCTTATTCCAACGTCGTGTGATGCGAATAATAGAAAAACGAGCGTAAATAGTTTTTTTCGTCCTGTGACTACTCGATATGGTAAATGTAATCTAATCAGAGATATAATGTCCCACAATAAAACAGTTAAAAATGTACATTAAAATGAAATAAATTATTAATTAAAAAAAATATTAATCATTATTGTTTATTAATTTGTTATTTTTATTTAATAAGGGCTTGAATACTTTTCTGTACACTTTATGACTAAGTTGCTGTCCCGTGCTCACTTCGTTGGGCGGCGAAAAACGCGTTCCGTTTTTTACATAAGTATTTTATTATCATAGACTTAGAAATGGACTATTCAATACAGATATAATTTTTAAAATCGGTTTATTAGATCCAAAGATTACTACGTCACAAATACACAAACTTTCATCATCTTAACATCCCATAAATGTCCCACTGTAGGAACGCGCTTCCTCCCGTGACGGATGGATACTTGGACTACTAATACCACGCTGGCCAGGTGGATTGGTATAGGGTTAATTTTAAATTTTCCTTCTTTTTATTTCGTAAAGATAATATTCACGAACAGTCCCATAATCGGTTTTTACGACACCCATGGGATTAGTTGTACTCTTACATTATTGTATTCTTACTCCGTAACCACTCGGAAAAACAAACATTACCTCTTTATAATATTAGTAGAAATTAATCAAAATCACAAGCATTCGAACGTATGAGGCAGTAAAAATGTTTTTCGAAACAGCGTCTTTCGCGACTACTTTATTCGAGTTCATGAGCTTTCGAACCTATGAGGCAGTGAAAATTAATTCGCAACAGCGTTTGTCGCAACAGTGACGTTCGAAATGACATATGACACCCAATATTCTGATGTTATCTTTACATTACGTAGTACATAGGTAGGTACAGTAGATATTTCCCAGGTTTCTAATAGTAACAATGATTAATTTTATCACGGTTAGAGATCATCGTGACGTAAAAGAGGGGTGTTATAAGTTTGACGTGTTGGACATTACAAAATAATGTGTTAAATTAAAATCAGTTATGTACCTACCTATTAAAAGTATAAAATACAAAATTAAATTGAAAACATATAAAACATACATACATAATCTCACGCCTTATCCCGTCTGGGGTAGGCATAGACGACAGTATATAAGAAAAATGTATATATATATATAGCATATAAAAGCCCCGACACAGATGCTAACTTTACTTTAAAAAAACAAAAAAATAATAAATCAAGTAACTCAATCTTGTAGTTGGGTGATTCTTCGAGCCCAACATTTTCGATGTCTGGAGGTTTTTCTTTGTAACTAACAGACCAACCAAACTGCAATTATTTTTCAAACACAGTATAGACAGTTACCTATCTTGCACACGTTATTGTTTTTTAATAATAGTTTTTTATATATTTAAAAAAAAATATTAAAAAGCGTTCTTCTGATTAATATGGTGTGTCCTTACCCCAGTTTCTTGAACGTTAGTAACAGTAACATTTTTTGTTATCAACGAATCGATGTGCGTTATAAATATTACGATAGAATATTAGTTGTTTCTTTACACAAAAAAAATGGTACTAATATTTGCGATAGTTTTTTAATAAAAAAATAAATTGTGAGTGTCCGGCACAAAAGTCTGATTCATATTCGCGCGCTTTACTCGAACGTACCTAGCTAAGTACGAAACATCAGGAGATCCCTTCTAGTGCTGGTGGTAGCCAGGAACTCTGCTGACGTGGTCACGACGTTACATGCGGCTGGTTCGTGTTGTTGCGGAGTTATAAATGTAAATATCTGATTCATATTACTTTGGTTCACCTGTGTTTCTGATTACTATGTTGGCTGTTATAATTAACTTAAATGGTTTTCAAACTTGAATCTGTTGGAAACATAATTCAATTGGGGACTAAAAGCCTATGTATAAATAGCAATTCTTAATTGTATACGTGTAGTGATTAACCGATGTTAAAAGGCAAAATTTTGATTTATATGTACCTGATTCATACGGTAAAAATACTATATTAATCAGAATTTCAAACATATTGTTAATATGGCGGCACGGATAATGATTGATATTGTGAAGTTGTCAATGCTTCTAATAACTAGATTTAGGTGTGGTGATAATCATTGTGATTATTAACTGTGATTTTAATAAATAAATGACTGATTTTTATAACTAGAATTTCATTTTTGTTCCTAATTCTGATTTATATAACCTCAAAATTTTTTAAGTATATATCTCGAAAACCATTTCATAAAAAAGTGTGCCTTTTTCAGACATTGTATATTAGGTTATCTTTGACAAAAACATGTTTTATAAGCCAAAATGTGAAAAAACAATTTGCCCATATGAATCAGACAAAGAATCGAATTTCGAAGAAACACCCAGTTCTTAATTTTTTTTTTATTTTTTTTTTTTTTATAGTAAAAACTACTATCTCATGATTATCTCTCTAATATGTTTTTCTTTTTTTTCTTTCGTACCTACTGGGATAACGCGCTAAGGTGTCCCCCTCCTGGTTTAATTATGATTCAACTCTTAGTCTGAATCAAAATCATTTATTCATTTTTATAAATTAAAATAATCGAAGCATTGATGGGAGGGATTGTACAAATTTAAATTTATAAAATCGACATAAAAAACGAAAATTTTTCAAAGTAGACGTAGTGGGGACTCGACATTCTGCGACTCGCGCTCGTGGGAATAAACCAAATGAAAGGTTAATGAAAAATGAAAGGTTAATGAAAGTACAAAAACGGATTGATTATGCTTTAAGCAATTAATTTGACGATACTAGACGTGCGTGAATATAAAGTCAACTTCAGCATTCTAGCCTAGTTGAAGCTGTTTTAAGGCTGCATAAATTGCTTGCAACAGTTACTAGTAAAATAAATAAATAGATACTCCTCACACATACACAGAACGCCATCTAGTCCTAAACTAAGCAAAGCTTATACTATGTAGTAGCTTCTAAACTTGCAGTAATAAAGCGACTCCCGCGAGTGTCCATTTAGCGGGCTTGTCCTTAGTCTTTAAGTTGAATGTCCAAACGTATGTGGGACCTCTTGTGCGTGTCTTGTATATAGGACACTGGTACGTACTACGTAGATCTTGCTTATCTTGGGTTATAGCCTGAAAGTAATAATGGAGATTGATACATACAGTTTTACCTAAAAAAATAAGTCGAATGTGAGTAATAAGAGCAACACGCTCAATAGTTAATAATAATAAAACTACTTTGAAAGCTTCTTTCTCAATGTCGCTTTGTCAGATGGATGATTTATGGAAATTAATTATTTTTTCAAACTACATCCACTCAAGCGCCCAAGCTCGCGGACCGCTAGACCGTCAAGCGCCCGCGCCGCGACTTCGACTTAACTGCGTTCCGCGCGTCATGCCGTTTCCGATATAAAATGTAATTACTCCTAAACTACTACAACTACAGCAAAATAAAAATTCCACTATAAAGCTAAAACTATAAGGCATCTAGGTATATTTAAATTAAAGTAGACCCATCAGCCCGAAACTCAAAAAAAAAATATAAAGTTGCAAAACTACGATAAATTTAGGCAAAACATTTGTTTAACACGTATTTTCGAATCTATGGTATCATATTTCTATTAAATCATTACTGTCATATTATTGTAGGTTATATAAGCTTTATTTTGATACCAAATAAATAATAAGTGGGTAGCACAATAATTAAACAATCTACAAATACCCACATATCTGTAGCCACTTTTGCTAATAAAATTACGGCAATATGGCCGACCGTAAATTTAAAACAACGAAAATATTAATGGATCCGTCATATTTTCTTCAGATAAAAACGAAATAATATTAATAAATTAACTGTACTACCTATTACAACAAATATTTTAGTAAAATAAAGTAATTTTATTGTAAAATTGAAACATTGAAAAACACAACATAAAAAATTGTTACGTGTCCATTTCAAGTCCGGTAAAAATATAACAAAAGACTCGCAAACCATTGCATTTTTAGATATTCTATAAGCAATAATCTTGAGGATCATTTTAATATATAACACTACTAGACTTTAGTAATAAATAAAACAATAATTACATCTTAAATGCAGAGATCGCAATACCTTGTCAACTCGCGGCGCGCGTGTTGAAACTAAATTAAAATTGTCTATATTCTCCTTGTCAAGTGTCAGACTGTTATACATGTAAAGACGCGTTTTTTAATACAGTACCATCTATTGTCGAATCCTAAAAATGCTTAGAAGACTTCCACAGATAAAAATAAGTTTAAAATACGCTAGTATAGCGTCTAGCGAACGGGTCGCTCTAGTTACCTGGGCGGTAGACGCTACAATGGATTGGGTCGCTCTAGTTACCCGGGCGTTTGATGTCCAGCAGTGGACGTCAATTGGCTGAGATGATGATGATGAATTAGAATGAAACCCATTAGCAATGTCTGCACTAATAATATTTGTAGCATATTCACAAATAAATTTTAATGATATTTCTATGATCAAATATTGCTTAGCGTAGTACTCGAGATACTACATATAAAAACATTTGACTTGCTAGAAGTTAAATTAAATAAAGCCATACTGGGCACCCGTGGTAGTACGACTGGCATGATACGGATCATTGAACTATTCCAACAAGTCAGTCTCTCTCTCTAATCGGTCCCTCATTGCTGAGGATAGTGGTTACGAGAGTCATTCAACCGAGCCAGACGTCTATCGGTTGCGGTCTAACGTGGATCTCACCACCTGGTAGAAATTAGAGGAAGAGGTGGCCTCTCTAACTTGGTCAGACCATCGTGCTGGCGATCGGGCTTGTGATCATCTGTCTTCAGTATTGCCAACAATGATAAGCTTTTTAAGATCGCCAAATTATACAATAAATATCATAATAAATATAAATAATATGATTAACTTACCCTAACATTAATAACGGGCATGGCTGGAAATAGATCTTTAGGATGAGAATCAATAATGATACTGCCTTGTTGATCCCACCTCGCTCCTTCCATCATCAGGCCATATATAAAAGCACCATCGCCAGGACCCTTCCTTGCGTCGACAACCCTAAACAAATCGTCTTAATTCAATCGATTATGTTTGATAGAACAGGTTATCATGATCAGAAGTCAACGGAATAGCCAACTTACTAAGGTACACCCAGCAACACAACAAGTTAAACATTTTCATTCGAAATTGTGTCTTATTTCAAGGTATTAAGGTACATGAGAGTCTAGGTTGATTAGTTGCTGTGTGTACGTGCATTTGTTTGTGTGTTGGCAAATTTATCTATTATCACAGTCATGCTAAACGGTCATATATGGCTGATACTTGGTACAATGAAAGGTATTAGTCTGAAAATAGTTTTTAGCCAGATCCGGTATCGGAAGTCAGCGTTATTTGTTCAAAAAGCAATGAAAAGTACACAAACATTGTAATGCTTGTCTTTGCATTTAAAGCAAATTATCAATTCTGATTGGTCAAATAAACCAAAAGTAGTCCAAAAACTTTACACCATTGCCAAGTTGATGAAATACAGCATGTCAATTTTCGTTCCTTAAAGTCGTTAAAAATTCGGTTAAGTTAACTATAGTTGTCAAGTTGTCGTACAATAGGTAAGACAATTTGACAACTAAAGTTAAATTAATCGAATTTTTAACGATTTTAAGGAACAAGAATTGACATGCAGATTAAAAACAAAATTGTTTTTAAAAATAGAGAATTTAATAACAGCTTTACTTACGTGAATTGATTTTTCATCTTCTTCATCACATCGCATTGCAAACACATCTTGTCAAGTGGCAATTCATATTTACGCGCTGTACTCTGCATAATTGCCGTCAACAAGCTTTGAGGATTGAAGAAACCTCCCAACCAAACTGGTGCTGGTAACTGTACAGGAGAATTAACGTAAATTTAAATTTATTTATTCATCCACACATGCCAAAAATAATAAATAAAATATAATACATAGGGTTTTGACCCTTCAACAATCAGCATCTAGTGAGGCGTTAAAATTACCCTGACCAGCCGCCAGCAGTAGCGTCTCCTTATAGGTGGTGATCTTTTCACGGAACCCAGGACTCTAAGTTTAGCAGTATAAGTAGTAATAGGAGTACTTATTTCTGTCTCCGTTTACTGCCTCATTGCAGCAGATGCAGTCAATCTGAATCAATCATCAGATGGGACTGCAAACACGGTATGGTTGGCTATTAGACAACGCATGTGGGTTGCATTCGCCTTTGTGCATTTAGACAATGAAGAATAAATAAATACATTTTACTTACAACAAAATCCATTGCCCATATTTCCAATTCTCTCAATCTAAGTGTCAAATCCACAAACCATGCAGACAAACCAAGTAATGACGGATAAGCGCGACTGGTCCAAACCACCGGCACCTAGAAGATTATTTATTTGAATTGAAAGGACTACTCTCCTGTACTAACGCGTTTGTTTCGCCTGTCTTATTCAACTGGAATACTTCCCGTGGCATGGAAAGAGGCGAATATTCAGCCGGTCCCCAAAAAGGGAGACAAATCTGATCCATCAAACTATCGACCTATAGCCGTAACCTCAGTTCTCTGCAAGGTGCTAGAGAAAATTATTAACTCACAATTGGTGCGGTACCTGGAGGATCACACTTTAATTAACGATCGTCAATATGGCTTTAGAGCGAAACAATCAACGGGTGATCTTCTAGCACACGTCACGCACCTTTGGGGTGAGGGTCACTCCTTGGTATGGACATTCGCCGAGATCTTAACCCCAAAGAGTATATCGAGAGCATTATCAAAACAGCATCACGTAAACTCGGAGTTTTGAACAGGGTGAGGAGGTTCTTCGCGCCGGGGCAGCTGTGTCTTTTCTATAAGACTCAAGTTCGCCCCTGCGTGGAGTACTGCTCTCACCTCTGGGATGGCTCTGCACAGTACCTTCTAGATGCTCTTGATCGGTTACAGCGGCGAGCTGTGCGTATCATTGGGTGCCCAGAAGTATCCAAATCCCTTGAGCCTTTACAGCTACGTAGGGACATCGCCGGATTGGCGGCCTTCTATCGCCTGTACCACGGCGAGTGTTCTGATGAACTTTTTCAACTGGTTCCACCCTCTCCTTTCTTATCCAGAACAACACGTGCCGGACGTAAGTGCCACCGCTACACTGTAGAAACCATACAAGTCCGAACGTGATTTTGATTAATTAGTCATAAAGCGTACAAAAAAATATTCTTTTACGTTTATTGTTGTTTGATAAAACATCGTACATGAATATACATACCAACCTTTTTACTAAAAGCACTATTTATCCGTATTTTTTATGGCTGTGTATGTATAAAACAGAGGTTTGCCTAGAATATGACATACGTGCAATTTCTCTTTAGTTCTGATATCTTTGGTTTTGTAATATCTTATTCCAACGTCGTGTGATGCGAATAATAGAAAAACGAGCGTAAATAGTTTTTTTCGTCCTGTGACTACTCGATATGGTAAATGTAATCTAATCAGAGATATAATGTCCCACAATAAAACAGTTAAAAATGTACATTAAAATGAAATAAATTATTAATTAAAAAAAATATTAATCATTATTGTTTATTAATTTGTTATTTTTATTTAATAAGGGCTTGAATACTTTTCTGTACACTTTATGACTAAGTTGCTGTCCCGTGCTCACTTCGTTGGGCGGCGAAAAACGCGTTCCGTTTTTTACATAAGTATTTTATTATCATAGACTTAGAAATGGACTATTCAATACAGATATAATTTTTAAAATCGGTTTATTAGATCCAAAGATTACTACGTCACAAATACACAAACTTTCATCATCTTAACATCCCATAAATGTCCCACTGTAGGAACGCGCTTCCTCCCGTGACGGATGGATACTTGGACTACTAATACCACGCTGGCCAGGTGGATTGGTATAGGGTTAATTTTAAATTTTCCTTCTTTTTATTTCGTAAAGATAATATTCACGAACAGTCCCATAATCGGTTTTTACGACACCCATGGGATTAGTTGTACTCTTACATTATTGTATTCTTACTCCGTAACCACTCGGAAAAACAAACATTACCTCTTTATAATATTAGTAGAAATTAATCAAAATCACAAGCATTCGAACGTATGAGGCAGTAAAAATGTTTTTCGAAACAGCGTCTTTCGCGACTACTTTATTCGAGTTCATGAGCTTTCGAACCTATGAGGCAGTGAAAATTAATTCGCAACAGCGTTTGTCGCAACAGTGACGTTCGAAATGACATATGACACCCAATATTCTGATGTTATCTTTACATTACGTAGTACATAGGTAGGTACAGTAGATATTTCCCAGGTTTCTAATAGTAACAATGATTAATTTTATCACGGTTAGAGATCATCGTGACGTAAAAGAGGGGTGTTATAAGTTTGACGTGTTGGACATTACAAAATAATGTGTTAAATTAAAATCAGTTATGTACCTACCTATTAAAAGTATAAAATACAAAATTAAATTGAAAACATATAAAACATACATACATAATCTCACGCCTTATCCCGTCTGGGGTAGGCATAGACGACAGTATATAAGAAAAATGTATATATATATATAGCATATAAAAGCCCCGACACAGATGCTAACTTTACTTTAAAAAAACAAAAAAATAATAAATCAAGTAACTCAATCTTGTAGTTGGGTGATTCTTCGAGCCCAACATTTTCGATGTCTGGAGGTTTTTCTTTGTAACTAACAGACCAACCAAACTGCAATTATTTTTCAAACACAGTATAGACAGTTACCTATCTTGCACACGTTATTGTTTTTTAATAATAGTTTTTTATATATTTAAAAAAAAATATTAAAAAGCGTTCTTCTGATTAATATGGTGTGTCCTTACCCCAGTTTCTTGAACGTTAGTAACAGTAACATTTTTTGTTATCAACGAATCGATGTGCGTTATAAATATTACGATAGAATATTAGTTGTTTCTTTACACAAAAAAAATGGTACTAATATTTGCGATAGTTTTTTAATAAAAAAATAAATTGTGAGTGTCCGGCACAAAAGTCTGATTCATATTCGCGCGCTTTACTCGAACGTACCTAGCTAAGTACGAAACATCAGGAGATCCCTTCTAGTGCTGGTGGTAGCCAGGAACTCTGCTGACGTGGTCACGACGTTACATGCGGCTGGTTCGTGTTGTTGCGGAGTTATAAATGTAAATATCTGATTCATATTACTTTGGTTCACCTGTGTTTCTGATTACTATGTTGGCTGTTATAATTAACTTAAATGGTTTTCAAACTTGAATCTGTTGGAAACATAATTCAATTGGGGACTAAAAGCCTATGTATAAATAGCAATTCTTAATTGTATACGTGTAGTGATTAACCGATGTTAAAAGGCAAAATTTTGATTTATATGTACCTGATTCATACGGTAAAAATACTATATTAATCAGAATTTCAAACATATTGTTAATATGGCGGCACGGATAATGATTGATATTGTGAAGTTGTCAATGCTTCTAATAACTAGATTTAGGTGTGGTGATAATCATTGTGATTATTAACTGTGATTTTAATAAATAAATGACTGATTTTTATAACTAGAATTTCATTTTTGTTCCTAATTCTGATTTATATAACCTCAAAATTTTTTAAGTATATATCTCGAAAACCATTTCATAAAAAAGTGTGCCTTTTTCAGACATTGTATATTAGGTTATCTTTGACAAAAACATGTTTTATAAGCCAAAATGTGAAAAAACAATTTGCCCATATGAATCAGACAAAGAATCGAATTTCGAAGAAACACCCAGTTCTTAATTTTTTTTTTATTTTTTTTTTTTTTATAGTAAAAACTACTATCTCATGATTATCTCTCTAATATGTTTTTCTTTTTTTTCTTTCGTACCTACTGGGATAACGCGCTAAGGTGTCCCCCTCCTGGTTTAATTATGATTCAACTCTTAGTCTGAATCAAAATCATTTATTCATTTTTATAAATTAAAATAATCGAAGCATTGATGGGAGGGATTGTACAAATTTAAATTTATAAAATCGACATAAAAAACGAAAATTTTTCAAAGTAGACGTAGTGGGGACTCGACATTCTGCGACTCGCGCTCGTGGGAATAAACCAAATGAAAGGTTAATGAAAAATGAAAGGTTAATGAAAGTACAAAAACGGATTGATTATGCTTTAAGCAATTAATTTGACGATACTAGACGTGCGTGAATATAAAGTCAACTTCAGCATTCTAGCCTAGTTGAAGCTGTTTTAAGGCTGCATAAATTGCTTGCAACAGTTACTAGTAAAATAAATAAATAGATACTCCTCACACATACACAGAACGCCATCTAGTCCTAAACTAAGCAAAGCTTATACTATGTAGTAGCTTCTAAACTTGCAGTAATAAAGCGACTCCCGCGAGTGGCCATTTAGCGGGCTTGTCCTTAGTCTTTAAGTTGAATGTCCAAACGTATGTGGGACCTCTTGTGCGTGTCTTGTATATAGGACACTGGTACGTACTACGTAGATCTTGCTTATCTTGGGTTATAGCCTGAAAGTAATAATGGAGATTGATACATACAGTTTTACCTAAAAAAATAAGTCGAATGTGAGTAATAAGAGCAACACGCTCAATAGTTAATAATAATAAAACTACTTTGAAAGCTTCTTTCTCAATGTCGCTTTGTCAGATGGATGATTTATGGAAATTAATTATTTTTTCAAACTACTTAATAAATTTTAATGATATTTCTATGATCAAATATTGCTTAGCGTAGTACTCGAGATACTACATATAAAAACATTTGACTTGCTAGAAGTTAAATTAAATAAAGCCATACTGGGCACCCGTGGTAGTACGACTGGCATGATACGGATCATTGAACTATTCCAACAAGTCAGTCTCTCTCTCTAATCGGTCCCTCATTGCTGAGGATAGTGGTTACGAGAGTCATTCAACCGAGCCAGACGTCTATCGGTTGCGGTCTAACGTGGATCTCACCACCTGGTAGAAATTAGAGGAAGAGGTGGCCTCTCTAACTTGGTCAGACCATCGTGCTGGCGATCGGGCTTGTGATCATCTGTCTTCAGTATTGCCAACAATGATAAGCTTTTTAAGATCGCCAAATTATACAATAAATATCATAATAAATATAAATAATATGATTAACTTACCCTAACATTAATAACGGGCATGGCTGGAAATAGATCTTTAGGATGAGAATCAATAATGATACTGCCTTGTTGATCCCACCTCGCTCCTTCCATCATCAGGCCATATATAAAAGCACCATCGCCAGGACCCTTCCTTGCGTCGACAACCCTAAACAAATCGTCTTAATTCAATCGATTATGTTTGATAGAACAGGTTATCATGATCAGAAGTCAACGGAATAGCCAACTTACTAAGGTACACCCAGCAACACAACAAGTTAAACATTTTCATTCGAAATTGTGTCTTATTTCAAGGTATTAAGGTACATGAGAGTCTAGGTTGATTAGTTGCTGTGTGTACGTGCATTTGTTTGTGTGTTGGCAAATTTATCTATTATCACAGTCATGCTAAACGGTCATATATGGCTGATACTTGGTACAATGAAAGGTATTAGTCTGAAAATAGTTTTTAGCCAGATCCGGTATCGGAAGTCAGCGTTATTTGTTCAAAAAGCAATGAAAAGTACACAAACATTGTAATGCTTGTCTTTGCATTTAAAGCAAATTATCAATTCTGATTGGTCAAATAAACCAAAAGTAGTCCAAAAACTTTACACCATTGCCAAGTTGATGAAATACAGCATGTCAATTTTCGTTCCTTAAAGTCGTTAAAAATTCGGTTAAGTTAACTATAGTTGTCAAGTTGTCGTACAATAGGTAAGACAATTTGACAACTAAAGTTAAATTAATCGAATTTTTAACGATTTTAAGGAACAAGAATTGACATGCAGATTAAAAACAAAATTGTTTTTAAAAATAGAGAATTTAATAACAGCTTTACTTACGTGAATTGATTTTTCATCTTCTTCATCACATCGCATTGCAAACACATCTTGTCAAGTGGCAATTCATATTTACGCGCTGTACTCTGCATAATTGCCGTCAACAAGCTTTGAGGATTGAAGAAACCTCCCAACCAAACTGGTGCTGGTAACTGTACAGGAGAATTAACGTAAATTTAAATTTATTTATTCATCCACACATGCCAAAAATAATAAATAAAATATAATACATAGGGTTTTGACCCTTCAACAATCAGCATCTAGTGAGGCGTTAAAATTACCCTGACCAGCCGCCAGCAGTAGCGTCTCCTTATAGGTGGTGATCTTTTCACGGAACCCAGGACTCTAAGTTTAGCAGTATAAGTAGTAATAGGAGTACTTATTTCTGTCTCCGTTTACTGCCTCATTGCAGCAGATGCAGTCAATCTGAATCAATCATCAGATGGGACTGCAAACACGGTATGGTTGGCTATTAGACAACGCATGTGGGTTGCATTCGCCTTTGTGCATTTAGACAATGAAGAATAAATAAATACATTTTACTTACAACAAAATCCATTGCCCATATTTCCAATTCTCTCAATCTAAGTGTCAAATCCACAAACCATGCAGACAAACCAAGTAATGACGGATAAGCGCGACTGGTCCAAACCACCGGCACCTAGAAGATTATTTATTTGAATTGAAAGGACTACTCTCCTGTACTAACGCGTTTGTTTCGCCTGTCTTATTCAACTGGAATACTTCCCGTGGCATGGAAAGAGGCGAATATTCAGCCGGTCCCCAAAAAGGGAGACAAATCTGATCCATCAAACTATCGACCTATAGCCGTAACCTCAGTTCTCTGCAAGGTGCTAGAGAAAATTATTAACTCACAATTGGTGCGGTACCTGGAGGATCACACTTTAATTAACGATCGTCAATATGGCTTTAGAGCGAAACAATCAACGGGTGATCTTCTAGCACACGTCACGCACCTTTGGGGTGAGGGTCACTCCTTGGTATGGACATTCGCCGAGATCTTAACCCCAAAGAGTATATCGAGAGCATTATCAAAACAGCATCACGTAAACTCGGAGTTTTGAACAGGGTGAGGAGGTTCTTCGCGCCGGGGCAGCTGTGTCTTTTCTATAAGACTCAAGTTCGCCCCTGCGTGGAGTACTGCTCTCACCTCTGGGATGGCTCTGCACAGTACCTTCTAGATGCTCTTGATCGGTTACAGCGGCGAGCTGTGCGTATCATTGGGTGCCCAGAAGTATCCAAATCCCTTGAGCCTTTACAGCTACGTAGGGACATCGCCGGATTGGCGGCCTTCTATCGCCTGTACCACGGCGAGTGTTCTGATGAACTTTTTCAACTGGTTCCACCCTCTCCTTTCTTATCCAGAACAACACGTGCCGGACGTAAGTGCCACCGCTACACTGTAGAAACCATACAAGTCCGAACAAAGCGGTTCAGCACTTCGTACATGTGCAAAACCACCAAACAGTGGAACTCTTTGCCAGCCCACGTGTTTCCTTCAAACTACGATCCAGGTTCCTTCAAGCGAGGCGTGAAAAAGCATCTTCTGAAGCCGCCATAGTGGAGACATTCATGCCTCTACAATTATTGTAGCTGGCATGGTGCTCGCCATTTTTGGACTCTAATGGATGCTTAACATCAGGCACCATAGAGTCATTCTGGTAGGCCTTTTTTAAAAAAAAAAAAAGAAAGGATATTATGATGGCTTTAAAATAATTAAAAGTAGCACAATTACTTGTTCGTGTAGTTACAATATCGTATAATATATTAAAAGATGACACTCACTTGATCTAAGAACAAGGCATTTTCTAAATTTTCCATATCTGATGTAATTGTCAATTCACCCTGCAATCATTAACACAAGATAAAATAAAGTCATTTAGTCAATACCTATATCATCAGAATAGAATAAGATAAGACTACTCTAATATGATGTAGATCTAATAGTATAAACATAAATAGAGAGAATAGAGAAGCAGATATGAACTGTAAGCACCAATCTGAACAGCTAATACTGCAACGATGGCATCATTGCTGTTGTGAACTCCAAACATAAAAAGGGCAGGCCTTTGATGCAGACCACATTAACGCTGTCCTTTATGACTTGCTGAGGCCATCGGAATCAGGCTTCTCTTGATTGCTAGAGAATGTTAAAGGGTTGTTTTAATTTAAGAAATATATTTACCTTTAACCCCAAGTCTAATTCTCTGAGTGATTTCTTCATTTCTCCTGTAAGACTATTCATTCTCTCACATTCTTGAAAACCTACGATGACGTAAGGTGTTCTCTCTTCTACTTTGTTCATTAATGCCTTCATATTGAACTCTTCTGGAAGCTTATCTATTATCTCGTCAAGCATTAGTTTTACCTGATTTCAATAGAATGTCAATAACATAGAGGGAAGAAAAATACATACATATAATAAATACATTAGGTTAATATGTATATGGAATTTTTTGCTGTCGAGTAACTACTTAGTAAAATAATTTGAAACCCGTTCAAACAGAACCCAAGCACAAAATAATAAAGAATAATAAAAAGGATTTGCACAAAATTTTCAATTCAAAACTAGGTGTAACCCACATTTTTTATTTTACATTCCGATACAAAAAATTACATAACCCCTCCTACAACACTCCTTAATAAAACTTGTTGGACTTCGAGTAAACTATATTTTAATTTAAGTCCGACACCACGATCACTGTCAACTTTCACTGTAAAATATATTTTGTATTTAACTGACCTTTTCTTCTCTACTACCAGTCGAAGCTCCAGATGATTGCGCATCTCTCGGCTGCATCTCAAACACAGTCCTAAACAAATTTTCCGATGTTGTTGTCAGAAAGCCAATCTCTGCATTGGGGTGTAAGCCATACAGATACGGCGATTCTGCTGGTAAAGCATTTTCTATATATTGATGATAGCCATCATAGTCGGTGTTGGGAGGAGCTAGGAAGCCGGGTGCGAGGTGAAGATCACCGTCAACCTAAGAATGTTTATTTGATTATAAAATCTTAAAAAGATATTACTTATTTATTTATTTTAAACCTTATGCACAAATTACACAGTTGTAAAATGGGGGGCTTCATGCTTTAAGGCATTTTCTTCTATCCAATCTTTGGGTGATGCAGAAATAGAGATAGATGATAAAGATAGTAAGGAAGTAGGTACCTACAGTAAGCTGAACTTAATGTTTTTCAAATAAAATAAAAAATGAGTATTATCTCTTTAATATGTCTATAAAAGTCTATAGTTGTTGTATAAACAAAGATATGAAATGAAACTCTTTTTAAGAAGTAAATAATTATAATAATACCAAGTCTGGTTGCATATATTCTTCTAAATACGCATTGCAGAGTCTGCGGTCCCAGTCATCAGTTATGTGTCCACCGTACATGATCTCACCGAACAGATACCTCAGATCTTCCCAAGGTACTTTGGCATTAGCTTCCAAGTAATTAAATAACACATATACGCTTATAGTCAGATCACCTGAAATAAAAGCAGTTTATGTTTAAAGGTGGATGATAACTTACCCAACTAATACCACGCTGGCCAGACAGGTTGGTATTTAGTTTGTTTCAAGCTATATTTGGTAAACTACACGATTCAGCAGATTGTTATACCATCATCACATCAGCCTTTTAAATTGTGTGTGCATGAACATGATTGTTTCCATTGGTCTGGGTGTTTAATGTTTATCCGTTGTCTAGTACCCATAGTACAACCTCTGCTTAGTTTGGGACTAGATGGCGTTGTGTGAAAGTGTGAGGCAAACCACTGCAGGAACGAGCCTTAAGAAAGGATATTTAGTTGCTAATCAAGCCAACACATCTGGCCTGCCTCCGTGTTCTTACTACGGGTTACTTACCGACATTAAACGGGTATATCCTGTTCCAACCTTGTGGTCCAAATTTCCTTCGCTCTGCTACAACAGCATGGAAATAACACAAAGCAAACAGTATTGCTTTAAACTCTGCTTCTTTTCCACACATCTCCATTGTATCTTCATTAAAATTGTCCAAAGCTTTGTGGAGGTTTGCCTAAGAATAAAATCAAGAAACTTTTTTAGTTTTGGGCATTCATAATGTAATTTTAAGCTTCATGTGGTGATGGAGAAATACAACACGGTGTGAGCACTCCCTCTCATCCCATGAGCGCCCTTTAACCTGCTAATAGTTCACATATACCTATCTACAGTCACAGATATAAAAGAATGAAAATTCACACAAAACTCTATACATACTCAGGCACACCATGTATTTCTCTTGCGTTTCGCCAAAGAAAAGAAGGACTATCCTTGTAGTGGGACATTAAAGGGATGTTATGAACTTACATAATGTTACAATCAATAAATGCAAAAGGGGACATCCCAAAAACTCCTACTGTAATGTAATAGCAATCCTCCAATTAAATAATTTTGTGAGTGTTTTCAAAATTTAAGGCGCATCTAAGTACTACCACACATCACCTTCATATTAATCTATACTTCTATACTAATATTATAAAGAGGTAAAGTTTGTGTGTTTGTGACGTTGTAGGGGGTAATCTCTGGATCTATTGAACCGATTTTAAAAATTCTTTCTGTATTGAATAGTCCATTTATCGGGGAGTGCCATAGGCTATATAGTATTACGCTATGACTAATAGGAGTGGAGCAGTAATGAAATATGTATGTTTAAAAAAGGGACGCGTTTTTTTCGCCGCCCGACGAAGTGGGCACGGGTCTGCTAGTGATTTAATAAAGTAAGATCCAATTTACGAACCTGCATACCGGTTGGTGGTTCGTTAGTAATTTTTATACTAGATTCTAAAATACCCTCTGGTATAATATGCGCTTCAGCAGTTTCTGCAGGTTCAGCTGACATGAAAAGACGAAAATCTTCGTGACAACCGTTTGCAAAGCTTTCCATCTTTTTTTCTAGGCTTGGTAGCCATTTTTTCACTAAATGAATATTCTGAAAATTTTCAATAGCATCACTGTAAAGTATTAAATAAGACAAGTTTTAATACAATACAGTACCCGACCTTAAATATTGCACATCGACTTTGTAAAGAGACAATCAACTAATTTCGGCTTTTAGAGCATCATCTCTGTCGCAAGAAATACAAACAGTCTCGTATCTATATTAGGTCGATGTGCAATCTTTACGGCCGGGTACTGTATTCCTTTTGTAACAAAAATTCTTCTAATGTTACTACTTTTGTGTGTTTGTTACTTCTGAATACTCAAACAGCTGAATATACAATCGGAAAAATAAACCCTGACCAGCGAAGTTGAAGTTTTCTTCCTAGATAATGTTATTTCATTTCATTGCATTACAATTGTAGTTTTTAATTTGGCGATCATTGTTCCGATAGTACTTTCGGTAAATGGACTTATTCAAGTCTCTATCAACATCTAAGGAGACTCACGCTTGGCAGTTGGATCATAGGGCTGATGCATAAGGGACTACTGCTTGACAAGGCACGTATTGTGACGAGGTTCATCTCTGGAGCCCTAACCACCAGTAGCTTGGCTCCTGTACCAGATGCTGGTAGGTCTACCTCTTTTATATTTTTAAATGTTTTTATTTTTATATTTAAAAATGTAAAAGATTGTGAAAATTGTAATTAAAGAGAGTAACAATAAATTCAAAGAATTATTAACAAACCTGTAACACAACCCAATGACCTTTGACTAAAGCCTTGTCCATTGCCTGTTCAGCCACAATTTCTTGCCCTTGACCTAACGATACATTATGAAAGTTCCCATTATCGGCTGTAAATCCCATTATCTTACCCAAAGTTTCTACATCTTTTAATGGGTTCACTCCTGGAGACAAAATAAAGAATATCGGAGTCGTTGGACTGGTTTCCTCAAACGATTTACTGAACTCCATTGTGCGGTTTTCGACGTACTTAGCTCCCATTTTCTCTTCAATGTAAGTTCTGAAACTCCAATGAATTATTGAAAGTATTGAACTATAATCAACATTTATTTAGAAGTTGCCAAAATTACTTACGCTACAGCATACGTCATTCTGTCAGGCCGCAATGCTCTCATTATACATAGTCTTTGCATTGCAGGTTTGTTTTTCCATTCCTATAAGAAGTACAATCCAATTTAAAAGCATTACTTTCTAACTTATTAATATAACATTGTATGCAAAACTTACATCAGGCAACTTCTCTCTTTCAGGACATTCAATTTCAATAATCCTCTTCCAAACTTTAGGCGATGTCTCAATGTCTCTATCCAAATTTCTAAATTCTTCTTTACTAGTTAGAGAACATACACCACCCCAACCTTGGTCAGACAAGAATTCCACTGGGCTAGTCACGTGTGGTTTTATCGGAAAACGTAAGAAGAAATCTAGTTCTGTTGAAGAAATCTCTTCACTCATCAAAAGAATCTGTGAAAATGTTTGTAAATAGAAAAAACTAATAGTTCACTAAATACCCATTCAAACTTATCTAACAATGATGATGGTGACGACAACTTCTGTCGCGTAGTGATTATAGTGTCATGGCTGCTACGCAAATGGGTTCAATCCTGCTCAATGTAAATCTTTGTGATGTCAATGATCATGAACGCTTGCATTGCATAAATTTCCCACAATGTGTAAAAAATCACAAATTTCAATACCTGGAAAGTTACTTGAGATGCAAAAATAAGTTTGTCACATTCGAAGAGACCTCGTGATGTGTATTGGAACACAGAGTAGCAGATAGAATCAATAACATTTATAATTCGTTGGTTTACTTCAGCAGCCGGTTCCGCACGTGATAATGCCTTTAGAAATACAACACTGAAAGCCTGAAAGCATAACAAATAATTTTAAAAAATCAGGTCTAGATGTTGACCTATGTTTAGTGTATTCCTTACTTTTAATGAAAACTGGTAAATAGGGTTGATGGTATTTAAGTCATTTAAAATAAAGTACAATAAAGAAGCTCTAGCTGACGCTGGTCGGTAGAATTCTCGAGCAGCATCAATTTCCTTCGAAGTTATTTTCGCTTCTGCTACCTAAAAGAACGAAACATTCTTTAAAAAATTAATAAAATATACGAGTATGAGCATGATGTGAGTCTTTTCAATCAACTTTGTCTGAATCCAAAAAATTGTCAAAATGTACTTAAACGAAAGAAATTTTCTACATTTTTATTTTGATGCTATTCATCTAAGCAATGGCTTACTTTTCCTTCAATATCTGCTGCAGTATTTTTTGTAGTTTCTAAATTCTCTACGAGAGCGTGATCGCTAAGAATATCTGGTCCAGCTGTTGACAACCTTAATAACAAATCATCTTCTAATTGCTTTAACTGAATTTTGAACTGATTTTGTTGTGTCGTTAAGTCAGCTTTTAATTCTTCCAAATCAGGTCTTTCAGATTTCACTACATCACCTAACAGTTGATCTTCAAGTCCATCTCTTGTAACAGTGAAATTAACTAGAGTTGTTTGAGCTTGCATTTCTGGTTTATAATGAGGATTAGCCAATTTTGTATGCAGTATTAATCTGAAGTTTGGATTGTATTCAACTTCTTTGTCACCAATTTTGATAGCTCTGAAAAATAAAAGCTGATTTTGTAACATCATTATTACGAACGTGACTGAGTAGGTAATATTGTTTACATTTACCACAAGTTTATCATAGGTATGACGCATAATCTAGTATTACATTAATATTTGTTACCTTCCTTTTTTTATTAAAATTCGTCCAACTATTGGATCGAGCACGGGGTCAAGGTTTTCCCCAATATTTTCCATTAATACAGTGCTTCCTTCAAATACTGCTTTCTCTATTGTTTCCAAATAGCCCTTCTGACCCAAGCGTAGCACTATCAATTTTTTGCCATACTTTTGCTTTATCCACTTGATGCCTTGCAACTAAAAATAGATATTATATAATATCATCCATAAGTTTTAAATATTTGTACGTTTATTGCAAATTTAAAAATTTCACGTTTATTTATGTTTCTGTTGTTAAAGAAAACAAGTTTAGTGGTTATTATTGTAAAATATAATTTGCAAAGAATATCAGCCAAGTGAAAAACATAAGGGTTCTTATGGATTCAATTTATGATTAAATTGAATCCATAAGAACCCTTATGTTTAGTGTTGTTAGTGTTGATACACTAGGTACTCTTAAAAAAATATCATTTGGATGCTTATGTTAAACTAACCTGTGGATCGATCATAAGAGGCCATCTATCAGAATTACAAAGTATTGTAGCGTTTTCTGTGCTCATTCTATCTGAAGGTAGACCTTCATTTTGCCACATTGCTATTGTGGTGGCATCCGTCAGCATTGTCAGAGGATCCTGTCCATCTGTTATGGGTATTTTAGGCTAAAAATATTCTATTGGTTTTAGTTTTAATAAATAAAATACTGTAGTGTTTTACAAATTCTAGAAATGCAGAACATTACAAAATTATATTCCCTTTTAAACATATCATCATTATCAATCATCTAATCGACGTCCACAGCTGGGCATAGGCCTTCCAAGTATTGCCAACGTGTGCGGTCCTGGGTTAACATTTATATGACAATCTAATTGATTCATATAATACAGTCAGAGTCAGCCAATTTTTAAATTTTTTTTTTTTCACATACGCATTCCTTTGAAGTTACAAAGAAACAGTAAAAGTTAATACTCTTTATACTTACATCTAAAATTCTCATAAAAGATAGCCAGGATTTATTGAGCAGATCCAGCCTAAATTGCTTTGTAAAGCATCCAACATAAGATATGAACGCGCATACCATCAATATGTCACCTGGTAACGTTTTACTTTGCTGCTTTAAGCTAAAACCAAATTATATTACTACGTATTATATATTAGGCAAGGGATAAGCATACTTAAACACTCTTATTTTGTTAATACATACATATTATTACACATAGATAACACCCAGACTTAGATAAACAATCATGTTCATGAACGAAATAATTTACATAGGGGGAATCAAGCCAGAGACCACTGCGTAGCCAGTCATGCAATATAGCTACTAAGTAACCGAGGTCGTGAACAATTATACTGATAAATTAGATATCCAAAAAAAGAATTACCTAGATATTGAGTCAGCCCATCGCACGTTTTCGCTTGCCAGACCATTGACTAATCTGTTCGCTAATTGAAATATAGCGTTTGTTGCATCTGCTTTTTGTTGACACCTCACCTTCTCACCTATTGCCTTTTCAAAGTCTGCTGTCAAAGTCGTTAGCAGCTCTTCTAATGCCTGTTTGAAATATGTTTACTTCAGATTCTAATTCTTAAAATGTGAATTAACGTAATACAAAGCAGTCTAAAATAGAATTGTTCGGGTTAGTAAAAGAACACGGTAACCACACATACATACACCTATGTTTGAATGTATGTAAACAATAAGCGACATTTATTATAAATTCACCTACAAATTAATTATTAGTCAGTTCGTACATTTCTAACATTCGCGTGAAAACAACAAACATTCATGTGAAAAGTGCAATAAACATTTATCTACTTGCAATCCTTGCTATCATTTCGCAACCCCACTGTAAGCTAAACAACACCACAAGAATATCTTTTAAAATATTAACTGTTGTAGGTAGTACACGCATAATCATTATATTAATAACTGCACAAAATATGGTAGCATACATGAGGGTAGTAGGTCATCTCAACGAGAAGTGCAAGGAAGTCTAGGCTTAAGCCGCTTGCAAACCAGGGTTGACAATTGGCTAGTGGGATGGGATAATGGATATCGAGAGCAATGCAGAAGCACGCTGAGATCAAAAAAGTTTAATTTCAAGTTTTCCTTCTTTTTATTTTGTAAGGATAATAGGTATTAACGGAAACATTAATGAGAAACATTAATATATGAGCGGATTTGACTGTTTCTTCAATATTTAACTGACAGGAAGTTACTTTTATGTGCTTTTTAAGCTTAACTTACTTGTACTTTAGCCTTAATACGTCTTAGATTTTCTACAGCCTCGGCTAATTCATCGTTAGCGGCTTGCAGCGCTTTTCTTTTTGGTTCAATATCGCAATAAACTTCATAAAACTTTATAATATTGATAACCCATGCACAAAGACCAGCCGCGGCAGATGATTTCGTTTTCACAAAATCTGAAAGGTAGTTTACTTGATTTAGTTCATACTTCAAACTCAATGATCTGTTATTATTTATCTTGCGCAACTGCACGCTCTGTCACCCCTAAGTATATCATTCTCTAGTAAGTATATGATCTTACTTTATTAAAAGTTGATTGCTTTTCAAATTAATTACATACAATATATATTTTGTGCCTTATGATAATTGCAATAATATGAAACACCTAAAATCAGAATACTTATAAAACTAATCTCACCAGGGTCAAACTCGGGATCTTTTAAGTATGGTTGAATTGCTTTTATGACATCTGGATGGATATTCTCCTTGTCATAATTAATAAGAGAATCTAGGAACCCATTCACGTTTGCCATCAGCCCCTAGAAATTATATAATTCTGATATTAAATGTTTGTTTGTTACTTGTGCCTATGAATATCCCACTCGTAGATTAATGGAAGAGAACCGATTTTATATAAAATTTTACTCAAAAACAAGAACTTTGCATAATAACTTAATATAGGTCTACCTATATTAAGTTAATGTGCAAAGTTCTTGTTATTGTCTTTTATGCGTAACATCCTCGAGATGAGATGGGGTAGTGATGCCTTACATTCTTATAGATAGGTATCATGAGAAAATAAACAATCCGTGTAGACACGTTCAGTTTATTTTCGCATGATGATTTAATGTTTTTTTACTGTCTTTGTTTTACCGTAGCAAAGTAAAAGATAATAAAAGTTAAATATAACAAAATAATGAAGGTACTCACTTTAGCGACTTTCCAACTCCTATCTTTAGGAACCTTACCACCTGGTGCAAATAATACTAATACAGCTGATGTTACATTAGTTACTGCTCCAACAGGTGACCCAAATGATTTTAATTCTGTAAGGTTGGCTTTATTTAGAGTATTTAAAGCTTCTTTTGCAGCATTTAAAGCTGGTTCAGCTAGTATTAACTCTGTTTCGCAATCTTTTTGTGTTTTAGATACTTCCTCTGTTATTACTATAACTCTCTCTTCTTCTTCATCCGCTACAAAGAAACAGGTCTTTGAAAATATATTTAAAACATCTTAAATCTATTTAATTTTTATGAATTAGTTACTGTTCTTTTTCTATGTGTGTGAAATGTTATAGTAAAGGTTTAAACTGGAGAAACTTTAGCACCTCACTAACGAACTAATTTTACATTAAGGAAGCTCTCCACAAAAAACACAAACTCGCTTATTTATCACACATAAGGACATAACATTCGATATTCGCCATATTATGCAGCTTTAATATAATTTACGATAATCAGTTTTGCTACATCCTGACCATGCTTCAAAATAGTTTTCGTTGACAAATAAATAAGAAATAATAAACTTACCAAGTACTTTTTCATCTTGCACCTTTGCTGTTTCAACGCCAACCATTTCAATTAATTTATCAGCTGCTTGATTCTTTTGATTCAATTCTACTTCTTCTATTGCCAGCTTAGCTTTCAATGCATCGGCTTGAGCTGATGTGACTCGCAATTTTTCTAAGCCATTCTCAAGTCTGCAAAATAAACTCAAATATCAAAGACCTGACCCCAATTGTTCAATAAAATATTTGTCTGCATGAAGAGGGCTAATGGATTGGGTCTTGGTGTTTCTATTAGTTAAAGTTTGATGGAATGGATAGTCAAAACTTTTTTTTCACGAACTAATCTCTGTAAAACATTAGAAAAATGACCTGTTGCAAATCAGCATTGTACTCCTTTCCTTAGGAGATTTTCTCAAACATGTGTATATTCTTATCTATACAAAGGACATTTACCTTACAATCTGTGCTTGCAGTCCATGAGTTTTGCCAACGATTAGTTTGGTGTACATACTAATTTGTTCCAAGAAACTTTTGGGTGTAGTATAGTTGTACCTTCTTTCAGTGGCTAAATAATCCTTTGATATTGTATTGACTGATGTATGAACATGAGCCATAAATCTTGCTATCGAGTCCTTTAAGTCCACCTTTAAAGAAAAGAGAGTACAATAGAAAGTGGCGTCTACTGTGGTAGGGAAAATTATTTTCCCTTACAATAGGTGGGTCTGAGAAGAGAGTTAATAAGTACAAGTATTGGTGTTAAGTAATGGATGCTCAGTAAGATGTGTATCCATACGAAAAGCGGCATTCGGATGCGATTGCGACAAGACTATTATACTTTTGCAGCTCAATATTTGGGCAAAACTTTAATTCTTATCTCACGCAAAAGCAACAAAATATTTCTGAAATATTATAATTCTATAGTTTATGTATATTTAACTATAAAGAAACTTACAGGCAGTACATCTATTTCTTCCAAAAACGTCATGGCTACAGTAACTAACGCTTCTTGAGGCCACTCGTGGAACCAGTTAATAGAAGTACAGTTAATTAGAGCTGGAAATTTTCTAGACCTAACGCGTAGAGTGGATCCAACTGGAGAGAAGCATAGAACTACTTTGAGTTGTCTTCGTACTCTATCTATGAAGAACTTCCAGCATGTTTCACGAGTATCCGGTAGACCTGCAGCTTTTACCTAGAATTTGAAAATGATTTTCGTATACTAATAATAAGTTATATCAAGCTGAGACTTCTTTATTTTGAAATTCTTCCCTGACATTATTTATACTTTGGTTTTTGCTTCGTACGTTTTACATTCTGTATTTTCACGTCAACCTTCATCAAATCGACGGTCCTGCAAAATAGTGTTATAGCAATGGGTTTTAACACGATTTTGTGTGTTGTTTGCCCCGTTAATTGCTACTTCAATTGGGTAATCCTTAGTGTTTTCTATGACTATGTTTAGAAAAATTCAAAAAACTACAGCTCTTTATTTATTATGATAAATATTAAGAATGTCAAAACTTATAAATTAAGTTTTCCAACAATTTAATGAAAATTCTCATTTACCTCATTTTTCACACTGGCTAAAATATTTTCTACTTCATCATCAGGAAATAGATCAGTTACTTCACCACAAGCTAATAAATCATTAATGAGCACCAGAAACTGTTCACTGGCAACTTGAGCGTCTGTCATCAGAAATACGTTTCCAACATTCTTTAAACCCGCTTTCATATAAAGCTGTAATAACTCGTTCTGTAAATATAATTTTACTTTTAATTCTATAAATTAAACTAAACAACAGAACCCATACAAAATGTATTATAACTTTATAAGTACTGTTTTGAAATACTATTATTGCGAATTCAACATTATGGGTTCAACATTTTGCAAATTCAACATTGTGGTCATATAGGATTTCAAAATATACCTATATTGTAAAAAGTAGTAGTCATAAAATGGCTAGACACTAAACTTCATAAATAATAATTTATGGAATAATTACCTATTAACTTTTTGATTTAAACAGCAAATACTTTAAATATTCGAATTAATTCAAAATTATTTGAATTAATTCGAATATTTAAAGTATTTTTTTATAGCATTAGCTATAAAAAAATATTCATAAGATGTAGGTATGCCTACTCAAGGAACCTTACCTTCAAATCGAGAACACTATAACCTTTTCTTAATTGTATTTGAAGAACTTCCAATCCCGCTATGAAAGAGGCTAATCGTGATAGCGACTGTTTACCAGAACCGCCTACACCAACCAGTAAAGCGCTACCTCTAGGGCTCTCCAGGATACGTGATATTCTAAAAACGAATGTGTATGTAGTAAAATTATATTAATAAACTCATCTTTGTTTTGAAATGTTAAGAACCATTTATTTTGTAGTGTCAGGCTAAAGTGACTGTGATACCTACTCTGTTAAAAACAGTATTTAGCACCTACCTGCATATATGCATCATTGCGTCATCAAATAGCACCAAATTCATAGCGGCAATAAGATCGTTGTAGCTCGCCATAGCTTCAGTAAGCAATTTGGTCAAATGTGGCCACGATGTAATGGGCATGTATTTAGGATCGCCAATACCTCCCGCGAAATGGCAGTAGATGTTCGGCTTGTCAAAGACCACACGTTCATCTATTTCCTGAAAGAATGTGGTATTTTTATATTTGTTTAAATGAGATTACTTTTAATATTATGCAATAAATTAAATAAATTACAGCCTCAAAAAGTTTAAACATATTAAATAAAGAAGTATAGTAATACTGTCTGTTTTAACTGCCTCAGGGCAATTCTTTGTGCAATCCACAAACTAATGTCCTGAGTTTGGATGATCTCTGTGTCCATTAAGTTTATATTTTTAAAATCCCCGCGGCACAAAGTATAAGCCCTCGTGTGGGAGCTAGCTTTTAAAAAGAAAACATTAAGAACTTCTAACGCCCTAAGCTTGTTCTTAAAGTATTTATAAACTTACTTCAAAGTGCTTTTTGCATATATCAGCTTGCATTTTGTTGAAAGCCTCAATGTCTTTATCTTCATTAAGTTTATCTCCGTAAACTCTACTTGTTTCATGTAACCATAATCTAAGTAGATCTGATGTGGTTGCTAAGCATTCATTGCTACTAAATAAAAATCCCTATAAAAGTATTAATGTTCAAATTATTACACAAGGTTTCCTTCATTTCGTTGTATTCAGAACAAGCGTTTGTTCTATCTATGAATGGATGGGTTCGTCTAGGACAGCATTAGTTAATAGTAGAGTATACTTAGTCATTATTCCTAAACCAATTTCTAGTGCTTTTTACAGTTACATAGAAGCCAGTTTTTTGAGCTCTTCATCTGCTGTTTCCCCATAAATATTTGATTCGTTTTTCAGTATAATCCCCTTTAATCTCTGCTTTTTGCATGCACGCGTGCATGACTTATGTTAAGCAACTAGAGTAGTCTGTTACTACTCAAAGAACTATTTGGTAAGATCTCTTGGTAACCATTTTAGGCACCAGTTAACATAATACTTTTACTATTATATCAAAGAGGTTTAATAAATTAGCCTGCTTTTAAAAACTACCGAGATAAAACTACAAAATACAGAGATACTTAATACCTACAAAGATTATTTTTTTTTAGTAAATAATGCTCGAGTAAATCTCACCTGAAAAATATTCGATAAATCTCTCAAGTTGAATATATAGTGGAACTTAACTGAAGTTGGCAGGAATACTTGACAAACTTTGGCATGCAACATAATGGTAGCCGAAACTATAATAGCTGTACAAAAATAACAGATTTTTTTTTTAACATCCGAGAGCTTAGTCAGACGCAAATAAATATAATGAAATAAACACACATACCTGACAACTTTATGAGTAGTGGTTCAATTCTCAGCTCTGGATTTATCAAATGTTGGTATAATATGGAATGGTAAATACTATTTAACGCTTCAGCGTTGGGGAAGTTTATGGCAAAAACACAAAAATGTCTTTGTAGTCTTGGGTTGATAGTGAAACTGCCAGAAGTAGGGTTCATACAAGAAACATACTGAGTATAGTGTATTTCTTTTAAACTTAATTTTGCGCGATCGTACCAGTGATTATAATCCATGTGCTGACGAATAATTGTATGCGGTTGGGCAGTTCCGTAAGCATCTACTTCAGGCATATTCATATCGTCTATAAAATATATCAATGATCTGTTCCCAGTAGGCCCATAGTTCCTTCCAGCTTTCTTTTCTAATGGTTTCTCCATAATTTTCTGAAACATCTCTGATGATGTGTAGAAATTAAATGGTACTAGCTGAATAGCAAAGTGTTCCGGTAAACTGAAAGGTACATTTAATATTAACAAAATTAAGCACAAACTAAAATACTAATCGTTTTATTTTCAACAAAAGGAAATTACCTTTGTAATTTTTCATTCACTAGTACAGTTTTGCCACAGCCTGCTACACCTACCAGCATAACGGGGTGCTTTTTCTTCATCAGCAAATCTAAAAAGAATCTGATTCTGATTGTCTCAGCAGTTGGAACTAAAACAGCCTAGAAGTTCATAAAGAAAGAACATTAAAATATGAGATTTCCCAAGAAAGCTATAGTTAGTGCTAATATACTCTTACTTGTAAAGGAACATCGGAATCCAACTCAAACTTTTGAATTTTTTCAGTCCACGGTGTTAGTTGTTTCGTTGTGGGATGTATATAGTAATCAAACACGGTGGTACCAAATGGAAACTTAATATGTTTAAATTCATTTAACCACCACTTTGTAAATTCTGAAAAACAGCCATATTTAATTAAAAGGCGATATTTTAAGGTAGTATGCGTATTAAAAAATATCTTACCATTTCTGTAGTCAAAGTTTCCTTCTTGAAACATGGCGGATCCAAATGCCCATACACAAGCAAACACGAAGTATGTATGATACCACTCAGTCGGACATCCCTCAGGTGTATTCTCAGGAATCAATAAACAGTCCAATAAATGACAAAGCATCTGTATATGAGCCATGTCTACAATTGGTGTAATTTTTTTAAAGCGATTCCGAACTGTTTCCAAACAAGGTGGAACATATTTGTCAAAGAGGTTTACTAAATTAGCCTTTTCTGTAGGTATTTTTCGTGTTTCCAGCCAACTCGCAACGTATCTGTATAAAAGTTAAAATGTTAGAAAATATTAAAGCGGATCAGGTCTCGGAATATTTTTCAAAATTTGTGTGATGTTGGTATGTGAAAGAACTTACGGATTCCATCCTAAATCCTGAGGGTTTATGTACAAGATACCAGCTCTTGAAACTGTAGCCGGCGTTGCTGTTCTTAAGTTTGAAATCTCAAACATCAAACGCATAGTAGGAGTTACAGCTATTCTTTCATTACTAGCTAGAGTCAATATTTTGTTATCATCCATAACAGTGTTTAAAGATTCAATCCACATTGGATCAATATCTCCGTCTAATATAATCCACTTTGGATTTTCACCAACAAGGTTAGCTTGATCTCTCATTATTACTGGAAAATGTTCATAAATATTCAATTTATTATAAGGTAGGTAACAAAGCAACCAACTATCTGAATACAAAAGCAAGCAATTGCTTTAACTTCACTTTATAAGGTAAACACTATAATATTTTAAATTACACTAGTTAAACATTACCTGTATAAAATACTGAAATAAATACCCTTTACCTGAAAATAGACCATCTTTCCATTCCCTAGTAGCTGGATTTATGACCCCGAACAGTTCATCATTAGTTACAGCTTTCGGATTCAGATCATTAAATATTGGTTTCCTTTTCATATTTTGATAAGTTTTGAATAGCGTTTTCCATACTTGTGTCTTGCCTGTACCAGCATTGCCAACAACAAAAACTGAATGGCGAACTTCAAGTAATTCTTCTAACTGCACAACTTTTAGAATAAAATTATCTTCTGGTTGTAACAATAGGTCTGTAGCAGCTTGTTTAACTGTTCTTTCAAATTCTACATCACTTTTACGCGGTACTTCTAAAGCAGGAAATAAATCTCCAATGAGTCCCATGAATATTGGCATATCATCTGTTACTATTTTAGGTATATTAAAGTCACGAAGAGTTCTCATCAAAACTTCCTCTTCAGGTCGACCTGGATCGCCTCTCTGTACGGTACACAAATCAATGTAAAAACAAAAATGCCTATTTAAAAACATTTGTCTAAAACTTTGAAATAATAACATTTTATAAATTCTTGATTATGCATTGGGTATGCTAAGTAAATTAATCTCTTACCCAGAAAATACTCACCTTTAATGATCCAGCAACAACAAGTACAGATTTAATAGCTCTTAACCCCCAGTCATAATGATCTTGCTTAGACAGTAACTCCTTACACAAAGTATACAGAGTAATAAACTTTCTAGCCAAAATTTTTGCTTCTTGAAAACCTTCAGCCACAAGCATAATTTCGCAAATAAGTTCAAAGTCAGGAACTACCATTGCACACGGTCTGAATAATGCTTTTAAATTTTCTGGTAGTTCTGTACGACCGGCATAACCTGGGTTCATTGTGATGAAAATACCAACTGATGGTACCAAAGCAATAGTTTCACCCATGAAATTGAATTTGTCCTTCTTATCTCTGGAATAATAAAGTCCCAAAGATTTAAAAATAATGTAGATTTTGTGGGTTAATATTATATAGTTAATAATTTGTTTTTTACCTTATAGCATCTTGCACTAATTTTACTTGTACGGCGACCACAGATAAGACTTCTACAGAAATTCTGTTGAACTCATCAAAACATCCCCAAGCTCCTGTTTGTGCCAGGCCTTTATAAATATTGCCACACGACTGAATAAAATAACACATATTTATAGGGATTGTTTGATTTTTTTAGTATCGATCATTCTAAATCATAGTGTTTATTACCTGATAGTCCATCTGCTCAGAACAGTTAAACACATAAACCATGATGCCCAATGCTCGCCCCAAGTCTTTTGTTGTTTCAGTTTTACCTGTACCAGCAGGACCTGCCGGACCTCCGCCCATTATCAGATGAAGAGACTGAAAATACAAATGTAATATCGTTACAATCGATTAATGCCCCACAAGGATATTATCACTTTAAGAGAAAAAATAAAACCAAACCTTTGCCTACATTGGGCCACCGTAGTACAAGTAGGTTATGACGTTTTACTGGAAGAGGCTTTGGCTGGTAGGATCAAGACAGCTAACCAAACGGAGACCAATCAAAACCAACGGGATAAGGAGATTCAAATTATGAATATTAAAACAAAATAAAAATATAAAGAGAGTGGATCCTATTATTCTTACCTGTGTTAAAGTTATATAACATCGATCAGTTAAGGGAGTAATAACTAATCTCGGTGTGTTTCCTAAATATTCATAACTGTACCGAAACTGAGCGTCACATATGTTTGCGAAACAGTGCGTTTCTTCAACGTCCCATCTAAAATAAAGCAAAGGTTAAGATTTTAATGCATAAGCAGGTACTCTTATAATAATTTTGTTAATATAATATGTAATGAATGAACATTGACCAATATTACCTGTGTCTTAACTGAGATTGCCACTGAAATGCCGATCCTGCTTCTACTTTTGCTAGAATCAGCTTACTTACAACATCTCTAGAATGCACGTCAATAGTACAAATTGTCATAATCTTTTGTCGGTCCTGCTTACTCAATTCTCCAACCAGTAACGAAATCAATGTGCTCAGTTGCGCTAATTGTTTCTTGTAATATTCCTTTAATGCACTATTGTACCCTTCTTCTAGTCTAGCAAACGCCTTATTCACTTCTGTAGTCCACCATATTTGAGTGCCACATAAAGAAACTTGTGCCATAAAATCAAATAGCCATTCTTCTCTAGGCTTTTCTTGATAAGATATAAATGATTCTCCAAAGTAATAACGAATGGTGGATCTCATTATATCTTGCAGTCTGTTTAACCATACTTCTACCTGAAATCAAATATTTTTGGTTTATCTTATTAATACATCATCCCTAGTTTCTTCAATCATATTTGTATTTTTATCTATTGGTTCTACTTACAGCACCGGTACAATCACAGGTTCCACGAAATGGTACCAGCTCACCATCTTTCGCGATCATAGCCGAAGTTACTTTGTCAAGAGGTTTATCTGTTTCTATGAATTTCAGCTTTGCTATAGAATCAAATAACTTAGTCAAGTGCCTGGAAAAATTTAATACGTTGATCAAAATATTAACAGAATCTTAATTCAGGCGTAATATGAAATCAAATGTCTTAGTTATGTATTTGTACTACACAAATACATAGGAAAAAAAACAAGCCAATCTGCTTTTTCCGTGCTTTTAAAATACTAAGGTATTTTTATAAAAGCATTGATAAGACCAAATTAATGCATTGGTTTAAATAGTTTTATTGTTAGGATTTATAAGTTAAATTAACTTTATTTCCAGAATTACCAATATTTAATCAAACACTTACCTAATAACCATTTCAGCTTGATTACCATTAGACAAGATATCTAATAGATCTGCGGATGAAACAAAATAAAACCGAGGAAAGGCCAGTCTTTTAGTTTCTAAGTATTCTGCCAAAGCTTTTTCACATATCAACATATCTTGCTGAAGACTATCGAGCGTTTCAACTAGGCCTTCCATATTAGTACTCTTCACTACATTAGGCGTCTTTGATATTTCTTTTGATAAAATCTACGGATAACAAAAATGAGTCAGTTATCCATTTTACGGCATTGGATATAATATCGTATTATATTTAACGTCAATTAGTAGAATAAAAATTGAAAATTAACGCCACCCACTTTAAATTCCACATCGATACGATCAAATCTGGCTGAATCATCAGGTAATTGTTTCCTTATATCTTCAGAACTCATGAAAATACTCTCCAAGTGGGTCCAGGTTCGCTGAACTTCAAACCACACAGTAATAACCTGGTCCGCTATTGAAAGTCTACGTTGCCAACTTGTTACTTCTTCTAAGAAAAACGCGATATATTTGGATGTTATTAAATTTTGAACTAAAACCTAAAAACAATAAATATATTTATGTTAAAAAAATGTTATTAAAACATGCACAATTAATAACTTTAGGTATAAGACATTAAATGTTACTCAATTCGAGCAATCCTTATTACTGAATTTGGGTAAAAGCCATAGTTAGATCGATTTAATAATGAAAATTAAAAAATCCTTACTATTTACACTACAGTTATGTTGAGCCATTTACCTGATTCTCTTCTAAGGTCTCAATAAGTTCTTCGCTAGCCCTCAACAGTGTACATCCAGTCCTTACATGAACATCTTGGTCGAATTCCATACGACTCCACGTTTTACCTAAATCTTTCAATACTTTCTCCATTGACAGTTCTTTCACAGCCTTATCTACTATATTTTTAACTTCTTCTTCGCATTCATATAAATTTAACGTGAGCAACTCTTCGAGGGATGTGCTCATATCCGTGACGATCCGTTCCTGTTTTTGTTTAAAATTTATACATTATTTAAAGGACTTATACAAAGAAACGTCTGAGTTAAAGCAATATCATAAAGTTAGCTTTTGTGGTTTATACGATGATTTTTAACAAAAAGTCAATTTTAGAGTTGAAAAGGGAATATGGTAGTTAAATATTAATACAAAGGTGAAAACACCTTGCGATATACAAAGTCTAAAAACGGCAAAAATTGCACCACTACATACTATTTTATAACTGAGTTAAGTTGTTTAAATTCAAATATACGTTACAATTTAGCACTGAAAAGTTATTAAGAAAATTTAACTTACCGTGAGTTCATGTGGTAACGCTGCTAAAGTCTGGAAATTACAAACACATTTAGTTGTAACATATTAATTATCTACAGAAAATATATAAAAAAAGTATTTCTTAGCACATCTAATAAAGCTAAAGAACCTGCAAACAAGCCAACAACTGTCTTCTTTTCATCTAGAGATTTTAAAATAATAAACAAAAATATTACTTTATTTGATGTCATTAGTTGATCCCAATGGCGTTCCCTGAGCGCAGAGTTTTGGAGTTCTCCGACTGCTCGTAAAGATGTTAACATATTTTTCACCGTCGCATCCAAGGTTAGGTATATATGCCAACTAAAAACAAAAACATGCCTTGTGAACATCTGTCTTAAAGCTAAATTTCCTTGACATTGTCGATATATTTACTACTTGAATTTGTTTTAGTGCTATCATACTTTCTATTACTCACCTTCTCATATCTTTGTCGAATGCTTTGATTTCTTTAGCAAACTTCTTGCATTCAATGTCCATGTTTTCGACGTCGATTTTACGCCATGGTGTAGTTTTCCAATTATCAATGCTAGATTTTACAACGTCAACGTAATCCCAAAGTTGCTAAAGGAATGTAAAAATATATGATTATAACTATTTATTCGAGACAAATTAACTTATTTTTGCCAATTAATACAATCCCTGTTCTATTACTTAGTAGACCACTACTCCAAATGCCACCATACGCCGACAAAATCATAATTAAAAAAAGTAAAGACTGGGAAGGAGATATGAAGACTGCAGTTAGATTTTACAGGATTTTTTTTATAAATTCATTAGTGTTTATTACCTTTAACAATATCAACTCCCTCCTGCTTTGTTTCAACAATTTAAACTCTGGTACGTTTACTTCAAATAAGGAGCCGGATTCTTGAATACTTTTCATATCTTCTTCCAGAAACTGCAGCTCTAAGTCGACTCTTGACATTGTCTCGTATGTTCCCACAAAGTCGTACATGAAGAACTGTTTGCAAAATTAAAAAAAGGTGTTCAATACAGTACAATAAAGAAATCTATTTACATAAAAACCTATAAGGTAATTTAATAAAGTCACTTACCCCATAACTCTTGAAAACATCTCTATAATAGATTACTTGGGAATCAAAAAGGGCTATTTTCTTTTTAATACCCTGTACCTCAGCGGCTTGCAATTGAGCAACAAGCTGTTTCACTGAATTAGCCAGCTTTTTCGTAGTTTGCCAACGTTCAGGCAGCTCCTGTAGGTACAGTAAAAGTATGAAATACATTGCCTTATCAATCAATATACTTTCACTACATAATACTGCAATCAGGTTTTTAATAAACGTAATTAATTAACATTTCCCTTTTAAACAATAAGCAAATAATTTACAAAACCTTACTTGCAACAATACATTAACGACTTCTGGTATATCCACATCATAGAACTTTAACAATTCTATGATTTCAGTTAGAGGCTTGAACATTGTATCTGTGGCTACTGTTCGATCTTTTACATGCATCAAGTATCCCATCACAGATACTAGAGCTTCGTAGTCACCTTCTGGAACTGCTTGTAGAAGACCTGTAAAGATTTTTCATTTGTTTTAAATAAGAAAGGTACCTACTTCAATATATATAAAACAAAGGGTACCTAATTCAATGTTGCTCCTGTGAAAATGCAGCAAATAAAGAGTATAGCTAGCTTTTTTCAAACTTTACTGTAAAATGCTCCTAAGTAATAATTACCTTCATCTGCTTGTCGTATAAAGTTTCCCAGATCAGTAAGTCTTGATATGACATCATCCACCAAATGTTCTTTATACATATTTCCCCATTTCCTAGTAGTGTTAAGTAATGCTTGACGAAAAGGCCTAATGTCTACCTAGAATAATTAACAATAATTAGATTGATTGAATTTCTATAGATATTATTGTAATTAATAAAATATTATTCAAGCCATAGACTAATCTATGGTTTGATTAATACGAAAATATTTTAATTGTTTTACCTTTAACCAATTATTAAAAACTTTGTAAGGTTCAATATCTTCAATCTCCCAAAAAAGGTTTTCAAAATGATCTATTTGTTCTCTAAAAGCATCCATTGTAGGAGCGCAAGGTACTGGTGTAGTTTCATCCTTTTGTGGTAAAAGTAGCTTATCAGCTTCTTCCTGTGTTAATATTTTACCGTAAGTGAGAAATTGTTCCATTACGACATCCCTTTCTTCTAGCCACAAGTATGTGTATTTCTGGAATGTCTTACAAAATTCGTTCGCGTCTTCAATTACCTACAAATTAAAAGAAAATGTTTTCAAACTTCGAGGAAGGTGTCACATTAGCTTTTAACAATACAATAAAATAAAGTTAAGGTTAGGTACATACAAACAAAAATTTTATAAAATTCTTACTTTGTCAATTGCCTCGAAGATCTCTTCTTTCATTTCAATAATATCTTCATTGTTTACTATTTCCTGCTCATATGAAAGCTCTTTATGCTTATTTATTATTTCGGTCAAAGTAGACATGTGTAGTATATCCTTAATAAGATTTTTTAATATCACTACGTAGCCTTTTTCATCATTGGGCTCTAAACTTGGAACAAATACCATGTCTGGATCTAGAAGTTCAAGTTGTGATTCAACTAGTGGTGCCAAATCATTCTCTGAATTTATGTGTTCTGCTATGTAACCCAAGCTGAAGGCAACAAATAGTAAATTTACAAATTATGTCAATGCATGCAGACGACTATAATTTTTCTGTATTTATTCTGCTTAGTATAATACCTAACCGAACAACTTACCTACAAGCAATAGTTTTGAATAACGCTTGTTCTAACAAAACATCAATAAAAGCCGTATAGTTCATCCATATTTCACTGCCTTGATGATCTTGCATATTGAACAGTTGCATATTGTCAGCAAAGAGTTCGTTGATACGATTTGCTGATTCTTGAATATCTTTATATCGCTGCTCTTTCTTCGCTTGAAATTCTTTTAAATTTAATAAAGTATCCTGAAAATAGTGGGTACTTATGTGTTACATAGAAAAAAAAATACGATACGAACCAACCATTTGTTTATAACACTCCAATTTAATTTGAGCTATATTTATGGCTGCAAGCAACAAAATTGGCGACATAACCGTACCTTCCGTCCATCTTTTCTTTGAAACAGTGGTTCCTCAGACCAGTCTTTTAACACAGATTTAATTTCCACTAAATTAACTTGAGTCTTCGACATCCTCTCAAACAAATTACCCACCAACGTATTGAGCTCCTCCAAATAACTCCACAAGTCTTAACAAAAATAACAAATTATTGACGATGAAAGATATTAGTAAAGTAATTTAAATTAATAATAATGTGAACATTTGGGCTTCAGAATTTTTCCCCTAATAAAGAATATAGTACCAATCCATTTGACCGAGGAAAACACACATTCTTAAGTTAGTTCACGGCAAAATACTGGAGATTAATGTTACATGGGAATCGTGTAATAATACAGTTTCCAATTTTAACTAGCTAAAACTAAATATCAGTTTTGGAGATATACTAAAATTAATTTTAATATCTCTGAAATAGGCACTGGATATGTATTTTCATTATTATGCATTTTGAAAACATTACTCAGGATATTATATTTACCATTGGAATTCCAGTTAAGTTTTTTTTCCGCCATTTCTATCCGATGATCGATAGCTTTAATTTCATCTTCAACTAAGTCAAACTCAACTTTCTGACATTTTTCCCTCAACTGATTATACCATTCAATGGTTATACCTAAACTGACACGATAACGTCTGAATGTATCTTGTTTTTCAAAAAATATAAGACTTTCAGCAGGTAGATCTTTTCCAAAGTTTTCATTTATTCGTAAATGATGAACTTCTCTTATAACTTCTAAAAGCTGTAAAATATTACATATTTTAATCTTATTAATGTAGTTTTATATTACGTCATGTATTATTAAGACAAATTATATCCGAACTAAGTTAATTTCAGATTTTATCGTCACATCGCCACAAGTTAAGGTGGAGATAGACTTAAACATTCACATTCGATCATTACAAATGATCATTCTTGCAAATGTTAAACATTACAGAAAAATACGAAAACATTTAATTTTTAACAAGCATTCTATCAAGCGTTCTGGCGAGCATTCTTGCGTATATCTGAAATAAAAAGACAGAACATCTTCATGAAGAATATCTTTCACGAGCATCCAAAAATACGTTCTGTAGAATTCTCATCTGCCTTGATTCTTGGCTCGACTCGTTGTTCAGTTCGACAAATTATATGAAAACGGCGAATGTTCGTTATTTTGTTAAACGTGAACGCCCAAGTCTGTATTCATCTTTATTGTAACGTGATGTGTGTTATCTTGACAAATAAAGTAACTACTAACCAGAGGATTGAAATTCAATACTAAATCAGACCCTTCTCGAGCCAAAATCATTTCGTTAGATTTATCCTTAATAATCTTAACAACAGTCGTCCTCCAATCGTAAAAGCATTTCTTTTTGAATTCATTGATTTTTTCAATCAACTCTTCATGTCTAATGAAAATTTTCTGTGCTTCTTTTGAATTCTTGATCCTAATTTATAAAGGAAAAATAAATACTTGATATATTATATTATCATGTTCACTACGTTTATTACTTCGGTATTTTTGTGCAGAACTTTAAAATGTTATTGAATCAAAACATTTTTATGCATTTCGTGTTCATGGATGATTCACATTACTTTTATATTTTATGAAATAAAACTAAAATCATTTAAAACTATACACAATTAATAGGTCTATAATATATGTATAACTAACGCAAATCAATAAATAACCGTTTCGTATAACGTTGACAAAAGGTATGCTGTTCGTTAATATAATATAGGTATAAGCATGCAACATGATAATTTGAAAGTTTGTCTGAAACTATTTTTAAAGTTATGCTTACGGGTGTGATAACTTTTTAAAGCTTTCTATAGGCTTAGTTATTCTTGCAGCTAGCGTAGTCATAAATAAGATCCCTCCTGCTATCGGAGGCATGAAAATATCTACTTCCATCCTCCCGCATGTCTCGTGGCGATGGCTTTGTTCAATAAATAAGTTCTGAAAATTATGCAAGGATTTATGGCACACGTACCTTGTGCATACTTTTACTAAAAAGGAACAAAACTCATCACATTTATTATCCAATGATTAAGATACAAGATATGAATATACTTACTTCGCAAGTAACAAGTTCATCTTCCAGCATAACAATAATCTCGACATATTTGGCTGCAAATTCGTTCCTGATTATCGGCCGTTCCAGTACCGAACCAATTACGTCAATTAACTGGAATGTATTTAATTATAGAGTACAATACGTTTAATACCAAAAGTATAATAAGACCGACTTCGTAAAAACCACAGTAGGTATAATCTGCTCATGATTTTAGTAGGCCTACTTCCCCACCCCCTGATAACATTAAATATCCATAATAGAATGATAAAAATGAAAGAAATGTTGAAAACAAACCCATTACTTAAAGGTTCAAAATATAGTCATTAAAAAAGGTAAAATACCAATAAAAATAAAATGTTACTAGAAATTGTTTTACCTTAAAAATGGAATCTAGCGTTGATGTATTGTCAAACGAATCAACCAAAACAGTCGATAATTCAAAATCTAAATCGATAGTCTTGTCTTTGAATTCCTTGAAGTCATCGTTGAATCTGTTATCATCGGGATCTAGTACGTCATAAGATTTTGCGGCGAAACCATGAAAATAAACATCAAATTCAACAGACACTTGCCGTATCTGCTTTCCCAAAACTTTTCCTTTAATACCACCTATTTCAATTTTCTCCAGTTTTTGAAACTCAATCACTGTTTTGAACAACCACTGAATTGTGTTTAGTCTGTCGAAAAACTTGATGAGTCTTTCAAAAACCACGGCAGCGTTGAATGTCCAGGGAATGACTCGCCGCCTTCCTTCGAAATATTTAGCAAGATTATCTTTGAAATCGTCGAATGTTGTCATGAACATTTTTATTATGTCTATAATTATTTTTATGCGTTGTGTAGATTCATCTATATCGCTATGGAATAACGTAGACGAGTCTAAACATTTCTTTGCCTGTAGAATAAAATGAAAATATACACGATAGCCAAAGTTTTTGGCAGCGGAATAAAAGTACACTATATTAGCAGATAAAAACTATTTAACTTACCTGGTGTATAATTAAATTTGCAAATTGTTTCATTAATATCATAAGCTTAGATGAGCTGCAATAATACGTGCAATCTCTCCATATCAAACATATGACATGGTATGTTGGACGACATAAAGGCTGACATTCCATAAAGTCTGTAGTTTCAAGAGCTTGGAAATACTTCTCTAATGTGGTAAGGTGGAGATCTATGTCTCGAGCTTCATCCAGAGCTGAAATATATTTAAAAACATTTTTGGACACTAAAAAGGGAAGGATATGCGCCAAACGCCACTGGAAAAAGTTAAGTGTTATGTGGTGTCTTGATGATTTGCACTATGCTCCAAGAAGAACGATGATATTAATGAGAATTTTGCCATTAGAGCGTGTCATCTTTTGACCTTAGTAGAACAGTGAAAAAGCTTATAGCTTGGAAAAAGAAAATAAGCTTACTTAGATAATATTCTTGGCATAATCATTAAAACTCTGTAAAGTAAACAATTACTTAGTAAATGATAACAAACCTGAAACTGTATTCTTGTACAGTCTGCTATAACAAGGGTAGTATGCAGATGTAGTCTTTTCCAATATGACCGCCATGCATCGGACTCTGTCTGATTGTAACTGGTCGTAAATGTAGTCAAGGTTGCGCAATCTCGACTTCCAAAAGGCTAATTCTACAAGATAATGTATAAATTACAATAAAATTAACGATTGATAATACTATTATATATATACTATTATATATACTATTTACTAGTTAAACACATCCAGAAAAGTTTTTTGTAGTTATATCATGTCAATAATAGTGATATTATGTATAAGACTAGCTGCTTTTGAATAAGTATTAGTATTAATAGTCTTTTATACCTTTAAGAGTCGTAACAGGCAAAAGACAAGACACCATTGCTATCTTTTGAGCTTGAGGTCAACTATTGTTCTATCATACGTTTAGATCATAGATTTTCTAACAAGTTTTTTAGATTATTTATCTATCTACTCAGTTAGTTGATCGAAAGTTTAATAAAAAAAACAACAATTCAAAATATTTTTTTACTTACCGACATTGGGTAGGGGATTCTGTTCATTTTCAAAAGCAAATGAAGAGTCTTCACTGACGACATCATTAACTTGTTGTGCCCATTTGATGACTACTCCTTCAATGGCACTTTTAAGGTAAAGATCTACCTCTTTACCGTTTAACAAATCTTTCTCTGCTTGGTGTACGAGCTCAACGCCCACTGGCATTGGTAGAACTGTCTGACCATTTACTTTGCCTTTTACCTATTTTAATAAACATGTTAATTTAGTATTACACTTTGACATTTCCTAAATATATCATTATATTTGACCTTACCTCATAAACAATACTTTTCAGATTGTGTATTTGCTTGAGAACATCCTGAGAGACTACAAGAGGCCAACCTTCGTGGTTTAGTGGATTACACAACATAGGAACGAATACCTCTTCTACCAATGTTGCGAGTTCGTCTATTAATCTTGGAGCTATATCACCTAAATTTATTTAAATACTATTAGTATTCGTATTTATGGTATCAATACCTTGTAACACTTACTAATATTTATTTATGTAAATTAAATCATCAATTTTTTTCAATGATTTCAAAGTTATTCGGCAAAAAATTAATTATAATTGTTATTTATAAAATTACAAGGTATTTTATGAAACTTTAGAAGATATTAATATTACATAAAAAACTGTCACATTAATTCCTTTATGTAAAAATGATAAAACCTTACCAAAAACTATCGTATCAGCACATTTATTATCTTTAGGAACTGCATCTGCCTTCTTCTTTATGAAGTACACCGCTTTGTTCTTCATGTAACACGGAAATGTAATCACCGGCACCAGCTGCAGTGCCTTATTGATCACCACCACTAACAGAACAGGAAATGGTTTGTTCAGAAAATCATTTACTATAGAATTGTAATCGTCGAGAGCCAAAAGTCTCGTCCATTTTTCAGGTTTTAATTTCAACGATTTTACTATGTAAGAGCCTAAAAATTCGCAGCGAGGATCTTCAGGAACAAGCAAACAAGATGAACCAGCGTGGTCCATTTTTGGGTTCCAAACTTTTATCATTTATAAAAGAGCTGATATTATAAACAGACTCATTAAGATTTTGTCCATTTTTTAACGTTGCTTCAACAGCAACCATAAGAAGACTAAGAAGCAACTTACTAAGTTTTCAATCTGATGTAGTTAATTGAAAAAAAAACTAGTAGCATGGTATTAGGGAATAATTTTGAATTGTCTACTAATTCCAATATCATAATGTTTAAATGAATAGCTACAATAACTATTAATATACAATTTTGACGAGATACGTCCACGAGATCGTTGAATTGAAGAGTACAATATTTTCATAATAGTTAAATGATATATTTCCATAATTTTGAATATAATAATAACAAAACACGGAAGTAAATTCGGTGCAACTACCCCATCTAATCTCATTCGTAACAGTCAAAATAAATATATGGAGATATAAAAATAAAACCATAAACTATTGTAAAGAAGTTGCAGCTGTAGATAAACTTTGCAATCTTTTTGTAATTTTGTAATCCTTTAGTATAAGTTATACGTTAAAAAGACAATTTCCGCACTATAGATCATTCATGTGTCGCGAGGACTTTACAAACAACATTTAACGGACACAAGGTTATCCAATCTCAGGACTGTGGTTTGTAGATCTTACAAACCATAGTCCTATGTCGGATTTGAACTCTCAACCTCTGGCATGCATGCCTCTACGCCATCGAGGCAGTTTACCTACTTAAATGCAATTCAATACATCTCATAATTTCAACTCGTAAGCTACATGAAGTCAATTTTGTTGTACTGTAGCTAAAAGTTAATGATCATTGTACCGATTCACGCAATATTGCATTGTTCAAATTGCTGACTATGATGCATTTAATGCTGTATTTTTTTATAAATAACTATTGATCTAGCCCACTCTGTGGCGGACTAATGCCCGGTTTCTGAGGTTCCAACAAACACTCTCAATAGCTATTGATTCAATAAAGTTATCGAAAGAATAACTGTAGTTTAACTGACACTGCGTTTCTGACTACATTTTAAACCGTTCAATAACTATCGTACTGATAAGTAACAGTTCCTCTTGCCGCTAGATGGCTCTATTATAAAAATCGTGTTAAAGAATTGTTTAACTCCTATAAAATGTCCCATAATATAGTAGTTATACCTACGTAATTAAATTTTTCTACTAATAAATACGCAATATTATGAATTTGGTATTTTTTAACGGCTGCGTGATAGCCGTATCCGTACGTGCGTCAGCTAGCGGCAGTGCAAACTATTCTTATTCTTTTAATAAATCAAGTGTCGGAAATATGGAATCATCAATAAAACGTTGTAAAAACTTTACTGAAACCGAGATGATGCTTCTTATCGAGGTAGCCAAAGACTTTGTTGTTAACCTCACAATTTAAACCTATGAATAAAGCGTTTGATTCATCAGTACCATATTATGACTTAAATAAGTGAAATTGACATGTTTTTCTTTTTTATACCTATTTTCAGTATAATAGTAAGTTGAATGATTTAATATAAAACTGTTTATTTAAATATTTAATGCAGCTGCAATGTTATGTTACAGGAATTGAGATAAGTAAAACAAAATTAAATCAAATTCAATAACAGTTATTGAATGCATTCTGTGCTTTTATTTTCTTTACTTCTGGATAGTGTTCTCTATATATAATTACTAAATAAATAAACAAATATATTGGACTTAATATACTTGTAATTAACTAACGTACAGTATTCTTTTTCATTTATATGTATTAGGTACACAAGACAATAAAATCTGTTTGGAAAATGAACAAGGGACGAGTACCTACCCCAAATCTATACCTTAACTTGAACTCTTCATCCGTAAATATTTCAAAAGGATTTCTCCTATGTTAGCAAAAAATTCTAGCGTTTCAATATGAGATTCCGATAAACTGCTTGAATACATTGCAATTGTATTATTATATTTAATATCAACGTTGAAAAAATAATAAACTCCAACACCAAGCAAACAAGAAAATTACAATAATCTTGAAATAAAATAACACGCTTTGACAATTTTAACGTCAAATATAGTTATGGAACCAATAAACGGTGTTAATTGGCCAGCTAAGTTAAACTAAGTTTAAACCTAGTTTATCTTGTATTGTGTGGTTCGGAAACGCATTTTTGACAGTTATCGAACCAATAGCGTTATTGAATAGATAAACTTCAGATAAGTGAGACTCAGAAACCGGGCATAAGTGCTCCAACTTATTCAAATTGTAAATTTTATGAAATAAAGCATTTTAAAATTTGAAAGCACTTACTTCTTGGGCTCGGTCGTTTCACATTAAGCTAGTGTGGTAGTCGTAATTGTAAAACCTTTGAAGTGTCGCCACACCATTGCTCTATCTGAGGATGTCAAAGTCGAGAAAAATCTACCTAAAACAAAAAGGTAGTATTGCTTGTTTTATTATAATACTAGCGGTCCGTCCCGGCTTCGCACGGGCATTTTTTTCCTGCTTTTCTGTTGAAATTTTTCCCAAATTTTCTTTGCTATAAACCTTACGGAGCCCGAAACCTTTCCAACGAATGCAAAATCGTGGAAATCGGTTCGTGCGTTCTGGAGATATAGCGTCAGGAAGGAAACCTGACTTATTTTTATATAGTAGAAGATGAATCTGGATTTAATTTTAGGATAAGCTAAAAGTTGTCCTGAATTAAACTAACCGGCAGTTTACTCCAAACCAGCCGCTACATTTAACCGTAGATAGGGCCCGTTGAGTTCTGCTTTCATATCCGGTTAGACCAAATACCAAATTGATCTACTTTTAACAAAAACGCATGCCTAAAAATAACCATGTACTATTGAGTTTATCAATTTTTAAAAGCTTTCGTATACTTACTCATCATAACAGCCCATTAATGTCCCACTGCAGGGACGGGCCTCCTCCCGAGACGGAGGGTTACTTGGCCTACTAATACCACGCTGGCCAGACGGATTGGTATAGGGTTTAATTTCAAGTTTTCCTTATTTTTATTTCGTAAAGATAGTAGTTACGGTTATTCCCTTAGTCGGTTTTTTACGACACCCATGGGATGAGATATTCTTATTCCGTCACCACACGGATATTTGGGCTGATTGGTTCTTACAAACCTTTTAAACTATCTTCTAGGTTCTTTCGTTTCTTCTAGGTCTAACTAGGTTCTTTAATAAATTTACATTCTCAAGCTCCTTGGCAAAGCCCACATAATATAACATTGGTGAGTTGCCATGAGTTTCTTTCCCAGCTTTCTTAATACTTACTCAAACTTGTCAAAAAGAGTTTTCAAGATATTCTACTTCCACATTTAAAACAATACCTAGTTAATTAGCTAATTACCTGTAAAGTATATAGGGTGATGCTACCAATTATCAGCACTTGAAGAGTTAGTCTTACTTTAATATCGTTTATCTTTAGTGATAATACTGATAACGACTGTAACAACATGCTTTCTCGGTTCACTATTAAATAAGTAATTGATTTTTATTATAAAAAATTTACATTTATTCATACACATTTTATTTAGATGAGTTTGACTAAATAATTACCCTAACACCAATTATTGGCACCATCATCACCAATTACTAGCATCGACCGAGCCAATTATCAGCACCTTAAAATTAGACATAAAATTACAACCAAAGTTTCAGAAAAATAAAAACATAAATATAAAACAATCCAAAAAATAATAGACATTCTTTTGATCATAATATCAACACTATGAAAATAACTAGCAATGTTAGTTTCAGCACCATGCCAGGATATGAAATCCGAAGTCATAGAGTACTTTTTCCAAGAATATTGAATTCTAGGCATAAAATAATCACGCTTTACGATAAAAAATATGGAATAACAATTTTACATACCACTTTGTCACGTAACAGTACCAGTGCCGATAATTAGCAATTCGCAAAAAAATTGAACCCAGATGTCAGCACCGCATTTGTGAACATAAAATCAAGATAACGTTCATTTCCATTGTCAGATAAGCCTTATAAAACATTTTATACATGAATAAAACCTAAAGGTTCAGTAAAAAATATCTAAAAGATCTAAAATAAAGTAAAATAAAAAAACCTGAACTTACCTACGATCATAAGAAACTGTCAAAACAAAGTAATTTAAAGGAAATGTTCCCGCGTTTTTAAAAAAAATCGCTTTTTTTATATCGAAGAATGTAGTTTGGCCCAGTTTATAATTCCAAAAGGATCTTATTTTTCATTTCTTTAAACGGAATTCTAAATTAATTAATAGTAAGCTTATAATTTGAGTTTTTGTTAGGGGTGCTGATAATCTGGTGCAGTGCCTAGATTTATTCTCTTGCCCCTATTTATTAAAAATTAATTGTCGTTTTATTAATGAATTTCATAATTGCATTTCGTATTTCTCGTGCACACTCTAGCCAGGGCTGTTAAACTTTGTAATCGTCCTACAATATACCTAGCACCTTTCCATTTTCTGAAGGTAATTATTTTATATATCAGCTAAGAAACCCTCGCTGGTGCATATACGCCTTCTTTAAATGTTTTAAGTCTGAAACTTTGTAAATCGCCCTCGTGTGATGATTTTCCTGCCGTACTTTTCTGATAGTTAGTTCATCCTGCTTTCCGATTTGCGGTTTCTATAACGTGAATGTCGACAGGTTTAAGTAAAAGGCCTCTGTAGCTAATAGATGCAACGCGAATTTGTCATAATAATAATAAATAAATAAATATTAACGGACATCTCTACACAGCGCCATCTGTTTCCAAAGTAAGCTAGGTTTAACCTGCTTGTATTATGGGTAACAGAACAGCGGCTATTAATACTTATATACTTTTTTTTTGTAAATACATTCATTTATACATAGAAACACTCAGGCCAATGCAAATAATCATGTTCATGCACACAAATATTTGCATTGAGCGGGAATCGAACCCAAGACCTCTGCGTAGCAGTCATGTTGTCTAACCACTATGCCAAAGAGGTCGCCAATAATTTAGAACTTGTCCACGTGCTTTTTGTACTGACAGTTTGAAAGACAGTTATGTTTCGTGTTCGTATACCCAGCAGGACCCTATGTCTGATTCGATTGAAAACCAAAATTCCACGTAGGTAATAGTTTGTACCTTCCGACTCGTGTAAAGAAATAATTTGTACCTCAACAGTTACACAGAAAATTAGAGTCTATTTCCAGCAGGACCCTCCGTGGTTTGAAGGTATTTTGACCTGTGGAGTATGTCCCTGTGCAGCGGCGAGTTTGTACCTTTAGAAAATATAAGCTATGTTTAAAAAAAGTTATTAGTTTATAAGAAATAATAGGTCGGGGAAAAAGTCTTTTCGCATAACGTAGGTATAAACTTACTATAAAATTTCTTTGACTGTACTACTTGTGTCTGGCTGGTTTTGGTAACATTAAAAAGGTTACATTATAAAGAAAAGAAAAAAATAAAAAAAAGTTGTTTCCCGCTATTTTTCATTTGTTTTTCTCTCCGTAAAAATGAGTGAATCTAATGAAGAAATTCGATACATTTTAAAATTTTATTACAAAAAAGGCAAAAATGCAACTCAAGCAGTGAAAAAAATTTGTGATGTTTATGGACCTGATGCAGTGTCAGTAAGAGTAGCACAAAGGAGAATGAAACCTTCACTAAGAGTTTTGGGCCAAGATTAAACAGAAATGAGAGTATTAACAATTTATAGCTTCACACTTATTAATCACGTGCTAAATCTTTTGTTAGTTTTGGCAATCTGAAATCCAAGATAATTTTTTTTGAAGGAGATTGAAACTTTTGGGCTAAAGCCTGTACATTACTGTACAGATTAAGGATATGCCCTAAAAATCTTTTCTATTTTTTTCAAGTTCGAATATTAATAAAATTGAGTAATTTTATTATTATTTTATTAAAAAATAGAAAAGATTTTTAGGGCATATCCTTATTCTGTACAGTAATGTACAGGCTTTAGCCCAAAAGTTTCCATCTCCTTTGGTTCAAACGTTTTCAGTCCGGAAATTTTGATGTTAAAGATGCACCTCGCTCTGGTCGCCCTGTTACGAATAAAATTGACGCCATTTTTGAAAGAGTGGAGCAAGATCGGCATATTAGTAGTAACGATGTAGCTGAAGAACTGGGAATTGACCACAAAACAGTTTTGACCCATTTGAAGAAAGCTGGTTATACAAAAAAGCTCGATATTTGGGTGCCACACGAGCTCACTCAAAGAAACTTAATGAACCGTGTACTCATTTGCGATTCATTATTGAGACGTAATGAAACCGAGCCGTTTTTGAAGAGACTGATAACTGGCGATGAAAAGTGGATCACGTACGACAAGAACGTGCGAAAAAGGTCGTGGTCGAAAGTTGGCCAGGCTTCACAGACTGTGGCCAAACCTGGCCTAACACGAAATAAGGTGATGCTGTGTGTATGGTGGGATTGGAAGGGCATTGTTCATTATGAGCTTTTACCGCCCGGCAAAACCATCGATTCTGATCTTTACTGCCAGCAACTGATGAGATTAAAGGAAGCAGTCGAGAGAAAACGGCCGGAATTGATCAACAGGAAGGGTGTGGTCTTTCATCACGATAACGCTAGACCACACACATCTTTAGCCACTCAGCAAAAATTAAGAGAGTTCGACTGGGAGGTCCTAGTGCATCCACCATATAGCCCTGACCTTGCGCCTTCAGATTTTCACCTGTTTCGGTCTCTTCAGAATTCTTTAAGTTCTGTAAGGTTGACCTCAAGAGAGGACTGCCAAAACTATTTGTACCGTTTTTTTGATCAGAAGTCCCAAAGTTTCTACAGTAACGGGATAATGTCTCTGCCCACAAAATGGCAGAAAGTTGTTCAACAAAACGGTACATATATATTGTAAATAAATGTAAATAAACTTTGAAAAAAATGTCTTGACTTTACATACAAAAATACGAAAAGACTTTTTCCCCAACCTAATATATAATATGGGCCCAAGAGAGTCTCTTAGAGATAAATTTAAAATAATTAAGATTATGACTGTGCATTGCCAGTATATATTTGATAATTTAATGTACGTACACAAAAATATTAACAAATATAAAAAAATGAGTGATATACATAATGTTAACACTAGAAATAAAAATAAACTTGCTGTTCTCCACACTAGGCTTCATAAAATAAGTAATTCTTTCGCTGGTAATGGTATTCGTTTTTATAATAAGCTCCCTAGGGAAGTTAAAGAATTTTCAGTTCATAAATTTAAATCTTTTATTAAACATAAGTTAATATCGAAATCATATTATAGTGTAAAGGATTACTTAAACGATAAAAATGCTTGGATCTGAATTGTCCTGTTTACTAAATAAAATAATATTTGTGAAGTGATCACCAAAAGAGCGATAGGAACCCAGCAGAGTTTCTTGTGGGTGTCTTCTCTGACCTGGTCGTGTTCCGAACCCTCAGTAAACTTAGCCGTTAAGTTAGACGAGCATATTATGTGATCACTATAAAACGACCTTCACACGCGGTATTTTTATATCTTACGTGAATAAACTAATTTTTCTTTCTTTCAATAGCAAAATTAATTTAAATCTCAGTTTTCACGGTCAAAAAGGTATAGGGATGTTTAAGTTAAAGCATTGATTTACAAAAAACCCAAGATGCACAGTTTCAAACAAAACTAACAGCCAAATGTGTCACCAATTATACATACGCAATAAATACGTATAGTAATATCGTAAACATATTTTTTTTTCAAATTAATTCTTACGCGCATGACATAAAGTTGTATTTACAAAGTAATGCACAAAAAGCAATAAAAAATTTAATGATTGACATTTGCCGGTAGAACAATGAATGAAGTGGAGACGATTAATGTATAATTTTTTTTTTTTAATTTTTTATACATTGAATTAGTTTTGCAAAATGTTAAAAATGTTTGTTCTAAATATATGAAATATATTTATTGTAAATATATTATTAGGTAGAAAATTAACAAAACCAATATTAACCTTTTTTTATATTTTTGTACGGTGTACCATTGGTAGAAAAACAACAATATTGGCCCATACGAAAAAAACCTAGCAGAACATAACATGACATGTAGGGTGAAGCTACCAATTATCAGCACTTTAAGAGTTACTCCTACTTTAATATCGTTTATCACAGTGTTAATACAGATAAGGACTTTAACAACATGCTTTTTTGGTTCACTATTAAATAAATAATTGATTTTAATTTTAAAGAAATATTTTTATTCATACACATGCTATTTAGATGAGTCTGACTAAATAATTACCCTAACACCAATTATTGGCACCATCATCATCAATTACTAGCATCGACCGAGTCAATTATCAGCACTGTGATATAAGTCATAAAATTAGGTAGATAAATGAAATAATCCAATGTTTATAGCAAAATCTCTTTTATTTATACCTAACCTAACAACCGAAGTTTCAGAAGAAAGATATATTAAAAAATCCAAAAAACAATAAACAGATCTTGATTATGTTCATATAGACTATATTCTTAAAAAGAAAATAAAAAAATACTCAATCAAGCCCTAAACTAAGTATTCAAAATATAAACACTTAAAAAAATTTACGAATTGATGACCTCGTCTCTTTTAAACGCCCGTAAATAACTATATAAATATATGTAAAATTATAACTATTCTTTAAAAACCAAATACAAAAAAGTATAAAAATTAATAAAAAAATTAATACCATAAAAAAAATTCAATAAAAGTCGACTCCATTAGAAATAAGCACAGAGTCATAGTATAACTCGGAAGAAAAATAAAGAGGTTGTTATGCATTATTCTTTCACTAAAAAAGCGGCCATTGTAATTTGCCGGATTGTAGGGAAGTGTCAAGATGGTGTCAAGTGAGGTTTTTAAGACAAATTAAATCAAAATTATATGTTGCTCAATATATTTAGTCCTATAAACAACAAAAACAAATCAATTAACGATAAGTACGATATCCCATACTTTTTTAACGTTCTTGATGTGATACTTCTACAATTTCTCAGCGAACACTTCGGCATTTTGTCTTGTGTACACGGTAACGCGGGCAACGCGATACTAATTGAAAAGAGGCGCACAATTTGAAATTGTGCGCTTATTTGTTGCGGACGGTTTTGGGAAGTGGAGTGTGTATCTTTGGTTTTTTTGTAAATCAATGAGTTAAAGTATTTAATAGGCGTTCTTTGTAGTATCACAAATTTAATATAATTCCATAATAAGAACTAACTTATTTTATATTTCAACGTCTTTTTCGTCTTTTATTGACACCTTTTATCACAATATTTTTTGGTGAGGCAACTATAATAAATATTGGAACGCAGGAACGTTGTGACAGGAGCGATCAACTGGAACATTATCTTGATGCTAGAATTTTTTTTCTCGTTGCCTAAAGTCAAAGAAATATTCGTTACTAACATACCTTTATGTACACAAATATGACGATTAAATAAAGAAAGAAAGAAAGAATTTTTTTTATTTTATTGCACACAAGAAAAACATACATTGAAGGTACATATTTAAATATAAAACATAAATGTACATAAAATAGGACCTAACTCAGCTAATTAAAATAAATAATAAATTGGCATTTTTGATAGTTTGCAACGTTTCTGAAGCCTTCTGTAATCAGAATTTACTAAATTCATATACATTTTAGTAAAGGCTAATGCTTAATATCTTCTTTTAACAACTGGACCCATCAAGTCATATTGCCTAAAGATTACTTTTAGTTGCCATTTTAAGTAGTGAGTGTGGAATTAATGACTTTCAAGATAGTAAAGTCTACGTGATCACATTCAAGCCTCGCCATTAACGCTACTTGTGGCAATAAAGCCGAAATTAACGTTTCTGATGAACTAAGAGTTCTGAACTTTATTTATTATTGTTTTATGACTTACTTACAAACAAAGACAAATACACGCAGACATAACACGCACACACACAATGCACACAGCACACATTAGTGCTGGTAGATTTTGTAGTACTTAGTATTAGCTTACAAACACTGACACACACAACACGTGTGTTTTGTGTGCATGTGTGTGTGCGTGTGATGTCTGCATAACAATAATAAGTAAAGTTCATAACATTCCTTCGATACTTGGGGTATCGAAATAATATTATGGTTTTAGAATACATTATTTGACTTATTTGCTTACTTTTACTCATTATTTGGATTAGGTGATAAGTTATTTGAAAAGTTCAAATCCAATACTACTAGAAAGTATCTTTGTCTGGACTGAAAGAACCAGAGTAAAAAAGGGTCCTGCTGGCTGAATAAAAGTTTTATGGTTATATTTCTTATAAACTAATAACTTTTTTTAAACATAGCTTATATTTTCTAAAGGTACAAACTCGCCGCTACCCAGGGACATACTCCACAGGTCAAAATACCTTCAAACCACGGAGGGTCCTGCTGTAAATATACTCTAATTTTCTGTGTAACTGTTGAGGTACAAATTATTCCTTTACACTAGCCGGAAGATTAAAACCAGTCCCAAAGCAATGATAGGGTATTTCACAGGCTCGTACACGCACTCAACGGACAGACTCCCGACACGCCCACTCTCGCCCATGGCTCTCGTGTCTATGGCGTGGTGCGCACGAGACAGTGTTTGTCTGTGCAGGTAACAGGGTAAATAGTCGCATACACTACATCCCTTCCTTATCAAAACTTTTATTGATTTAACAAGTGAACAATCTACAAAACAGAATTAACAAATACCATATGTTTATTATCATATTTTTATGTTAAGTAGGTACTTACTCAACATAACTGTAGTGTATTATTGGCTCTCACTCACATATACTACAATAACCAAATCAACATATTATTATACACAAAATACAATAACACTCCTATTTTATAATCTGAACTTTTTCAACTTCTTAATTCTCTTTTCCTGAACTAGAGCCTTCCATTTCCCTTTCACCTTTTTTAAAATAAACGACATTTCTTGGATAAGATTGTCCTGTTTCATCATTTTTTTTCAATCTTCTGCTTTGATACTTTCTATATAAACCGAGTTGGCTTGAAATTTTGTGCCAATTTATTTAATAAGCTTTTGTACTTGCTTTTACTCTCCCTGACTCAAAAAAAAAAATTCGTTTCTGATCTCTGTACTCTTTTTTATTTTTATTTTGTCTCCATCTCTCGCTCGACTCGATTAGATTTTAACGCATCCTCTATTGTCTTTTCCCTGTTTTATCTTTGGAAAATAGTTCCGACGGGTGTGCGACCAGTAACCGATTAGTATATTCGTTGCTTAATATTCTTCCCCTGTGTTCGACTGATCCGCAATCCGTTCAGAATATCAGCCATTCATTTGAGGCCAATATGGGACTGTACTATAAATTGCATTGCATTCTCTGCAATATGTATCAAACATTATTATCAAGTACTTACGGAACATTTTAATTTTAATAATGATTAAATTATCATCTTTAATCTAACTTGTTTTTAGTTTAATTAATTATTTAGTTACATCAAATTTTAGGATAGCTGTTACAAGTATAAATTATTTAAGTGTTTAGTAAGAAATAAAATAGCAAAAAAGACAAAATTGTGAACCACATTTCCGGTCCGGTTGCCATGACGTTATGCCCGTTGTAACCACAGAGTGTAAAAAGTTGTGAAGTTTACTATTCGATGTAATCTTTGATGTTTTTATTTCATTATAAAATTAAAAAGACTTTAAAACTCTGATGTTCCTCTATAGTATCAGGCACACAAAAATCCAATACTTAATTTTGGAAAGGTGTTACCGCTTTGTTCAAAATGATAATGATGGTGATGATGGAATAGCTCCAGTGCACATGCACACGTGATATCAAACATTAATCGCCTATAGTGATGTAAACAATTTGAAGATAAGGAGATAGTAAATGATTAAAATGTAAAGGAATCTCTAATTTATAGAAAAGTATGCCGTTTTTATTTTATTTAGACATTAAACTAGTGACATGAAGGTCTGTGTTTAGCTTTTTATTCTTATAGAGACGTTCTATGATAATCTAATTTATTTTCTAAAAGTATAGACATTCTACGACATGGTTGAAAAACGGGTTTCACAGAATCAATCAATCGGAACTGTAACAGTAAATCCTTGAATTTCAGTAATGCGTAATTGAGTTTTCCACTTGGTCAATGCCGATACCCATTTGTAATAACCCCAACTTCAGTGCTGACGCTTTCCTTAGCAAGTCCCTTGTTCCAGCTCTCATTACAAAGAAGGTAGTATAAGTTTTTCGCCCATTTGCTTTAATTTTAGCCTCAAATGAACCTTTCACTTTTAAGGGAAACTTGCTGCCATAAGCAAAAGGGGTTTTATTTGGGTCCTTAATTTGATTCTTGACCTTTATACCACTGCCTTTCAGCCTTTCCCATGTTTTGTCAGTTACAAGACTAGGTTTACAACCTGAATCTATAAGCATGTCGATTTTCACTCAACCGATCATACATATAACAATAGAATCATTGTCTATTTTAAAACATAGTCTTCTTCTTCGTAATCAACCATATCAACATTATTACCTTTATCATGTCTAGCCCTCTTTTTATCTTCTGTGTATTTATTATAACCAGGGTTTCCACTGTACTTTTTCCATTTTTGGTTTTTATCAGGACTCCTAGATTTACATTGCGCTTAAAAATGACATATTTTTTACACAAATGGCAGGTTGTATTCTTCGCTGGACACGTAGCTTCTGAAACAAACATAACGATCTTCTTCTTCTTCCAACTCCAAAGTGTTTGCTAGCTTTATTATTTCATCTAAGGATATTTTGTCTCCCTTTGTAAAAATCTTCTTACGCAGCTCATTCGAAGTGCATTTCTTTGTAATTTGATTGATGATAAAATTCTCAGGCTTTTCAAACCCACATTTCTCTGCTTGGTTACGCAATCTTATTAGAAACTTCTCCATCTTTTCACCTGTCACCTGTTTTAACTGTCTAAACAAATGCCGTTCATACACTTTACTTTGTTTAAGCAAGAAATACTTGTCGAGTTTTTTCAAAGCGATATTGAATACGTGTTGACTTTCCGTTGTATCTGATACTCCAGTGGGTGATGAGGTAACCGCGTTAGCCCCAGGTAAGTTTGAATACATTTTCTGAAGTCCAGGTCCTCCAAAATGCTAAAGAGTGGCCTTTTTCTTAACATGTCCTTGAACATCAGCTAATCCTTGCTATCAGCAGCAAGGTAAAATAACAACGATATTTTCCAACGCTCCCACCTTATACTGACCGCAGAAGTATCGCCTTCCAAATCAAGTTTATCCCTGCATAAAATTCGCCATAACGTGTCTTCACTTTCCGGTTTTACGTGGTAACCAATCCGGACAATTTAATGGCAACAATCTCCCAATATAATGGGAGCAATCTCCTAAGTTAATGGAAACAACCTACCAATTTAATGGCAGCAACCTACCAATTTAATGGCAGCAATCTTCCAATTTAATGGAAGCAGTCTTCCAATTTAATGGGAACAATCTACCAATTTACTGGCATCAACTTACCAATTTAATAGCAACAACCTCCTAATTTAATAAGAACAACCTACCAATTTAATGGCAGCAATCTTCCAATTTAATGGGAACAACCTACCAATTTAATGGCAGCAACCTACCAATTTAATGGCAGTAACCTACCAATTTAATGGCAACAATCTCCCAATTTAATGGGAACAACCTACCAATTTAATGGCAGCAACCGACCAATTTGATAGCAGCAACCTACCAATTTAATGGCATCAACTTACCAATTCAATAGCAACAACCTCCTAATTTAATAGGAACAACCGACCAATTTAATGGCAGCAATCTTCCAATTTAATGGGAACAACCTACCAATTGAATGGCAGCAATCTTCCAATTTAATGGAAGCAGTCTTCCAATTTAATGGGAACAATCTACCAATTTACTGGCATCAACTTACCAATTTAATAGCAACAACCTCCTAATTTAATAAGAACAACCTACCAATTTAATGGCAGCAATCTTCCAATTTAATGGGAACAACCTACCAATTTAATGGCAGCAATCTCCCAATTTAATGGGAACAACCTACCAATTTAATAGCAGCAACCTACCAATTTAATGGCAGCAATCTCCCAATTTAATGGGAACAACCTACTAATATAATGGCAGCAACCTACCAATTTAATGGCAGCAATCTCCCAATTTAATGGGAACAACCTACCAATTTAATGGCAGCAATCTCCCAATTTAATGGGAACAACCTACCAATTTAATGGCAGCAACCTACCAATTTAATGGCAGCAACCTACCAATTTAATGGCAGCAATCTCCCAATTTAATGGCAGCAACCTACCAATTTAATGGCAGCAACCTACCAATTTAATGGCAGCAATCTCCCAATTTAATGGGAACAACCTACCAATTTAATGGCAGCAACCTACCAATTTAATGGCAGCAACCTACCAATTTAATGGCAGCAATCTCCCAATTTAATGGGAACAATCTACCAATTTAACCTCTGGTATGCGGGAAGGGTGTATGCAAGTATGAGCTACAGCGCGGCAACATGGCGGCAATTTTTATAACAGTGGACCAAGTCCAAACTTTACGAAATATACAAAAATAAGTGTTTTGTGGTCATATAACAAATGATTTTAATTGATAGGTGCATAAATTATGTACAAATTTATTATATAATAAAGCACCAAATCCATAACATAACTATTTGATTTACAAGCAAACTTAACAAACTGCATTTAGCACACCTATTTTTGAAAACTCATAATTTCACAAATTCTTTAATATTATGTTGTTTATATTGTTCTCACAACACAGTTTAATAACTAAACTTTATGGAGATAAATAAATAACACGTTTTTAGTTAAAATGCTAAAACAAAAATAAATTCACAAAAAAGTCGCGCGTCAAATTTTCGGCGCGCCCGTGTAACGGCTAAATTCAAACTAGCTGTAGTCATGATTTTTCTATGGTCATTCAAATTTTAATGCTCTATATTGTTCGTTCATTTATCGAAGTTACAGTAAAACACAATTTAAACCTTAACATCATTGTTTTAAAGTTTTAAATTGATCAAAACATGAACGTTGTCGATTGGTGCAGATCTGCTACCTCCGTCGTTTACGCTCTGGAGCCGATCTGCTACCAAAGCATACGAAAGGTTAATGGCAGCAACCTACCAATTTAATGGCAGCAATCTCCCAATTTAATGGGAGCACCTCCCAATTTAATGGGAACAACTTACCAAACCATAACCTATTCTAGTATGATATACCGATCATCTTCTTCTTAACAGCCCGTTAATGTCCCACTGCAGAGACGGTCTTTCTTCCGTGACGGAGGGATACTTGGCCTACTAATACCACGGTGGCCAGACGGATTGGTAAAGGGTTTAAATTCAAGTTTTTCGTCTTTTTACTTCGTTAAGATAATATTTACGGTTAGTCCCTTAGTCGGTTTTTACGACACCCATGGGATGAGATGGGGCGGTGACATATTGCATTCTTACTCCGTCACCACACGGATACCAATCATAACATAACATTATTGCAATTATATACAATGTGATATACACACTAATATAAATATACGATAAATATACTATTCAACTTTAATGTATACTCATCTCCACTATATTATATGATTACTTTCGTAAATTCCACCTTTAAGAACAATTAAATCGCCTATAGGTACATCTCCCTGATATCAGTTACCGCATTATCATATAAATAACCTAGTTTCACTTATTATAATATAATATAAGGGTACATTCTTATTTCAAACTGTTACCACTTTAATGTAATACCTACTACGAGGATCGTGAGTTTAACCTGCATACTCTGTCATTGGCAGAATCACCGATAAATGATGGAGCCATAAAATAAAAAACCAAACAGATCCCGCGTTCTTCTTTCTTTTTTTTTCTAAGTTATTTTATTATATTATTGTATTTACATTATAATTCTTTAACAACGGAATTAATATTATTTAATTTACTATTAGGTATCTTATTTTCAATCCTGCCTGAGATTCTTTTAGGTTATCTTTATCATATATCACAAATGTTATTACTGTATATCGTCACTGCGCGTTTGATGATCTGATGCGCGGCAAAACTCAAATGAAAGAAAACTAAAAATATTTTCTTTATAAATAGTAACAATTTATGGAATTATGTCTATGTTAAACATTATCATATTGCAGTTACCGCTGTCTATTTATTTAAATGCAAACAAACCCACCGTACGTATTATGAAATGTCTTTTGTCACAGCGAAAACTTAAATTCGATTTACCATCATGTAATGGACAAAATTTAACTAAGAACGATAATCATAATTCTATCAAAACCTATTATTATATATTTACTCGATTGAATCTGCGATTAATCTAACGCTACGGGAGATGCACTTTCTGTCTTTCACTTTATCTTTCTTTATGTTTACCTATACATATATCCTTCCCTCATCTTATTTTTTTTAAGCCTAATTTTTTAATTATTAACTGAATTAGGTACCTTTTTACTCGTCGACAATTGTAAAACCAGTCCCAAAGCAATGATAGGGTATTTCACAGGCTCGTACACGCACTCAACGGACAGACTCCCGACACGCCCACTCTCGCCCATGGCTCTCGTGTCTATTGCGTGGTGCGCACGAGACAGTGTTTGTCTGTGCAGGTAACAGGGTAAATAGTCGCATACACTACAGGAAGGTACATACTATTACCTACGTGGAATTTTGGTTTTCAATCGAATCAGACGTAGGGTCCTGCTGGGTATACGGACACTTGAGTTTCTTTGTATGTCAGCCATGAAATACTGTTATTAGCAAATCAGTAACGGGAACTCTAGCCTAGTAATAAAGCTTAAAATCATTTTCTTGTACTGTGTTAACCCCAACAGTTAAGGTTTTTGATCTTTCCGCTTTACATGCTACTGGTCGGTGACTGTCACCGACCAGAAACATGTAGCACTGGTGTTTTGAGCATCAGTAGATATTATTTTTACTTACAACATTTCATCGGTATTTATACAATACTTTTCTTTTATAGAAGCCGATGAAGTTTGTTGTAAATCGGATATTTAAATACCCGCCTACCATAGGCGAAGGTGTTTTCGAATAATAAAACAAGAGGGTACATTTGCTTTTTTATTTAATTATGATAAATATTATGGAATTCATAACCCATCTATATTAATAACATAATGATTAAGTGTTTAATTCTTTTGCTTAAAATAAGGACCTAGAATATAATTTTATTTGTTAGAATGAAGAAAATATTTCTTGCACCTTGAGTATGCTTTTGTCGGTAGGGTAGGGATAAATGTTTAAAAATCGGGAGAAAAAATGAAGTCTTACATTATTTAAATCAATAATTTGAAACCTAATATAATGTAAACGGAAAAGTGAACATAAACCGTAATATGGTAAACTATATGTTAAGTGACGATGCTTAAGCAAATTAAGTTAAAAAGAATAGAGTTACAAAGAACACATCCTCTTTAAGCATTCACTTAACAAAGGAAAAAATCTGGACTTAAGCCCTATGCCAACACGTCTGGCCAGCGCAAAATTAGTTAATAAAGTTGGCTTCCGTGATACAATGTAGTTTATTTCTACAGTAGCAAAATAAGCACTGTTTATATAAATATAATAATATAAAGCTATATAAATATATAGCCTCCGTGTGGTGACGGAGTAAGAATACAATATGTCACCACCCCATCTCATCCCATGGGTGTCGTAAAAACCGACTAAGAGACTATTCGTGAATATTATAGTAACGAAATAAAAAGAAGGAAAACTTAAAATTAAACCCTATACCAATCCGTCTGGCCATCGTGGTATTAGTAGGCCAAGTATCACCCGGGAGGAGGCCCGTCCTTGCAGTGGGACATTAATGGGCTGTTATGATGATATAAATATAAGCTTAAATCTGCAATAACAAAGCTACTCCAGCAAGAGTCCACTTGGCAGGTTTATCCTTGGTCTTCAGGTTGAATGTCCACACGTACGTAGGACCACGAGTACGAGTTTTGTATACAGGACACTCGTACATGTTACGCAGATCTTGCTTATCCTGGGTTATAGCCTGCAATTACATAAATACCCTTTAATAAAATAATATAGAAAAAAGTAAGAAAGATTTTTTTTGTTGCACACCAGAAAAACATAGAATAAATGAATTTAAATATAAAACATAAATGTACACAAAATAGAAAAGATAAAAAATAAAAAGTAAAGAAAAAAAGGAAAAAGAGAAATAACGGTATACCTAGTATATAAGGAGGAAGTATACACAACGAATTAAGGGGTAACATTTTATACATACCTACATAGAATCATCGCTTGTCCCTATAGGGATAGGAAATACATACTAAGCGCCCTGCACTACGGTCCGTAAAACCTGCTTTTGTTCGTCTACATTTATTCATATTTTCTTAATATCTGTCGTTTCTTAGTTTTACTCACTTGGTCTTTCTGACATTTTATTAGTAAAAGCTAGTGCTTTCCACCATAGTGGCCAAGATTTGATAATTTGATTTTACATAGGTAATATTATATAAAAGTATTTGACTAATCTAAAATTGGCAATAATTAGTGTATATTTTAAAATTTGCTTACTGTTTTAAGTACTCGTAGCTGGATTTATTTTGCATTTTTATGGAGACTATTAGTAGACAATTTTTGCTTAACCTTATACTTAATCTCAAACCCTATTCATAAATTCTACTTACTCTAACGTTAATAACAGGCATTGGAGGGAACAGGTCTTTGAGCCTAGAGTCCATGATGATGCCAGCCTGTTGGTCCCACCTGGCGCCTTCCATCAACAACCCATGAACGTAAGCGCCATCGCGAGGACCCGCCCTTGTATCAGCCACCCTACACACACATTTAACTGCTTACGAAATATTCAAGACTTAAATTTGGGTATAAAAATAATCCAATATTTAGTTTTAAGTTGTACAATTTTGTTAGACGATATCGTAAAATGAAATTTATTTATTTAACAAAATACAAATGATTTAATATACTGAGTGTGTATCTAAAGTACATTGAATTCCTCAAAAAAGGTATATTAAAAAAATTAAGTAATGACTTTACCTTTTATTTATTAATTGAATTGTTATTTTTTTTAATAAATCAATAAACTAAATATTGGATTTAAATACAAAAAATGATGATGAATGAATATTTACACGTAAATAATAATGATCCTGTACAATATTTTACAATTAAAGAATATTATTTCAAAATTATATTAAATTGATAGAAGTTAAAACTATTTATAACTTTAAAGTCTATGGAAGCTTAATTACAGTAACATTAAGATTATCTTTTTACACAATTTTAAGAGATTTTCTTTTACAATATAAAACAACAAGCTATTTTTCTAATTGTTTCTAAGCAAGATAATATTTAATTAAACCAAAAATAAAACTTATGTACATTTATAAATCTGTACAATGTACCTATACGATACAAAATTGGAATTAATTTCAAGCTTTCATCATAGCGATACCGTAGATGAATTTAATGCTAATAAAAATATGAAACCCCAGAATATTAAATCAAGCGACAAAAAAATAGAATGTTTATAAATATCTATAAATTTAGATGTTAATAGATGCAATGATCGTTTCGTTCTTAAAACTATCTATTAAGAAAATCTATTATTAAATATTGATCATAAGGTTGGCTTGTAGACAATCCCTTATGGCATTAAGTACCTACGTTTTTTTGTGAATTAACACACAAAAAAAAAAAAAATCTACCTAATCTATCAATAACTGCTAAGTAGATCATTTTTTTTTCAGAAGGTGAGCCTCCTTAGTTACGCACTCTTTTTATTTTTCTGTATACGATTACATTTGAATACTAATTGAATAGGCAACGCAAGGAAAACTTAGTTATAAAGAAATGTAGAAGAAACAGAATATTAACACAACATATAGCAGAAGTTCGATAGACGATTCTAAGATTATTTAATCTTCTATTTTAAACTATACGTACATATCGACGTCCCCGGGCAATAACCCAGTAATAGTATATTATACCCTTTCCACTATATTTAACGACATTTGACAGGTTGACGTTAGTGACGTTCAGCAGTATCTCGAATATAATGCCATCCGATTGTAAGCGATTTCGCGATTTTTCAAATTACTTTATTTTACACATTTGGATCCTTACATCAACTTACATTATCTTTTTATTACTGTTTCTTTCTTTATCTATGTTAAGAGAATTAGCCTATAGCTTAATATTATAAAATTATAGTTAGCTTAAGTATTATTTAAAATAATTAATAACATAATTTATCGTGACATATTCGCGGGTTATAGCTAATCTAAAAAATCATATTACATTTTATAAACGTATTATGAAGAGTTCAGGTTTATTCATAGCATTTATTTCTACCGATTATTTGTAATTTGTTTCATAATGGTGGTAATCGTTATGAGTGTCCATCACTAAGTAACCATGGTAACTGAAAAAAACATGAATACGTCTATGAAATACAATATTATTTGTTTGAAAAATAAGCAGAAGTATTACGAAACTTCATGGACGTGAACTGTCAAAAAGCTAAACTTACGCTGGAAGGGGTATACTGGAATTTTTTTTTATTTGACATTTAGCATCTGTGGATTAGAATGTAGTAGAATGTAGTGTGTAGATTTTTTCTGCGGTTAATTACGAAAATATGATCAATGACAGTTTTATTGCATGGAACTTTCATCGCATTTTTATACGGCAAAAATCAATTAATACAATATAACTTTATAAATTTTATAACTGTTATTTGGTATTATAGTAATACTGGAAAATAATTCTTGTAAAGTTTTGGTTATCGCGATTACAAGTTTATTGCCGTGAAATATGAGGCAGATGTTTTCGGTAATGGTTGGTAGCAGTATTTATACGAATTGAAATACACGATTAAACGTTTGTACTGGCTCATCACAAACACTTTTTGACCCGTATCGCACATTACATAGGCGATTTGAAAATTATTTTAATGAAAAATCTTATTATGTTAAACTTTATTAACGATTCTAAATTTGAATTTAAAAAAAAAACTATATACAAAAGATTTACGCGGTATATTGACCCAAGTGGACTGTTTTTTTCGTGTCAAATTTAAGTTATTAAACTTAATTGTTATAAAACAATTTAAGGATTAATTTCGATTAAATGTTATTGTCCACTGCTGGACATAGGCCTCCTCCACTTATTGCCACCTTGTGCGGTCCTGTGCCTCCCTCGTCCATCGGTTTCCCGCCGTCCTAATTAGGTCGTCGGTCTACCGTGTGAGTGGTCTCCCCATCCTGCGCTTTCAGTACGCGGTCGCCACGCCAGAACCTTTCTGCTCCAACAGCTGTGGCCGGGCAATTTTGAGCGCTATGTCGGTCACTTTGATTCTCTTGCGAATCTCCTCATTTCTGATGAAATCACGCAGGTAAACTAACAATTGTTCTCTCAATTGCCCTTTGAGTGACCATGAGCCTTCCGAGAAGGCCCATAGTTAGCGACCACGTCTCTGATCCGTAAGGTTTGGCTGATATGATAAAATGTTATTGTGTGCATCAAGCAGCGGCGCTATTTAATCAGAGAGGAAATGTTAAGAGTAGTAGGCTAGGCATGCTCCTGCCTGCGGCTACTGAGCGGAGTATTTATTGCAAAAGAGACGACTATAGTGGGCTCGTAAACATTTGCTCTGGAAAGATAAGCTGTTCTGGTGTTCGGTAATGGTGTTTACAGATGAGTCCTGTTCAATTTTCACTCAGATTCACGTAGAGGACGTGTTTCGCGAGTTCCTAGTCGTGTTAGCTATCGGCAACATCCTCAGGAAGTCTTTATAAACCACGACAGAGGTATAATATTTTGTATAACCTGCCGCAGCGTATGCTTGTGGTATATTATATAGTATAGTTTTTTTACCGAACCGGCTTGTTCGGAAGGCTGGAAGTCATCCAGTCTGCGTTAGAGACCTTTCGTGATAACTTTCAGGTACGATTTGTGACGTTAGGCAGAAGAAAGAGTCATGGGTCTGTAATTCTAATGAGCCTAGAACGAGTTCTGCGCCGGCCTTCAGTAATAAAAGCTTGTCGTCCTTAAGTTGTCGGAGAGTAGGTATTATTAATCTAACGCAAATTGACGACCGTGATTTTGTCAGTAGGGTGTCGAGTTAACTTCACTTTTGGATCGCATCCTAGATAATTAACAGGTGTAAATATCTTCTTACATCTCAAAATTTTCGGCAAACCGTTTCATTTGATATACCCATATTGCAGAAGAGTATAAAAAAACTATTTCGACATGTTAGAATATTTTTCAAATTGTTCTCGATGGGATCTTTTATTTGATACCCATAATATGGGTACCCTTTTTACTTATATTATGAGTAAATATAGTATAGAGTACTGCTATGTATGGCATTAGAATGTGGCAAAAAAGGGTGTATAGAAATTGGTAGTTGTTTGTTGTTAAAATAATTAATTACAATATCGAACTACTCTTATGTGTGCTACGGGGAGAATAAAAATAGGTACACAACTGTAGGAATAGTACACCATAACAGAAATCGAGCAATCTGATGATTTAGACATCAGAAAATTAGTTACTCCTATCTATTGGCGTCGGAATTCATATGGAAATGTTATTCGTTGATCTGATTTCATGTACCGCCTACACAACCAGGTAAGATTTATTTTAAATACGATTTTGATAAAGAATGTTTGGAGTTAGACACCTAACACATAACTCTAATTAGACTACGGGGACGAAAATCTAAACCAGGCTCACCGATTGAAGATATTGCGCTAGAACCCGCTTATCATCAACCTTTTCCAATTAGCAATGCACTCCATACAGATTTACATTCCTTGTGCAATAGTGGAGGAATTCCAAGACACTACTATATTTTTTACAAATCATCTGACGTATTCTCAAGATAATATTAGCAACTTACTTACTGAAGAAACGTCGGATAGTGAAGATTGACAACATTCAATTTTAATTTCATATTTTTAATGCCATATTGTATTTTTTATTTGATTTTACTAACTATAACTAATACAGAAGACTGTTTGTATTTTTATGTTTGATGTGTATTGGTTTTTTTTTTTTTAAACTGCCATAATTTTGTGCTTATGTGTAGTTTTGTTTCAAAAAAGACTTGTCAAAATATATCAGTATACATAACATACAGTTAAAATACAAAAAGTTTATTGCGGTACTAGATATTTACTGTTTAGAGACGCTTTAGATTTCACGGCAATAAGCCAGTAATAGAACGTTACCATTTCTATGTTTATTGAAAAAGTTGGTTAGAGAACACAGTAAATAGTCATTATTGTACTATTAAATTTGAAAAAAATACCGCAATAATCTTGTAAGTTGATATTACTGGCTTCATCTTTATTATTTTAAACGGTAAGATACAATTACTGTTAAAACGTTTCAAAAACATTTTATGTAACAGTTACTTTTATGTATTACATAAACCTTTGAATATATAATGTAACTGTAATACTGCAAATCGATTCTTTAAAAAATTAGCTTTCATTTGATACATTGAACATGGTATAATAATGTTTTGTTAAAGAGATATAGTTAAAAATCACTAAATATTTTTTCCTGTAAAATTTGATTTTTGCGATTACGTGGTTATTGCCCGGGGACGTCGATATGTTATTACTTTTAATGTTAATATTTATTTATTTCTAGAAACTTCTATTATATAAATCACGTGTGCATTTATATTTATATAATGCGTGTGCGTAGTTTTTGTTTGTATGCTAGTAGGCATTAGAACCACTTGTTATACTTATGAATAAACTTTATAATCCACTTAAGTGTAGTTGATACTCACCAATACCTATGAACAGTAGAACACGCTTAGAAATTATTGAACTAGATACATGATATTAGTACAGAAGTATAAACTTTTTTAAGATCATTCTTTATAAAAAAAATACTATGTAATAAAAAACAAAGCAACTTGTGTCGTCAGAAGTCAAAAAATTGCACTTACATTATTGGAGAAATTGTGATCATTACTTGATATTTTATTTGATTTGCCATGACAAATATTAAGTACACACCAATGCAATTGGAAGTTAAAATCAGTGGAATCAGAAACTTAACACTAATGATTTCATGGAATTGTAATATTGATATAATATTTAGAAATATTGGTAGTCGTCACAGCCTTTACCCTTAAAGAAAAATAAGAAATAGTAATATTTTACTAACGTAAATTCCTCTTTCATTTTCTTTGTAACGTCACATTGCAGACACATCTTGTCTAACGGCAACTCATACCTACGCGCCGTACTCTGCATAATGGCCGTCAACAAACTTTGTGGATTGAAGAAACCACCCAACCATACTGACGCTGGCAGCTAATGAGATAAGAGATAGAATACGATATAAATTATGATAAAGTAATACGACATAATGAATCGGAACTAAAAAAAATTGCTTGCGTTTGGGAAGCAAGATACTACTTGTTGACAAAATAGCAATAAAACAAAGCATTTTAGTCAAGTAACAGCTTATTTTCCTTTAATATAGTTCATTCATGTCCCACTGCAGGGTCTAAAGCCCCCGTACAGGTCTCTTTATGAATGACCGGGATGAACGGGATTGGACCTCCGCTAGCCTACTTTTACAACACACATGAATTGAAAAGGGTAGTGATTTTTTATATAAATTATATCATATTGTATGTTTTATGTCTTCGTGTGGTGACGGAGTAAGAATACAGTGTGTCACCACCCCATCTCATCCTATGGGTGTCGTAAAAACCGACTAAGGGACTATCCGTGAAAATTATCTTTTTGTAATAAAAAAGAAGGAAAACTTGAAATTAAACCCTATACAAATCCGTCTGGCCAGCGTAGTATTAGTAGGGTAAGTATTCCTCCGTCACGGGAGGAGGCCCGTCCCTGCAGTGGGGCATTAATGGGCTGTTTTGATGATGATGATGTATGTTTTAGAGTATAAAGTATTAATTTCATAACTTACAACAAAATCAGTTGCCCATGTTTCTAACTCTCTTAGGCGTAGTGTTAAGTCCACGAACCACGCCGCTAAACCAAGTAGAGATGGATATGCACGACTTGTCCAAATCATTGGGACCTGACAACATTTTTTTACTTTAGTTGTTTTCAATCTTACTTAGTAACATAATTTCTTAAGCATCCTCTTAAAATGATAATATAGAGCTATAAGAAATATGTTATTAGGTAAAACTTATATAATATTGGAACACTATTGTATTTTTTTCTGAACTCTATCTATGCCCTAGTTTGTCTGGAAGAGATTCCTCGTAGCAATAAGATATTTTGATTTGTGGACAATAAAAAATATTGTACAGTGTTTTTAGATATTTTACCATTCTAGAACAAATGATAAATTAACTAATTAGAAATTTAATAATATCATTTGAATTGAATGGTAAAATTAATAATTTTATTTGTTTAGACAAAAATAAAGAAAATTAATATGAAGCAAAAACTGTTTATGCCTACGTAAACTATGGAACTTCAACTATTCAATCGTTTCGAAATATAAATAGACTCACTTGATCCAGAAAGAGAGCGTTTTCCAAATCTTCCATATCTGATGTAATTGTTAACTCTCCCTGTAATTCAATAACAATTTCAAAAACGCTAAAATATAGTATGCAAATATAAACTCATCAATCGAAAAATGTGGTAAAAATATTATGCCATTTAAAGGTAGGTGGTTACTTACTTTTAAGCCCAAGTCTAGTTCTCTTAGAGATCTCTTCATTTCTCCCGTTAGATAATTCATTCTCTCGCACTCCTGAAACGCTACTATAACATAAGGTGTTCTTTCTTCTACTTTTCCCATTATCTCTATCATGTTAAATTCTTCTGGTAGTTTTTCTATTATCTCGTCAAGCATTTGTTTTACCTAGAAATAATATTATTTTTTACAAAAAGTTCAAATAAATATTTGAAACTTTATTATTGTCAATCCTGACAAAATATGCCAATAATTACAACAATTTCTGTGTTAGCAACGTAATGGTTTGACCAGTTTTTATTTAAGCTGAATGTTAAAAACCTAGGCTAGCTGTGAAGAATACCGTGTCTAAGCAATTGTACACAATAATACGGAACAAACATGAGTAAATACATATTTTTTAGAACGACACCGTCTCTTGGATTTCTTGGAAAATTTTATATTGACAATCTATATACCTATTATAATCATAGCTTTACCTACCTTATCCTCTCTAGTAACTGTAGTAGCACCAGATGCTTGTGCATCTCTCGGCTGCATCTCAAATATAGTCCTAAACAAGTTTTCGGAAGTTGTCGTAAGGAACCCAATTTCTGCGTTTGGATGTAAACCATAAAGATAAGGTGATTCTGTTGGCATTGCATCCTCTATGTACTGATGATAGCCTACATAGTCAGTGTTTGGTGGTGCTGCGAAACCCGGAGCTAGCTGCAGTTCCCCGTCGACCTTTGAAACAATATTTCATTACTGTCTACTGCATTTTGATTTGATCTGTTTGTTTTATATATGTAGTTATTATTTCCATGATTGTATTTAGGTTATTGTAAGGTGATACCTTTATCATTAACAATTCATACTTACTCCCCTACTCATCCCATATCTTATTTAACAAATCCCTGTTATTACTTTTACATTCCAGTTATAAAGCCCCCCTAAAACTCTTGTTAAGTTAGTGAAAATATTAAAACAATTTTTCTATATTATTGAGTCCAGACATTAAATCATCCATAATATTAAAGAAATCATTAATGATGATCCCAACGATTTCTAGACAATCCAAACACTCATCTCGTGCTAACTGCTGTAGCGACCGCACAGCAAGCTATGGAGCTGAGGCAGTTTTTTTTAGGAATATTTCTCCGAGGGATTCTTTGAAGTGGAATGTCCTCCTCCTACTGACTATTTACGTTTTTTTTACCTACGATACATTTTTATAATTTTATGACAAAGTTCGGCTTGCAATGAAGGCCCAACCATTACCCTATCATTCAGGGACCTACCATTACTTTCTTTGCAAGAACTATCAGATTTACAGCCGAATACTCAAACGTCTGTTAAAGTAAAGCGGCGCTTAAACTAGTGATTCTCTTACAAATGTCTAGTTTAAGCACCGCTTTACTTTAACAGACGTTTGAGTATTCGGCCGATAGTCTTAAATACAGACTATAGCGTAAAGTTTGCCCAATTTAAGTGGTGGTGGGCTTTCTATGTATCTATTTGAGCCTAAAATAAACGACTTACCAAGTCTGGTTGCATCAGCTCTTCTAAATACGCATTGCACAATCTGCGGTCCCAGTCGTCTGTTATGTGCCCTCCGTACATGATCTCACCGAACAGATATCGAAGATCTTCCCAAGGTACTCTAGAATTAGCTTCCAGGTAGTTGTACAATACAAAAACACTTATAGTTAAGTCCCCTGAAACGAAAATAAAGCTATGTTAGCCTTTTGTAAGGATTCTTCGAAATATTTTCTATGTGATTTTGGTAACCGATTAAGGATTAATACATCTGAAAACAAGTTCTATACGCCTCAGCTTCGCAAATTCAGCCATAAAATTTTAAGTAGTTATATATTTATCACTAGAACCTTACGTCCCGATTACATCACAGTCACAATCCTAGCATAAATAACTCTGGTCTTTTGATATTCAATTAAATATTTCCTCATCGTTTAAAACTTACCAACATTAAATGGATAAATCTTATTCCAACCCTGAGGTCCAAATTTACGCCTCTCTGCAACTACTGCATGAAAATAACACAAGGCGAAAAGTATTGCCTTGAACTCTGCTTCTTTGCCACACATTTCTAGAGTTTCTTGGTTAAAATTGTCCAATGCCTTGTGGATGTTTGCCTAAACAGACACAAAAGATTTTTATAAAATTAAGTCCAAAACAAATATTTGGTGGAAATATTTGATGAAAATCTCTGTCCAGTAGAGGACGTCAAATCCTTAAATGTTAAAGAAGGTAAAAAAACTAAAACACAAGTATCTTTCTAGGTAACTGTTCGTGAACCTACTATTACAATGTGAATACAAAATGGTGTTGGCATTTTGTATTCACATTGTAATAGTAGGTCTTTGAGTCCCGTAAAAGAATACATAATTATATTCAATAAGCTTAATTATTTCGCAAAAATAGAACTTAAAATAAAGTACGAGTACATATAATATATTTCGTTCTGGCTTCCTAAGATTTTATAATTTGAAAGGACTGTCCCTTGTTGTTTACAGTAATCAAGCTAACATACCTGCATGCCAGTTGGGGGTTCATTAGTAATCTTTATACTAGATTCCAATATCCCCTGCGGTATGATATGAGCTGCAGGAGTAGCAGCCGGTTCAGCTGACATGAAAAGCCTGAAGTTTTCATGACAACCGTTGGCGAAACTTTCCATCTTCTTTTCCAAGCTTGGTAGCCATTTTTTCACCAAATGGATATTCTAAAAAGATGAATATTTTCTGTTCAAATATAGACTTTATCAGTGTTATTGAGATTTTGATCCAAAATCAACAAATGGTTTAGATGACAAATAATAATTATGATCATTTATCAGTAACTTTAACTTCTACCAAAATGACATACCTGCAAGACGACCCAATGGCCTTTGACTAAGGCTTCATCCATGGCTTGCTCAGCCACAACCTCTTGCCCTTGTCCCAACGACACATTGTGGAAGTTACCATTGTCTGCCGTGAAGCCCATTATCTTGCCTAAAGCCTCTACATCTTTCAAAGGATTGACTCCAGGTGATAATATAAAGAATATAGGCGTCGTAGGACTGGTTTCTTCGAAAGATTTACTGAATTCCACTGTGCGATTCTCTACATATTTAGAACCCATTTTTTCTTCTATGTAAGTTCTGTGGATAATGAATTAGGTTCAACGGAAGAAAGATTTGTACTTAATTGAACTAGGAAAGAAAGGATTATATTTTTTATTTCAAATATATAGGTTTGGTTCGGATGACTTGAATAGATTAAGATCTAAAAATGCAACCATACGATACACAGATTATTAATACTTACGCAACAGCGTATGTCATCCTATCTGGTCTAAACGCTCTCATCATACACAATCTTTGCAGTGGAGGTTTATTTTTCCATTCCTAAAACATTAAAGTTAATACAAAGAATATTTACCAAAAATAATATAATACCACCGAAATCAAAAGTTTATTACATACCTGTGGAAACTTTTCCCTTTCTGGACACTCTATTTCAACAATCTTCTTCCATCGTTTAGGCGAAGTTTCTATATCTCTGTCTAAGTTTCTAAACTCGTCTTTACTAGCCAACGAACAGATACCACCCCAGCTCTGGTTAGACAAAAAGTCAACTGGACTAGTAACGTGAGGTTTTATCGGGAAGCGAAGGAAGAAATCTAATTCCACTGATGATATTTCTTCACTCATTAAGAGAACCTGTAGAAATAGAAGCAAAAGGAGATCTAGTGTTCAGCGGCAGTTGTTTTGCAACTAAGTTATAGTTTTGTAAGACGCACTTAATTACGACCATTTTTTTATTATCGAAACAAAGTGTTTATTTAAAGATAATTATGCATTCCTAATTTCACTCATCTTCATTTCTGACTAATTTTCTCTGCCTTCATCATCAGAGAGCTTGCAATCTTATAGGTGTGAAAGTGTTATAAGAAATAACTATAAGTAGTTACCTAGTAAGCACTGTAAATAATAATTAGTTCTACCTGGAACGTCATTTGTGATGCAAATATAAGTTTATCACATTCAAAGAGTCCACGTGAAGTATATTGGAATACAGAATAACTGATGCAGTCGATCAAATTTTTAATTCGTTGGTTTACTTCTTCAGCTGGTTCTGCACGGGATATAGCTTTCTGGAAGACTACGCTAAAAGCCTGAAATTATTCATAGATATTTAACAATCAGGAACCCGATGTAAGAGGGAGGCACAGGACCGCACAATGTGGCCACCGTTAAAATTACAATAAATAAGGTTCTGTATTATCTATATATTACCTCCATATTTAAAGGAGGCCTATGTCCAGCTGAGGACGTAAATTGGCTGATATGATAATTTAATAACCAGGTCAAAAAGTGGTGAATAAGACAAAAAGTGGTGACTTACCTTCAAAGAGAACTGGTAGATAGGGTTAATAGTATTTAGGTCATTTAAAATGAAGTACAGTAATGAGGCTCTTGCTGAAGCAGGTCGGTAAAACTCTCGAGCTTCATCTATTTCTTTGGATGTTATTTTGGCTTCGGCTACCTGTTTTAATAAAGTAAAAAACATTTCTCGTTTAGTTCAATATTTTAAGAAAGATTTGACTATTTAACTCCAATTTTTTAGACAGTGTACTTAAAATTTTATATTTTTTAGTAATTTTATCAAACTTGGCAAAACTCTCTACAAAAAAGCTTTTCGAAGATAGTAAAGTCGTTTATTTTTTTATAGTAGTTCATTCAGTCTTCAAATAAATTTATAATTCCTTAACATAAACTACTCGTTATTTTTAACAACTTACTTTCTTTTCAATATCTGCAGCAGTCTTTTTGGTGGTCTCTAAATTCTCTACCAAAGCAGTATCTCCCAAAATATCGGAACCAGCCGATGATAACCTTGACAATAGATCATCTTCCAAACTCTTCAACTGAATCTTGAACTGGTTTTGTTGTCGAGTCAGATCTGCTTTCAATTCTTCCAGATCTGGTCTTTCAGCTTTTACTACTTCTGCTAGTAGTTGATCTTCGAGTCCATCCCTCGTGACGGTGAAATTGACTAGGGTTGTTTGGGCTTGCATTTCTGGCTTATAATGTGGATTAGCCAATTTAGTATGCAGAATTAATCTGAAGTTTGGACTGTACTCAACTTCTTTGTCGCCTATTTTAATAGCTCTGAAAAAATGTGATGTTTTTCATTTGAATTATCTATTACAAGAAAAATATAGATATAGTCAGTCAAGAGCATCATTTCAGTCAAATAAGTTGGTAGTGATCAGAAACAGTAGAAAGGTTGTTAATCACTACGCAATTATATCAAAGCTACTGTAAGACTTCTAGAAGAATCTGGCTTTGCAAGTAATCACTCTCTGACGCCCTAATCCCTTAATTATTTATCTACCAAACCGAGACTACTGCGAACTTCTACCGTATTCTGTACAAACATTAATATTACCTTCCTTTTTTGATTAAATTACGTCCAAGTAACGGATCAAGTACAGGATCCACGGTCTCTCCAATATTTTCTAATAGCACCGTTTCTCCTTTTATAATAGCTTTCTCAATCGTGTCCAAGTACCCCTTTTGCCCCAAACGTATCACTCTCAATTGGTCACCGTATTTCTGTTTTATCCATTTAACTCCTTGCAGCTGTAAAATAATGTTCCTCTCTTTAATATTAGTTGGTAAATTTTATCTACAATTTAATGGTGGGCTTTGCCTAATAATGCCGCAAAGGCTAAATAGATTGGAACAGGATTAATTTTTAAGTTACCTTCTCTTAGTATAATACTATTTATTGTGGAATCCACAAATCATTGTCTTTAGTCTGGATGATTGATTATACGTTATATTGATGTCTGTATTACTCTTTACGACATAGAGCTCGATGCCTATAGTGTGACCACAGGAGCTGTGCACCCCCTGAGGTATGCGCGCGGCGAGAGGGGGCTGGACATATAGAGTATATATGTTATATACTGGTATAGAATAAACACTCTATGATGTAGCTACTAGCGACATCTGACGCAATATACTTAAGTTATTTGGCTGGTACGGGTCGCTACACGAGCTGCTGTAGCAGTTTTCTATTAAAAGACGAATGAACGACGATGACGAGAAGAGTCATTTTTAAAAACTCCAAGGAAGTGTTTACATTATTGTATAGTTTTAAGCGTATATCTGAACATTATTAGTGTTTTTATAATGTAACTTTGAGAAAAATGACATCTAGCGGAATGTATCAAATACTCTAAGAACATGAAATTCTTAAACAAAAATATTATGTTGGAATTGTTATGACACTGCCGTCAAAACTCGTGACAGCAGGTAGGTGTCCGTTATGGTAGCATACACAAGGGCTATATCGAGTTGGTTACTATGCCAAAAAACTCTGCATAAAAAAAAATAAAAAAAATCCAATTGTTAAGATTAATGATGAGGAATTAGAAATCGTTAACACTACAGTATTCCTAGGAATTACTTTAGACAGTAAATTACAATGGGGCACCCATATTGAAAAATTGTCAGGTAGGTTTTCTTCAGCAGCATACGCAGTGAAAAAATGAGTAAAATCATGACTGCATTGCCAGTATCATCATCATAACAGCCCATTAATGCATAAAATAAATAATAATGTAAATTTAGCCCATTGCCAATATATATTTGAAAATTTGATGTACGTCCATGAAATATAAATAAATATAAAAACATGAGTGACATTCATAATGTAATACAAGAAATAAAAATAAACTTGCTGTTCTCGGCTCCATAAAATAAGTAATTCTTTCGCTGGTAGTGCTATTCGTTTGTATGATATGCTCCCTGTGGAAGCTAAAGAACTCTAAATTATTAAATTTAAATGTTTCATTAAACATAAGTTAATATCGAAATCATATTACAGTGTAAAGGTTGTTACTTAAACGATGAAAATACCTGGATCTAAATTGTCCTGTTTTCTTAATTAAATAATATTTGTGAAGTGCTCACTAAAAAGAGAGATAGAAACACAGCAGAGTTTCTTGTGCGTGTCTTCCCTGACATGGTAGTGTTCCAAACCCTCAAGGCCTCATTTACGTTTACGAGAGGTGGGGCGTCGTGCGTTGCGTTGATTTTTAATTGTAGTCTTGAAGTTCTACGCAAAACTTTAAATGCAATAGGCTTATCTACAAGAAATGCCCTAGTATTATATTAGTGCTCTAATAGTGTAGTGTTATTTGAACATAATTGTTTTGAAAACTATTTTGTCAGACTAAATAGGGTTGCTACTTGTAGCACAGTGGCGCCCTAATTTTTTGTCAGGACTTTATAGACAGACTGAACCTACATTTAAAAAAAAATAGTTGTTGTAGTTTTAATATTATAGCGTAATAATATAACTCCAGCCTGGCCCCTAAGAACCGTTAATATCTCCGATAATATTGAATTTTGTATTGAAATAAAGGGTTACATTTCTACTGTATTAACAGAATTACTGTACCTATGTTTTGTAGTTCTCGAGATATTCAAATCACTTGTGAGCATAAATATTATCTGTACCAGTACTATGAGCATAAATTAACATGGATTTTTGACATATTCCACTGTGAATTCGCATAGAGCATTTACCTACACTCATTGAGTCAGAATTTCACGCATTATTTTTACATAAAGAATTTATCAAAAGAAAAGTTCTCTTTCTATCAGAACTATCACGTGTACGCTACTATAACGGACACCTATTTTTTCTTCGTCCCCCACCTCGCCGCGCATACCTCAGGGGGTGCACAGCTCCTGTGGTCACACTATAGTACGGGATGTTTATGTATTAAATATTTAAAAAAATAGAAATAAAAATTACCTGCGGATCGATCATGAGAGGCCATCGATCAGAGTTCGATAAAATTGTAGCGTTTTCTGTGCTCATTCTGTCTGAAGGCAATCCTTCATTCTGCCACATTGCTATTGTAGTATCATCAGTCAACATTGTTAGTGGATCTAGACCTTCTGTTATCGGTATTGGTGGCTAAAATTACAAATAAAATTAATTTTTAGTAAAAAATTCTGTTGCTTAAATATAATTAGGTAATATAGTTACAACTCTTACATTGTGAATAAATGTCAATATTTTTATACTTACTTCTAAGGTTTTCAAGAAAACGAGCCAGTTTTTGTGAAGTAAGTCCAAGCGGAATTGCTTTGTGAAGCAACCGACGTAAGAAATGAAGGCGCACACAAGTAATATATCTCCCGGTAACGTTGTACTTTGTTGCATTAAACTAGAAGAAAATCGAAACGATAAGTCAAATGGTAGTGATAATTCTAAAAGAAGATCTTCTGTTGAGAATAGTTTGAGAAGACCTATTAAAAGATGAAGAATTTTGATGTCCCTGAAAGGTTCTAATTACGTATTTTAAAAATTAAATCTGAGTAAAAAGTAAATTAAGTTCAAAAAATTTATTAAATACCGGGAGTAACAAATGAATAAATATTTAGTTACAAAAACATGACTACAAGAAAATGTAATTTAATAAGAAAACTATGTAATAAACTGAAAACGTATACCTAGATACTGCTTCAGCCCACCGCACATTTTCACTAGCCAGTCCATTAACCAATCTGTTGGCCAGTTGAATTATTGCGTTCGTAGCATCCGCTTCTCTTTGACACTTCATTTTCTCAGAAGTAGCCTTTTCGAAGTCTGCTGTTAACGTTGCCAGTAGCTCCTCCAAGGCCTAAGAGAAATTAAAAAAAAAAAAATTCATTTATTGCAGACTAAAAGTCCATAAGTGTTAGTAATACAAGTAGAACTTAAAAGCTAACGTTAGTAAACATAATACAAAAATTAAATACAAATACAAAAACATATCAATATAAAATAAAAACTAGTGTGCGTGGAGCTTTACCCAGCGACCAAGCATCGGACAGTCCCATCGGTTTGTCAATACCTTCAGCATGCTGTGGGAACTGGCGCGAGTTCTGTGGAGGATGGAGGCGCTACGTTTCCGGATAATCGCGTAAAAATCATCCATTTGAGCTACAGCAAACATTCCGGAAGCGCTACAGAACCGCGGCAGTCCCAACAGCACCGTGAAAGCATTGTTGTACTGGACCCGTAGGGCGCTGTATGCCCTCTGAGTAAAGTTGACCCACAGACTACACGTGTAAAAGGTCTGGCAGTAAGCTCTGAAGAGTGTCAGCTTGACGTCCCCAGTACACCGCGCAAATCTGCGTGCCAACATATTACATCTGACCGACAGCGCCCTACGCTCCCTCTCTATGTCCATGTCATCACAGAGGTCATCAGTGACCCAATAACCCAGGTACTTAAATTTTGTAACTTGTTTAAGTCGCGTACCTGATAAAGTTACGTGCGGCACATCTCTGTGTCCTTTGTTGCCGGCTTTAAAAACAAGTAACTCACTCTTAACCGCGTTGTACCTGAGTCCCTGGGCCACCTCATATTTCTCACATAACCCTACAAGGTACCTTAAAGCACTGATCGATGGACTCAGCAACACGGCGTCGTCAGCATAATTTACATTATTTATGGCAACACCATCGATGTGACAACCGACACCGGAGTTACTGAGTTCAACGATCAGCCGATTCATATACAGATTAAATAGGCGAGGAGAGCTAATCCCTCCCTGCCTTACCCCACATTCTAAGGTATACTCATCAGATAAGGAACCTGCCCATCTAACACTATTTCTCTGGTGACCGTACCAGTACTTAAGTAAGCAAATTACTTCACTGCCTACGGCACTTTAATGTTGTAGCTTCTCCCACAGATGATCATAGGACACAAGATCATATGCCCGGGATAGGTCCAGAAAGCAGGCATAAATAGGCGTTTTCCTATCCGTATAGTACCGGACGGTCCGGACGGAAATAAAATCCTTATTATATAAAAATAATAGAATTTATTTACACCTACATCCCTGGTGTCCCAACACAAAATCTAATCCCAGAGGTGTCACGAAAGCCGATAACGGAAAAATTCTAAGAAATGATCTCTACGAACACAAAAGAAGGAAAACTTGCTGGTCACATTATGACTACATTTACGACTCAATTTTAATTAAGTGTATAATAAGGCAAAATTATGAAAACTAATTTCTTTATAAACTGGCCAAGTATCACGATCTTAACATAAATTATACATTTCAATACATTTAACAAGTGTACTTACTGCTACTTTAGCTTTGATACACTTCAATTTCTCAACAGCTGCTGCCAATTCAGCGTTAGCTGCTTGTAAAGCTTTACGTTTTGGTTCAACATCACAGAATACTTCGAAGAACTTTATAATATTAATTACCCACGCGCAAAGACCAGCTGCAGCAGCTGATTTTGACCTGATGAACTCTAAAAAGAGAGAAAATCTTACGTCGTTTATTTGCAATCCTTTTCTAAATATATAAAAAACTTATCAGTATGTAACGAAAAAAGGTGATATTTTTTATATAGTAAACATTAATTTTTATATTGTATTATAACTTTAAACATTTGCTTAATAAAGTTTATCCAGCTCCTCTATTTTAATCTGAATAATTTCGTTGCAATTTTACGTTTTATATTACTTCTCGAGATTTACAAGTGCAATGCTCGGTGCTTTTCGTGACGCTACAGGAGCCACAGGGATGATAAATCAGGTGGGATAAATCTCATTTATCCCGAAAAATATTAAAGTTTTATCTAAAAATAAATCCACGAAAGGTGTTTAAATTTTTCATGGTTCATTGTTGGCCACCTGACTATGCAATTGATTATTTAGACCGTACCTGGTTCGAATTCGGAATCTTTAAGATAGGGTTGAATTGCTTTAATAACATCAGGATGAATATTTTCTTTATCGTAATGTATAAGAGCTTCCAAAAATACATCCACTTTTGCCATCGTCATCTAAAAATCAAGAAAGTAAATGTATTTTAATATGCAAGTCCCTATAAACCAAAAATAACTAGTGCCCATAAATATAAAGTTGGAGTTCAATAATAATCAACACTACAAAGCCAACCCATGATTAGTCATCAGCAGACTAAAACGGTTAATGTATGTAAAGCACATGAGAAGGAGCCCTACTATTTCAGACACGAAAACACAAAAACCCACCTTAGCGGCTTTCCAGCTTCTATCTTTCGGAATTTTCCCGCCTGGAGCTAACAACACCATGACAGCAGCAGTAACATTAGTAACAGCTCCAGGTGGTGAACCAAAAGATTTCAACTCTGTAAGGTTGGCTTTGTTTAATGTGTTCAAAGCTTCCTGAGCTGCCACCAAAGCAGGTTCAGCCTTTATCAAATCCTCTTCACAATCTTTTTGTTTTTTCGATACCTCTTCTGTTATCACTCCAACTTTTTCCTCCTCTTCGTCAGCTATAGAGAAAATATAATGCATCAGTGAATAAAAGCTTTAAAGAAGTGAATATATTGTTCTTAGAGTTTTTCTTAAACTTAGGCTAAGTTTCTATACCCTTTCCACTATATTTAACGATATTTGACAGATTGACGTTAGTGACGTTCAGTAATATCTTGAATGTAATGCCATTCGATTGTAAGCGATTTCGCGATTTTTCAAATTACTTTATTTTACACATTTGGATCCTTACATCAACTTACATTATCATTTTATTAGTGTTTCTTTCTTCTATGTTAAGAGAATTAGCCTATAGCTCAAAATGATAAAATTATAGTTAGCTTAGGTATTATTTAAAATACATAATTTATGGTGACACCTTCGCGGGTTATAGCTAATCTAAAATATCATATTACATTTTATAAACGTATTATGAAGAGTTCAGGTTTATTCATAGCATTTATTTTTACCGATTATTTGTAATTTGTTTCATAATGGTGGTAATCGTTATGAGTGTCCATCACTAAGTAACCATGGTAACTGAAAAAAACATGGGTACGTCCATGAAATACAATATAATTTGTGCGAAAAATAAGCGGAAGTATTACGAAACTTCATGGACGTGAACTGTCAAAAAGCTAAACTTACGCTGGAAGGGGTATAGTACCAGACTGGAAAGAAATTCCTATAAAGGCTTAGCTCTGCAAATAGATAATTAATTATGGGCTGATTACCAGTGAACCTTAACCACATCAAAACTAGAACACAACTGTAGCTTTCTTAAACAAATGTGAATCGCTTAGGTTTAGTTGGATTATTTGAAATATGAAAATATTATCATACCCAGTGCTTTTTCACTTTGCACCTTAGCAGTTTCAATTCCAACCATTTCAATAAGTTTATCAGCAGCTTCATTTTTCTGATGTAATTCTATTTCTTGTATCGCTAGCTTTTCTTTTAACGCATCTACTTGACTTGAAGTGGACCTCAGCTTTTCTAAGCCATTTTCAAGTCTGAAAGTATTTATATAGTTAAGTTAATATCTCCCAAGTTTATATGTACATCCAAAATACCAAAATTGCCTTACTTACCTTTCTATTTTTCCTCGCAATTCATCAGTTTTATTCATGACAAGTTTTGCATATAAACTGATTTGCTCCAAATAACTTTTTGGCGTCGTATAGTTGTACCTTCTTTCGCTCGATAAGTAAGCTTTGGACATAGTGTTAACAGATGTGTGAACATATGCCATAAATCTTGATATTGAATCTCTAAGAGTCACCTGAGAAATAACAAATATCTGGGTTATTATTATTTTAGTATTTTTAATTGTAGGCTTTGTGCATTAGGGATCACATTCGGCATTGCGGGAACCTTAAAAATAAAAACCTACTAAAGGACAACCAATCTCAGGATATAACTTTATAGATCGTATAAAAACTTTCCGGCGTAAGATTCGAACTACTTCGATCTCTCTAGCTCGTGCAAGCCTTCCGCGACCGCAACGCGCTCTTTTTTGCTCAAAGTAAATAAACAACCTAACTTAAAAAAATAACTAAGACTTACAGGTAAAACTTCTAACTCTTCTAAAAATCTCATAGCCACAGACATCAAAGCTTCTTGAGGCCACTCATGGAACCAGTTGATAGAAGTACAGTTAATCAGTGCAGGAAACTTTCTCGATCTCACGCGTAGAGTCGATCCAACCGGCGAGAAACAGAGCACAACTTTGAGTTGTTTACGTACTCTATCTATGAAAAACTTCCAGCAAACTTCACGGGTGTCTGGAAGGCCTGCACCTTTGACCTGGAATTGAAAATATTAGTTTATTTCACCGGTTATTGCAGCAATTTTTAAAATTTGACACCAAAGCAAAAAGGTTTCCTTGGTTTATAACACGTAACAATTTGAACTTTCATGCGCTTACAGCCAGTTGCAATCACTGATTCATGAACTATAAGCTTGTTAGGCAATGTCAGTGAGGTCATTCATAGATGTGTGACCTCTATGTGGTAATTAATTTGAAAATCTCCGTGCTCCGGAAGGCAAGTAATAAGTCAGCCCCGGCTGTCGTTGCAGTAACTAGCCAAACCATTAAGAATAATTCAACTGTTATCACATCTCTAAAAATAATTACCTCATTCCTTACGCCAGCCAGTATGTTCTCAATTTCATCATCGGGAAATAGATCAGCAACTTCACCAGATGCTAACAAATCATTGATAAGTACCAAAAATTGTTCATTAGCCACTTGGGCATCTGTCATCAAGAACATAATCCCGACGTTCTTTAGCCCTGTTTTTATGTACAGCTGAGATAACTCACTCTAAAAATGCGAAACATATAAATTCCATGTTACATTATAAATATAAGTACATAAAGTAGGTAATAAAACAACGCTGTCCTCACACATTGTATAAATAATTATTCACAAATTAAAATAGGGAAATAAAATTAAAAAACATGCTGTGAGAGCTGTCGAATGATGACCGAATTGACAACAAAAGTAAACAAAAGTAATTATTACCTTCAAATCGGAGACGCCATAACCTTTTTTCAATTGTATTTGAAATACTTCTAAACTTGCGATGAAAGCAGCTAAACGAGAAAGCGATTGTTTACCAGAACCACCAACACCAACTAATAGTGCGCTTCCTCTAGGACTCTCCAGAATACGCGAAATTCTGGAAAAATAATAAATTAAATAAATAGAAATATCGTATAAAACCTTACAATGATCTGCCTGATTTTAGGGGTGTTTGTAAGTTGTTAAATGTTAAAGTTAAAGACATGTCCTTACAATAAAAGGAAAATAAATGCCCTTACAATAAGACATTTTACAGTTTGGTCCCTACCAACCTTTAAATGTCCAGTAGTCATAACCTTTTTAACATTGTTGTTGATATCTTTAATAACAATAATTACCTGCATATATGCATCATAGCATCTTCGAACAACACTAAGTTCATAGCAGCAATCAAATCGTTGTAGCTTGCCATAGCTTCACTTAGCAATTTACTCAACTGTTCCCATGACATGATAGGCATGTACTTAGGTTCACCAATACCTCCTGCAAAATGACAGTAGATGTTTGGCTTCTCGAAGACAACTCCTTCGTCTATATCCTAAAAACAAAGGTAAAACAATATTATACCAACCGCGATTATAAAACTACGTATACTTAACAAGTTATAACTCCACACAGCTTCTTATGTCGGAAGTGTCTAGTATTAACTTTTCGAGGACTTACTCGTACCTACACCCTCTATACATGAAGTCCGTTCGGGATTTCCACAGGTTTATAAAACAAGGGATTTTAATTAGGATAACTCTAAAAGATCATTCAAATTCATGTTTTACCTCGAAATTTTTCTTGCAAATATCAATTTGAACTTTAAGGAAGGCGTCAATATCTTTATCTTCAGTTAACTTGTCTCCGTAAACCCGGCTAGTTTCATGTAGCCAAAGCCTAAGTATATCTGACGGATTTACTAAGCACTCGTTCGTACTAAACAAAAAGCCCTGAAATTTTTATATTTTTTTTAGAACAAAATTCATTAGGATTAAGCAATTGGTCTAAAAACTATAATATGCTTTTTACCTGAAATATATTTGATAAATCTCTTAAATTGAATATGTAGTGGAATTTTATAGCTGTTGGCAAAAATACTTGAGAGACTTTGTTGTGTAGTGTTATAGTAGCAGCAACCACGTTGACTGAAACAATAAGACCAAAATAAAATACAAGTTTCTTTTTTAAGTTTATTTTAAGGAGAGTAAATAGTGTGTGACACAAACCTGATAATTTCGTTATTTGTGGATTAATTCTTAACTCCGGATTAATCAAATGCTGACTCAAAATAGAATGATAAATATTATTCAACGCTTCGGTATTCGGAAAGCTGATAGCAAACACGCAAAAGTGTCTTTGCAGTCTTGGATTGATAGTAAAGCTGCCTGAAGTTGGGTTCATACAAGAAACATACTGCGTGTTATGGATATCTTTTAAACTAAGTTTGGTGCGATCGTACCAATGATTATAATCCATATGCTGACGAATAATGGTATGCGGTTGTACTGTTCCATACGCATCTACTTCAGGCATATTCATGTCGTCTATGAAATATATTAATGTTTTATTTCCTGGAGGTCCGTAATTCCTTCCAGCTTTCTTTTCTAGAGGTTTCTCCAATATCTTTTGAAGCATCTCTGATGATGTATAGAAATTGAATGGGACTGACTGGATCGCATAGCTTTCCGGTAAACTGTAATCAAAGAAATTACGTAATTCAACTGAAGAATAAATGTTCCAATTCCTATAATAAGTATACTTAATAATATACTTACACTTGCAATTTTTCATTGACTAACACTGTTTTACCGCATCCTGCACCACCAACCAACATGACAGGGTGTTTGTTCTTCATCAGTAAGTCGAGGAAAAATCTGATTCTGATAGTTTCTGCTGTTGGAACTAAAACTGCCTGTAAAAACAAAATATCAAACGCTCGTTATTGCAGTAGTGGTCATACTTTGTAAGTGTAATTATTATTTTTTACCTGTAAAGGAATATCGGAATCTAATTCAAACTTTGGAATTTTCTCCGTCCACGGTGTAAATTGTTTCGTTTCTGGGCATATGTAGTAATCGAATACAGTACCACCAGTCGGGAATTTAATATGCTTAAACTCATTTACCCACCATTTAGAAAACTCTAAAACCAGTACACACAAGTTTAATATCAGGCAAACAATATAATGTATTAGTAAAGTGCATTGCAGTTATTACTTACCAATTCTATAATCAAGACTGCCCTCCTGATACATGGCCGATCCAAATGCCCAGACACAAGCAAACACAAAGAAGATATCATGCCATTCCTTAGGACATTCAGCAGGTGTATTTTCCGGGACTAGTAAGCAGTCTAACAAATGACATAGCATTTGAACATGAGCCATGTCTACTATAGGAGTGATCTTTTTAAACCGAGTCCGAACTGTTTCCAAGCACGACGGGATGTATTTGTCAAAAAGAATAACTAAATTTGATTTTTCTGCTGGTATTTTTCGAGTTTCGACCCAACTTGTTACGTAGCTGAAAAAAATACAATATTTAAATAAAGCAAGGGGAATATTTTCACTTAGGGTGTTTTGAAAATTTAATTTTGACGCATAGCCTAGTTGACATCATTACCAAAAGGGTCGATAACATTCTATAAATAAAATTAGATGGTTTCGTTATTATAATCATCAATAAAGACAAAGATTAAATTCTTCACCAGGCTGATAATGTAAAAGAGCATTTATTGAAACTTACGGATTCCATCCCAAATCTTGTGCGTTGATATACAAAATACCAGCTCTAGACACAGTGGCAGGTGTTGCAGTTCTCAAATTAGAAATCTCAAACATTAACCTCATTGTAGGAGTCAGTGCTATTCTTTCATTACTAGCCAAGGTCAATATTTTATTGTCATCCATTACTGTATTCAAAGATTCAATCCACATAGGATCTATATCACCATCTAAGATTATCCATTTCGGATTCTCACCAACAAGATTAGCCTGATCTCTCATCAGAACTGATAAAAGACCATCTTTCCATTCCCTTGTTGCAGGATTTATTATACCAAACAGTTCATCGTTAGTTACAGCTTTTGGATTAAGGTCATTAAACACAGGCTTCTTTTTTAGATTTTGGTATGTTTTGAATAGAGTTTTCCACACTTGAGTCTTTCCTGTACCAGCATTACCAACTATAAAAACAGAATGGCGAACTTCTAATAATTCTTCTAATTGTACCACTTTCAAAATAAAATTATCTTCTGGTTGTAAAGATAGATCCATGGCAGCTTGTTTGACTGTCCTTTCAAATTCTAAATCTCGTTTTCTTGGTACCTCAAGAGCAGGGAATAAGTCGCCAATCAGTCCCATAAATACGGGCATATCATCTGTTACTATTTTTGGTATATTGAAGTCCCGAAGAGTTCTCATTAGGACCTCCTCTTCAGGTCTACCTGGGTCACCTCTCTAAAAATAATTAAATCGTGATGTTATCAGAATACTTATACAAAATATTATGAACTCTGGCGAAGCTTAACTAGAAGAACTTACTTTTAAAGATCCGGCAACAACGAGAACAGATTTAATAGCTCTTAAGCCCCAGTCATAATGATCTTGCTTAGACAGTAACTCCTTACACAAAGTATACAGAGTAATAAACTTTCTAGCCAAAATCTTCGCTTCTTGAAATCCTTCAGCGACTAACATAATTTCGCAAATAAGTTCAAAGTCAGGAACAACCATGGCACAAGGTCTAAAGAGTGCCTTCAAATTCTCTGGTAATTCTGTGCGGCCCGCATAACCTGGGTTCATTGTAATAAAAATACCTACTGATGGTACTAGCACTATTATTTCGCCCATGAAATTAAATCTCTCTTTTTTATCTCTAGAATAAAGAAAAAGTATTATTAAATCTGTGCTCTACCTACTACCACGCACTAAATATAAAAGTCAAACTTAATAATGAAATTTACCTTATTGCGTCTTGTACTGACTTGACTTGTACAGCAACAACAGACAATACTTCAACAGAAATCCTATTGAACTCATCAAAGCATCCCCAAGCTCCAGTCTGGGCTAATCCTTTGTAAATATTTCCGCAAGACTAAAAAAGACATAAAAACATAAGTAAACTGCTAAGCGGTAAGATTTTTGTCATTCAATCGCGTCTACTTTCATATCTAGTCATTATTAGGTACTTTAACTATACTTCAAATTTACTTGTGCTTATTACCTGATAGTCCATCTGTTCAGAACAATTAAACACATAAACCATGATGCCGAGTGCTCTCCCCAAGTCTTTTGTTGTTTCAGTTTTACCCGTACCGGCAGGACCAGCCGGACCTCCACCCATAATGAGATGCAAAGACTGAAAAACCAAAAGGAATTTTGCTGAAACTTAAATATTAAATATATTATAATCAAACTAAAATAATACAATGAGATTTTAATTAAATCGTCATTAAAATATTTAAATTACATCTCCTAAAATTCCAATTTAGCATATCTTGAATCTTTGTACATCATTTTTACCTGTGTTAGTGTGATATAACATCGATCAGTTAGAGGAGTTATAACTAGTCGCGGTGTATTTCCAAGGTATTCATAGCTATACACGAACTGAGCGTCACATATATTTGCGAAACAGTGTGATTCTGCTTCACCCCATCTAAAACATAATTTCCCAATAAAAACACTGTTCATTATTCAAACACATTTACTTAAGTATTTGGTAAAACTAATTACACTTTACGATTTACATTTTTAAGGCAGTGATATTCGGTTAACTACTCGGATACTTATACACGTTTTAAGTAATGTACGTAAAATAATACGTGTCTAATACATGAAGGCTTTTGATTTAAAAAAAACTAATTATAACTATTAATTAAACTAAACTTTATGATAATTATAAAGTTTCAATGAATAAATAAAACAATGATAATATTTAAATAAATAAAACTACTACAATGATGATATTGAAAGTGTACATGAAGACAACCTGATACATAACAGTGCAGATGATTCAACAATAGCACCAGACACCTGTGTCTAAGTTGCGACTGCCACTGAAAAGCTGAGCCTGCCTCCACTTTTCCTTGAATCATCTTCCCAACGACATCTCGAGAATGCACATCTATGGTACAAATCGTCATGATTTTCTGTCGATCCTGCTTACTTAATTCTCCGATCAACAAAGAAATCAAAGTACTTAGTTGTGCTAATTGCTTTTTGTAATAATCTTTTAATGCATTGTCATAGCCTTCCTCCAATCTCGCAAAAGCCATGTTCACTTCCGTTGTCCACCAAATTTGAGAGCCACACAATGAAACTTGAGCCATAAAGTCAAAGAGCCATTGTTCCCTTGGTTTCTCTTCATAAGTTACAAATGCTTCTCCAAAGTAATGTCGAATAGTTGATCTCATTATATCTTGAAGTCTATTAAGCCAAATTTCCACCTGAAAATAAGCGTAATTTATTTGAACAACACTACTCCACAAAGTTTTTATCAATTTTCTTCAGAAACTAAGACAATAAGACTTACGGGCCCAGTACAATCACAAGTACCGTGAAACGGCACTAGCTCTCCGTCCTTTGCTATCATACCAGAAGCAACTTTCTCGCTAGGGTTCTCAGTTTCTATGAATTTCAGTCTTGCTATAGAATCAAAAAGTTTAGTCAAGTGCCTGAAAATATACATTACATACAAGCTTTAAAACATGTACCAATAAAACATATATTTTTATCATCTAGTAGAATTTGAAATAGAAATTATTAACCACACTGATCAATAATCGCTCTGTAACAACAAGCCACGATCTCATGCTAAATACCGAATTTACCTAAATACTTCGGTATTTTATTGGTCAATATAATTAAGGTAATAATCTATAAAGAACAATATACCTAATGACCAAGTCCGCTTGATTGCCGTTAGATAGAATATCCAGTAAATCAGCAGAAGAAACAAAATAGAATCTTGGAAATGCAAGTCTTTTAGTTTCTAAATATTCTGCCAATGCTTTTTCACAGATAATCAAATCTTTCTGAAGACTGTCAAGAATTTCTACTAATCCTTCCTTATTTGTTCCTTTTACAACATTAGGAGTCTTTGATACCTCTGTGGATAAAACCTGCGAACATAGGATATATTATGTAGTACTACTAACCAATAAATAACAATCGCTATGACCAGTAATCTAATAGGCTATTCTCTATGTATATAAGTCAACTACTAGTGCTGCGATCCCGTACTAACGACCAGAACGACCACTAATCCACTGGTCGTTAGTACGGGATCGCAGTTCAGAAATGTTTTTGTGTCGATGTCACAAGCGAGCTTATTTAATAAGTCCAACAAAATTACTCTACTTTGCCTGATTGTAAGCAATCAGTAGTATCCATGAATTTTTTCTTAGGAGGTAAGTAAGTATGCTGGTGACAAGTCCTAATTTATTACTGTTTTACAGATACAGGGAGTTCCACTAAACATTAAACGTAAACGCAAAAATCTTATCTTACTTTAAATTCCGCGTCAATTCTATCAAATCTAGCTGAATCATCGGGAAGTTGTTTTCTTATATCTTCAGAGCTCATGAATATACTCTCTAAATGCGTCCATGTTCTTTGCACTTCAAACCATACCGTGATCACTTGATCAGCTATCGAAAGTTTCTGCTGCCAACCCGATACTTCTTCCAAGAAAAATGCTATGAATTTTGATGTTATCAAATTTTGAAGTTGAACCTGAAAGGAAAGAATTACAAGGATAATGCTTATATTAAACCGTATGTACCGTACGTAGTACGTAGTAATGACTTCCTTTAATAAATTAGCTGTCCTGGGGTTCTTCTTGCTATGCTTAGAGAGTGGACGTAAAAAAAATTTTAATAAACAAACTATTTCATTTCACCTGATTCTCTTCTAAAGTTTCAATAAGCTCCTCGCTCGCCCTTAATAGGACACAACCAGTTCTTGAGTGTACTTCTTGTTCAAATTCCATCTGACTCCACGTAGTGTTCAGATCTTTCAATACTTTCTCCATCGACATCTCTTTGACTGCTTTGTCGACAATATTTTTTACTTCTTCCTCACATTCGTGTAAATTCAATGCTAGTAAGTCAGCTAGAGTTGTATTCATATCCATTACGATCCTAACCTGTTTCATCATAAACATCAGTACTATGCTAAAAAACACTATAATAACGTTAGACCCACAATATACGATTTTATCGTTTTGTTTATGTTTTTATATAGTTTATTTAAATTATTGCGTACGTGCTTACCTGGGACTATATGTACTACAAAGCCTTAAAAATATTTTATTTAAATATGTACAGATTGCTTTAAGAATAAGCATGGGTGAGTATAAAATCCACAAAGACCAAATAAATAAGATAGAATTTAAAAGACATTATATTGCATAAAATAAACTAAATAAATACTATACTATACGCCCCACAAAACAGTCATACTTACAGTGAGTTCACGTGGTAATGCTGCTAAGCTCTGTGAATCACAAACATATTTACATTCGCATAACACAATACTTGATCGTTGCATACACACAAAACATCAAAGTTGTATGATACAAGGCTCAGGCATTCATTAAACTGTACAACAAACGTGAACATTTCATTCAAAGCAAATGCATGCCCCGAAGAAACACAAGAGTTGTCATACTCATTTTTATTTCGTTTCATTAGAATTTAGTTAATAGTTAAAAAAAGACTGAGCAAATAAAAAAGAATCATTTAAAATGAAATGCCAACTCTTAAGACCATGCACAATGCACAAATGAAGTTCAAACCCATTCTCAATCCTTGTCTTGTCAGTGCTAACACAACATTCAAATTATTATTTTATTTACAATTTTAGTTATTTTATTTACAACTTGTTTAATTGTGGTCTCAGTTATTTTAAGTTTCACCTTAGTAGTTCTCATTAGTTGGTCCCAGTGACGTTCCCTGATTGCAGGATTTTGAAGTTCACCAACTGCGCGTAAAGACGTCAACATATTCTTTACCGTTGCTTCTAAATTAATATAAGTGTCCCAGCTGAAAAGTTAAGCTAATAATTGAAATATCGGTTCCTCTATGAAAATAATTTTAATACTTATGAGTTTTTAGTAAATCTACCTTCTCATTTCTTTATCCAATAATCTAATTTCTTTTGCAAACTTTTTACATTCAATGTCCATATTTTCAACATCAATTTTACGCCATGGTGTAGTCTTCCAATCTTCAATACTAGTCCTTACAATGTAGACATAATCCCATAGTTGCTGTAATGATCATTATGATATTTTAAACGTTCATGAATTATCGGGCGTGCTAAATAGAGAAGAATACTTAATATAAAATACCTTCAACATTCTCAATTCCTTCCTACATTGTTTCAACAATTTAAATTCTGGTACGTTAACTTCAAATAATGACCCGGATTCTTGTATGCCTCGCATGTCTTCCTCTAAATACAACAATTCGAAATCGACTCTTGACATCACTTCGTATGGATCGTCACATTCGTATTTGAAAAACTGAACAAGAATAACAATGATGAGTCAATTTAAAAATACCTACATTAATTACTTATAGTTTTTTTACGTTTACTATTAATGAAAATCAGCGATCCTTAAAAATTATTAAGGAACACTCTAAAATGATAAAACAAACAATACGTTTAATATTTCTTTTAGAAAGTATAATTAATCTGCAAATCATGGAAAGTATAACAATCACACTACTTCCTACAAAATCAGGGTGACATATTTTAGCACCAATTTATACCAGTCAAGAACCTACCTCATATCTTTTAAAAACTTCTCTGTAGTAAACAACGTGACCATCAAACGTAGATATTTTCTTTCTAATACCAGACACTTCTGCTGCTTGCAAGGGAGCAACTTGTTGTTTCACTGTCAAAGCTAGTTTCTTTGTTGCTTGCCATTGTTCTGGGAGTTCCTTTAAATTACATCAAATTAATTATTATTTCAAAATTTGTTTCATTCTAATTCTTTTTACAAATAAACTGATTCAGTACTTACTTGCAGCAAAACATTAACTTCTTCAGGTATGTCCATGTCGTAGAACTTCAACAATTCAATAGTTTCAGTAAGAGGTTGAAACATATCATCTGTTGTGACGGTCCTGTCTTTGACATGCATTAGATAGCCCATCACATTAACGAGCGCTTCGTAATCACCTTCTGGAACAGGCTGCAAAAGACCTGGTAAAAAAACATTCAAAATAAGTCATACCAAATTTTGACAAAAATAAATAATATTTTTTTAAACCAGATGTGCAAATATGCAAATCAAAACAATGGTAATGAACCAGATAAGGTGTTATGCTCTGTAAACTTGTTAAATTACCTTCATCTGCCTGACGTATAAAATTGCCCAAATCACCAAGCCTTGATATCACGTTATTCACCAAATGTTCTTTATACATGTTGCCCCATTTTCTTACAGTGTTGAGAAGTGCTTGACGAAATGGTCTAACATCCACCTAAAATTAAAAGTACGAGATGTATTTATTTCATTCAAGATAGATCTTTTGTTAAAAACAAAACAAGTAGTCTACACATTTCAATACTAATGTTTTGTGTATAAATATACCTGAAACCAGTTGTTAAAAACTTTGTAAGAATCCATGTCTTCAATTTCCATAAACAAATTTTCAAAATGGTCTATTTGTTCCCTAAAAGCTTCCATTTTAGGTTCGCAAGGTACAGGTGCAGTGCCATCTTTTTCTTCCATCACTAGTTTATCCACTTCGTCTGGAGTTAAAATTCTACCGTAAGTAAGAAATATTTCCATAACAGCATCTCTTTCTTCAAGCCACAGATAGGAATAGTTCTCGAATGTTTTACAAAATTCATTGGCGTCTTCGATTACCTGTAAATAATATAAGCTATCAAAATCGTTGTTAATTAACAAACATGTAACAGCATAAATAACAAATTCTTAAATCGTAACAAGTACATTAGGTATTTAGGTCCTTTTATCTTTTTATAATCAGAACAATATTCAATATTTAATGTGATACCTTTTTTTTATTTAAGCAATTTTTTAAATGCAATCAATGTTTTTGTTTGTTACGAGGTCATAGAATGGCTTCGTTATTAGTCTACTCCTGGATACACTAGACTACTATTCCAACTAAAAAAAAGTTTACAGTAGTTTTAATGCAAATTACCCACTCACCCTTTCAATTCTACCTAATATTTCTTCTTTCATTTCAATAACATCTTCACTATTTATAATTTGCTGTTCATACGATTGTTCTTTTTGCTTATCTATTCTTTCCATCAATGTAGACATGTTTAGTATATCATTTATTATACTTTTCAACATTGCTGTAAAACCTTTCTCTTCACTTGGCTCTAAGCTTGGAGAAAATACCATGTCAGGATCTAATAGTTCGAGTTGCGCTTCGAATAGGGGTGCTAATTTGTTTTTAGGGTTCATGTGTTCAGTTATATAACCCAAACTGAAATTAATACAAGAGTAATATGTATTTTTTTTTTATCACAGACATAACTGAAAATATCTATAATCGTTTCAAAACGTTAAAATTACCTGTTTGATTTAATCTTAGTGTTTATATATTGGGAATATCAGTTAATGAGTACTTATAGTATAAAGTTTGCTTGTATTGAAATAAATTTCAAATCAAAATCAAATTTATTTATATAAAATATTACATAACAATACACAGTATAATATAATTTATCAATGTTGACTGGTTCCAAACTAAGCAGAGCTTGTACTATGGCTACCAGGCAACAGGTAATAAATAATACTAACCTGCACGCAATAGTTTTAAATAACGATTCTTCCAACAAGGCATCGATGAAAGCTACGTAGTTCAACCAAATCTCGCTACTTTGATTGTCTTGCATATTAAACAACTGCATATTTTCTTCCAGTAACTCATTGATACGCTGGGCTGAAGTTTGGACTTCGTTGTATCGTTTTTCTTTCTTTTCTTGGCGCTCTTCCAAATTTAATAATGTATCCTAGTAAAAAAATATTAGTAGGATTTATTAACATTATTCAAACTTGGTTTTAATTAAAAGTAATTAAATATGCATAATATACTTAGTAAAATACAGCGCTCAGGATTTCGATTTCAGGCTCAGTTAAAGTGGCGGTGGGCAGGGCACATAGCGCGGAGAACTGATGGCCGTTGGGGCCGAAAAGTTCTAGAATGGCGACCGCGCACCGGAAAGCGCAGGATGGGGAGACCCCTCACACGATGGACCGACGACCTGATTAGGACGGCGGGAAGCCGATGGATGAGGGAGGCACAGGACCGCGCAGGGTGGAAACTTTTGGAGGAGGCCTATGTCTAGCAGTGGGCGTCTATAGGCTGATATGATGAGGCATTCATCAAAAGTTTTGGAGCAGTGATCGTGGTATGCAGCTGCCATACACATGGTCGCAGTTCATTCCCCAGGTAGAACAATTACTCGTAGTTGAGGTATCGACTCATCAATACCTAAAATAGTTTTTACAAAACACTTACTTTCTTTTCTTCTTTCCTTTCAAACAGCGGCTGGTTGGACCAATCTTTCATAACAGCTTTAATTTCAACTAAATTATCCTGTATTTTTGACATCCTTTCGTATAAATTACCAACCAGCCTATGTAGTTCTTGTATATAGCTCCATAAGTCTGAAGAGATACAAAATAAAATTTATAAGATATTTTTTGCAATAAAATAAGGAAAATAAATTTTTACCTTTTGAGTTCCAATTAAGTTCATTTTGCGCCATTTCAATCCGTTGATCGATTGCTTTTATTTCATCCTCGACTAAATCGAATTCAACTTTCTGACTATTTTTCCTTATCTGATTGTACCAGTCAATGGTAATGCCTAAGTTGATTCGATATTGTCTGTATGTTTCTTGTTTTTCGAATAATGCGAGGCTTTCTGGTGGTAGATCGTTCGCTACATTTGGATTATTTCGCATGTGATGGACTTCTCTCAGAACATCTAAAAGCTATTTAATTCAAATTATTACTTTTCCTGCATTCTATAATTATCTTTATTTTATTTATGTAAATGAACTAACCATGGGATGAAAATTTAATACTAAGTCACATCCAGATCGAGCCAGAATCATCTTGTTCGATTTCTCCTCAATTATTTTAGCGACGTTAACCGCCCACTCATTAAAATATTTTTTCTTAAATTCATCAATTTTTTCAATTAATTCAGAATGTCTAATGAAAATTTTCTTCGCTTCATCCGTACCCTTTATCCTGGGGATGAAATATAGTATGTATGACCACTAAACAAATTAATATTAATGCTCGTAAATAAAATTTTCATGCATTGCCATAATCTGCAGCGGAAAGAAAAGTGATAGTGTGATGATGAAATAAATCAACATGCAGTAATGATTATAAAATTTAAAACCTCAATTGAAAATGTATAAGAAGAGAAGAATAAAAGCCAAATAATCAGCTTTCGCAATTTGCCCCACCCAATTTAACTTACGGGTGCGGCAAATTGCGAAAGCTAGCTATAGGCTTGGTAATCCTTGTAGCTAGCGTAGTCATGAATAAGAGTCCACCGGCGATGGGAGGCATGAAAGTGTCCACTTCCATCATCCCATACTTCTCGTGCCGAGTACTTTGTTCATGGAATAGTTCCTGGAAAATATTGTTATGTATACTTACTGATGCTTATTCATTATATTTATAAACTATATTGTTTTATTAATGTTGTAAACAAGTTATATAGTTTGAATACAAAAATTCCTAAATAAATAAAAAAGTAAGTGTAGAAGGTTTTACATACTTCGCAAGTAACTATTTCGTGTTCGAGCATCACGATGATCTCAACGTATTTCGCTGTAAATTCATTTCTTATTAGCGGTCGTTCTAAGACAGAACCAACCACGTCAATGAGCTGTAAATAAATGAGGAATATTTATTTAGGTAATTTATGTTTAATGCAGATCGCTTAAAAACTAGTTCATTTATTAATATAGGCTAGATAAAAAATAACAATATTCTAAAAAAACTCCAATAAAAGGTAGTACACAAACAGGCATTGCAACGGCGATGGAATGAAGTCAAGTTTAATTCTTAACATCCATGAGTTACATTCCGTATTATTTAACAGTCATATACCTCATGAATCAAAATTGTACAAACGAAGCTATGAAGTTAGAAGCAAACTAAATATGGACTTGCCTTGAAAATAGATTCTAATGTTGAGCTATTATCGAATGACTCAACCAATACAGTTGAAAGCTTGAGATCCAAATCAACAATATTGTCTTGGAACTCTTTAAAATCTTCATTAAATCTGTCATCATCAGGATCTAATACATCATATGATTTTGAAGCAAAACCATGAAAATATGCATCAAATTCCCCAGATATCTCTCTTATTTGACCTCCAAGTACTCTTCCTTTTATACCTCCTATCTCAATTTTTTCCAACTTTTGAAACTCTAGCACAGTTTTGAAGAACCACTGAATTGTATTTAGTCTTTCAAGAAATTTATTAAGTCTCTCAAAGACTACATTAGGATGAAATGTCCACGGAATGACCCGCCTGCCTTCAAAGTACTTAGCAAGGTTTTCTTTGAAGTATTCGAATGTAGTTTTGTACTTTTTTAATATGTTTATTGTCACTTGAATTCGTTGAGTTGCTTCGTCGATGTCGCTATGGAATAACGTCGTAGGATCAAGGCATTTTTTAGCCTGTAACAAAATTAATTACCGTGAAAATATACTCTATTTTATTCTAGAATTAAATATCACTACTGAAAAAGTACATCTTTTATGTATTATATAAAAGTATCATTAAGTAATATCATGATAATAAAATGTAAAACTTTTAGTCATCCTTTTTACAATTGCGTGATGGTTATAAGTTTTAACCACGATTTTAGCGACGGAATTTAGTTCAAAACTTTTATACAATATCTCTGGTTGGTACCGGAGAATTCCAACCGCATAGTAACGTAATTATTATAATTTTTATTTGAAATTATTGTTATTGTGATATTCTTGTGTCTTCAATGTATAATTAGTTTAATTTGGTATATTTTCAAGTAAGAAATGACGGATTAAGTACCTATCCCTTGAATTTTTATTGCTTTAAATATAAAATTATGCGCTACTAATCACATCGGATTTAGTATATTATTTGAACCCATCTCATCGCGAGGGTGACCTAAAAGATGACAAATCAGTGAATCAATTTATTTATTTATTTTTATTATTTATTTCAAAGCATCTCTGGATTAGTAGTCCAGAGAAGTTCGGACTACTAATCCAGAGAATATTAACTAATGTAAATATTATACATAACTAATGTAAATATTTTCACGTTGTTCGGTGTTTGTTTTTTTGTGTTTGAGGTTACCAACCTCAAACACAAAAAAACAAACACCGAACAACGTGAAATTACAGGTTAATTTCTTTTGCAATCCTGTAATGTGTTCCCATTTATAAATAATAATAGAGATATAGAATTAGAAGAAATACCTTCAAGTAGTAATACTGATGAAGAAATTGTTATTAAACCTTTACGTAGAAGCACTAGAGTTGCTCAATTAAAAACTAATTAAAAATGTATTCTTAAGATTTATTGTGTTAGAAATAAGAAACTATGTTATTAATAATTAATTATTGTAAAATATTTAAAAGACTACCTGTAGTCTTTCTTATTGGGGGAGGATTGTAATGTGTACCCATTTATAATGTTATCATTAAAACAATTGTAATTTGTACTCATTATGAATATCAGTTCTAATCATCTTGTTTGTTAAACTACTAACTAATCAATTGTTTGTTATTCTCATCTCATTAAGTAATATTGATATCTTGTATCCTAATGTTGTTATTGTAATATAAGGATGTTTGTAAATCATCACTAATGTTTTAAGATAAGAGACTGTATAAAAGCAACTCCTTGGTCCAGAGAGACAGAGAGTCCTGCCTGATTAGTCAAGCGAGTACTACGTTCTTATAGACACATATTATATTGTACTATTATTCGTAATATTGCTGTGTGTCTTATTTTCAAAACCCCTTCTTCGACAACCCGAACATTACAATCCCACACCTAACATTCTTAGACTATTACGGTAATAACTTTGTCCCAAATATTTACATTATCTATGTTGAGTCAAAACCGTGTTCTAGTTTAAATTATACACAAATGTATGATATCAATTCAATTTTCAACATTATATTAAATGGTTTTCAAATCATATATAGTAACAGACCACTTGACATACGCAAATGCAATTTACTGATACCTACAGCTAAAGTGAGAATATAACATGGTGTCAGTTATCCACTAGGATGATTGGCATTCGATTTACTCACATCGCATGACTTATAGTGCATGTCATCAATGATATGTAGCACATTACTTGTACGAGGAAACTGATTTACAAATATAATTTCTAGAAAATAGGAACTAGATCACGACATAAGACAATCTTAAAAGAGACTAAAAGAGAGTCACATTATACTCTTACGTAAAAGCAGCAGATTATTATTTATTTACGTTTATCACATCATCACAACAGCCCCTAAATTTTCTTTCTAATTCAGTGACAGGCCAACTCCATATGGTAAGTATTAAATTTTTCTTAGGTAGAGACATTGGTTGGCAAAATGTTAATATGTTCATATGTCGCTTTTTACTACTTCCCATGATATAGATAACCGATATTGATATCGATGACGTAAAACATATGATCCATGTGCAGTAAAACATACCTGGTAAATCAGCAAGTTAGCAATTTGCTTCATCAACACGATGAGTTTAGACGAGTTACAGTAATATTTAGAATCTCTCCACACCATACATATCACATGAAACAATGGTCGGAACAAAGGCAGACATTCCGTAAAGTCAGTGTCTTCTAGTGCTTGGAAATGTCTTTCTAGTGTGCAGAGGTAGAGATCTATCTCCCGTGCTTCATCAAGAGCTATAATCATAATCAGAAAATAGTTTAAAAGGCCATTTACTCATAGATCAGCGAGTTATTGCAAAGGGTTGATCTTAATTTGTACTAACTTCATCTAATCTGTGTTTAGACATTAAATGCAAATACAAAAATTAAGGGTTAAATGCATATTAAAGTATAGTTTTTATTCTATATAAATATAAATAATTGTAAAAGTTACTAAATTTTTTTGGTAAACAGATCAACAGCTTGAACGTTTTAATATCAAAGAGAACATCTTCCAGGCATGTTTAATAACTATTATGCTTACTAACCTGATACTATATTCTTAAACAGTCTACTAAAGCAAGGGTAGTAGGCAGATGTAGTCTTTTCCAATATGACTGCCATGCACCGCACTCTGTCTGAACGTAACTGGTCGTAGATGTAGTTAAGGTTGCTTAGTCTTGATTTCCAGAAGACCAACTCTACAATTTAAACAAAATTCGTATTAGATTTCCGGCTTGAAACTTGAATGGGCACCTTGAATTTTTAGTTATACTGAACTATAATCCCCTTCTAACCTGTTTTCTAGAACCTAGTTAGAATCCTTGGAGTTGCTGGTATTTCTAGTCAATTCCAATTTAAGGTAAAATGTTTCGAAAAAAAAATGCTGTTTCGATATAGCGCTGTAGTATCTGTTTTATGTATTATAAATAGAACAGTACAACTAAGATCAGTGCCAATTAATATTTATGTTTAATGGCGCTGTGCTGAAATTTAATAAATTTATAAAGTATAGGTACATGACCTCGTATCACATGCATTCGTAATCCACTTTGTTTTCCATTTAATAAACTTTAATAACGAACGTATAATAATAATAATAAATTAAACTAACCCACAGTCGGTAGTGGATTCTGTCCGTTTTCAAAAGCAAGTGCCGAATCTTCCATCATTACGTCATTTATCTGCTGCGCCCATTTGATGACCACTCCTTCTATAGCACTCTTGAGATAAAGGTCCACCTCTTCACCTTTTAATAAATCTTTTTCTGCTTGATGGACCAGTTCTACACCTACTGGCATTGGCAGGACAGTCTGGCCATTTACTTTACCTTTTACCTGATTTAAAATATTAAATATATATTAAATTATATCTTTAGGAAAACCTACATAATACCTCGCCATTATTTTCGGGAGTACTCCTTTGGATTACGGATACATACCTCGTACACTGTACTTTTAAGATTGTGTATTTGCTTGAGGATATCTTGAGATACGACAAGAGGCCAACCTTCGTGGTTTAAAGGGTTAGACAACAAAGGAACGAAAACTTCGTCGACCAAAGCTGCAAGTTCGTCAATCAATCTGGGAGCCAAGTCTCCTGATAAATTAAAAATAGAATAAGTTTAATTTTTAATTAAAATTCATAAAGTATTAGCGCTGTAAATTGATCTTACCAAATATGACCATTTCGGCACAATTCTCTTTCGGAACGACATCTGGTTTCTTCTTTACGAAGTAGACAGCTTTGTTTTTCATAAAACAAGGAAATGATATAACCGGCACTAACTGCAATGCATTGGTTAGTACCACCACTAAGAGAATTGGAAACGGTCTGTCCAGGAAATCCTTCAATGTTGACCGGTGTTCTTCTATGCCCAATACTCTCATCCATTTTTCTGGTTTTAATTTCAATGATTTAACTGTATAAGACCCTATAAAATCAAAGCGAGGGTCCTGATTGGACGAAGATGAACCAGCTTGGTCCATCTTCGATAAAACTTGATTTTATATCAAGTCATTTTTAAGACCCTTGCTTCTACCTCGCCGGCTAGAATGTCTTTGATAACGTACGGCTGCTAAATTCTGAGACTGGCAAAAAGCAAGTCACGCAAGTTCCAATGGCATGCCATTATGGAACAATGTCTCCTTTGTAACGAGCCATCGGCATCGCTATACTAAAATAGAAGTATGGTGTGCAAAAAAATATTAACCATTGATCCTTTTTATATTGCAATATTGATAGACGGAGAAACTACACATATAGAAAAACCAAAGTCCTGACTGATTGACTGACTAAAAAATGAATCTGGAACCTAAACCACTGTTCCTGAGACATGATTTTTTTCAGATCTAGGTAGGTATTCTTTGTACAGTGTACCTAGACACAAAACTCTACACTAACTTGGGTGTTAACAGAGTAGGTTGCGCTTGAATTCTTTCGATGCGCAGTCATGACGATAATATTGATAGCTATCAGACATTAATAACACTATCTACGGTCTTTGGAACAGCGATTGATATTGTATTAACATTTATTCTTGCCAACGTTTAAATAATTAAATAAGTTAAAATAATATTTGATTTAGTGTATGCCATCGGTACATTGGCAGTAAGTGGGCAAGAGCGCGTACCAGTCTCAGGGCGCTCCACCCTGCACCCGCTAGCAAGATGACACTCGCGCGACGTCGCCCAGGAATAAGGTCAACTGTCGTTTTGGCGTACCCGGCCCAAGTTATAGGCTATATAATCCATATTACAATAGTAACAAAACTTTAATCGTGTACCTTCTGAGATTCAGAAAAATCCAGGCCAAAAGAGCCAGGTTTTGGAAAGTATCAAAGGATTGGTTTTTTAAAGGTTGTTTTTAGATATTACAAAGCTTATCACGTCACAGCATTTACACGAACTCTATTCTTGGGCGATTGTAGATTGAGTAGTATTTCTTTCAATGCTTTTTCGAACACCTTCATAGTTGTAATATTTTCCTTTGTAATTATTTGCGCTTAAATATTTTTTGACCGCGAAGAGAGGCCTACAAGTAGAATTAATCTTTCTCGAAATGAATTTGTTTAAGCTTCTCTGCTAAACCCACTAAATGAATGTGACTATGTAAAGAAACAATAGTTCATATATATTTACTTAGAAAAACGCTGTCGCTTATAACTTAGCCAACACATTTTAGTTATACTAAAATGTTGAGGTATGTAATCGGGTAAATAAATAACGATGTACCTGAAGTATTTACGGTCAGGTTTTACTATTTACCTACCTTGTATTTTATAGCCAATAGTCATGTCGACCTTACGTAATTTCCTTATACCTTATTTATTACATTTCTAACTTTGATATATATTTTTAAACACGGCTCTGCTCGCGTGGATGTCTGATGCATAAGCTTCTTGGTTCTTACCTACTACTTCTCATGGAAAGAGTAACAATCATTGACCCATTCTCTCAAGTTTGGCATTTATGACGATATATATGTTATGCATAGGTACCGTAATTGTCATATATATATCAGATGAATGAAATACTTTCTATTTTTATTCGTTTCCATAAATGCTTTTAATATAAATGATGTGGTAGTGCTTTGAAATAAATAAATAAATGAAGCCAGTAACATTATATCAGTAACATAAAAATGAAACCTAAGTATATGACATAATTTTGTACCTACTAGACATGCAAAAGTAGGAGCAGTATGGGTAGCAACCCGGCATTGTTGTACTCTCTTTACTTTTTTTTTCTTTATTTAAGGAGCTTTAGTCCTTGCAGACTATGTCTCTCCACTTTACTTTACCTATTTTAAACATTTGCACTCCACCTTTAGCTTTCTTATATAGTGATGTCGTGGTAAGTATGCCAAACATGTTTTTTGGAATCGATTGTAATTTAGTATGTTGAGTCCCTTAGCAGAAACAAAAACTTTCGGGTCTCAGTTATCAGTCCTACTTATTGACAGGGTAAGTAGTTAAGATATTAATCAGCCTTATTCACGATACCCTGTTTCTATGGTTCTTCAGATAGAGCTAGTCGTATATACATATTTATGTCGACGTTAGCTTATGGTGGCACGTTCTACGATAGATCGGTCAACTCGAAGTAACACTTACCTACTACCCTGAACACTTTTACTACATTCGAAATAAAACTTGGTTTGCACTCTACACATTTTACTATGGTAGTCTAATAACAATTAACTTGAAAATAAGCTATCCTAGCTCGGATCTAAACGTATTACATTGGAACGAGGTGAAGTCGGTGACAACACGACCGCACGGCTCGGTGTCTCGTTAACAAGTGCTCCGCCAATACTGCTTACTCACTGTGAAAACCACTTTGACAGATGACACCGACTGACGTCTACGACATGCTATCTATGACAAGTGTTGCCACTCCAATATCGAACACACCCAAGCCCGTTTGGGCTTGACGTTCCGCTTTACAATCCACGACACATATTAATGTTGGCTTATAGGTCAAACAGTACTTATTCATACGTATAATACACTTCTCATCAAAAAAATCGAAACGGTCTGCAAGTTTGTGTTTTGTATGGATTATGAAAAAAATGTGTGTATTTAGGAATATGTGTTATAATATGTCATTTAATAGGGAATTTAATGAGGTTTTCAAATAATAATGTTAATGTTCTAAATTTAAATTTAATTTTCGTAGATTTCGTGTTTTGTTGAACAAGTCGTTTTTATCCTGTACGTAGTTTGGCGGAAATTGATAAAATTACGCACGTAAATGGTAAAAAAGCTAGGAAGCGTTTATTTAATAACCCGTAAGCCGCATCCAGAGTTCCTCGCGCCTCTTATTAATGCATCCATGCGATGTTCACCCGCAAAAACCGCCAAGTGGTGGCATTGCTGAATTCTGGACTTAGTCAGCGTGTTACGGCTGAAAGATTGCATCTAAGCCAGTCATCTTTTCATAGAATCTACAAACGCTATCAAGGGACTTGTTTGTTCACGTGCCGTTAGAGATCTGGCAGAAAACAGGTGATTTCTGACCGAATAGATCGATTTATAGTAGCAACTTCCTTACAAAAACTTCGTATTAGTGTCTTTCAACCGCAGCAGCTGCTTCATGATGATCCTACGGTAGCTTTATGTGACTCTATATGTAAGAAGAAGGTTGAAGGAACGTAAACTGTTACCATACAAGCCAGCAAATATGGAGAAATTATCTGCAGATCATCTAAAAGCGTGTCTTAAGGGGAAACAATTCAATCGCAATTCCATACAAACAAAGAAAGTTAATTCCTCCTTCATTAGATAATAAATACTCAAAACTATAGATGATATCGTTTTGTCTCGTTATTATCTAGTCTTATTGATTAATAAAACAGTAAAAAAAATATTCATTTACAAGTTATGAGGCTTCAAAGTTCATAATTCTATGCACATTTTATGACAACTTTTAGCGTAATAAAATAGGATTAAACGTTTATAAAGGTAAATATATTTTTGGACTAAGAATAGATTATTTATTCGAAAATTCAAATAATTTTATATTGACTAGATACATTCTAAAGTTTGTACGCAATTACCTTTTTCCCAAAACCATTTTAGGAAATTTTACCGTGCTCGTTTCCGCCATCGACATCTTGCATCTCGCCTCCACTTTCTGCACCCCTCGGGTCGGCGGAGGGGAGGTACGACAGCGAGCCGACCGTCGTCGAATGTTACCGAATTTTTTTTTTTAAACTTCAGTAAACTTTAATTTATGTCATTTATGACAATTACGTATCGCTTGCCAGTAAGAAGTTTCGTAATTTCTTTTATCAAAGAGATCCAATTATTATCAGATGCATAACCAGTTAAATAAAATACCTACATCAGTGACATTCTTGACTAAAATCAACTGTCAAAATTCACCTATTATTACAATAGTCATAGCATAGCTAAGGCTGTCACATTGCACAAACTGTACCTATTTTTTTTTGTAATTCATTTTGTATTTTTTTTTTAATATTTACGTGACTCACCCCCGCCCCGGTATCTGAATGACTGATCAAGTATCATTTCTTGTCAACTATCATTTCCAGATTTTATGATTATTATTTATTTTTAACCGACTTCAAAAAAAGGAGGAGGTTCTCAATTCGGTTGTATTTTTTTTTTTTGTGTTTGTTACCTGATTTCTCGAAAACGGCTAGACTGATTTGAAATTTTTTTTTTTGTTCGTATGGGTATGCTTCCCATTTGGTCCCATTGTCACCAGATCTGGATCTGAATGACGGGATCCCAGAGAAATCGAGGGCATCTCTTGAAAATTGTAGGGACGCATTGTGTAAAATCTTGTCATACATGTGCATCTCTGACGTCACTACCAAATAATCAAGAGTTAGAACTGGTCAGATCCTGGAGACCACCGAGAGTCGAGGGAACACCTCAACGGCATATAGCAGCTACCTTGTGTTTGGGCTTATTTTAATTGTATTGATGAAAACTTTACACAACTTTACACAAACATGATCTTATGATGAAGACAACTGCAGAAATTTATTTAATACTAATCTTAGAAATTGTAATCAGCATGATTTTTAACCGACTCCTGTTGAAGTCGGTTTTTTAATTAGAAAATTATATGATTTTTCTTCTTTTTTTTTAAATTCTTCCCTTCCTTCTCGAGACTTGATCGTTAAGGCCGAGCAAAGTATAAACTTTGCTCGTCAATTTTAATTCTAATACTTAGGTAAAAGTGATTGTGTGTACATAATACCTACTGTTGTGACTTTCGTTTGGTATCAAAAAGACTACATACTGACATTATTTTTACACAAATAAATGTGTTTATTGACCATAAAATCAATAAAAACAGTGTGTTCAGTGACGGTGAACTTATGTTAAATATTGTGTTTATCTCTAACCTACCGACATTATTAATAAATCTATGCAAAAGCTTTATTAATTTTAGAACCAGAAGGACATTTTTAAATAGGATCTTTAAAGCTTCGTTAGCACAGTGGCTTAAGTGTCTTCCTTACGATCGTGGGCCTTAAGTTCAAATCCTAGGAGTCCTCAAGTTGTCTTTTTGGAAAACTATTTGTGAAGTTACACTTAGTTCGTGGTAACAGACTTGTGTCTTAGTAGTACGTAGTTCGAATCTGCTTTTTTTGTTTTTTTTTTATTTTTTTATTTTTGTTTTTTTTTTCCTTCATTTTAAAACATGCACTGCCATGGCTGCCGAACTACTTCAAAAGATAACAAGTTTTTGAAATGTAATACCTGCTCATCTGAATATTGTTTTGATTGCCTGAATATAACTACAGAAAGTTCTAAGAATCTGACTGTAGAGCAAATAAGTTCATTAAGCTGCCCTTACTGCCTGAATGTGACTCGGCGAAAAAGGAACGATGATACCCCATGCCGCCAGCAGCACTGTGATGAGCAGCCCCTGAACGAGTCTATGAATTTTTCTTTTAATACTACTCAGAATGATATTGATATTCATAATATTGCTCCGAATAGTTCGGCAGGCGCTAATTTATCACATGAACCTGTTACGCTGGAGAGTATAAGTAAATTGCTTGATTTAAAGTTTGCGCCTAACTCTTCTTTCATGGCTAATTTAAGGTCTGACTTGGAGAAAACAGTAGAGGCGCATGTCAGTCGTGCAATTGAAAACTTGAAAAATGATTTTACAGCTACAACTGATTTTTTAACTGCAGAGCAAAAGGACTTGAGGTCGGAGATTAAAGAAAAAGACTCTGTTATCAATCAACTACAATCTGATCTCTCCAAAACACAAAACTCGTTGGCTAAATTAAATTCTAGAATGCAAGCTGTTGAAAAAATTTCACGAGACTTAAATCTTGAGATTCACGAAGTGCCTAAGAGTAAAAATGAGAATATAATGCTGTTATTCAAACAACTTTGCGATTGTCTGAAAATTGTTATTCCGGACAGTGATGTGAGAGCCTGCCGCCGCATTGCTAAAATGGATACATCATCGAAGAGACCACGAAATATACTAGTTACTCTATCATCGCAGCGTCTCCGTGATCTAGTTCTTTCGGCCGTAACACGATATAATAAGGCTCACCCTAAAGAAAAACTAGCATCTAATCATTTAGGTATTGCGGGGGAGCCCCACAGGATTTATGTGGCGGAGCATCTTTCTCCTGAAACAAAGGAAGTGCATAGCGCTGCCAGAAAATTTTGTAAAGAACACAATTTTAAATTTGTTTGGGTACGATTTGGCCAAATATACATTAGAAAAGGAGAACAAAGCCCCGCTATACACATAAAAAATATAGAATGTTTAAATAAACTTAAATAGGTAAATAACTTAATAGTGCATTTTCTTATTAAGCTTTTTGTTGTTTATTATATAATGTTAAGCATATATTACCAAAATGTAAATAGATTTCGAACTAAATTATCTGAATTTTATTTCAATTTGTTGAATTTTAACTATGACGTAATATGCCTGACGGAGACTAACTTAAATTATGGTGTGTTCGATGGAGAAATTATTGACCCTCGGTATAATATTTTCAGACGTGATCGCATAAAAACTAATTCTCAGAAAAAAGACGGAGGTGGTGTCCTTATTGCTATTAAGAAAAGTTACTAGGTCATCCGACAGGCATCTTGGGATAGTGGTTTAGAGGACATCTGGGTTACAATCACGTCAGATACTAGCAACATCTCTAATATTAATATCTGTGTTTGTTATCTTCCTCCTTACATAGATGTAAAAAGATTAGATGAATTTTATTCTAACTGTCAAAACGTCTTACTAAATAACTGCCTTAACCAGAGTTGCCTTGTTATTGGAGATTTTAACATCCCGGATTTTATTGCCATGTGTACGATAACTGATGAGCCTTCACAACCTTCCTATAGTAAAAAACTGATACTTTTGAATGAGTTTACTTCACTCTGTAACTTATATCAATGTAATAATATTACTAATGTGAATGGAATATTCTTGATTTGGTCCTTTCATCTGTAGAATCCTTATATGTGAGTGAGGCAAACCCGCTAAGCCGGGTGGATAGGCATCATCCTGCTATTCAGTTCAATTTTCTATGGCCTAGTATGGCAGGACGGAATTTAAAAAAACAAGGCAACAGAAGGTTTAATTTTTCAAAATGTAATTACAGTGCTATACGATCTGAACTTAATACTATAGATTGGTACGACATTTTGTCTTCTCTGGATGTGGAAAAGTGCACGAGCGTTTTTTACGATAAGCTGTTTACCATCATCAAGAATCATACACCTCTCACTGCCTTAAAATCCTCAAATTATCTTATTTGGTACAGTAAATCTTTAAAAAAGTGCAACGAGGAAAAAAACAAGTACCATAGACTGTATAAAAAGTTCAATAACCCTCGAGATTACGATACATTTTCTTTATTACGTGAAAGGTTTCGGAAAATGGCTGATCAATGTTACAAAAATTTTATATCCTCTACGGAAGACTCTATGAATAGCAATATAAAACATTTCTGGACATTTGTTAATAGTAGGAAGGGTTGTGTTTCAATTCCAAATGTTATGAAATTTGGGAATGTTTCATCATCAAGTGGACAGGACATGTGTGAGCTGTTTTCAAGATACTATGGCTCTGTGTTTGAATCAAACTTGCATGGTAGTGCATCATTGCCATTGAGTTATAACTGCAATAATGATAAATTTATTAATGATAAAACAACAGATGTGCTTTCTCATATTGTTATAACCGAACGTGATATTTTATCTAAAATAAAACTTTTAGATAAGAATAAAAGTGGAGGACCAGACCAACTTCCTGCATCATTTGTTAAGATATGTGCCGAGGAGCTTAGCGTCCCTTTAAACATTATATATAATAAATCACTTACTTATGGAATCTTTCCTGCGCGGTGGAAAGCAGCTCACATAATCCCCATTTTAAAACAGGGTGACAAGACTAAATGTGAAAACTACAGACCTATTAGTATCCTATCATGTTTTGCAAAATTATTTGAATCTTTAGTCTATGATCAGTTATATAATCATTTCAAACCTCTTCTATCTGATAGGCAGCATGGTTTTGTTAAGGGTCGGTCGACGGTCACTAATCTATTGGTGTACAGGAACTACCTATGTAAGAGTTTTGCTGTTCGAGGTCAGGTTGATTCTGTTTATACAGACTTCTCCAAAGCATTTGACAGAGTCAACCATAAGCTGCTCTGTGGCAAACTCGCTTCCTATGGAATTCACGGCAGTTTATACCGCTGGATGACTTCTTACCTTAGTAACAGAAGTCAATTGGTCGTTCTTAAGGGCTTCCTTTCATCCCCGATTGCGGTCACGTCAGGTGTTCCTCAGGGATCTCATTTGGGCCCATTATTATTTAACATTTTCATCAATGACCTTGTGGAACAGTTGTCATGTGAGTGTCTGTTATACGCTGATGATCTAAAGGTTTTTCGGACAATATCCTCAGCTGATGACTGCACTCTTTTGCAAAACGACTTGAATGCAATTTCAGAGTGGTGTACGTCCAACCTTATGAGCCTCAACATTGATAAATGCTTTATTATAACATTCACCAACAGGAACCATAAGATTGTGCATGATTATGCTATTGATGGCAAGATGCTTGCAAGATCCAATTTTGCTAAGGATTTGGGCATTGTTTTTGATGATAAACTTACATTTCAAAAACACTACGAATATATCATCACCAGAGCCAACCAATTGCTTGGTTTTGTTTTTAGGTCGACTAAGGGCTTTAAAAAGCCTAGCTCCGTACTTTACCTATTTAATACTCTAATCAGGAGTATTTTGGAGTATGGCAGCCCTATTTGGTCCCCAAACTATAAGGTACACGCAGATGAAATAGAGAGGGTGCAGAGAAAATGTCTGAGAATGTTATGTTACCGTCAACATTTGGGTCGCAGCAAGCTCACTTATGATACTAGACTGACTAAATTTAACGTGCAAAGACTGGAAACACGTCGGAAGTATCTTGACTCCATTTACTTATATAAAATTATACACTCAAAAATTGATACCCCTGAGTTACTCTCACAAATAGCTTTTAACACAAAGTATAGTGCCCGTAGATCTAAAAAAATAAACCTTTTCTGTCTACAAACATACAAAAACAATATCTCCTATTATAATCCTGTTGTAAGAATGGCTCGCCAGTATAATGAAATGGCAAACAACGATTTTAAATTAGATATTTTTTACCCTAAAATGTCTACCTATATTAGCTCTCTAAAAGATGTCCTCTACACCAGACCCAATCAGGCTGCTTCTACCAGCTATCTATAAGGTTATTTTTTCGCTTGTATTACTTTTAGCAATAGGTACTATAACTAGTAAGCATATTTTGTACTCTCAATTAATTAACTGTAGTTTTTAGGTACTCTTTTTGTTAAGTATATATATTATGTACACGTACTTATTGTATTTTCGTGGTCCTAAGTATCTTTTATGTTAGTAAGCTTTGTTTAACAATTTAATTATTATAACACGTCTTAATAAAGTGTTTTGTTTATTACACACAATATTTGAGTTACAATTTAGATCTGTACCTTAGTTCTTAAGATGAATATTTGTGAAATTGTAATTTGTCGTGTGTATTAATAATAAATAATAAATAAATAAATAAATCCAGCTAAAATTAACTTCATGTACTGTATGTGAAGTAAGATATTATTGTGTACTGTATGGAACCCCTATTAACGATGCACGGTCTAAAAAACTGCCTCAAGAATAAACAGTTTAACTTAAAAAAAAAAAAAAAAAATTATAATGTTTTACGGTGTCATACCTACACCACTTACAAGATAAATTGATGTCTCGCTTGGTGTGTCTTCCGCAACAAAACTTACAATAAAATATTTTTTAAAAACCCATTTTAGTTATCTTTATTTACTCCTGATTTATTACTTTTTAGGTAACTACCTACAGCTAGTATTAGTGTCAACCCTAACAATCAAGAAGAACAATATTTATATTTTGAACGACATTTTGATTTGTAATAAATACAATCGAGCGCGTGTGCGTGTGCATGTTTCTTACTGCTTTTCTATGAGTTTTTACAGGATGGTCACCTATGCAGGTTCAGAGCTTCCTGTAAGGATTTGGAGATCTTAAGGATATAATAAAGAATTTTCTACGTAAGTATAATCCATAGTCGAAGGTGTGGAGATATTTGTATCGAAGAAATCACAGGGAAGACGTAAGTTGTATCCGTAGGTAAGTTCGGCGGCGCTCACGCCTGTATCGGTGCGTAAGGCGGCGCGTAAGCCGAGTAGTACTGTAGGTAACTCGTCGATCCATGTACTTGTGACAGACAGTTTTGCTCGTAATGATGTCTTGAGAGACCGATGCCAACGTTCGATGATTCCGTTACTCTGAGGATGATACGGTGTAGTTCTATTCTTCTTAATACCCTGAGGTATGCTAGGTAAATGATAAGACGTGTGTTTATGACAAAGGCCCGTTTATTACTGTAAAGTCTAACTATTACATTATATTCTTACATACTACGTTATGTACTTACCACCACACAACCGGGGTAAGAGTAAAAAAAAATTATAAAATACAATTTTTTTTTCAATTAATAATGATTTATAATTTTCAATTATAAAAAACAATAAAAACACAAAAGAAGTGTCATTAATTAATTATAACATTTTCGCAAATATACTTACTTGCTTATACTAATGAACAATTAAGAACTAGGTTATTATATTACTATACTTAGTCTAATACAAATTTATTTAACTAGACACAAAAGGTTTTGTTCTATTTTTATGGACAATTTCTGGCTTATCATTAACTAAAATTATAACATTTGGCTCTATTTCTAACAGTACTTTATATGGTCCCTTGAACAAAGGTTCCAATTTGGTACGATTTTCATTTCTTAATAAAATTAAATCATTTTTATTGTATACAATTTTATTAACTTTTTGGTCATACACAGATTTTCTTATAGCTTTAGTCTTAAGTAAATTTTCTCGAGCATCTTTATGTGCTACCTCTAATCTATATTTTAATTCTAAACTATAATTATCAGGATTATATAAAGGTTCTACAAAAGAGTTTATCCTACTTGGCAGTTCACAAGTTTTACCAAATACAAGTTCGTATGGAGTATATCGTGTTGAAGTATGAACAGTATTGTTATAAGTGAAACACCAAAATGGCAGCCAATGGCTCCATGTTTCCTGATGTTTGTAACATTGAATTCTCAAATAAGAACCTAAATGCTTATGCGCGTTTTCTAAGGCTCCAATTGATTCATGATGGTAAGCAGTTGATTGTATTTTTTCTATTCCTAGCATACTACAAACTTCTGACATTGTCGTTGCAATAAATTCGGTACCACGGTCAGTGGCAATCGTTTTTGGAACTCCAAATCTTAATATAAAATTATTAACTAATGCTTTAGCTACACTAATAGATTCCTTATTTCTAAGTGGATAAGCTTCAACAAATTTACTTAATTCACACTGCAAAGTGAGAATGTATACCTATATTACCATCTATATCGCGATCTAAAGGGCCTACTACATCAAGAAATATTTTTTCTAGTGCTGAAGTAGCTGTAGTTGTAACTACCATAGGCTCTATAATGTTACGTGAATATTTCATAAATTGACATTTAGAACATTTCCGTACAAATTCCTTAACGTCTCTTTCTATTTCTGGCCAGTAAAATTTTCTTTTAATATTATTGACCATCCTCCGTATCCCTGCGTGGCCACTAGTAGGGAGTAAATGATAGTCATTAATAATAAAACTTTTGTCTTCGTCATTATAAATTCTTTTAATACCTCTCAATATACATAGATGGGGTCCGGACCAAATATGTCTTTCTTTTATTTGTTTAACTACATCTTTGATAAAAATCTCGTTTTCATCATTTTTTATAATACATATTTGCTTAACTTTCATTTCTTTACAAAAATTACTTAATTTAGTTACAAATTCGTCTCGCGTAAATTGTAATCTAAAATCAGTGTTTATGTAAATTACATTTTTATTTTTATCAAAATTAAAACATTCTCTCTCTGTATCTATTTGTCCTTCCTTTTTTAACTCATTTATCTTTATACCTTTAACTAATAACATCTCAACCGAATTATCCGGTATTCTTATTATTTCTACAACTCTCGGTTGATCAATCCGATTGTCTGTATCAATAATAGGAATAGGATAATTGTCTTATTCTCTCTCTAGTTTTTGTTTTAAGTCTCGTGTTTGGGCTCTAGTCATAACATTTACAATGCTGTTATTTATACTTTTTAATTCATCTAAAGTAATAATTCTAGACAAAGCGTCTGCAACTGAATTATTTTTTCCTTTTACATGTTTAATTTCAAAGTCGTATTCTTCAAGTAACAAGCGAAACTTTAATAGTCTACTAGACGGATCTTTCATTCCGAATAAATAAAGTAAGGGTTTGTGGTCTGTTATTATTGTAAATTTTCTTCCAAAAAGATAAGGTCTGAAATATTTTATACTCCATACTATAGCGGCAAGTTCTTTTTGTATAGTTGGATAATTTTTTTCAGCTGAATTAAACGGTCTACTAGCGTATGCTACAGGCATCATATTTTTATTACATAGTACTGCACCAATAGCGATATTTGAAGCGTCTGTTTGTAACATAAATTCATTATGATCCGAAAAATCTGGATATTGTAATATTGGTGGGTTAGCCAAAAGATTCTTCAAAATTTTAAAATTATTTTCACATTGTTGAGACCAATCAAATGGAATATTTTTTCTACATAAATAATTTAATGGTAAAGTAATTTCTGCAAAATTATGAATAAATTTTCGGTAGTAATTACAAAAGGCAACAAAACGTCTTACTTCATCAGCATTTTTAGGTTTTAGATAATTTTCAATCACTCTTATTTTTTCAGGGTCAGGTAATACTCCCTTTTCAGAAACTACGTGACCTAAATACAGAAGTTCTCTCTTTAAAAATATGCACTTATGCGGATTTGATTTTAAATTTACTTTACGAAGCCTTTCAAAAACATCTATTAGATTTTTATTATGAATTTCCAAATTTCGGCCAAAAACTACAAGGTCATCTAAATAAATAAAACATTTTTCTAAGTTTAAACCTGACATTGCTAATGTCATAATACGTGAAAAAGAACTAGGACTAATTTTTAAACCCATAGGTAGACGTTTCATTTGGTACTGGCCTGTATCTGTACTAAAACTGGTAACTTTACGACTATGTTCATTCAAGGTCACCTGGTAATAAGATTGACTTAAATCTAAATGCGAAAAGTAAATAGCACCCGAAAGCGAATCTAATATCTCTGTAATATTCGGTAAAGGAAATCTGTCATCTTCTATTCTATCATTTAACTTTCTGTAATCTATAACTAAACGCCAACTTTTCTTACCTTGTTGGTTGCTATCCTTTTTTGGAACTAGTAAGATAGGACTAGACCAATCACTACATGTCTTTTCTATTATGTCATCATCAATCATTCCTTGAATTTGTTTATATATTTCTGGTTGCAAACTTTTTGGTAACCTATAAGGTTTTATGTAAACTGGAGTAGTATTAGGTTTTAAATTAATAGATTGTTCGCACAGATTAGTACAAGTCAGTTTATCACCTGGCAATTGAAAAATATCGGTGTACTTAGAACAAATTTCTTCTATAGTCTTACGTTCATGGGATTCAGTAGGTAAATTGTCTTTAAGTATTGATAATAATTGTTTTCTTCTCTGAGAGTTCGATTCAGAATTAGCAAAAGTACATTTATGATATTCACTCAATAAGTGTATACTTGGTTCAAATATTGGAATTTTTTTACTGTCGTCGCTTGTGTTAAGTATCCGAATAGGTATCACACCTTTTGTAGGTCTAACTAATAAACCTGCTAGTAATAAATCATTACCTAAATCTTGCGGACATACCACACAGTCTTCGGTTATTTTATTTTTTAACTGTATATAGTGTATTGATTCACTACGCGCTGGAATATGAAGATATTTATCGCTTATTTTGGGAGAATTATAAATAAAAAGTGTATATAAATTCTCGTTGCTTGTAAGTGACACATTTTGATTACCCATGTTTATAACAGCTTTATATTCTTTTAAAAAATCATAACCTAATAAACCGTCTGATTGAATAGGTAAATTATCAAAAATATAAAATTTATGACGTAATAACGCTCCCTCAGCTGTAGTCAAGGTTAAGTACACATATCCTTTTGTATTAATATTTCCACCTATACCGTTGATAACCATATTGTCAGAATGAATTATCATATCCTCTGTTAATAAACTACTTTTAATTGCTGACAAAGAAGCACCAGTATCTAATAACCACGAAAGTCTTCGATTTATATGATTTAAAAATATATATCCTATACTAGTATTATATGTTAAAATATTTTTTATATTAGGAACGAAAAAACTGATTTTGTTCAGCGGTATTAATATTTTGTTGAGGCGGAACAGTATCAAAATGTTGAGTCATAAATACTCTGTGGTTACCTCTACCACGACTAACTCGATTTTGATTCGACCTTGATCTAAAAAATCTACCGCGTGAATTTCTAGTAACCTGTGAATTATAATGATTAAAATTTTGATGTTGGTTACCACGCCACTGTGGAGGACGATGATACCTTCCATTTCCACGACCTGTATTTCGTGACCTAAAAGATGATCTACCACTCATAGTAAACGTATTATTGTTATTCGATAATACGTACAGATGGCGCTGCTGCCACGGTAAACATCGACTCCGTATACAATAACTCTTTTAAAATAGTAAAAGTTATTAATTGTGCGAACTGATGTAATAAAACTGTGAAGTGGTAAACAACTCTCGTCGTGTAATGTTGGTGACAAAATATTTTAAAGTTGTAATAACAATTTATACCAAAAACTAAAAGTGAATAAACATGAAGAACCAGTAAAAATTATCACAATTAAATTAGTACACAAAGAAGATATACATAAGAAATGAAGAATCACGTAAAAATATACAAGAAATTATATAAACAAGTAAGTGAAATTTTAAATCTTGCAAAATAACGAACCGACACTTCGAAAAAATAACTGTTTACTATATTGACCTTTGGACTATGTGTTAATGCTCCACTAATGATATAAAATAATCAATACAAAGACATCGAATATTTCATCAAAATTGCTAAGTAAAGCGTAGCCGAGTGGTTGGGACACTGTGTTAGACAAGGCAACGCACGGCAGGTCGTGGGTTCAAATCTTAGTTGGAAGCAATAGATCTTTTTGTGATTTTTAAAAGTTGTACTTCTTACAAAAAGTCCAAAACATTAAAATAGTAAAAGGTACATAGTTGTAACCTTAGGGTAATCAGATTAATACAAATATGAGTGACGACGATAACTATGTTACTCAGCGCCCACGTAGACCTCAAAGGGTAAATTCGCAAGAGGAACTATCATCGGATACTACCCTATTTGATTCGACTATGATGAGCTTACCAGATTACTCGTGCAATCAAACTATACAAGAACTAAATGAAAGAATATGTGAACTCACAAATCAATTGGAAAGTGCGCACGATGAAATCGATAATTTAAATATCGAGAACCTCAGACTAAAGTTGGAACTGAACAAAAGTTTGAATGTCACTGAAACTCTTAAAGCGATCACATCTGCACACTGTACACCAAGATCAGGACGTAGTAAAAAGAGAAAAAATAGTTGCTCAACGCCTACTACGCCGTGTCAAAATTTAAAAAACAAACAATGTTCTAGTCCCACTAATAATCAAGATGTATCGCCCCTGCCTGAAAATAACACTAAAAAAGAAGCCGGTACGTGTACGGTAATAAGTAAGACTAAAAATTATGACGAAATACTTCAAAACTCGCCTGACAAAGTTAATAATAACAGCAAATATTATGAATCAAAAAAGTTTATAAGGGAGGAACATACAACAACATCATCGCCAATACGGGAAGTACATGACTTTATTAACTCCGAACAACCAACGGCAACTAAAAATAAAATTGTAATAATTAGCGACAATCAAGGACGCCATTTGCAAAATACTCTGCAGACCCTAATTGGAGAACGGTTTAAAGTCACTAGTTTTTTCAAACCGGGAGCTACATTACAGGATATATTGATAACGGAACTCAAAGAAATTAGCCTTTTGACTAAGGAGGACTATGTTATTGTTGCGGGTGGTACAAACGACCGATCGCCAGTTATTTTAGATATAAGTTTGAGTCATTTTCTGTGTTCAACTAGAAATACCAATATTTTACTGTGTGAAATACCATTTAACAGATTTTTAAGCGAAAAAAAATTAAATTATAATCTTATAATGCTGTGCTCAAAGTTTCTACATATTGTAACATATGTCGACATGGGGTTTTCCTCAATGGTACCATATCGCAGATTCTTTCATCGCCATGTATCTGAAATATTGTTAAGAGAGATATTATGTAAAGACTATTATTACCAATCTATTAAGTACCTAAAATTACTGAGAAATAAAAATAAACACTCACAAGAAATACCCGAACCCATAACAAAAAATGATGATGCTTCGCAGGCACAACCTCGTCCTCCCACTCCCACGACTAGTGGTAATCTTTTTCGTGCATAAGTATATAAATGTCATTCACCAAAACATTAACGGTCTATTAAGTAAACTCGATCTACTCTGCGTGAATCTTAATGATCTATCACAAAAAAATATAAACGTTGACATTATTTGTATCACTGAACATAACATGTTACAACGGGATATTTCTCTATTAAATTTAAACTCGTTTACCCTTGGTTGTGCATGTACTAGGAAAACTAGAAAAGGAGGCTCATGTATACTCGTGAATAACAAACACCAATTTAAACAGATTGAAGATATAAAGCGGTATCAGGTCTTAAACATATTGGAATGTAGTGCAGTAGAGCTGAATCATTTAAACATCATCGTAATTTGTATTTATAGACCTCCTCACAATAAGAATAACGAAATTGATAACTTCTTCTGCAAATTTAATGAGCTTTTACAAAACTACTGTCACAAAAATAAAAAAATAATTGTGTGCGGCGATATAAACATTGACGTTCTAAAAAATAATAAAACAACAACATTCTATAAATTTATCTTAAAACAATACAATCTCCAACTAGCTGTAGAGACTCCTACTCGTTTATCCAGTCAAACCTGTATAGATCATATAGCACACAATATCAAAGGTTCCAAAAGTAGTGTTATTGATTTGGCTCTTTCAGATCACACATCTCAATTGTTAACTTGTCCAGTCAAAGCTTTCTGCAGTATTAAGTATTGGAGCTCTGAAAAGAGAGACTATAGCAAAGAAAACTTGTTAAAATTCAAAAACTATTTACAATGTATCTCATATAATGATGTATATAACTGTAGCGATCCAGAGACAGCGTTTAATAATTTTTATGACATATTCGTCTTGTTATATAAGTTATGCTTTCCAATAGTTAATCATAAAACGTACATAAACCAAAAACCCAAATGGATTAGCAAGGGAATCCAACGATGTTGCAAACGTAAACGTACATTGCTTTTAAAATTCAGAAGGACAAAAAACAAGGAAGACAGATTAAAATTTAAAAATTACTCAGCAAAACTTAGTAAAATTATTAGGCTTACCAAAAAATCACAAAATGATTATCATATTGCGAATAGTCAAAATAAAGTCAAAGCGAGCTGGGATGTAATCAATAAAAGTAAGTTTCTTTTACCAAAAGACTATATCACACAACTGAATGTCAATGGGGCAATGATTACGGATCCGAAAGAAATCGCAGAAAGCTTTAATAATTATTACATTGATGAAATTGAAATGTTAACTCATAACAATAAATGGGTCAATCTCCAAATCGGGCGTATTCGTGTGATCGCTCTGGTGCTTTTCAGATCTTGATATTTTTTGGTAATTATGTATCTCATTGAAAAGAATGATAATAAAATACTATATTTTTACTATTGGCCTTCATTTTTGACAAACAGTTACGAAAATATTTAAGTTCAAACATTTTCGCGTCCAGAGCAATCATGATAGGCGCTAGAGCGATCATAAATGGTGAAACAAAAATAATAAAATTGGTAATATATTATTTATTTAGTCATTTTTAGTCTTGCATGTTACAAGATTTTATGATTTTATGTTTAGGGGATATATCTAGAGCTTTTTGAGAGCTCATCAGTTGGAAACTTGTTCATTTTAGGGCAGCGTACCGATTTTGAAACAACGGAACCCTTATAGGATCACTTCGTTGTCCGTCTGTCCGTCTGTCTGTCTGTCTGTCTGTCAAGACCATTTATCTCAGGAACGCGTGGAGGTATTAATTTTCAACAAATATTATTAATGATGAGACGTGACGTCATAGAATTTTTGACAGATAAGTAAGTCGTGATGTCACATAATTTTGGCGGGAAAATATTTTGCAGGGGAGTCGTGACGTCATTGAATTTTTGACAGATGTGTCACGACACACGACACGACACGAGTAAAAATGTCACGACATTACAGAATCTTTGACAGATGAGTCGTGACGTCATTGAATTTTTGACAGAATCTGTCAAAAACTCTCACATTCACATCTAAAGTGTCGTGAAATCACAGAATTTTTAGCAGATGAGTCGTGACGTCATAGAATTTTGGCGGGAAAAATAATATTTAGACAGCTGAGTCCTGACGTCATCACAATTTGGCGAGGAAGTAAATAGGTTCGTATGGAACCCTCGGTACGCGATTGAGACTCGCACTTGACCGGTTTTATAAGGGTTCCGTACCGATTTTGGAAAAACGGAACCCTTTGTTGTCGGTTTTTCTATCAAGACTATTTATCTCAGGAACGCGTAAAGGTTTAAAGCTGAAATTTTTACTAAATACTAAGGTCTGTTGCCTTTTAGTGCTGTAAAAAAATTAAACTTCTAATCTAACGAAATCAAGACATATAGCCGTTTATGTCGCAAATTTTCGATAAGCAAAGGGCAAAAAGCTACAGGGTACTTCCAGTCTACATACAAACTTGAAATTTGGCATGAAGCAAGGTCTTATAGTGCATGTAAAGGAAAACTTCCGAAAACTTAAAATTTTGGCTTCCATCATTTATATTTTGATAATTTCGTCATAGTCATAATAATTTTGACAGCTGAGTCACGTGACTAGTGACGCTATAGAATTTTGGTCACGTGACACGTGACGTCATAGAATTTTGACAGATGAGTCGTGACGTCATAGAATATTGGCGGGAAAATATTTTGCAGGGGAGTCGTGACGTTATAGAATTTTTGACAGATGATTCGTGACGTCACAGAATTTTTGACAGCTGAGTCGTGACATTAGTCGTTGTAACAATCTGGTATTATTACTTAAAGTAGTTTTATAACGTACAATTATTGCAAAATATCATCGCTCTGGTCTTTTGGACAGAGCAATCATAGCCATAGCGATCAAAAAAAGTCATAAAAGCATTAATATAGCCCAAAATAAAAACAGTAAAAAGTTGTGTTTACGCCTCATAAAGAACATCATTACTATCACTTAATTCACTTAATAAGCACATTTACAACCTTACTATTTAATTTATAAAACATGCCATATCAATCATCAAATTCGAGAACCAAACCCAGATAAATCATAAACCTACCCTCGTAATATTGTAGTGGGGGACCGTGGCACAAATGTATCTTCCTCGGCGGTTAGACCACTACAGCCACTACCCCGGGGGAGGGGAATAGAGTTTCTATTTCGTAAAATGAGGGATGAGCGCGATGTTTTACTCCAGCGCAGAGCGATGAGATAAAATGCCAGGTCATGACGATAAATTTAAATTGTGCCAAACATATTGTTAATATAATTTAAAAAAAAATATTACAATGAAGATTAAGTACTTGTTATGTAATATAAAATAACATCGGACATATGAACCTTCTCAATAAAAAGTTACACAATGTTTTCTCATTCAATCGGGAGTTAGGTCAACCCAGAGCAATCAGGATTTTAGGGTTTATGATTTTTTTTTTTATATTTCTAATAAACTAATTCATAATTTCAGCCCTGCACCACATAGATTAGACACCAAAGTATACATAAAAAAATGTAATGAAAACGTTTATCGGTTTTAAAATGGGTTTCTCCAGTCCGACACGATAAAAAATGCCTCTGGAGATCTACCCAAATTAACATCGAAAAATAAATTGCCACATAATAACGTGATTTCAGATACTAAATTGACATATAATAATAATAACAAGACATTTAATAACAATCACGCAATAAATAATTCTATTTTTATTAATCCGACCTCTCCTCAAGACGTACACTCAATAATAAGATCACTTAATAATACAAATAGTACTGGGTATGATGAAATAGCAACGAAAGTCTTGAAATATGTTAGCACAGATATATCTCCAGTTCTTAGCTATATATTTAATTTATGTATACTTAATGGCATATTTCCAACAAAATTGAAAACTACCATCATTAAACCCATATTTAAAAAACAAGACAAGGAAAATATGTCGTGCTACAGGCCAATAGCTCTTATACCTGTGCTGTCTAAAATATTGGAAAAAATTATATACGGGAGCCTATATACATTTTTGGAAAAATACAACATTTTTACGGAGGCCCAGACAGGTTTCAGAAAAAACATCTCGATAAATAGAGCTATACATAAATTTCTCAACGAAGTTATGATCAATGTTGACCAAAATAAGCCCGCCTGTGCTTTATTTATGGATCTAAAAAAAGCTTTTGATTGTGTGGACCATAAAATTCTTGAAAATAAGCTAAGCGATAGTGGGATAAGAGGTAGTGCCTTAAATTTAATAACTTCATATTTAACTAATAGACAACAAGCAACAGTTATCTCCAAGATATCCAATATTAAAAAAAGAGAACTGTCTTACAAATCTGACTATAGAATGGTTAAGTATGGCGTTCCTCAAGGAAGCATTTTAGGCCCCTTGCTCTTTCTTATATATATAAATGATTTTCCAAAAGCCGTTGCCTCACCTATGGTCCTGTTTGCAGATGATAGCACCGTGATGTTTTCGCCGGCAAGTTATGGCAGCTTAAAATTAACTATAACTGAAGCTTTGAATGACATTGTTGGTTGGTTAACAACCAATAATTTAGTAATTAATTTAGAAAAAACTAACCTTATGCTATTTAGAAACAGAACTCGACCTGAAATAGATTTAGACATAGTATTTGCCGGTACTAAGATAGCAGAAGTCGAAAATGCAACTTTTTTAGGTTTAAATGTTGACTGCAATCTTAATTGGAAGACCCACGTTGATAAATTGTGTTCCAAACTTGCCAAAAGTTCATACGCTCTGTACATATTATCAAGGACTGTTAATACATCCACGGTAGTAACAGCATATCATGCAAATGCAGAATCATTACTGCGATATGGTATCATTTTTTGGGGCAATTCAACTGACTGGGAACTTGTTTTTAGGGCGCAGAAACAATGTGTTAGAGCAATTTATAGACTGAAAAGTACAGACAGCTGCAAACCAGTTTTTAAAAGCCTAAATTTACTAAGTCTACCATGTCTATATATACTGGAGACTGCTGTATTTGTCAAAAAGAATATACACCTGTTTAATAATCTACACAGCAGCCGACATCAGCATAAAATAAAAATTATAACAAATAAGACATCTTATTTAAATAAAAGTATACTATGTATGGCATCCAAAGTCTATAACAGACTACCAGCCGAGTTATGTAAATTAGATAATGTAAATGAATTTAAAAGCAAACTGAAAATAAAATTACTTGAAAAAACATACTATAGTGTAAAAGACTACTTAGAGGATAGACATTTTTAGATAGGTAAACAGCATGCATTTGACGAAAATTTTAAGAATTGTATTAGAAACTAATAATTTAATTTATTTTAAATGTAACTAGAAATTTAAATAATGAACCTGTAATAATATAATTTTTGCATGCCTAAAGGTGGAATATGGAGAAACCTAATAATCTGTTGTAAGACCATAATTATTGTACCTATATTCGCAAATAAATGATGATTGATTGATTGATTGATTGATCGAAGTCGATGGTTGTGACAATTCCTCATCTTCTGCAGCACGCACTGCATCTTTAAAATTGGTATAATTACGAGCAGCAATTATAGTACCCAATCGTGGACTTCGTAATCCGTCAGCAAACTTTTTAATAGCTATGTCCTCATTAACAGGTCTCAAAATTTCATAAGCTTTATCATTCGACTTTGCTTGTGAGATTGTAAGGTCTACGAAAAGATTTTCAATTTTTTCAGCGTATTGTGAAATAGTCATATTATTTTGACAAACACTGTTAAGTTGTGTCATTAAAGAACTGGCTGATTTTTGAGTAAGTAAATAAAGTTTCATATCTTGTATTAATTCATCACAAGAAGTATAGTCTGTTTTGAGTTTTAATTTGGCTGTTTTCGAAAGTCTAGTTTTTAACACAAAAGATATGAGCAACTTCTTACATTCTAACTTAGCAAGACAACTGCTGTATAATTCTATACTTTCTATAATTTTTTCAGTAACCGTTTCAGTACTGTCCATCATAGGTATTAAGGCAACAGCCGTTTTAAAATCGAACTTGTCCATGGTAATTTCGGAACTCCTATTATCACTAAAAGTAGAAGTACATTGATAAAGTAAAATTTTATTATATAATAATTCTATCTTATCTACTAATGTTTCGAAAATACACTGAGAATAATCTAATTTCATAAATTTATCATCAATAATTTGTTGTAACAAACTTTTATAAATGTTATACAATTCTTTCGCTTGTAAAATTTGTTTTGAAACATACGAAATCTGAGTTTGTCGTCGTTTTCCTAATTTTCTTTAATTTATTTGTATATATTTTAATTGCTCATAAATTTTATGTAGCTCTTCCATATGAAATCAAAATGAACATGATATTATTTCATTAAAACATAGGTCTTTTTTTTTTACCTATATTAATTACCTAACACTAACTAAACATAACACAAAAAAAAAACAAATTAGGGCACCTATATAAAAACTTACAGTTAACGATCTCGACACGAACACATCACTTTTTTTTCTTTTTATTTCTTTTTTTTAATGTTTTTTTTTGTATTTTTATTTTTACCGCGATCACACACACTTTTTTAATTTTAATTTTATTTATTTTATAATTTTACCGCGATCACATACACTTTTTTAATTTTATTTTTATATAATTTGTATTTTTACCGCGATCACATACACTTCTTTTTTTTATTATTTTATTCAAGCAGCTGGCGGCTGGTCATCATGTTGAGGACCTTGATAGGCCTCACGCCGACCCGATAGGCGCATACGCAGTCGACGAAAAGTATCTTCTCGCAACTCCTTGCGTACCAAAGTCAAATGGCAGTTTTGGTACTGTTTATATATAAAAAATAGTATACCTGCTCCACACAGCGCGAGCAGTGTCGAAAATAATATATTATTGGTATACACGTGCGATACAGCTTCTTTAGTATAACTTTGGGTTTCAGACCCGTGTTGATTTACTACTGCTTCACTTAATTTGCACTCACACTTAGAACATTCCTTGCCCATTTTGAAAAAATAATATGTATACTTTTGATAATTTGCAAATTATAAAAACGTCGAACTCGCGACAGAGCTGAAGCGTTAGTTCCTGTGCAGTCTCTAGGTTCCCATTCTCACGATACATTTTGCCAATTCAGCGGCAGACAGGCGTGGGAGCGCAACCCGATAAACACCTGCATGAAACTTTACACCCGTGACTCCGCGAACTGTGGCAGGGTCGCCATGAGGTATGCTAGGTAAATGATAAGACGTGTGTTTATGACAAAGGCCCGTTTATTACTGTAAAGTCTAACTATTACATTATATTCTTACATACTACGTTATGTACTTACCACCACAACCCATTGTCTTCATTAAATTTTGAAAAAGTTCACTTTCGAACTGACGACCTTGATCGCTTGTCAATGTAGTAGGACAACCGAATCGTGTAATCCAATGCTTGTAGAAAATGTCGGCGATACGAACAGCTGATATTTCGTCCGTAGGTATAGCTTCGGGCCCTAGTAACACGATCGACCATCGTAACTAGGTAGCGATGACCTCGAGCGGTTGTAGGTAGCGGACCGACAATGTCAATGTGTACGTGTATGTGCGGTCGGTTGGCGGGAAAGTTGCGATGTTTGTTATTGAATGGCGTTGCGTCTTGCTCCTTTGACATTCTATGCAGTTACGAGTCCATTGATTAGCGTCTATATTCATTGACGGCCAAAAGAATTTTTGTGTGATAAGCTTTCGAGTAGTGCGTATACCAGGGTGACTGATGTTATGCACGCTGTTAAAAACTTGACGTCGATATTCTTCTGGTATATAAGGACGTATATAAGATGTAGATGTCTCGCAGAATAACTTGATATCGGTGTTAGGTAATGAAATCTTCTTAAGCTTGATATTAGTGTTTTGTAATAATAATTGTATGTTGCTGTCCTTTTCTTGCGCTGTTGCTATGTCGCTGTAGTTAATCGAGCGCGGGCATGTTATTGTTTCTATGCGGCTCAGTGCGTCGGCTACAATATTTTGTTTACCGCTCACGTGACGTATGTCCGTGGTAAACTCGCTGATAAACAAAAGTTGTCTCGTGCGCCGTGGAGTTTCATTATTTGATGAAATTTTTGACATAGCGAATGTTAATGGCTTGTGGTCGGTGAATATGATAAGATTTCTTCCTTCAAATGTTTTTCGAAAATGTTTTATAGATAGGTATATTGATAGTAATTCACGATCGTAGGTAGAATATTTCTTCTGTGCGTCTGTGAATTTTTTTGAATAATAGCCGAGTGGTTGCCATGTTTCGTCGATGTACTGTTGTAGTGCGGCTCCAGCTGAGTGATCGGATGCGTCTGTGAAGAGGGCTAGCGTTGCGTGGTGTGATGGGTGAGCAAGTAAAGCTGCGTTGATAATGCTTGCTTTACATTGCTCGAATGACTGAGTAGCTTGTTCTGTCCACGTAATTTGTGTTTTGTCCTTCTTCTTAACATTATGTAGATATGCATTTAATGGAGCTTGTACGGATGCGGCGTTAGGAATGTGGTCACGATAGAAGTTTAACATTCCTAGGAATCTTCTTAATTCTTCTATCGTGTTTGGTTTAGGGTACTCTGTAATGGCTTTTATTTTGCTTTCCGGTGGCTTGATACCTTCTTGAGACACAGTGTGGCCGAGAAATTGTACTTTAGACTGCCCGAAGTTGCATTTAGCGGGATTTATCGTGATGCCGTTGTCTTCCAATCTCTTCAGTACAATTCGTAGGTGTTCTCGGTGTTCGGTTTCGTTTAGGCTCGCAACTAAAATATCATCGATGAACGGGTAAACGAATTCTAGTCCTCTTAGTACTTCGTGGATATAACGTTGGAATGTTTGACCTGCATTCTTCAAACCAGGGCACATGCGTGGAAACTCGAACAAACCCATCGGCGTGATGATGGCTGTCTTCTCTATATCTTCTTGTCTTACACTTAGTTGTTGGTAAGCGCGGTTTAAGTCGATAGTAGAGAATATAGTCTTGCCGGATAACTGGTGAGTAAAGTCTTTGACTCGAGGTACCGGGTAGCGGTCAGGTTTAGTTATCGCGTTCAACCGGCGGTAGTCACCACAGACTCTGATGTCTCCGTTGGCCTTGGGGACGATGTGCAGAGGTGATGACCACGGGCTTTTACTAGGTCTGCATAAGCCTTGTTCGATCATATTTTCAAACTCTTTCTTCACTGTCTCGTAACGATGAGGTGGGATAGGTCGAGCTCTGCAGTGTACTGGTGGGCCTTCGGTTTCTATGTAATGCTGGACGTGTATATCGGAGCTTAGTTTCATAGATGTTAATCTTGTAATGCCAGGAAATTGTGCTAATATGTCGTGGTAAGATTGTGACATATTAATACTGCGAACTGTAGGTACATTAGATACCTACTCGCAGCTGAGCGTTTACTTTTAGGTTAGTAACGCCGTCGATTAATCTTTTGTTTTTTAAATCGACGATGAGTTGATGATGCTTGAGGAAATCGGCTCCGAGTATGGGTTTTGTGACGTCCGCTACTATGAACTTCCACTTGTATGGTCGACGAAGGTTGAAGTTTAATGTAAGTGTTTTTTCACCGTACGTAGCTATAGTTGTATTGTTCGCCGCGTACAGTATAAAAGGTAATGGTTTCTCGACTTCTCCTTTGCTTCTTGGTAGCACGGATATGTTGGCACCCGTGTCGACTAAGAAACATAATTTTGTTGTTACGTCTGTGACAAAAAGGCGGGAAGACTGTTCTTGAACGTGGGTGTCCGCCTCAGCCAACGTTCGTTCTAGTTTTCCTGTTTATTGTAGCTACACGGTGCGGTACACAGTCTTGCTTGATCTTTAAATCTTCTGTGATAATAGCAGACAGGTGATGGTGATGCTGACGACGGCGACGGTTTGAAATGATCACGTGACCGACTGCGTTGACGATGAGATGTGTAGCGGCTGCGTCGATGATCATGGTAATGATGTTGATTTTTCTTTAATTCGGCGACTTCTAGAGATAATTTTCGTATTTCATTAATAAGTACCTGTGTATCGGACTGTGGCTGTGGTACGTTTTGCGGAATAATAGTATCTGCGACGCTTGTTGACGGATGGATGGCCGCGGCTTCCCGTGACTGTTCGAGCATCTTGTCGGCTAGTAGGGCTAATTCTTCAAGCTGTGTCTTCGTACTGAATGACTCGCTGACGGCGAGGACTGAACGGACGTGGGCTGGTAGGTGGTTGGTCCACATGAGACGCAGGGTGTCGTCGGGGACTTTGTCTCTGGCGAGATTCCGCATGCGACGAAGTAATTGTGTGGGCTTCTGGTCTCCTAGCTCCATGTCTGACAGAAGCTTTTGAAATTGCCGGCTGTCAGATTCCTCGTACGAAGATATGAGTCTCTCCTTTATGGCGTTGTATTGCTCTTTTTCCGGCGGGTTATAAAGGAGGTCCATGATTTGCTCGATATCCTGTCTCTCGAGCTGTGCTATGACCATCTGGGCGAGCTGAGCTTGGCCTTTCTTGAGGTCGTTCGTGGCTGCTTCGAAGCTGATGAACCAGAGTCGTGGTCGATCGCGCCAGAATGGTGGGATGCGCATGGTGAGAGAGATGCCAGCTGCTTCGGTTTTCATTGAGCTTGTGCTTGAGCTTGATTCGCCTTCCATAATGACACGCTGACAATGAGGATTTTTCTGAGCAGGAATTATTTTGAGCGCTTGCTTGCAGAAATTCTTTTCTTCGGGGTCACCACTTTACAGGATGGTCACCTATGCAGGTTCAGAGCTTCCTGTAAGGATTTGGAGATCTTGAGGATATAATAAAACTCTCGATTTGCTTGAAGTAGAATGCGTGTGGTTTAATAAAAATCGTCGCCTTATATACAAAAATGTGTAAACATGTAAAACCAATAAAATATAAGAAAAATAAATATTTACAAAATATAAAAAATGTATAACCAATCACAACTCAGATTGTAATCACGCCATGCGATGGAAGCGACGCGTAGTGGCGATGGCGCGAAATGTCGAGGCGCGCCGCCGAGCTCCGTCCTACCGGCCAGTCTGGCCTCCGTGCGTAAGTTATATATACGACCCGTCGTCGCTCGTACTCGTTCTTTCACTCGGGCGCGGCGTTGAAGAGGGACGGACGTCGATCTACTGCGTATGGTTCGGCGCGTGCGGCGTGTGTGAAGATTGTAATAACAACTTGAAGTATTGAAGAATATTCTGCTGGCTGCGTATATTGGCGACGACGTGCGTGAAGATAAATATTCAATTAATCTCGAATAAAGAAAAACGTTGTTCCGTGTACAGAAGTCGTACACAACGGTTCTTATTAGAAATGATTATTATTTCTATAATATAATAATCTGAAAGTCATTATCAAACAGTTCTTTTCAGAACTACTTCCTGTTTCTATTGACTTAATCGGTATTAAAGTCATGTTTAAAACAGCTCTTTTCAGAGCTAATCACTATTTCTATGGATTAATCTGTAGCAGGCCACGGCAGCTACAGAGCTAATCACTATTTCTATGGATTAATCTGTAGCAGGCCACGGCAGCTACAAGTTGTTCTCTTTCTCACGCGACGTTTACGTTTGGTGAAACAATAATGTTTTAGGCTTCGCCGACAGCTGAGTTGATTTTGACAGAATGAGCCTTCTTAACTTTTCACGTAGGGTAAGTTGTCCAACAATGAACCATGTAAAATTTGGAGGCGCATAACTCTCTCGTTTAAGCTTCGAAATGATTCAAATTTTGTACAAAGATAGGTAATTTATCTAGCTTTAAAAGAGCATTGACAAATTTTCAATATTATTTATACTTTTAAAAATAAACACATAAATATAAAAATAAATATTTGGATCAATGTGTACTCTAGGGTGTGCACATTGAACCGGGTTAATTTTAACATTGAACCACTTAATTATAAAAAAAGAAATGATATCAATAATTAATTAAGGTAAAAGTAAAACGTCCATTTCTTATGTAATTAGTCTTTACTTGTAATAGAGTAGTCTTTAAATCATAATTTAGTATATACTTCTTGTTAGCAAGATCATCTTTACGTGTGTGTAAATACTGTGCTACATAGCGGCGCAAAGTAGGATATAATGCAGCTTTTCTGATGATTACACCTTCTCTATTTAATTTGAAAGCTCTTAACATATTGGAAGCAGTGTGGCCCCCTTTTTTCTTTGACTTAATTTCATCATCATCATAAATATCAGCCTATAGACTATTATTCTGCTGGACATAGGCCTCCTCCAAACGTTTCCACCCTGCGGTCTTATGCCTCCCTCTTCCATCGGCTTCCCGCCGTCCTAACCAGGTCGTCGGTCCATCGTGTAAGGGGTCTCCCCACCCTGACTTCCCTATTCTGACTTACTTTATTCCGTGCCATTCTGTAACAGATAGAAATATTGACCAAAGGAAGTAAATAAAGTAATATTAATAATGATAATATGAACAGCTAGGTAAAAGAATATCATGTAGTTTGAAAGTTTCAATACATTATCTAACAACACTAGCAAAATGAACCACGTTTTGTTTAATGTGTACGCCAAGGTAATTCTTGGGGTACACAATCCGTGATTCATTGAGTACCACCTCAACATGGTTCAATGTGAGACATAGCACCTTTTTATAACTAACCTTAAAAATTTAAACTGAAAGAAATATAATTATGAAATAAATTACAGTGCATAGATAAGCTAAATAACTATATAATTCGGTGTAGAAATAAAATAGTCGATATTTCTTAAAGGAAAAATGCTAAAAAAGATAGTAAAATTTATTTAAAAATTACTTTTGTGACAGTTTTTAAAAAAAAGGTTCGCATACATACACCTCTCGCGCGATCTGCTCGCTAACTACTGAGCGGAAGAGACACGTCTGTACCTATCTTTTGCACAAATTAACACGATCTGGCCACGTCGAATTTTGGAAATATAGCGCTGGTTAAGTGTAGCTGCATGGTTCATTGTGAGACAGTCGACCCTAATTACCTAAAATGATCATACATCTAGTGGAACAAATTTCTCCTTGCTAATGAGTGTTTAATTATACTGTATGGTAAGGATGGAAGGACTAAAGTCTACAGAAGAGATGGAGAACACTTTGCACCATGCTGTATTAAAAGAAAAGGTCATCCATGGTGGTGGTTCGTAGACTATTTGGGGAGAAATTAGTAGCAACGACAAGGCAGAGTTTGTCTTTGTTTTTGGGTCACGTCTGCCATTATTTAACAGTCATAGGGACATTGAACAGTGTCTTAAACCTCATGTGATGCCCTATGCACATTTTATTGACCGTGGTTTAATATTTACGCACAAGGATGCTAGGGCAAACACAGCAAGCGTCGTATGAGATTATGATACCGTAGTAGATATCTCTATTTTAGATTGGCCAGCAAGAAGCCAGGACATGAATCCGATTTAACATCTATGCAATAAGTAAAAAATACAAATTAGTGCAAGAGATCATGCCTTAAAAACTCTTAGCCAGCTGTAAAATACAATCTACGAGGAATGGAACAGAACGCCACTATATTTGATCGTGACTCTCATCCGATCGATGAAGAACCGTACTAAAGCAGTAATGAGACCTTGGGGAGGGTATATGAGTCATTAAATAAACGCTTCCTATCTTTTTTTTTCATTTACGTGCGTAATTTTATCAATTTCCGCCAAACTACGTACAGGATAAAAATGACTTGTTTAACAAAACACAAAATCTACGAAAATTTAATTTGAATTTAGAACATTAACATTATTATTTGAAAACCTCATTAAATTCCCTATTAAATGACATATCACACATATTCCTAAATATACACATTTTTCTCATAATCCATACAAAACACAAACTTGCTGACCGTTTCGATTTTTTTGATGAGAAGTGTATTTCACTACTAATTAGGCTAAAGAACGATACAAAGTGCAACGCAATAATTCGTTGCATAGTTAAAGAATACTTACTATACAATACATGCTACCATACTTCATGTACATCTGGTTCCAATCCTGATTGTAATGTGTATTATTAATTCCCTTTATCTATAAGTGACTATAGATATTTATGTAAGCTTTCTTACCTTTCAGGGTTATACAATTCCCAGTGCTTCTACATCAAATCGACACTTAAGGGGGAGCATTTCAATCGCAATTCCATACAAACGAAGAAAGTTAATTGCTCCTTCATTAGATAATAAATACTCAAAACTATAGATGATATCGTTTTGTCTCGTTATTATCTAGGCTTATTGATAAATAAAACAGTAAAAATAATATTCATTTACAAGTTATGAGGCTTCAAAGTTCATAATTCTATGCACATTTTATGACAACTTTCAGCGTAATAAAATAGGATTAAACTTTTATAAAGGAAAATATATTTTGGGATTAGGCATAGATTATTTATTCAAAAATTCAAATAATTTTATTTTGACTAGATATATTCTAAAGTTTCTACGTAATTACCTTTTTCTCAAAATCATTTTAGGCAATTTTACCGTGCTCGTTTCCGCCATCGACATCTTGCATCTCGCCTCCACTTTCTGCACCCTTCGGGTTGGCGGAGGGGAGGTTCGACAGCGAGCCGACCGTCGTCGAATATTACCGAATATTTTTTTTTAAACTTCAATAAAATCTGTTATTTATGTCATTTATGACAATTAGTATCGCTTGCCAGTAAGAAGTTTCGTTATTTCTTTCATCAAAGAGATCCTATTATTATCAGATGCAATACCTGCCCAGTTAAATAAAATACCTAAGGTCTGACTCAACTATTGTTTCCTAATTCTTAATTTTCCCCGTGTGTAATTTTACAAATTATTTTATGGCCGAATACTTCTTTATCAACATTCTTAATTTTACCAATTCTTAATTTTCCGTATGTTTCATTTTCACAATTTTAGATAGTACGAATTATGTTTTTTCAAAAGAAAGTACATCATCATCATCATTATATCAGCCAATCGACGTCCACTGCTGGACAAAGGCCTCCTCCAAGTACTGCCACCTTGCGCGGTCCTGTGCCTCCCAAAAGAAAGTACAGTTAGGAATAATTGTGCTTTTTAATATAAATAATAAACCTCGGTTACTCGCGCGGATTTTTAGACTCGCGAGCACTTGCGGGGTGTTGAGGCCATTACACATACGCAAAGCGAATTTATATATCTATAATATCTGTTGATAGAATTATGCCAGCATTTTAGTATTTGGTGTTATAAGACGTATGTATATAAAAAAAGCTAAATTTTATTTTCAATATCATTACTGTTATTATAACCATTATAATAATTAACCTTTTTAATCATAAGATTTGGGATCTGTCATCAATCAATCAAATCAAATCAATAAATATATTTACTATAATTGTGAAAATGAGGCATTCGGGAAATTAAGAATTGGGAATTAATCGTAGACAGCCCCTCGCCCACGACGACTTTTTGTAGCGATGCCGTCGTTTCTACACTTCGAAACAGTCCTGAAGCGGACTCAGATTCAGATGTGAATAGCGATGGGCAATTGGATAAAAACTCAAATGATAAAAACTCAGTAAATATCCAAAAGTGAGTAAATACTCGTAAATATCCGAATTCTTGGATAAAAACTCAAAAAGTCAGGATAAATACTCAGCTGCATTCATGTATCAAATGTTTTGGATTTTTTAATGGTTTTTTTAATAAATTTTTATGTTATTGTCTATCTGCAGGTGTTTTATGGTTTAAAATATTAGTTGTACTACAATAATAATTGTTTGCGGCTTTATTTGTTGCTAATTGTTTTGTTTTTTTTAAATTTCTTTTTACTGTTTATCTGCAGGTGTTTTATGGTTTAAAATTAGTTGTATATAGTGTTAATATATTGTTTTTATAGTGATGGGCAATCAGATAAATACTCGAATGATAAAAACTCAATAAATACTCAGCTGCATTCGTGTATCAAATGTTTTTATTTTATTAAGAATTTTAACTAATTTTGACTACTTTTACATAGTCAAGGTCATTAAGTATTCAAGTCAAATAAATAGTTTACTACAGTTTTGTATAAAAGTATTTGGTTTTTAAATAATTTATACATGTTTTGTCTCCTTTTGTGAGTTCGTCTATTTGTTATTAGTATGTGTAGGATTAAAAAAACTACTTGTATGAATGTAAAAGTGTTATTAACAAAACTAGCTGCTTTCCGCGCTTTTCTTCGTCCGCGTGGAATAGTTACGTAGGGCTAACATTAAATAAATAAATGGACTATTTTGAAAACTTTTTAAGAACAATTATTCAATTATTCCGTCGCAAGTACATATTTTTTGTGTAACTACATGTAACCATATACACAGCGCACGCAATGTAAGCTTACGAAAGTAGCAATTTACCCCCGTTTTTGCAACATTTTTCATATATGCTCCGCTTAAATTTAGCGTAATGTTATATATCCTATATTACTCGCAAATAATGTATTATATTGGTGGAAGAATTGTTCAAATCGGTTGAGTAGTTTTGAAGTGTATTCAATACAAACAAAAAAAAACAATGGTTTCTTATTTATATAATAGTGTAGATGTAGCTATGTTACATGAAATCAAATTCCTCATGTTCCTAGTCACATTATATTCAAAACTTTCATTTGTGTGGGCATCATCATCAGTATTAAGGTCTTGGTTGAAGCAGTCTTCTGAAGAAGTACTAGATGTAGTAATTTTGTTGAAGAGATTCCAATTATACAATATGAAGGTAAATTTCGCAGCTTTATCTTCCGTTATTCAGTTCATAATTTATAGTTATTGGGGGTTGCTTTCCGCACTTAGTCATTCCAGCCAGCCTACCTTCCTCCAGAAGCGTATGAGGTCTCCGAGACTGTCCAGGCATTCTGTTACAGATTTGGACAGGGCTCCTTGTGTTTTTATCCGTGTGTTAGCGACATCTGTACACTCAAGAAGCACGTGTGACAACGTTACCTATGGTGTGGAAGTGTTTATTTAATAAGCAATGTCTGGTGATGGTTGCAGTCATCAGCAGCAAACCGTTTCTGTGCAGACACAGTATGCTTTTGGTCAGTTTGTTGTTAAGGAATGGCATGGCTTTGGATTGATAGCCAGTGATCTTGAGTTTTGAACCTGGTTGAAGGGGATGGGTGTGATAGGCTCTTGTCCGAAGACCGTGATATCAGATCCCCTTCTAGTGCGTCAGTCGCATCATTTCCTAGTGATCCGCCTTGTCTACTTATCCATTGTAGTCTCACTAAGTTACTGTTGGAAGTCGCAATCCGTTGTACCGCATAGTGCCATTCCAATATAAGTTTCGAACTGACAGGGATTTTATTCAGAGCTTTGAGTACCGAAGCGTTGTTGGTTATTGTGCGGATTCGAGCCTTCAAGAGATTCGAAAAAATATGCGTTTAATTAACTTGGAGTAGGTGCCTATTTATCCATCCCATCCATCTAGAGACCCATCTGTAATAGTGACCAAACGTCATGATTGTAATTCCGTACTAAAAAGATAAAATAAATAAAAACTAAATACTGAAATATAATATTAACAATAAAAAACTTATATGTTTCAAAAATAAAAATAAAAAATTAATAAAAGTATAGTAAAATAACATATTTAAATTTAGTTATAAAGAAGTATTTACTCGAAAGAGGTAAAATAAAGTATTCTACGTAATGGAACCAAGATAAAATAAAGTAAAAAATAAAAATTTTCTAATTAAAAAACCGACGTCAACGACAAACTTGATTATAATAACTACTTACCAATAATATTATATTATAAAGGTAGATAATTATATCATGGTCACTAATCAAAGAAAATAATCTTCCTAAGACGGAAAAGTAACGCAACTCTCTATAATCTTCATCATCAGATCATGTTTGTGTAAGGGTGTGTAAAGTTTTCATCAATATGAATAAAATAACCCCAAAGACTAAGTAGCTCCTATATACCGTTGAGGAGTTCCCTCGACCCTCTGTCATCTTCAGCATCAGATCATGTTTGTGTAAAGTTTTCATCATTACGAATAAAAAAAGGCCAAACACAAGTTAGCTGCTATATACCGTTGAGGAGTTCCCTTATTTGTCTGTGATCTCCATCATCAGACCAGTTCTAACTCTTCATTATTTTGTACTGACGTCAGAGATACACGTGTATAACAAGATTTTACATAATGCTTCCTTACAATTTTCAAAAGTTGTCCTTGATTTCTCTGAGATCCCGTCATGCAGATCCAGATCTGGTGACTATGGGATCAAATAGAAAGTATACCCTTTCAAACAAAAAAAAAAAATTCAAATCGGTCCACCCGTTTTCGAGAAATCAGGTAACAAACACAATAAAAAATACAATCGAATTAAGAAACTTCCTCCTTTTTTTGAAGTCGGTTAAAAATATAGTAACTTTCGAAGGTAAATTTCCAGGTTGATGCAAAGTATCGCAAAGAAAGTCAAAACCAGTTATAAAATAAAAAAAAAACTAAATATTTCGATAGAAAAATGCATCAGAGTTTTTATCCAAAGATTTGGATAAATACTCGGATAGAAACGAGTGTTTATGAGTATTTACTCAAAAATGAGTTTTTACTCGAGTGTAATCCCATCACTGGATGTGAAGCATTGCACATCTGTCACGATGTAAACATGATGGTTCTTCACTCCCTGCGTTCTTATCCCTATGTACCCGACATGGTAGCGCGTTTGCATTAATACAGTCGCGATGCAGTAGCGCGTTGCAATGCGACTAACTGCTGTCGCACTTTTAGTAACGCGCTTTTTGTTTGATGAGACGAGACGTCATAGAATTTTGGCGGGAAACTTAATATTTAGCCAGCTGACGTGAGAGTTGTTTAAGTATTAATTTTCCCGCCAGAGTCCTGACGTCATCGCAATTTGGCGGGAAAATAAATAGGTTCGTACGGAACCCTCGGTGCGCGAGTCAGACTTGCACTTGACTGTTTTTTTTTAGTATAGTTAATTCAATCGCATGAGAGTCGTTTAGGACATGGTAGATGATGCAAATGATATAATGTAAAGTTACTGGTGACGAGGTGTGGACTCACGAGTTTTTGGGTGTCACGTCACATTTACAAACTCGTTAACAAACTTCGGAGTGGAAACAGGATGAGTAGGGCGGGTGGAAAAAAATTAGAGATTAGAATAAAGGAAAATCCCAATAAGCCCCTTAAGTTCTGCATAAGGGTTTTATTTTTGTACTTACCCAAGTTGAGCAAGAATGGATAACTAGTAAGTATAAAAATTCTGCTAGCATTAGTAGTGGCAACCCTACACTCTTGTAAATAATATAATTTGAACGAAATTGATACAGCTAGCTATTTTCATATTATATCTTTGTATTTTTTAAAGGTGTAGGTATGCTTTTATTAAATAAATGGAGACGCGTTACTTTTTTAAACGCTTTTTTATTATATAACTAGCTGACCCGTGCCCACTTCGTTGGGCGGCGAAAAAACGCGTCACTTTTTTAAACATATTTAATTACTGCTCCACTCCTATTAGTCATAGCGTGATACTATATAGCCTATAGCTTCCGCCCGCGGCTTCGCCCGCGTGAAATTAGTTTTTGTCAATCAGAATCAGAAATCATTTACTTGCTTTGAACAAAGGTAATATATTATTATGATGGTATGGTATGGAATCACAAAATCATATATAGCAATAATAAAGAATAAAAAAAATAAAAACATATAAAAATAAAATAAATAGTATTCAAAATAAAATAAAGAAATAACATGTCAAAAACATTGAATTATAAAGTCACTTTTACAAATAAAAAAACAAAAAGAAAATATAAATAAATAAAAATATAAAAGAAAACAAAAAAAAATAGCATTCAAAATCAAATACAAAAATAATAATAAGAAAAAATAACATGTCAAAAACATTGAATTATAAAGTCACTTTTACAAATAAAAAAACAAAAAGAAAATATAAATAAATAAAAATATAAAAGAAAACAAAAAAAAATAGCATTCAAAATCAAATACAAAAATAATAATAAGAAAAAACATGTCAAAAACATTCAATTATAAAGTCACTTTTACAAATAAAAAAAAAAAAGAAAATATAATTATATAAAAAAATATAATCAAAAATATAAAAACATAAAAAAATAAAAATAAGAAAATAAAATAAATAGCATTCAAAATCAAATACAAAAATAACAATAAGAAATAACGTGTCAAAAACATTGAATTATAAAGTCACTTTTACAAATTAAAAAACAAAAAGAAAATATAAATAAATAAAAACATAAAAAATTAAAAAAAAATAAATAGCATTCAAAATAAAATACAAAAATAATAATAAGAAATAACATGTCAAAAACATTGACTTATAAAGTAACTTTTACAAATAAAAAAACAAAAAGAAAATATAAATACAAAAATATTTTTTAATGACCTACATACATACTAATTTAAATGTGAATTATGACTAATTTAAAACATTTTTGTAAACAACATTTGCAGTTTTTTTATCATAATTTGTTAAAATGTAGAGATTGCTTGGATTCGACACTCGCGAGCAGGCCACGTACAGTTGGCCATGTGAAAAACAGTTTTTCTCTAAATGGACACCTGCTACTTTGAGGGTTTGGCCTTGCGCTTTATTAATGGTCATTGCGAAGGCTGGTTTGAGGGGAAACTGGATTCTTTTAAATTGAAACGGTATATCTGTAGGGATCATGGGGATGCGTGGAATCAAAATTTCTTGATTTTTAGCTATACCTGTCATTATATTTGCTCTAATAATATTGCGTCCTAGGTGCGTAATTTGCAATCGAGTCCCGTTGCATAGTCTAGGTGCTTCGAGATTTCTCATTAATAAAACTGGAACCCCAACTTTCAGTCTCAGCTTATGAGACGGCACTCCTGACAGCTCTAAAGAATTTAGAAACTCAGTAGGATAAGACGTCACCTGTTCACTGTCCATGACAATATCTACTCACAAATATTCAACAACATCGCCTTGCACATGTGACATCATTCTTTCATTGATCTGTCCCACGATTTCATTAGTCGGTGCCAATATTGCCCTTTCACACAGCCATTCTCTATTCCTCATGTTATATTCTAAACCGGGATAGACGTTGTTTTTAAGATCTTCCAAGTTGTGGACAGCATTACAGAATTCTTGATTTAATGTAATCATACCGTTAGCGTCTGTAGTCATTCGACCTTCACCGATTTTCAATAGAGCAGCTGCATATTGCCCCGATTGCGTATCATTATGTAGTTGTACTCGCATGTTTTTAGTTAGACAAATTTTTTTTACATGTATCCATAATGTAGACGCTTTCAAACATGCATTTATCTCATCTGCTGGAGTGCCTCTAGTGATGACAGGTAGTGTCTGTCGAAAATCACCCGCAAGCAACACTATCATCCCACCCATTAAACTCGGGTTACTTCTGATATCTTTCAGAGTCCGATTGAGCGCCTCGATTGCTTTTTTATGTGACATTGTGCACTCATCCCACACCAACAACTTGCATTGCTGTAGCATTCGGCCACGATCGCTGTTTTTTGTGATGTTACAAACTGGAATTTCCTCATGATGTAAATTTAATGGGAGTTTAAGTACCGAATGTGCCGTGCGACCTCCATCGAGCAGCGTTGCTGCAATTCCAGAGGAAGCTACAGCAACAGCTATTCCTTTGTCTTTCCGAATTTGAGCTAAAAGTAAATTCAATAGAAAAGTTTTTCCAGTGCCTCCTGGCGCATCTAAGAAAAACAATCCACCCTCACCAATATCTATTCTTTGCACAACAATATCAAAGACTAATTTTTGTTCCATGTTTAATCGAGGAACTGACTCTGATATTTGTTGCTGTAAAGAAGAGACATTGTAGTCCAGTTCTCTTATTAAATCACTACTGACTTCTCCGATTCTTTGTGGCTGGTTCATTCCAAAATCTGATAATGGCTTCCCAGATATAGCCATCACTTGGTCATCAATCTTAGTAAGCGCCTCGTTATATACTAAATCATTATTGACATTAGGATTATTTTGTTGCAGTCTGTGCAAAATATCGTCTGACATATCATTTTTGTACTTTTCCCATAATATCTGAGGATTTGACAGACCACATGTTGCTATGAGAATGGCAAAAAGATCTCTTACCTTAGCTGCTGATCTACATTGTGCAGCCTCTTCTAATGTCGAGTCCCAATGATTGTCATTCTCTAACAATCCTCTTGTTTCACAGGCTTCTCGGAAGGTAACAAATGTTTGACCATTGTAGTTCTTGAGATCATCGAACGAAGTTGGCCCACGCACGTGGTGTAGCAGTAATCTTAAACAAAAGCATTCAATGTTGCTAACGTGGACAGTATAGACCCGTCCTAATGTATCTCCAGATTTAACGCCAGGCCAATCCAGAACAGCAGTTCCTTGAATTCGGCGTGTCCAACATTTTCTACCTCCATCCCACGTGTAATACCGAGGTACCTGAACGTACAAAAGTGTTTTTGCAAATTCATCTGATCTGCAAAGGTCAAAAAAGGCGGTCAAAGTGGTTTTTGGTGGTGTTGTCACTCGCTGGTGAAAATTATTTTCATTGAAATAAATTCGTTCACCATTCTCTAGATGCACACTGAGGTGCGTAACAGTAGGATGCCTTTCGTGCAAAGGAAACCCTAATAGGCGCCATGCAGCTTCGTTGCTGCTGACATAGCGACCAGACTGAAACGTTTGTACTTCGTCTACTGGGTTTGAGGACTCTGAGCTTCTGAAATTAAAAATAGCTTGATCGCTGCCTTTATTAATATATTTGCAGATGTATTTGATTGCACGTACGGAACCGCAAGCTTCTACATTTATATGGGCGTTAAAAGTTTTTAATAGGACAGGCGAATATGGCACTACCCAACTATTGTCAACAGAAACTTGACTACCATTTCGGAGTTTAACAAATGCCGTACGGCCTCCGTCTTCTGGTGCTCTTCTACGATACATCGGGTAGCCGTTCTCATTATGGAGAGTCTCTTTCAGTAGGTTGCGAGGAAATTTTTTTGTGCATTTACGTTGTTTCATGCACGGGCACTGAGGATTTTCAGCCCCGCATGGACCATGGATCATGTTTTTCATAACAATATCATAAAGTGCCTTGTCATTGTTAGAATCTGGTATTTCAGCGCTTATAACTTTATCGATTTGGTCAGGTCGCAATTTATCTTTTAACCAAAGCAAAATGTGGGCATGTGGGAGTCCTCGCTTCTGCCACTCAATGGAATACATAAAGCATTGCACTTCTCCAAAAACCCTTCCTTTAGTTATTACAATTATAAGCTTTTTAACTTTTAATCTAAACACTCTGGCAATGACATCGTGCCTATCGTTGGCGCTTTGACCTGGCATTAATTCGTCAACTATTTCAGACCAAGATGGATTGCAGGTGAAGGTTACAAATAAATCAGGTCGACCATACGTACGCACATAAGCAAATGCGTCTTGAGTGTACTCGTGTAAGTATCGGGGACTGTTCACAAACGAAGAGGGCAGAATCACCATTTTACCTATATTATTAGGGTTCACGTTGGCATCATTCGATACAGCATCTTGGAGATGAATATAATTTTCGGCTCTAAGTTTTGTTTGATTTAAAGATATGTATCGCAATCTTTCGCTTTCAACCTTCACGTACATATCAACATAAAACTGGTTAGCGAGCTGTTTGCATCGTTGTATTACGTTAAAATTGTCTTCGCGTATCATCATATGATAAACATAAAAGTCCATGCTCGATACTTTTTTGTTGGACAGGGGGAGGTTGGTCACTGGATTGACCTGTGGAATTTGAAAATGGTACCCCTCTTGCCCCTTGCTAAACAGAAGCGGGTATTGTAATGCGTCATAAAACTTGTGTGTGTCGGGCACCCTGGTCAATGTGTTGTCACGGGTTTGTAAAACAATATCACGCGATGCGAATTGTTCACCACACACCATGGCGGCGACTTCGTTTATTAAGGGTACATTATAACGTCTTTCATGTTCCCCGCTTGGCGTACGATCTGGGTGTATTACTAATTTGTAATTTTCCCCTGGCATTCTTTCTAAGGCTGTTTTGAAAGTGCTGATGAGGTTATTATGTCTGTGCAACATTCTTTGAATTTTTAAAACAATGTCCCTCTCAACTCCTTCAATATTTTGACATCTGCGGTCAACCTCGCTGTTTTCGTCTCCCATAAAATAAATCTGTAGAAATTTTGGTTGATCATTGTTTGTGGGAAGCAAAGAACCAATCCTATGATAAACTTGCCCTTGTACCGTAAATGTGGGTGAAAATCCAGGCATGATGACTTCATTACCCACACCAAATGATGTCATTTGAAAGCAAGAATTGTACTTTCTTATACTTTTTAAAAATCGCCGAGATTCATTGCTGTCATATAGAAGTAAGGATTTGAGTGGCTCTTCGGGGTCACCAAGCGTTGGTACTGATACTTTGCCTCCAGAACAGCACATACCTGGGGTCTCTTCCTTCCACTTGAGTGCCTCACATTGTCTGCATTTATTGGCCATTCTACCTATGAGGACTAATCGATGATTAAAGTATTCAATTAACGGATCATAATCAAAAGCAGCATCGGCAAATGCCTCCCACGTATTCATCGTAAACGTACGTCTCCTTTCTGCTTGCCGCTCGGAATTATTTAAACGTCGTCTACGTGTTTCTTCGAAGGTCTCTGCAGCTATGTACGAAGCTTGCCGCTCAGCATCTAAGATTTGGCGAGCTTGGGTCTGCTGAGAGGTCTCAGCAGCTCTTTGAGCCGTGTGACGCTCTGCATCAATGACTTGGCGAGATTGGGTTTGTTGAGAGGTCTCAGCAGCTCTTTGAACCGCGTGACGCTCTGCATCAATGACTTGGCGAGATTGGGTTTGTTGAGAGGTCTCAGCAGCTCTTTGAACCGCGTGATGCTCTGCATCAATGACTTGGCGAGAATGGGTTTGTTGAGAGGTCTCAGCAGCTCTTTGAGCCGCGTGACGCTCTGCATCAATGACTTGGCGAGATTGGGTTTGTTGAGAGGCCTCAGCAGCTCTTTGAGCAGCGTGACGCTCTGCATCAATGACTTGGCGAGATTGGGTTTGTTGAGAGGTCTCAGCAGCTCTTTGAGCAGCGTGACGCTCTGCATCAATGACTTGGCGAGATTGGGTTTGTTGAGAGGTCTCAGCAGCTCTTTGAGCCGCGTGACGCTCTGCATCAATGACTTGGCGAGATTGGGTTTGTTGAGAGGTCTCAGCAGCTCTTTGAGCCGCGTGACGCTCTGCATCAATGACTTGGCGAGATTGGGTTTGTTGAGAGGTCTCAGCAGCTCTTTGAGCCGCGTGACGCTCTGCATCAATGACTTGGCGAGATTGGGTTTGTTGAGAGGTCTCAGCAGCTCTTTGAGCCGCGTGACGCTCTGCATCAATGACTTGGCGAGATTGGGTTTGTTGAGAGGTCTCAGCAGCTCTTTGAGCCGCGTGACGCTCTGCATCAATGACTTGGCGAGATTGGGTTTGTTGAGAGGTCTCAGCAGCTCTTTGAGCCGCGTGACGCTCTGCATCAATGACTTGGCGAGATTGGGTTTGTTGAGAGGTCTCAGCAGCTCTTTGAGCCGCGTGATACTCTGCATCAATGACTTGGCGAGATTGGGTTTGTTGAGATGTCTCAGCAGCTCTTTGAGCCGCGTGATACTCTGCATCAATGACTTGGCGAGATTGGGTTTGTTGAGAGGTCTCAGCAGCTCTTTGAGCCGCGTGACGCTCTGCATCAATGACTTGGCGAGATTGGGTTTGTTGAGAGGTCTCAGCAGCTCTTTGAGCCGCGTGACGCTCTGCATCAATGACTTGGCGAGATTGGGTTTGTTGAGAGGTCTCAGCAGCTCTTTGAGCCGCGTGATGCTCTGCATCAATGACTTGGCGAGATTGGGTTTGTTGAGAGGTCTCAGCAGCTCTTTGAGACGCGTGACGCTCAGCATCTAAAGTACGACGGATCTGTGAATCCTCTTCTGATTCCAGAGATCTAGCAAGTTTAGCAGCCCGAGCTCTGCTAGGGCTATTAGCTAAATTGGACTTTCGTTTGCGAGGCATCGTTAAAAAAAATGTAACAAAACAGATGTACCGATTAAAATTTAAAATAAAAAATAACCGTTAAGAATAATGCGCTCATCCGACGGCGATGTATATTAAACACAATCGTCCGTCAAGTTTACGTTTAAATGGAAATAAAGTAACAAAGAAATTAAATTATCAATACATATGACATAACAATATACAACCAGAGACTACTTTTTACAACCAATGCATAAAAAAGTAGAAGGTAATGTAAGTAGGTTAGGTTTGTTTTACCTACCTACCTATTAGAAATGTTAGATTTTATTAAAAAAAGGATATAAACGCAAATCGGATTTTTAAAGTAAAAGTAACTATCTAACCTACTTTTAAATATGAACTAAAATAAATATCAGTATGAATAAAATTAATTTACAGGACCTTATTAATAAAAAACACTTAAAAAGTTCCACGAAACAATAAAATGATATTACTGGTCTAAAAATGTAATTCTCTCTTGGTTAGGTGCGCGACGGTGGCGACGCGTAGCGTTTACTAAATTAGCGGAAGCTGTCAAATAATAACAATGTAAATATTGTTAGTTGTTCCTGTTTCAGCCACAAAACCAATCTAAATTATTGTTTAGGTTTTTATCACTTCACATTAAGTCATAGCACTTCGGACTCTGGCAGAATTGTCGACATCGGCATAGTTTGCCATATATAAGATAGAAGAAGATTGTTAGTTTTCTTTGCAAACATAAATAAATCCAAAGATTAAAATAGTATTGTTGTCATAATTTAAGTGCAATTTATTCAATAGTTTTCCTGTAAAATGAATATAATAATAAAAACCGGGTTTGAAACTATTTCAAATAATATTTGTTTCCAACCACAAACTGAGATAAACTCAAGCCGAGCATGTTAGAAATGTGGAAGAACTGCGCAATAACGGCCAGAGCTACTTAATACGTAGTTCGTCAGACATCTGTGACACTAACACCATTCAAAACCATTTTAAACGTAAGTAATGTTTAAGTGATGCTAGAATGCTATTACGACATGTAGGTATGTAAGTCATTTAAAATTTACTAATTGTAAGCGTCTTATCCATCTTATTATTTTTTGCATATCAATGGTGCTCGTGTCGTCACTGATGTGGTCAGAGCAGCAAGTGCAAGCATGTTAATGCTTTAATATCCTATGTTAAGAACACCACCAGCTTGTCAGAGACCAGTAATGAACAACAGTGAGGCAAACCTAGCATTCGGCAATTTGTTCAGAATAAATATTCTAAGAAGACATGTTGTTTATATGTATTGCTTTGCTTTGATTTTGTACTGCAATTAACACTTTTTACAGCTGATTTCTGCCTTTGTTTCCAATTATTGTTATTTTACACCATAAACTACATATATTCCAAATTACTTCAAAATCCATTTAGTAGTTTTTGCATGAAAGGGTAACAAACATCCATCCATCCTCACAAACTTTTGCATTTTTAATATTAGTAGGATAGGATAAGCAAAGGTGTGTCACTTTAGTGCCTAACAAATAAGGTGAATATTATCTTCACTAAATAAAAAGAAGGAAAACTTGAAATTAAACCCTATACCAATCCGTCTGCAAGCGTGGTATTAGTAGGCCAAGTATCCAGTTTCAGTTTCATTTTCATTTATTTATTCAAAGTAGTACAATAATATTGTATCTTTTTGACGTCATCTAACATTACTTAATCTAAATTTAAAAACATTTCAAAGTTTAGAAAACTTTACCACCGCCTCCAAAGCGCTAATTGACAGCTGTCAAAAGTGACAGAGGTATCAAATATTTTCCCGCCAAAATAATATGACGTCACAAATCATCTGTCAAAAATGCTGTGACGTCACGACTCATCTGTCAAAAATTCAAAACATCACTGCTCAGCTGTCAAAATATATTTACCCGCCAAAATTCTGTGACGTCACGAATCATCTGTAAAAAATTCTGTGTCGTCACGACTCATCTGTCAAAATTCTATGACGTCACAGGTCACGTGACCAAAATTCTATGACGTCACACGTCACGTGACCAGAATTCTATGACGTCACAGGTCACGTGACCAAAATTCTATGACGTCACAGGTCATACAAATTCTGTGACGTCACGAATCATCTGTCAAAAATTCTGTGACGTCACGACTCATCTGTCAAAAATTAAAAAACGTCACGGCTCTGCCGTCAATATTTAATTCTGTGACGTCACGACTCAGCGTACCAAAATTCAATGACGTCACGACTCAACTGTCAAAAAGTATTTTCCCGCCAAAATTCTTTGACGTCATGACTCAACTGTCAAAAAATATTTTCCCGCCAAAATTCTGTGACGTCACGACTCATCTGTCAAAATTCTATGACGTCACAGGTCACGTGACCAGAATTCTATGACGTCACAGGTCACGTGACCTATGACGTCACAGGTCACGTGACCTATGACGTCACAAGTCACGTGACACAGCTTTCCCGCCAAAATTCTATGAAATCAAAATATAATATGATTGCTAATAAAAAGTAGCCTATGTTCTTTCTCAGGGTCTAAAGATTGTCTGTACCAAATTTCATCGAAATCCGTTCAGCCGTTTAGGCGTGAAAGAGTAACAGACAGACAGACAGACAGACAGACAGACAGACAGAGCGACAGACAGACAGACAGACAGACAGACAGACAGACAGAGTTACTTTCGCATTTATAATATTAGTATAGATTTACGTCTATGTTCAAAGTCGTATAGTTCCGTAATCATCAGTCAATTCAACTAACAAAATAATAATAATGAGGTTGAAATATTTAATTACTTATGTTATAATAGTAAAAATCACTGATACAAGAATATATGTACTTTTGAACCAACTGAACCATGATCCATCTACTTGATAATTCGTTTAAAAATTTCATACTTGTTAGGTCTATGTCGTAAAATTCAAGAACATTACGTCAATACAAAATAACAAATTTGTTTCTAGGGAAACGTGTGATTACATCAATTTAAACGAATTTAGGTTTTATTGCATTTGAATGTCATACGAAAATTAGAATATAATGGGTCGTGATTCAGCTTTGATTTGATAGTACCTATTTGTATAACACGTTATCATCCGAAAACTCCAAGAAGAGATAGAAGATATTATATAAGAATAAAAGACCCGTAAGTGCAAGCGAGATAGATATAGAGAAATGATATGGCTTTAAGACTCAGATGATAATGCGTGTGCATGTGCATGTTTCTTACTGCTTTTCTATGAGTTGTTCTCTTTCTCACGCGACGTTTGGTGAAACAACAATGTTTTAGGCTTCGTCGACAGCTGAGTTGGTTTTGACAGCATGAGCATTCTTAATACAAGTAGATATCATGCACACCAGTGTCTCTAACTTGCAGGTCGTGATTAAGTCGCCGTCCAGTCGTATTTACTTTTGTCCTGGTTTTATCTTGAAGATACCTTGGTATTAGGAACAATAATGTATAATAGGACCATGATAGACGTTTCAAAATAAGGTATAGGATTAAAATGAATGAGTATTGCAAAATACATTTAATAACTAACAAGTCCAAAAATATCTCAAGTTTTACACTAGTTTTTCTGCTATAAGGGTAAACAAATTATAGCAATAAGTATTTTGTTCATAATATTTTATAAACGGCATAGCAACGCGCACGCTGCAATGGAACGCGCTAGTTTAAAAATTGTTTGTTTATAATAATCACTTCTAAAAGGTTTTGAAAACATTACATGTTTTATTTTTTCTATCACTTTCAATAATAAATAGCTCACCAAAATCGATGAATGGCTAAATGTTATTAAAGATAAATGTTTAAATATTATTTATTAAATGAATACCTAACTAATAATAACTAAGTAAGTACGTCATTTTATCTCTATATGTAACTTTAAGTACTCATACTCATGAAAATCATGAAATAATAAAACTCATCTAAAAATAAATTAAACTAAAACTGTCTAAGTTACGTGTAAATCTATCTATCTAAGTACACCTATAAATCTAGAAAGTTATTTAAGGATCTAACTAGGAATAGGAACAACTATAAACTACAATAAATACCAACATAATAATTTATAATACATTTATTGATAATGACAGCGATGGTTGACTCGAACTTGCTACTTGGCAAAATATTTCCACTAGATGTGAACTATTTATGTATTTAAATATTAAAATCTCTTTATTATGCTTTATGTGTATAGTAATGAATACGCAACCATCTACGCTACGAAGTAGCTGCCTATGTATCACAAAAATAATTAGAAATACATACATTACTTTGTCATTTATTTATTTTACATTTTCCAAAATCTTGCAAATTAATTTATTTAAATTATCATCACTACGCTAAAATAAATTTCATGCAAGTCACAAATTCATAAAACAATATAATTATTACATTCACATTATTTGTAAAAGCGTGTCATAATCTTAAATTGACTGCGAATAATACACACAATTCTCTAAAATGAAATTATAATAAACAACAAATTATTTCATTTACCTAAAAACTATTTGTTTAAAACAAAAGCACAGCACATGGTCAGCTTAATTTCTAAAAATTAAATTAGGACCTAATAGACGCTGCATTAAGGTCACTATTTGCCTAACCCTAGGAGCCCTAGTGATTCCGATACACTAACTCGACCCACGTATCTCGATCGTTCGTCGTCGTCGCTTCACTGAGACAGTTAGTCCTTTGCCCTTGTTCTACCAAACTACTGGACATAAGCACATCGAGAGTTTCAAAGACACATCCTACTATATTTGAAAATACGTATATTTCATTTTGATTTTTTTAACGTCGACTACACATTGAGCTGTCCTAGTTAGGGCCAGGTTTATTTATTACAATGGTAAATACTTTTAACATTCATAGTTAAAAATCGTAAAATGCAAAATAAACGCCATAATAAATCGCATTCTGTAGTTCAAAATCTAACTAATCATAGATAATTACTAATGAACTTCTGCTAGAACAATAAATGTATAGAAAAATGGAATGTTTAAGTACGACAGTCTAATAAGCATTCGATTAATGTAAATTGTGATAACTCTATGTATGTGTGACAAATATGATGTCAGTCAATGCTTACAAATAATTAACCCGATGTTCCATAGCGGGGCGTGCGTCGTGACCACATCAAGGTAACAATGTGCTGCAGTTACTTCTCTACTTACTACATATTATTATCGGTATACTCGCTATGGAACACCGGTATCACTAAAAATTGGCATTAAATTCTCGAGTGCATACTTTTGAAACAGCTGTTTTTAATATATTTTTTGAATAACATTTTTATACTTAATAACTTACGTTAAATGTAAAATATACATATGTTTACAGAGGTATTCGTTGACGTCACACTTTAGAATGCAACATTTAAATTTGAACCTGCTCGTAATACGTACCTATATTATACTAATGTATGTGACGCCACAGAATGGACCTCATGGAGATGAGGCAAGTGGCGGACTATGAATGAACGCTCAAAGTGTAACTTACAAACACTAGTAAATAACCAGGCGTGTTACTCTATGTTGTGTACTCATTTAGTGTACTTACGAACGATTACTTTACTAAAAGGATGGAATATACATTAGGTGATCTAAGACTATTGCTCCGTATTACCACGGAGCGAACAATGTGGACATTACCTAATACGATTACACGCGCACTATGCCGCTACTATATATTTTGATAAATTTATTCAAATTAGGCATTATTAAAAAAATTAAACTAATTTCTCATTAGTATTATAATGGAGAGAACGTTAAGTTTTGGTTTCACTAATTACAGATCGATACCTCATCGATTTATTGTTTGAATGTGGATGGAGATAATAAATTGAGGACAATTTTTATGACATTTTATAATTTACAGAATGCCGCATCCCGACTACATTTACATAACTTCGAATATACACAACCTAATCGATATAATATAGAGGGCGCAAGTGGAGAGGCGAGTATCGACTAAAAGTCGCATCACTACTGTCACTCATTTTAGCGCCAAAAGGACGTACAATTTATATTTTTAAATATTAGAATAGAAATTATTGTTACAAGAAGTATTCTAATAAAATTTAAGCAATTAACTGGCAGTATTCATTACATATTTTAGTAACTCGCCCTTCACCTGCGTCTTACAAACGGAAAGTCATGTATTTGTGGGGTTCGGTTTATTCGTCTGTGGTTGTAAGTGTACTAAGTACAAAAGTCTTTATAAGGACGAAGATGTAATATTGGACGATTTCGTTTACTACTTGAGTTTACACCTTTAAATAAAAAAGGGTGAAAGCAGGCGTTATAACAAAAAAATATTCTTTAAGGTGGCAAGATACTATCACAATCGAAAATGGCAATCGTGTCTTGAACACAAAATGCACGTGAGCAGTTGGATGTGTATAATTAGAATATACTTAATATGTAATTGAATAAAGCGTATAACTGGTATCGCGAATGAATATTTTATTAACAATAAAGTAAAATATTCAGGTAAAATTGATAATATTTAGTGCATTAGAATTAGATGATCCACTTATTATTTTTAAAAGATTTTAAGTATAAAATGCAACTGTAAGGGAACTATAATAAAAACACAGAAATTATATTCTCAGTGCAGAATATAAAACTGTGCATGTCACACGAAGCGTCAAAATAAGTCCATGAACTAAATACATAAATAAGTATACATTACCGTAACAACTATCACCACAAACTATACAAAAATCTATACAAATAACTTAATAGTCAATCACCGATCGCAAATAATAATACACACAAATTAACATATTTACATGAATTTTCAAAACTGATAAAAATTAAAAAACATCACAATTATTAATTTCATATTATATTTACAAATATTTCAAAATAATTTCATTTAATTATGTTATTATAAAATAAAAACAATACAATCGACTGCACAAGTGAAGTTGGCAAACGTAAATGCACACTGAATAGCTAATTGAAAATAAGTCATGTGATTTCACGTTTGCCTGCTAACACTTTTGCCAGTGGATGTACTCTTTAACAGGGCTGTCCTACCTTCAACAACGAAGGTCACAAACCGGAAACGTTAACAAATATAATCTACGTATTTTTATTGATAATATTCAATAAAACCGAGAGTACGTTTCCCAAGCTTTCGTCTCCAACAAAACAAGAAACAAATACGAACGATATTGCTTGTAAATAAACATCTAGAATACATATAAGCACCATATACGTTACATGATTGCAACTAAAAATGCGAACACTATGATACAAGTAGTGTGGGACGTTTGTTTAAATTCGGTCCGACATGTTGGCGGGCTCGGCTGCCTCCACAGGGGGCTATCGGCAACTCACTATTTAGTTATTTATTTATTTCTAGTTTTAGTGCCGACGGCGTTTATGCTGTCGCCGCGACTTCTCGATCTGTGTAAGTTGTGTAGACCTTCTCCTGAAAATATAAATACATAATTATTATTTCCTTTAATGTTCCATTGTTAGGAAAGATCTCGCTGACCAAGTGTTTGTAAAGGGTTTCAAATATGCGATCTCTAGAAATCATCGTTTTATTAATTGACCTCCACTGCTGCACGAAGGCCTCTTCAAAATATTTCCACTTCATGTGGAAAAAAGAACCATTCCTATAATTGATAGATCTGCATTACCTACTAGCCCTTTAGGACGCCCACAGGACGAGAATATTTTGTATTCTTAGTCATGTTAATCACCAAATTAGTCTTTAGCTGTAATAGTGCATGATGGTAATATGTATGATGTAGTGGCATGACAATGTGGCGAGCTAGTGAGTACGTACCCTTGCTGGCGGCGCGCTTGAGCTCAGTGTCGCGGTAGGCGCGCGCCGAGCGGCCGCGGCGGTCCTGCGCGAGCTTGTCAGGTCGCACGAAGATACCGTGACGCGCTCGACACTCGAAGTACCGCGTGCCGCCTACTGACCCGTCGTTCTTGCCTACAACACAACGTTTTAACCTTATACATAACTGTCCATTGATGTCCCGTTACAAGGACACAAATACCGCGTTAGCGCTCTTGCACAAGATGCCACCATGCCTCCGTAGCTCCCGTGGTTTCAGGGCATATTTATAGCGCTGCACAGTGCACTATGGAGCGGTATAAATATGCGTCACGTCCTGCAGGACATGACGGCGACGTAAGAGCGGTGCGACAGGTGCCTCACGTATCCACAGCAAGTAACTAGTATCGTCATGTTTTCCTACTACGTCACAACTGGGCAAACTTTAACTAATAATTTTGATTATATTAGATGAAAATAGTGTAAGTGTTGAATGCACAAACCAGTGGGAGCATCGAGTTCTACGCCGATCCACGTCCCGTTGGCGAAGTGCGTGGGTCCCGCATAGGCGATGACGCCGGTGCTACTGCTCAGACGTAGCTGCACGCTCTCGCCCACTGTCATCCACGGCTGCAGCGACGGTGACTCGCTTGTCGACTCATCTATGTAATAATCCGCCGCTGGATTATAGTTGTAGAGTTTTATTAAATACATATTAAACATATTATTAGACATATTATTATTCAATATTAAAACGTCAATATTAAAAGATGTATAAGAAATTTATACATTCTTAATAGTATTTTTATCACAATACTCTCACATAACGATTACGATAGATAAGAAATATATCTATTATTATATTTATGTAAGGTCTATATTATACATACATACACACCTCAACAAAGTCTAGGGATATTTTGTATTAAGTTGTGAAACTCAAAAAAAAATTGGTTTGTTTTTAATTCTTTTAATGAAAACTTACTTTGTTAACCTTTTTCAACCATTCTAAATTTGAATTTGAAAAAAAAAATTAAAAATAAAAGATTTACGCGGCTTAAACGTCGTCAAGTTCGAAAATTTCATTTACCAACAATAAGTTTTGACTGCTTTTTTGTGTAAAATTAAAGTTTTATAACAATTTAAACGTTTATTTCGAATGATTAATATTGTGTGCATCAAGCAGCGGCGCCATTTCAACCTAGAGGAAATGTTAAGGGCAGTAGGCATGCTCCCAGCTGCGGGTACTGAGCATAGTATTGCTAAAGAGATTGGAACAGTACAAAATATGAAATCAAGGTTATGGTCACGTTATCATGCTACTGGTGAAGTGGCTAAAAGATATCACAGCAAAAAGTCTATCACCAGTCAACGACATGATCGATTTTTGCAAGTTCCCGCAAAAAGGCAGCCAAATGGTACTACCATGCAGCTGGCTTAGAGACTCCAGCTCTTGGTGGAGCCACTTGTGGGTGACCAAACTGTCAGAAGAAGTCGGCATGAAGCCCACCTTTATGCTCGCATACCGCTTTGAACTCCAGCAATACGTTGAACAAATCGCGCACGATGACTAGAGTGAGGTCGGGAACATTTGCTCTGCAAAGATGACCTGTTATCTGTAGTGGTGTTTACACATGAGTCCCGGTTCGGTTTCCACTCGGATTCACGTAGAGAACGTGCTTGGCGAGTTCCTGGTTGTGATAGCCGTCTACAACATCCTGAGAAAAACTATTCATACCACGATAGAACAATTATGATTTGGACGGGAATTTGTGTCGGTCGAAGAACAGAGCGCGTTTTGATCAGAAACACCATGACGGCTGAAAAATAACTTAACGAGGTGCTAGAACTAACAATCTACCCCCGTAGACTACAATTGGGCCAAATGTTTAAGCTCATGGACGATAACACCCGTCCGCATAAAGCGAGAGTGATGACGAGCTGGTTGCAGGAGCACGACGTATCAATTTTATGCTGAACCACCCAATCGCCTAACCTCAAAACCATAAAATACGCGTAGGACATGTTCAAAAGAAGGGCTTTGATGAATTTTCCTGCATAAACTTGCGATGGAAGAGCAACTTTTTTTGTATCCTAGTCGGACCTGTAACATTATACCGCATCAAGACCTGGATAACTTAATCCAAGCATGAAAAACCGTTGCAGGACCGTTATTTACAGTTTTTGAATGTACTGACAACTGATTACTCACATAACAGTTAAAAACAGATTAATTTTCGATTATTTTCACTTTTGCTTAAGAAACAAATTCATTGTTAGTTTTACTAATTTTTCAATTTTTTTATTTATTTGAATAAAAAATTATTTACGCAAAAATAATACTTTTATTTAATTCTGGATTGTAGCCTGATAAATTACCTTTATAAAAATATAAACATGTTGTATGTTATCTTCAATAATTTCGGAGTTAATTGAGTAAATACCAAATATCCCTAGACTTTGTTGAGGTGTGTATATTAGAAGACTACAAAGTTTTCTCATCCCATTTTCATTCTGTGTATGCCTCAAAAAATCGACTAAATTAAATCAACATCACAATTTCATCAAGAACACCAAACTAATTATTAAGATAATTATTTCTGCGCCACTCTAGAGATGTTGAATCTGGACGTTCCTTATGACAGTCATTTCATGTATTTTCATAAATCCGCAATTAATCGTAATCTCTAGTGCACAGCACAATACGAACGAATTTTTAAAGTAATGTAATGGTACTGTAACTAGGCTTAAAATGGCATTCTTATAATTTTTTAAAAGACAGTTCATGTAATCTTCTCCATTATGAAACGTCAAACTTCACGTTTATTTTATCTTTTAACTTTATTTTTAACGAAATATTTAAGGACCATTTTTGGATTAATTAAATATTAAATTTAAAAAATTAAAGTAATTTAAATTTTAAAATTAAGTTGAATTAAATTGTATGTTACGAGAATTGACCTGCTGTATAACAATTTCCACCATTCCTGAGACTAAATAAATAACTAAAAAGTCCATTTACCATCACCAATACGTTCAGTAGACGAGGCAGGCGTGTGTTGCAACGCGGAGCTGTCGGCTGAGCGAGGCGAGCGCGACGAACGATTACCGCCACCTGCACGACGACGTACTACCTGCGAATGTATGATAATATTGTTATTGTAAGTATATTGATATGGTAATATGTTAATATGGATAATAGGTTAATGTATATTGTTAGTCATCATTGTAATATAACTAATCAATACACAGCACAACACACGTATCGTTTTAAAATAAGTGATTTAACATGGTATGGTGCTGCAAAATTATGTAAATGTATGTTTAAAAATTACCCGTTTTTTGTTTATTCTTATACCTAAAAGGCATTATTTTTTATCCATTTTATTTTGAACCTGTAAACCACCTTTGTTTTTGCCTACCTTTATCCTTTTTGTAGCATGTAAACCTATTAATATTGTTTTTGAAGATTTGATTTTCCTTCATAGTTTATAGAAAATACAACATAGATTCTTGCAATTTTGCAATGAATTTGCAAAATATTCATTCTAAAATTCTCAAAATCATTTATACTCAACGATAATAATATTATTAAAATAAGACTTAAAAAGTAACTACAAAAGAATAATAATATATTAAGTATTATGAACTTACTTTCCCAGCAGGTAACTGCGTCTTAACAGGTTGGTCAGGTCCGGGTGATGTGGAGTCACTTTCCCCGACTGACGATGCCTCGCGACTTCGCTCAGCCGATTGACTCGACTGTTCAGAACTCATTGATTCTACCTCTGCTTCACCTGTGGAAAAAAAATATGATTTAGAAAACGTGTAATTAGGTCTGTAGTTATGTATATTTAATAAGTCTTAAGTTCTGTTATTTTAGTTGGTCTACAGAACAATTATATTTGATAATAATAAACATTTAATTCTTCGTAAGACTTCATACTCTCTGTCTCTATCTTAAAGTCTTGGTGTTTTAAAACAAATAATATAGGTATATTTATCAGTTGTCTAGTACCCATAGTACAAGCTATGCTCGGTTTGAGACTAGATGACGTCGGGGTAATATTTTTAAAATCTAATCAACTCTACAGCGTAGAGATTAGTTAAAAGTCTACACCAATCCGCCTGACACGCTAGAATAGGTTATTAATAGGTTTGTTATAATAGACTTACCAAATGACGTATCTTGCGAAGCATCATGTGATACATCGTTCGTAGAATCATGAGGTTGGTCATAATTTGAATCACCGTTTAACTGTGTAATTTCCACGTTTTTACTTTGACTAGTTAACACTGCGCTTTGTACTGGCAAAGCACCGAGAGGATCAACCATTTGTCCTTTGATCTCCTCTTCTTTATCTGTCTGTTCACAGTCCCTCATGAAAGGATTAATACGATTTCTTGATCCAGGTGTAAGTACTGGGGTTTTCGCTTTTTCGTATAATGAATCGTCTAATTCATTTTTAGATTCGACAATTTCATTTTTCAAATCGTTTATGTCACTTCGTAGTTCAGATATTTCGTTTCTAAGGCCGAGCATTGTGTTTTTAGTTCGACTAATATGTGTGTATTCCATTGTTTTATCGAAATCTGGTGTTTCGTCAACTGACATGCTTCGAATTGATAATGTGTCGTCGTTCGTTAGATTTGTTGATGATACTGCTTGTGAGCCTGGAAACAAAATCGATTTCTCTTAATCAATATATTTTTTTTATGTCATCCTACCTGTCATAATAGCATTAATCTTTTCTGTGCATGATAAAACACGGAAAACTACGGGTAAATTTTGAAGAAATTTCTCCAAAATAGTAGATAAATTGACTTGGTGAAGGCTCTTAGCCAGGGCACATAGGAAACGGAATCCTCGTACATAGGAAACGGAATCCTCGTAAATAGAAAAATATTGAATAAAATACTCCTACAATTAAACAACGCCCAGATCACGCGAACTTGATCATACTTTATTGTTATCACTTGAGTAGTATATTTTCTAAGTAACACTTACCATATCCACTGGATGATATCGAGGGAGAATTTTTAGTGGGTACACGTTCACATGCGAGCTCGTGGAGAGAGTCCAATGTCTTAGACGTCGGGAGGAAGCCGCGAGATGTGGCACGACTACGTGTGCGCTGTGAAAATAAAACATTAATTGTACAGTCAGCCCCAAAAGTCGCTGAACACATTTTAAATTCCAAAACTGCTGAACACTAAAAGTGCCATAAGTCAGTGTCGCGGGTATTTCAGAAGTATCTGAACACTAGTATTTCAAAAGTAGCTGAACACTAGTGTCTATTATGTTTACTCGTTGGAATAGATACATAATTTTTAGATTCGATAGCCACTCGACTTTGATAAAGTAGACGTGCGTTCGAAACCGGGTTGTGCCAAGTATTTTTTTTTGGTTTTTTATTTTTTATTGATTGTATTTTATCTCAAAAAAAACAAGTAACTTAAATTCACCGTCACTGTTCACAGGTATTTTAATAAAGTTAAAATATTATTTTTAATTTTTAATTGAAAATTAAATAGTATTTTTATTTAATTTTTAATTTAATGAAGAATGCTGATCATTATGACTTTAAATTGTATGAGAAACATTTTCGGAGATTCGATGATATGAGTTGAAATGTTATGTTAGAAGAAGCGCTCCCTGTTGTGCGACATTGAACTTAATAGTTTTATGACATGCAACTAAAATTAAGTCTAGAGGTGATAAAGCCTTTAATTAATTAAATTAATTAATTTAATTGTCGAATATACATTTTTTTCGTAAACGAAGTCGCGGGTTACAGCTTGTATAGAATAATAATAGTAGAAAACAAAATAAGAAAAAAAAAAAAACACAAAAAGTAATCCGTTCCTCAGGATGGAACCAGAGCTGTTTTCTTTTCACCCAAGCTCTATACTAGCAAAGCTATCGTGTTGACAACTGTTTTGATGAAATTGTTAATGTAGTATTCCGCTTTGAAATTGGCTTGACTTTTGTCTACTGTCAAAATCACTCACTACAACTACACTGAAACTCGACCGCAGATGAGCGACGCAGCGGGCGACGTTGCCGTTCAGTCATGCGCGGCTCCCGTATACTGCACGAGTTGGCAACATCGCTACTTCTGAAATACCCGCGACACTGACTTATGGCACTTTTAGTGTTCAGCAGTTTTGGAATTTAAATGTGTTCAGCGACTTTTGGGGCTGACTGTACATTATTTTGTAATGAATTGGAAAAAGGATTGTAAAAAAGTGGTTTACTACGATAAAAAAAATAAAGAAAACCGTGTTCACGACTATTTTTATAACATTGATGTTATTTTTATTCTAAAATATATTCTAAGCTATAACTAAACCACAAATTTTCTTCCATATGGGTCCGGGGGTAAACTCGTTTTTATATCTTGTAAATGCAATTACTTTTCTGGGGGTAAATAAACTTTCCAATTCATTTACGAGATTTGAATTACGTCTTGGAAAGCCTAGTGTCGATACAAAAAAATAACATATTATTTACATGTGATCGAGGAGTTGTAAGCTCATCAGCCGGAGCCGACTCCGGTTCAGAATGTGAGTCTTCATCATTACGTCTGCCTGGCTCCTCGTGCAGCGTGGTCATACGCAGTCCCAGCTTCCCACTCGCTGGAGAAGCTGTAACGATACACGACATTACTTATTATTCACACAACTAATTTATTTTTTTACATCCAAAAGTAAAATAATAAAAGTATAGAATTGTTCTCACTCGTAAGCAAAGAGGTGACTGTGTAGATCAAACTTTTTTGTTATCTACGTGAATTAATAGCTGTAGTTTTTATTTCATAGAGTTTAGGTTTTTAGTTTTACCTGTTTTGTTTTGATAAATTAGGTAAGTAACGTAATTGTATTTATTTTTATTTTATAGTTTTCAGGTTTACCCGTTTTATATGATAAATTAGGTAAGTGACGTGAAAAATCACAATACAAAGGTATATTTATTGTAAACATAAATATTAAGCTTTACGATGCCTCCAAATTTAAAACAATGATTTGAACCAATGGTCGCTAAATAGGCTAAATTTTAATATAATCTTAACTTTAAAATATTCATAAGTTACCTTTATTATACCTATTAAAGGAATTTATTTATAAATAAGACTTTAACCCTTAAATTGTCACATACTGATCCTTTAGATTTATTTACATTTAAGTTTACGTTTTGGGTGGTAATAGGGATAGAAAAGAAGAATTTTTCATTTTTTTTGAAAAAATATGTATTTTTATATATTTTTTCGTATGTCACTTAAAACGGACATTGCCCATTTCCTGCTTCTGAGTGGTAACCTCATATATGTCACATTAAACGGACATTGCCAAAACAAAGCAAAGAATTATTTTCTAAAAGAACTAAAAGCTCACTTCTGAATCAACGTTACTTGATATAAAATAAACACGAAATAACAATGAGATCAATTTTCAGTTAAGAAATGTATAAAATCATACATCAAATGTTACAAACAAAACTTAAAACCAACTTTTGACCGTTTTGGTAAACATAAAACCAACTTCTCACCGTTTTGGTAAGTAAAAAATTAAAATAAATTTATTTTTATTATATTCGATCGAGACATGGGCAGTGTTGCAGACTCTTCAACGGTACCAAGTTTACCAACGATATATAGAAGTGCTGTGGTGCTTATACGAAAACTTCAGGGTAAATCAACAAGCCCTATCCAGTTGCAGCGACGAGTAAGACAGGGTGATGTCATATCCCCAAAACTGTTTACCGCTGCACTGACGGGCTCGCCATCAACATAAATAGCGAGAATATCACGCACCTTCGATTTGCCGACGATATCGTGGTCATAGCTGAGACCATGGAGAACCTCAACACAGTGCTCGATGGCCTCAGTAGTCTCTCAACAAGCGGGTCTTAAAATGAACTTGGACAAGACCAAGATCATGGCAAATGTCCATGTTGCACCTACTGCAATCACGATTGGAGGCTCTACACTCGAAGTTGTCGACAAATATATTTAACTGCTAGGTAAATCCAATTTTGAGAAGGAGATCATTCATCGAATCCAACTCGGTTGGGCATCGTTCGAGAAGCTAAAACGTATCTTCTCGTCTACATTGCCTCAGTGTCTGAAGACAAAGCTCTTCGACCAGTGCGTGTTGCCAGTGCTGCCATATGGAACAGAAACGTGGTTGCTAACTATGGGCCTTCTCGGAAGGCTTACGGTCACTCAAAGGGTAATGCAGAGAGCCATGTTGGGAGTTTCTCTGCGTGATCGAATCAGAAATGAGGAGATCAGCAGGAGAACCAAAGTGACCGACACAGTGCTCCGGATTGCGCGGTTAATGTGGCGGTGGTTTTTTTAAAATAAATAGAGTGATTTAAGAGGATGGTTTATATGTATAACACATGTATAATATAGTAGAGAAACCCGTATAAATTTATGGTTTTCTAATGTAATCGTCTATTGAAGCTGTATTTAAACGTGGTTTAAGGACATTCTGTAGTGGATTGCACAAATAATAAACCTGCGTGGGATTCGAACCCACGGCACCGCAGTAGCTTACGCTACCACCACGCCATCGAGGTGATTTAATAGAAAAACATATTAAGGTCTAATTGGCAAGGTCCGTTGCATGGGACAAACAAAAAACACACTAGTTCATAGAGCAAATTGGCAAGGTCCGTTTTAAATGACATACTTTTAATTGACGAAATTAGAAATTAAAAATAGTAATATTGTTGAAATAAATTATGTTATCTAATACGTTATACTGTATTTTAATTATATACAACAAAAAAATGCACAATTTAAAGGAAAAAATCACCTTTTCATAAACTTTTATCTGAAGTGTAACGCCACCCGCCTGTTGCACTTTTTCAAATCGGTGAAATAAATGACTATTTAGCTTTTTTGCACGCACTAAATGCGTGAGTGCGGAAGATATAGTCTACAAAACATAATATGTCTCGCGCGTGAGGTGGGATCACGTAATACTATCATCTATATGCGTTTAAACACTGTGTCCTTTAAAACGGACCAAATCAATTTAAGGGTTAAACAAAATAACTCAGCTTAAATGATGTTATTATTACATGCTCGAGTTGTACAATGATCGTCATGCCAATGTTCTTACTATGAATAAACTAGCTCACTATGAAATGTAGCAAATAAAAAATTAAATAAAATTTTACACTTTACGATGCCTAATTTAATTAAGTAAATATTTGTATGTGTGGCTTTAAAATCCATACATAATTCGCGCAATTCAAAATAATCTTAAATAAAACATCCAAAAATAATCTTAAATTAATTAATATTTTTGTTATCTGTTAAGTATTGGAAGTAAAGGTAAAAAGTTTTCTGCTCATTTTCATAGACTCTTTGAGACTAGAAAATATTTTAAGTACACAAAGTTTCTTACTTAGGGACCACTTTACTTTAATTTCGTTAACGGTGGTCACCGTTAACAAAATTACCAAAATAGTATATCGCTTTTTTTGTCTGTAATATAGATTTTAATAAGGCACACATACAGAAACACACTCAAAAAGATAATACAATGACCATTAGAAATAATAATAATATAAAAAACATTTAAAGTAAAAATCTTCAATAAAACAAAGCAAACTACGAACAATGTGATCTACGACTGAATAACAGGACGTACACTTGTTCGGCGTCTGCAGTCGCAGTGAGTTCAGGTTCAAATTCAAGTTAAGGAACGTAGGCCGGGCTGCAACGAAAATATTTATGTCTTCGTCAGTACATACACAGCTTGAATCATTATTAATTTTTCCACAAAATCGCGTACCTATTGTAGCTTATTGTAAAACGTATTGATAAACACATATATTAATTACAACTAACACAATTTGTACACAATAATACAGAAAAAATATTTACATTATATATTCTACCATTTTTGTAAAAAAATATTACACACTTTGAGGTATTAACGTCGCTACTAGACAAAACACAATATTTTATATTACAAAAATTCACAATTACAACATTCTTCTATAATATCTATATCAGGATACATCAACACAATACCTAGCTACCAATACCTAAGGAGAAGAACATCAAATATATTCAATTACATTGTTTCTAACACATTCTTGATCAAAATGTTACAATATTACAAACTTTACAATATGTTTCTAACACATGCGTATTACGTTAACTATCCACTGGGTGAAGATCCTTCATTATCTGTCTACATTACATGCATTCTGTTCCTAACACACACACGAACCTACATTCAATCTGTATAGACTATCTACATTACATAACTACTTTTACAAAGATAATGACTGCTTTTTAAGTTTTTACTCATCGCACAATTGTTTATTGTACATTATTTATTCAACATTTGGCTGCATTTATTTAATACCTAACATTTATAAGCAGTATTTTATCATATCTAAAGTGAAAGCACCGTTTATATTTATTTGAATCCACAGCAAATAGATCAACGTAGAGGAAGAGGGAAGGGTAGGAAAGAATTAACAGGTCATGCTCGGTCCATGCAAATGAAAGAGACACGCAAACAAACTGACAGTAAACACAACGACAGAAGCTCGATGCTCGAAGCTTGCTTACTACTATAGCCAATACAGGGTCTAATTTTATCAAGATGAAATACAGCATCGTATTTTGTTTTCACTCGACTCGTATATATGCCAATAGTATTAAATGATTCTTTACAGCCAATCAATGGGTAACATACAAGAACAAAAATTTGTATATGAGTAACAATGATCACAACACATCTATTTAGTTTTTAATCGTTCGGTTGCATTCGTCTAATAATTTCGCAATACAGTTGCCATTCCGATTCAATACCATATTGTTTTCACTGTTTACCTGATAGGAACGAGCCTGAAGGTAGCGAGGGATTGAGATACAGAAAATATTACGTTAGTTTATACGTTTTTGTGCTTCTGATAAATCTTGTTGTTTGAGATTTATTCATAAGGAATCAAATATAGTTGAAATATTACATTTTCGTTAAAAAGATCATATATCTGATTCCATACAAATATCTCAAAAGAAAAGGGTGTTTTAAAGAAGTAGAAGAATAGTGAACTTAAAACAATTCACATTAAAGAATATGAGAGAGAGAGAGGTAGAGTAAGGGTTATGGAGAAATAAAGGGTATTTGTCTGAGCCATAGCGTCGCCACAAAGCAATTGGAAAATAAAATATAATGTAACAGTGACATGAAGAGTGGATGTTCCAAGTGGGTATTGTCGTGACAAAGTTTGTGAGGATGAATAGCTTCAATATTTTTTTTAAATATATCACCTAAGTAATGTACGATAAGTTTAAAGTACAATACTATTAACTAATTCGTTCTATCGTGCATCGATATCTGTACATACTAAATCAAAAATTATGTTACCTATTCTACGTTAATGCACTAAGTATCGTTTGTTTTTCTAATAATAATACGATTCACAATAATTCTTAAGCTCATAATAATGAGATAAGCGCTATTAGTATGCACGTGTGCAATTACTGTAATTCGTTTCAATCGTTAAATTACTTTTCAATAAGGCATGACAATGTATGAGAGGTAAAGAATAAATGTATGGAAATAGGAACGTGTTATCTTGTACTGTAAAAAATATATTTTAGTATTGTTAATTATTTTTTATTCTTACAAGAGAATAGTTCATGTTGTGTATCTTACCTAGTCCGAAAGGTTTGGTAGGCGTGACTATCTCTGGGTCGTTGTGTGAAGGTGCTGCGTATGAATGTCTGTGTGCGGAGCGAGCGCGAGGCGTCTCGTCGGCGAGGTCGGCCACGCTGCCCGATCTGCCTGAGGCTAGGCCAGCCAACGACTCGAATGAAGAATCCAAACGCATGATCTGCGAAATTATTGCTCGGTAATTTAATACATTTTAAAAACTTGATTATTATCATTTTCATCGCTTAAAATTATCCACGGAAAGCTTTAGAAAATACTTAATTTACACAATTATTTAAAGCAAATAACAGTACAAAATAAATGACAAATAAATACAATATTTACACAGTATTAATTGAATATAACTCTAAATAATAATAACTAACTACGCCGTGATTGTGCTGAATGTGTACTACGTGAGAAAACAAAATAAATCCTCTAAAAATAATGATGGAATCTTTCCTCCTGTTTATGATCCGTATAAAAGAATTAAAGATCATGGTGAATATACACAGTATTCCGTGCCACATAAGGAACAAAGTCGTCTGCAAACCGTAGCACTAGGATGAAAAATGGTGTCTAATATTCCAAGAAATATATAAATTCATTGTGAAAATAAACCATATGCCGTGCTAAATAAAGAACAAAGTCGTCTGAAAACAATAGCACGAGGATGAAATGGTGTATAGACACCGTATTCAGTGCTACATAAGGAATATATTCGTCTGCCAACAGGACCAAAAAGAAATGGGGTATAGTATGCCAAAGTTCATTGAAAAAATACACCATATTCTGTGCTACATAGGGTACAAATTCGTCTGCAAACAGGAGTAAGAATATGAAATGGTGATGGCAGTGTTAGTGTTGTCATGCTACACTCACGTTGTTTCCGTTCTTGGCGACGTTCTCGAGCGCCTGGGACAGCTGTCGGTGCGTAGCGACAACACACATGTTAGCAAGCGTACACACCTAGTTTGCTTAAAGTTTACTATGCAGGGATTTTGTATCTCACGAAATAATTTTAAGATTATAAATACTACCCTAGGCTAATTGAAAATAGTTTACCGGGACTCTACTTTACCTAAAGCATGGAAAAAGTAAATTTGATTTCAAAAAGTCGTCCTTAAAAATTCTATTCGGGTTCATTTTCACTGGTCGTTATGCCGTTGGTTTAGTTGTGAAACCGGTAAGGCTTGGTTCAAAGGCTTGTATCAACAGTAATCCTAAGCGCTTTTCTCTATCAAAGTATGAAAAAAACCAATAATACGTAGACGACGACAAATTATAAAGCCAAAAATATTTTAATAAACCCTGCATAGCAAACGATACTATATTATTAAACTAATTTCATATGTGATATGATTACGTACGAGTATATTATATACATGGTGTTCAACAACGATTTAACTTTTAGTGATAGTATGTATTAGTGAAACTAATTGTTATTTAGCATTTATTATACTTTTAAGCTTCACAACATTGATATAAATACACTTACGTGTGAAAGAAATCGCGATCGATACTCATTGATAATCGCAATAAAAAATTATATAATATAATTACATTATAATATTTGTCTGTGACTTAATACTTTCTAAGATAAAATAAAATTGTTTTAAAGTTAAAATATATATCTCGTCGATGTGCTTTTCAATTCTACCAACAGTGTACCTACGTGCCTCTAAGTTGATATAAAGGACGCGCAATCTAACTCGACCGGCTTGAAGTTGTTGCAAATGGTTGCGCAGCAGATGTCATTTATGAAACTAAATGCCGAGTTTTTTCTTAGTATCTGTACATGCGCGAATTTCTCTAACAGTTAGCTTCCGGCCGGTCAAGTAAGATTGCGCGAGCTGTAAGTGTGTATGTAACAAGTGTGATTGTATGTGCTACTAACCTGTGAGAAGTTAGGCACGGAGGCAGTCTTGCGCATGGTGACGGGTTGTCCGCGCGCCTGCTCTAACTCCTTCACGGCGACACTCTGACGCAGGCGGTCTAGCGTCAGGATACTCTCTACTGCGCTCACACCGCGAGTGTATTTTTCTAAGGAAAATAAAAATGTATTGCATTATTGCAAGCGTAACACTTCATCATTTTTTAAATCATGCAATGAGTCGAAAGTTGCCTAATGGTATTTTATTTTTGCGCATGATTTATTCAATTGTAGTTATCTGCATAACTTTTCTGAAAAAAATATGTTGTTTTGAATGTTCTTGACTACCATCTAATCTAAATAACAAGTATAAACTCTCGAAAACAATTTTAAAATATTTTTTTCTAGAACGACCGTGACAGCGACATACAAATATTAGCTTCCTATCATATTTATGATAAAAATCCAGTACATCAAAACCAGGACATGTAAAATAACAAGCAGCATACCTATATAGGTTTCCCCATCAGCAGCACTAGTCTCTTCACCGGTGGCAGCGATCTGCGCCAAACTCTCTCGTTCCTCAAGCTCTTCACTCGCCTTGGGTATGTTAGAGACGACCTCGTACGTGACGCCGGTCTGCGTCAACTGGTCCGTCCTGTCCACGTAATAACTGATACTTGTATATTAAATATCTAGATGTTGGTAGTGGCTCGGACACTATACCAAAGAACTAACAATTTTGATTATATTATGGACTTCATAAGTTACATAAATCTTAGTAGGAATGAACTCTGCTGTTAAAAGATTAACTTAATACAAAACCTATCATAAACACTATATTTAGGGCCCGTTTAAGGAGACGCCATAAACATGCCCTAACCCATCTGCTACCAATATAAAGTGGTCTAATTGTCTTCTATAACTGAAGGAAACCCTACACTGCAGTTAAACTTTTATGATCAACACAATTATTATTGATAAAAGAAATAAATACATCCTATATCTTCCTACTTCATTAACCTACCCAAGTCCCACATGCATACCAAGCTAAATAATCAACGTGAGAATAGTGTACAAGCTAAATTTTCGGTGACAGACGTTTACAAATATTATCCCATAACCATTTAACCCAGTGATTGTCTTTAAACTAATATTTTACAATGTGTTTCTAAGCTTGTAAATGGTGCTCGAAGCGATGTGGGTTACATATTACCAACCTGACAATTTTCTTGCGTATCCTGTCGGTGAAGCTCTGCCGTTTGTAAATGTTCAATCCTAATCGTTTTCTTAGTATGAGATCCATAGGAGCGGGGTGAGACAGCCTCACTGTTGTCTTCAATATCAGGTATACGCGTTCGTTCGCTGAAAATATTGTCAATTTATTTAATGTTTATGATTAAAACATACGTAACAAATTATGTATCGATATTTCTCCTCCAAGAGATATAATATTGTCAGGGCATTACACAAAGCAAGCTTATACTATTATTTTATTATTTGTTTCTGTGATATGTTTAGATACTGGAAAACATTATCACCCCTACAGAAATAATTCAAATCCAGAAGTTCTTAGGCGGTAGTTATTGGTCGGTATTCTTTATTTCTTTTCGCAGACACCTTTATTGGTGTGTCGATGTTTAGACACCTAGACCAAAGCCTGTGTATAAAGCATTTACCTCATAATGAAATACGTACCTTCAGTTATCCGGTTGAGATACTGCGAGTCGTGTATAGAGGAGTCCCAGGACGCGACAGCCGACACGTCCCTGTCGTGGTGGTGTAATATTTGTAGTTCGTAGAATTTGTTCCCGTGTTCCTTTGGTAGGATAGAGTGTAGGCCCGCCACTGTCACTTCTTCGCCACTTGGATGCGTTGTTAGGTCGTCGGCTAGAGGAATAAAGATAATAATTGTATGTAATACTATACTAGTCTACTACGATTTGTCTTTTTTAATAGCTCACATTTGTTACTTCTTACAAATTAGTAAACTTGTTACAGCGGACATGATTATTATTTATTTTTCCGAGGTCTGAACTGCAAATATCCATTACTTTTTTGAATCGCCGCTGTTATAGATAGAGCGTGGCGATGTATGTAATAGGTCGGGGTAAAAGTCTTTTCGCATAACGTAGGTATAAACTTATTATAAAATATTATAATAATATAACTCTTACCATTAAGATCGAGGAACAACACGGGGATGTGATGTTCCATTCCAAGCGGAGGTACCCACGCGGCCGGTGCTCCAGGGATTGGACTGCCAGGGCTTGGAACTAACACCTGTGAGAACAATTATTTAGTGGCAATTTTTACTTTACAATTAGGCTATAATTTGCAAACCCCAAAGGATAATTGAACGGTTTTTAAATTATACAATTTGGTATGATAAGTGTATGGAGTCGGTAATTTTAAAAGTCATATATTGCATTATTTTATTTTATTTCTTATTCGCGTGTTGTGGGAGAGGCCTTTGTCCAACAGTGGACTGCAATCGGTTAGTTGATTGATTGATTTGATTGATATTGTCTTCTGTCAAAGATTATTTAATGTATAATAATGTATACTAATATAATATTGGATGTATACATTTGCACTTTAAATTGCAGCATTTTTATTATAATTTCCAGATTCAGAAGCATTATTTTCTCTTTTCTAGTTATTAGCTTTAGTTATAATATTTATTATTCCGGCTAAAAAAATACTCAAGGATTCTGCTAGCCGAATGCCATAAAAATAATAGGTTACGAAAATTTTAGTAAATGTAAAATAAGTAACATGTTACTTACAGCATTTCTCTCTTCAGTAAGTGATACCCATTGTTCAACTAGTGATTGTTCTCTTTCGTTGTCGCGTTCGCTCTTCATAGATGGTGACATATTTACTAATTTCTGTAAATTATATTATTACTATTAAATTAGTTTATAATTAAAAACTATGTATTAAAATAATTCTGACATAAGTTATTAAAAGAAGCGCGTTAATAAGTATATCATGAAAGTCCAATAAAAAAGGTAACCTTTTGAATAGGTACACTTTCAAATCTAAATATTTAAAGGATATATTAAAGACTAACCTGTAGTTGCGCATGTAAATGTTGTCTCCGTCGAAACAGAGCATCGCTCCATCTCTCCCTCAACACAGCCAAATCTTCATCCTGATAGGAGTCTAATGGCATTTGTAGGCGCGATCTAAAAACAAAATCATTTATTATTAAGATTTTTTATATATGTACGCGATATGAATTTGTATAAAGAAAGACATGATAACAGAGAGTATGGGTAGCTAACGACTCGTATGAATATATTATGAGTCCTACATCTGGCTTGTAAGGTATATTCTTAACCGGCACCCGCACGAAAAATCGAGCTAAGAATAAGGTATATTGTCATTCCCACAGAATAGGCGTAAGGAGCAATCCTCCGGTGCACGCGAGCACACTGAATAAGCATCGCGTGTTGCCACGCCTTGGTGTTTAACCCATTACATTCACTGCATTCTTACAAATACACACACGGCGGCAACACGTAACACATACACAGCGCGCGAGCATAACACATATTATGTGCACAAAGTAACCGACATTATGACATAGTAGTATTATGCTAGATATCACTCAACTTGACAATCTCAATGCAGAATACCAAGGTTTGTTTACGTCATACATTTATATTTTGAATATATCGGAGAAACAGCATTTGGTATGGACAACCTGTAAGCACAGACAAGTGAGTTGTTCGTCGTCGTACAATGTAGTAACACAATACAGTAAGCTAAACTAATTTGGCCGGCCTGAAGTTGTTGCTATTGGATGCGCAGATGTCACTTTGCGTACTAAATGGCGGGGTGCGTACTGTCTATTTAAACAGACTTGCTCTAAAACGTAAACATATATGGCGTCGTGTCAACCACAGACTAAAGACTTTGGTCTTTAATCTTTGAAAAATGTATAGGAATCAAGGACAAAATTCTATAATCTACAAATGTCAAATCGTAAAAATAATTTTATCTGTAAAATTTTATGTTGGAAAAAAATACATTTATTTAAAATTTACAAAAGATAGTGGATAAATCAAAGTGATTTACGTGTTTTCTATTGCATAAACGTTTAATGCTACTTTCCAGAAATTTTCATCCATATCAAAGTGAATTTGCAATATGTGGTGTTTGTTTACTAAATAAATCAAGTAAGGATAAATACGGTATAGGGAGGGGGTGTTTTATTTGTTCCTGTCACTGCGATCTTCTCTTATAGACAAGTTGAGAGTAGTGAGTGTCGTAGTCGTACCTGACGGAGACGGAGCCGACCTCGACGCTGAGTATCTGCTGGCACACGAGCGGCAGCGTGCCGCAGTTGAGCGCGGGTCGCACGCGCACCGCCAGGCGGCGCTGCTGGCCCTGCCGCACCTGGTACACGCCGCCCGTCCACACGTCGTTGCGCTGCACCACCTAAGAGTACAAGCACGACAATCTTATTATAAGTCTAAACTTTTATGAAAAAGAATGTTAAGAAATTTTGAATATTAGCGATTCACTGTCAAAAAAAAAATAAGTTAATGAATTACTTCGATCAGTCTATTACTTTATGATTTAAAGAAGTAAAAGTGCGATTCGGATCACAAAACTCGCTCCAGTCAGCTCGCACTGTCTGCATCTTGCTACTAAGGGGGGCGTTGTAAATTGACGTCACATCGACACCAACAATTTATACTACGCTAATTCGAATTTTGAAAAAAATCGTTTTTTACGCTAAAGTGCTTAAAATGTGCTATTTTATTTGTAATTAAAAAATCATGAAGTAAAAATAATATACAAAAATATCGAAGTTACGACTTTTATACAACGCTAAGTACAGGTAATTTTTAGAATCGCTCGATTTAGTTTACGCTATCTTCACTTGTCGCATTATAAGATCGAAGTGCGCGGTTTGAAACACTTTATTAGTATTATGCTAATTAATAGAACTATTGTTACAAGTTAGTCTAAATATTATTAGTATTAGTGTATTTTTACAAACATGACATGAAAACAAGCTAAATATTTAGTAAAATTTACCAAAAAGGTAAAATATTCATTGAGGAGTGTTGATAAAAAGGATGATATTCTGCTTTATACTGCTAAAAGAGGTAAGTTTAATGTGCTATTACATATTATATTGTATGTTTAAGTATACAGTATGTAAAGTGAGACATAGGCAATACTTTAGGGCGTGATAGATAACGTTATTTAATGAAGGAAAAAAAAATACAAAATAAATAAACATTAAATTACTACATAGTAAACGACGTGCAAAGCTTAGCTATGAATTTCACTAATCATGGACACCGCGCGGACGCAGCGAGCGATCGGTTCGCCAGCTGATTTAGATACATACCTACGACGCGTGGCGCGGGTCAATGCACCGAGTCTTGAACAATATTTTAGCGCAGCGGGAACGTGTCCACACTTAAGTTAACTTTTAGGATTTTTTCGTCAAAAATTAAGTACCTAATTTTATTACATAATTCGGATCAGAATCACGTACAGAGTCACCTCCTAAATTATTGCCGTTGACTCAAAAAACATCCTGTATAAAATATGGTTTATAGAATTTACTATAATATTTTGTAAATTTTAGCCACTCTGCTTAAAGTTCGTGTAAGATTACGCTAACTGTTACTTAGCGTAATGTAGCCCGATCGAATTTCGTTCTTCGATTGGCCATGCACTAGTTAGCGACTGTATGTCTTACATTATTTCTCGTATAAAACTATGTTAAATACTTTATAGACAGCATATTTGACATTTTTAAACGTAGGCTTAAGTTTAAATGAATGCATAATGTATTTTAGAGTAAGCAATGTAAAGCAATAAAAATCACACTGGTTTGGTAACTGTGACCGCCCGTAACACACTAAGCTGACTACTAGTTAGACGTGTGTAGAGCGTAAAATAATATTGTGGAATTAGGGGTATATACGGCTAACTTGCACTAAAATAAAAAATATACACAATTAAGGAAAAATATAAATATGAAATAACTATAAATAAATCAAATATTAATCATACAAAATTTAAAATCAATATCCTTATTAATATAAAAATTATCACGTTTTTTTTGTTGTTTGTTTAAACGCGTCTACAGTAAAGTTCACTTTCATGAGTTAGCTTAGTATAAATTGTTGGTGTCGACATGTCACGTGACTGTTAACGAGACTCGGTGTAAGCGAAAATTGAAATAGTCATAATTATCTCCCATACAAAATTTATTCACCATACTTTGATTTAAAGTCACTAGAACATATTATAACTTTTTTCATCATTTTCAAGGTCAATCGATGATTTATTTTATTTACATCCTATCTACATCATATCAAAAATACTTTTATTTTGAAAACAATGAATTCTAGAGAATATGATGAGCTTATTTCTCTACGGTTAAATCGTTTAAACTAAAATATTATTTATCCATAGATATTATTAGCTTACCTCGACAGGAACATATTCGCCCTGATCGTTGAGCTCGTGTATCTCGACCCACAGTTCAATCTTGCGCGTAAGCTCTGTCCAGCGGTCGGCGAGCGAGCGCGCTTTAGCTAACTGCTGTTGTTCCACCTCCCAGTTACCGCGGGCTCGACTGAACCCTGCTGAGCGATGACCCCATACTTCTATGGATAATGCACCCTCTGGAAAAGAAAAATATAGTGGTGTTACAGAAACCAAAAAAAGATAAAATTCAGGTAGGTATATTAAGGAACGATGAGGACCAAGGGAAGATTTTCTCCCGTCGACATCACAATCATCATCATAAAGAATGCATTCAATAGCAAAATGGAATGGAATAGAATGCTATCTCAATTAAAAATATGTTTCCATTTATTTTCGAATGTAATTAGATATTATATGCTTACACTACGTGTAAAGGAGAATGTTAGAGTAAGGAGTAAATAAAACTAAGTGTTACCCGCGCAATGTTCAATAAACTCCTCAGTGAGCGGTATAGTGAAGTCCTTCTTGTGGTCGAAGCGGAACGTGACCTGCGGCTGATGTCGTGGCGACGTGTTGGTGGTGGCGGGGGCGGCGGGCGGCGCGGGGGGCGTGTCCGCGCTCACGTGCGGCGGCACCACCACGGGCTCGCTGGAGCCGCCGCCGCACCACACTGAGTACTGACAGAACACGAAGTGCGACAGAGACGGCGGCAGACCCGTCGCCTGCTTTATTGATACGCGGATTGTTACCTGCGGACAAACATTACAATATTTAACATGCAATACAGTACAAAAAATAAATCAAATGAATAAAAAAAAGATATTATATACGACTAAAATCTACTCATCCAATTTAAATTAGGAATTTAAAAAAAAAACATATTATTATGTATTATTTGATTTGACCGTAATTCGAAGCTTGTTTGCTTGAGACTGTTTTTGTTATGACTAAATTTACTATTACTACGTGCGCTAAAGTCATATTCACGATAACCTAGGAAGTCAGTTTGTCTTACGAAAGTGAAAAGTCTTCATCTACATTAATATTTATGTTAGTTTCGCCCTTACTAAAGTTTCTCGACGAAGATTACTTACTTCTTTAGTTAGTTTACTAACCTTACGGCTTGCACGACGTTTGCCCCATCTTTCGTTCAAGCGTATTCCTTTTGAGATGAGTCCGCAGATGAGGAGCTACGGTACTGCTACTAGAATTACTTTAACTTGAGTTACTAGAACTCTTCGACCGAGCTTGTTGCTTATTGAGCAACATATCTCCGGGCACTACACTTTTAATCCTATCAATCGATCGATCGATATTTAAAATAATTGTTTCATTAACAAACGATTGGTTCCGTAAATTTCATTAAATATTTTAACTAAAAGACAGCATAATTCAATGTTAACCATTCAGGTCTTGTATTCTATTATGGATAAAACATTTACGAGAGAATCTACCTGTGATATTAAAACGAAAAATCTTGCCTCACGAGAAAGTGTTCCCTACAGTTGACATGGTAGAAATAAGCAAAAACTGTTGCCTATCATCAAATAAACAAGCTTCGAAAAACGGTCAAGCTAAAAAATCTAACACTATAAAGAGTTTGTATATGTCTTTAATAGCAAGAATATAACGTACTTGTTGTGTGGCAGAATCAGCTGGGTCGTCATCATCTCGCATATCGCCAGAACTATCTGACGCGGCCTCACAGATTCTATCCTGCGGGAACTGCCCTGCTACTCTACTGATTTCCACCTGAAACGAAAGTTGATCATGTGAATGTTAAAAATATTAATAACATTGCAAAGCAAACAAATGCTAGTTTTTTACAATTAAGGCAAGTTTTAAATTAAAATAAAATTGTCGAATATTTTTTTTGTAACATAAAAAACGGACAAGGTCATTGTTTCACACGAACGAATCTAGCTGAAATTAGCCTGGTATAAAACTTTGGAAATTAATTATATTGACCACTAGCTGACCCGTGCCCACTTCGTTGGGCGGCGAAAAAAACGCGTACCTTTTTTAAACATATTTCATTACTGCTCCACTCCTATTAGTCATAGCGTGATACTACATAGCCTACGACACTCCCCGATAAATGGACTATTCAATACAGAAATAATTTTTAAAATCGGTTTATTATTAGTTTTTTTTTAATTTTAGTTTTTTAAGAAGACAACTCCCGCACTAGGGATCATGCCCTGTGTCGCGGGGACCTTTTACAAACATCAATGTATAGATGTAAGTGTCCCAGGTATATTATTGTTTGTAAAAGCAATTATTTGAGAAACGCACAAACTATTGACCATCGCGGGATGCAAACTCACGACCTTGTAAACGGTAGTCGCGTATCACAAGTACTACGCCACCAAGGGAGATAATAAGTATTCGTGACCAATAGTAGTTACCTGTAATCTCCCAGCAACTTCACCTTGCTGACTGATGATAGGCGTGTGATAATCGAGTGTGACGTCATGGAACAACGCTTCTAGGAAAACGTTGGCGACGCCGATGAGGTTGTGGTTCTCTTGTGACTCGTAGAACGGATCTAATGCTGTTTCTTTTGGATCCTGCTGTTGAAATATAAAAATACATTTTAATAAAGTCGTTTACATCTTCAAATATGGTGATGGAATAAGAATGCATGGCTACATAAATGAAAGGCAGATTTTATAACAGAGCAACCGGCCTGAAGGTGTTGATCTATATAGTCACAGTTGGTGGTCAGTAAAGAATAAACCCTCAAATCCCATAAAAAACGATTTTATATTTTTGGTTTCAATGTGTACCTTGCTTAAAAAAAATTTAGTAAACCATAAATTAATAAAACAAAAACTACACGGGTAGCGACCATTATAAACTCGAACGAAAAGCCCAGTGCAATGCCGAACATGATTGACACTTACATATTCTGTTTTAAGCGGCATTACTACTATTGCTACTAAGCTAATATTAGTCAGTTATATCTTACTTGAGAACCTACTTCATCAATATTCTCTTCTTCCTGTCGTTGTTGACGTCGTCGCCACTCATCGTACATATCGCGCATGTCCACCAACTTGTTGTCCAACTTCTCCATAGACCACACTTGACCGCTACGACCTGGTCGTTTGACCATTATAGCGGGTTCCGACACAAATGCACCCCGCTACAAGGTAAATCAAAATGATTAGTTTAATTTTAAATTACAATACAGTTACAGCACTAATATTCAGGTGGAAGGGTAAAGTAGCTCTGGACATTAAAAGGCTATAGCAATTTGCAGTTTGTGTGATCGACTATTCGCCCAGTTTGGACAAGCATAGGATTTTTGATCATACGAACGACTTTTAAGTTTTGTCATCGTCACCGTGTTCTATATAAAAATCATTATGATCAATCTAGTGCTGATGAAAAATCATCATCAAATGATAATGACTCCATTAACATTATTTAATATTTTCAATACGTTCTTTGTCTTTTTAATAAGAGACCCCCACACTAGTGTTTTTGTCATGCCAGCGTCCGCGCAACGTTTGTCAGCATCATCAGCCAGCGCCGCGCACGCTCGGCATTAGGCAGCCGGCCGGCGCTGGCGTCGCGTCGCTCACCGCGGCGTCGGCATAGTGTGAACGTTCCGCGGACTCTGATATGACGACGACGCTCTAAAGAGCTAGTGTGGGGGGTCCCTAACTTTTTAAATCAGTTTATGAAACGCAAAAGTATCGCACCTTCCTATTAGGACTGAGGTTCTGCGGCGGTATCTGCAGCGTGACACTGAAGCGCGTGTTACGGCGCATCTCCTCAGCTAAGAAGTTAGCTTCTTGTACGAGCGCGTTAGCTCGCAGTATGTCCGCCTTCAGTCTGCCGAGCGAGCGCTTGAAAGTATCGTCGCGTTCTGCCGCCCAGCGTTCTACGCGAGCTGCTGTTGTAGGCGTGCAGGCTGACATCTTGCCTGAGGACATCATACATTCTCTTGAAATATTACTCAAAACGATCGTATGCATCGCAAGTTAACCAAATAAAAATAATTCTGTTATTTTTTTTATATTCAGTTCATAGACTATCATATTATACGTAAATACTGCGCTAACGAAAATTAAATTCCACAATTTTCTAAAAATAGAATGTTTATTGCACGAAAATTAATCTTAATATAATCATTTGTGGATCGTACAAATTACTATCTTTCGTGTAGTTCGAGCCTACAATATTGCTCATAGCAGCAAACACTCTCGGTCGGTCTCTCGGCAAACAATCGGTTTGCCACCAAAACATTTAACTTACCAAGTTTAAGTGGATCGTATGAATAAGGTGGATACGGAGTTGATGGTGACAGAATATTTCTTAGTTGTTGGAACTGCCTCTCGTATTCTTGTCGTTGTTTCTCTAATGCCACTGGAATTCAAAAAGAAACATGTTTTAACATAAAATGACATGTTTTCCGTTATGCGCCGACATTTCACTTTAATTTCAACTAAGATGAAAGTAAATAAGCATTGTAGGTTATGCTAAAGTTCGGTACTATTTAGTGTGATGAACACAATTAATTATACAACTATTAAGTTCCGCTCAATACAAACCTTTAGCCAACAATTGAACAATTCAACTAACAAAAGGCTACAAGAATGAACTTAAACTGGACGATGTCGATAATATTGTTTTCTATTTTGAGATCGGAGCCTTTGAAGCCTTTGTTTCATCATTATCTAGAAACGCAAAAAATATGTTATAACTTAATATACCTTGTTTATCCTCCTCATGTTGTTTCTCAAGTCTGGATATAGCAGTTTGTATCGGATCGTTGCTCAGTTCGTTGAGCATGATCTCGTCTCTAGCGAAGTTGTAGTCGATGGGCTGAGCGGGAGTCTGTGGCTCGGACGCCGCCGCTGTGGAGTGAATAGAATCTTGGTCTAGAAAATACAATGTTAGTATAGTGTGAGAGAAATAAAATAAATATAAAATAAACATTGAACATGTTTTCTTATCATTAGAAAACACATTATTATTTAAAGATACTTGAAATTTTGTAAACTGACAGATAATGTAAGCAGTTTTAGAGCAATCCAACGACTCTTTAATTTTAAATAAAAGTGTTCACTTTAAGTATCTTCTTCTTAAACCAACCAAAAATTCAGACAACTAAACATAAAATATTATAAAATTAATTTTCGCGCAATCTTACTTCTTCGACCTGAATTTAGCTTATAGAGTTATAGACGATCGCGGATGTACAGAAACTAAAAAAAATACTAGCTTTCAGTCATTTAATTCTAAAAATGACATCTGCGCAAACGACCACAACTTCAAGCCGGCGAACTTACATTGCGTTACTCTACATTACATGGTATTTTTAACCGACTTAAAAAAAAGGAGGAGGTTCTCAATTCGGTTGTATTTTTTTTTTACCTAGAAAAATTAGGTAAAATACATACCGGTCGGTTTAGGACAATTAACGCGGAAGAAATGATGATTCCCCCAGAGTATTCTGTCGCCGTGACCGAGCGTGATGCGCTCGAGTATGGGCGCGCCGTTGACGAAGCACCGCGCGCCGTTCAGCGGCTCCATAGTGATGACGCCGCTGCGCAGTATGAGGCGACAGTGCTGAGGTTGTATGCCTAGACCTGACAGCTGGATGTCCGCCGAGCTAGCTGCGCCGACTAGTGTGCGATCCTGTACATGAATTGAACAATATTATCTTACTACTATATTCCGACTGGTCGCTCTCAATAAGGCTATATTTATTTAATTTTTAACGATATGTGAAATAACAGTCTACTATAAAATTAATAAATGATAAAATTTTAAATTCATAGGAATCCTTTATGGAATTGTAAAACAATTGACAACTTTACATGAACTAGTAACTGTCACTTTATACCAATTCTTTTGATCAGCAAATCTGATGCTGTATGTTAACACAAAGAAATGGTCAACTTTGTTATTCTCAAAGGCGTTCTCTACTTATATTAATTTAATTAACATGTATAAATTAGTACTATGATTATGTTGTGAATTCCGAATAAAATATTAATTTTTATACTGTTGGAAGCAAAACCAAAAAAAATATTTATAGATACAAGACATTACATTGTCATTACGTTCTGTCGTCTCTGCCTACCCCGGACGGGATAAGGCGTGAGTTTATGTATGTATGTATGTAAGAAATTACCTTTAAGTAATATACAAGTAGTTCGTTGAGTGAAGGATCAGCATTCAAGTTGACGAGATAGTACTTGTTCTTTTCTACTTTGATACCGCGCGCTTGTACACTGATGCCCATTTTTTCGAGAGCTTGTTGACGTTCGCTTTGTACGCGACCTGAAACGATAGCATTATATATTACACACATTACTTTAATGACTTAACGTTTAAAAAGTAGGATTTTAATAGTTCTATGCATTTCTTATCTAAACCACCATACCGCCGTAGCTTAAGCAAAAGTGTTTGCCGATCAACACAATCTAACGCATCAGAAAGCCATATTTTGACAATGGAAAAGAATATTGATTATAAAATGCAGTTGCATTTGATTGACCTTCATCCCCTTTACAACACACTAGCTAACCCGTGCCCACTTCGTTAGGCGGCGAAAAAAACGCGTCCCTTTTTTAACATATTTCATTACTGCTCCCCTCCTATTAGTCACAGCGTGATATTATATAGCCTATGACACTCCCTGATAAATTGTCTATTCAAAACAGAAACAATTTTTAAAATCGGTTCAGTAGATCCAGAGATTACCCCCTACAACGTCACAAACACACAAACTTTACCTCTTTATAATATTATATTATAATATTATACTAATATAATATTATAAAGAGGAATCTATACAGATTATTACTCGAAGCAGGTAAAATAAAGATGTGGAACTGTAGTTTCCAAGTTTTGAATAAGATCCCTTAATAAATAATGGCACATGGTATACATACATAGGTAATTAACTAAATAAACAACTTGATCTATTTTAAATAATATATCAAACAACTATTATACTGGATATTTCTCAGACGACAGTATAAATAAATAAATAATTCTAACACAT